>CM061049.1:15977412-16577412 GCA_030762985.1 Adelphocoris suturalis | reverse complement strand
AAAGTATTTTTTCGCTGAATAATTCCCAAATATACTTTAATTCTGTGTTTTTATAACTTTTACAATAAATTCAGGCAAGAATTGGAACTAACTTCGTAAATCAGAAGGTGGAAATTCTAAACCGTAAAGAAACCTGTTAACTATTTTAAAAAATGTGTACTTAATAGTTGGCTCCTGGCTAGAAAAAATATCAAACTGGTGGGAGTGCGCTTCACTCTGTCGACCCATCATCTTCAACAAAAATATTGCTACTGATAAAATTTGTTTTTCCGGGTTCAGACCACGCGAACTTATCGGGCAGATTGTGAACTAGGAATGTCCTTCCCAGATGTGTCCTCTATGCCTGTTTTATTTTCAAGGAAAACTCTCACAGTCGAAGAGGTTTGATTGAATTGGCACACGCAGTAAAACCCCCAAATAATACGATACAATAATTAATTAATTCCCTCTCGAGCCAAAATACTGTAAACATCACAGTCATTCCCTGACGTTGTGAAGATCTTTCACTTCCTCATACACTTGAGTGAAAACACACTGTGATAATGACCTCGCTCGACTGTAGGAGTTCTTCCAGCTAGCATCTGCTAAGCCAGCAGCCTGCAGTTTTCATTTGTGCTCCTGTGTTGTTTGAATCCTCTTTGTCCATGTTTTCTTTGTCCTCCTGTGGTACTTGAGTTGGTAATTGTATACAATATATGGCGCCACCTCCAATCGTTTTGATACTAACATATATTGTAGTGGAAAGGTATAGAAATATAAAGAGATAGTATTTGAATGCCGGAAACATGTTTGAGCCCGTGAAAGATAAGCAGAGATATCATACACTTCATTCTGACCTACATGTCCGACTAATCTGTATTTTTACTAAGGGATTGACTACTTGATGTTATGTAATTTTGAGATGCGAGCTTGCGAGCATCCAGACCACCAACCTATACACAGCATTCTGCATTCTTGGTGGTCTGGATGCTCGCAAGCTCGCATCTCAAAATTACATAACATCAAGTAGTCAATCCCTTAGTAAAAATACAGATTAGTCGGACATGTAGATCAGAATGAAGTGTATGATATCACTGCTTATCTTTCACGGGCTCAAACATGTTTCCGGCATTCAAATACTATCTCTTTATATTTCTATACCTTTCCACTACAATATGTGTTAGTATCAAAACGATTGGAGGTGGCGCCATATATTGTAAACAATTACCCTTGAGTTTCTTTGTCCATGTCACCAATGCATTCCATTATCCTCTTTGGTTGAACCATATCCCTTCTCAATGCTCTTCTCACTCTTTCCTTCCTATCCTGCTCTTCATCCTGTTCATCTTTTTCTGCCAAGAAAGCTTCCACTATTGCAATTGTCACACCACAATTGAAGAGTAGATGTGGAATATCATCTTTCTCTTCGTCTTACTCCCATAGGTCACATTAGTACATAGGACTTGAAGTTGTTCAGGTTCCCCTTCAAAAGGAATAATCTATTTGCCTGGCTGATTTGATGGGTGTTTGTTGTGAAGCAATTAAACCATGGTGCTCCCATCAGATTGGTGATGATGGATTTGGTCCATTCCGCTCCCTCTTTGGTTAAATAGTCCCTGCACCACTCCTCCAGCAAGCGTCTCCATAAATACCTAACAGCGTCAACATGCCACAGCTCTTTGGCTAAATAGTCCCTGCACCATTGCTGCAGCATGTGTCTCCAGAAATGCCTCACAGCGTCTGCCTTCCAGTTGTCAATGTGGCGAGTCTGTCAGATGTGAGATCGTTTGAAAGTCCAACATGGCTTGAATTCCACAGAAGCCTGACCTGGTTCATCCTATGGATTGATCTGATCACTAACCCACGCAGGATGACCAGGTGTGATGGTATAGTTGTACCTGGACCAAGCAGTCGCAGTGCCGACAGCGTTGGCCTTAAGTCTGAGATTGTTAGGATGTTAGATTCATGCAAGGCCTTCCAGGGCATACTGGCAGGCAACTGTGAGACCTCTGATCTCGGCCCAATATATGCTACCCATTAGAAAGAAAAATTTCTCCTTAGTAAGAAGGGAGATGAGTTCGAAATCTGTCCGAGGAATCAATATTTTTGGGCCGTAACACCTGTTCTCTGAAATTCAAACATTTCTGGTTTTGCCACACACAGTGCAGCCACGCACCCTTCGGAAGTTTAGAGGAAACCATATCTGGAAAACAGAGTTCATGACAGCATGAATACCTACATCAGAAATCCTCCCCATCTGACTAATTTCGAGATGCGCATCTCAACTGTGATATCTCCAAGGAAAGCATTATCGTTTACCTACAACTGAGGTTCATTCGTACATTATTTGTAACACTAGTTGCTTGAAAAACAATAAAATAAAATATCTCGGGCTTGAACTTCTTACAACAATCGTTATTCCATACAAAAATTCGCTCATTGGATCAGGCTGTATGACTAGGACATTTTTCTTTTCTTTAAGAAAGCAGGAGCAGAGTGGGTGTAAATAATATTGTAAATTTTCGTTCGAAATTATAATGATGTACTATACTCATAGTGCGATGGTATTATGCTTTATTATATGGTGATTAAGACGTCTAAAGACGCTAAACCACGATTGAACAAAATAGACGAAACTTATACATTGTAAAGAGCGATTGCATTATTAAGGATTAAATAATTTGTAGCAGAATATTCTTCAGTTTCTCATTCCAAAACTACGAGTATTTAATTAAGTAATTGAGAAAAATGTAATTAGCTATCACAATTTTTAAAGGCTATATAATTTTAAATTTTATACATAACACTTACGTATTGTTAATTAGCTGCTAACCAGCATTGTCCACTACTTGTTTGTATTTTGAAATCTGTAAAATACTCTGCACAACCATGACTTGTGAATCCTTCAACAAATTGTGGACAGTTTGATTTGTTTCGTGCTTATGAAGCATTTGATAAATCGAAGTTTAACTGCAGTATTGTAAAATCTAGTCTCATGAGTTATAATAAAATTGATTTAAAAAATTATCAACCCAGTGTCTGTTGCTTGTAGATACTCCCATACCCTAATTACTTCACCATGTACCTATTGAAAATGATCGATATATTCGACAACTAAGCCATTTATGTGGGTGTTGCCTTGGTTATTAAAATATCGCACTTTGCTATAACTGGACCTGTAAATTCAATAATTCAAAAAAAGTGTTCAACACAGAATGTGTTTTAGCCTTGGCATCTCCAACCGAAAACGAAACGTTTATATGTAACGAAAATTTGTCGCAACAATTTCTGATGATTTGCTCTTACAACCGAGTCGCTGCTGTGGAAATGGTACTTCGTCACATTTCATCCCACGAAATCCGTTGACCATTCGTTCGAAAGCTCTCAATTTATCCAACCGTATATGTTAACTAGTGCGTGGCCAACAAGCTGTGTTATGAGCATGGTTATATGAATGGTTTACACACTGGTGATCATTCTCAATGATTGTTTTTTCATAAAGGGCCATTTTCCAATAAAACCCTCGAATCCATTGAAAAAATCCATATTTTTCAACATTAATTTAAACATTATTCCCTAATTAGATAAGTAAAATCGGCTATACCGTTGGAAAGCAAAGTGGGAAAGTGTTTCCCGTGGAATGCTTAGGTCCCAAGAACGTCACCTGTTAGAGACTGTAAAAGTGACAAAAAAGTCAAATTTTGAAACATTTTCTAAATATGCATGTAGTCAAAATTTAAAAAATTTTACGTATCAAGATGGCTAAAAAATAATGACTTGGAAACAGGGAGAAGGGAAACTACCGTTCTTTCCAACGGTGTCCTTATTTTGGAATTTGCCGTGATCCCAAGGGGGATTATAGCAGTTTCTTCTCATAAGGTAGGTGGTACCCCAAAACAAATATTAAAAATTCAATTGCTCGGAAACAAAGCGTTTAAAGAGTTTTTTTAGGTTACCATATGAATAATCGGAAAGTGGACTGTATAAATAAACACTCGCTGGTGAGTATGAACGGAAACTATAATTTGTGAAACTAAATAACACAATAGCAAAGTAAGTAATTCTCAAGGTAGCAAGGAAAATTTTCAACTTGAAGAGGTCAATGCTCGACGACGATCACAACACTAATTGCTCACGGGAAGTCTTCGTCTGCCAGGTTAGGCAGTAGTTCCTGTAGACTGCAGCACCTACCGAGAGGCACCTGTGTTGGTGAAAATTTTGGAATGAACACCATCCAAGATTTAACCCACAATGCAATAGCTTTTCTACAAAAATTCGGTAAAACGGTAAAAAAAAATTGTAAATACAATTTTTTGGCAGAATTTTCGTCAATAAAAGTTTATCAACGATGAACTAGAGCATTAAAAATTTTATGCACAAAACTAAGCTGAAAAATGTACTTGAATTTGATTAATATTTGCTGAAAATATAAAATCTGTAAAAAAAACAAAGTCTATTTTGAATCGCAGAATGTCGTTTAGAATTGGTTTTTCTGCCATAAAATTTGTAGATGACAATTTCTGCACTCAATGTGCTCGAAATATCTTAGAAGAAGAGGATCTTAGATTCGGTAAAAGCAGAGTCGTTGTGTCACCACCTACAATTTGGATACCTACTATGCATACAGATGATGGTATGATTTGCATACAGATAATTAGGACTGTTTACCATCTTACCACATGCTTCCCGTTTAGCAGGTGTGTCTACCAATTTACCATATTCTGCCTTGCTTCACCCCAGTCTCAATAAAAATTAGGTAGGTACCTACCATCGTTAGGCGCAAAAGGGTGAAAAGGAAAGTGTCTCGAATCGTTGTATCAACATGACAGAACTTTTATTGATTGTCATTACATATAGAATAAAGAGCTTGGTTGATAAAACCGTTCATCTGCCAGTTTTGTGAGTCCCATCCGTGAGATTAATTCATTTGGATTACGGTTGGTCGTAGGTCCAAATCAGTCTCTGAAACTGACGCCAGTAACTTCTTCATTGCAGCGGTTGGCTTTCTGGACGAAGGTGAGCGTTCTCTCTTCAACAGCTGCTCCAGCTCCTACAGTCACTTTCTCCACCTTGTTTCTCAGTTCTTCACGATCTTCTGGCTTCCCTTCGTCCAGTTCGCGTTCCAGTGGTCCCAACCTCCTTTCCAGTTCTGCTTCCACATCTGCACAAAAGATAAAGAAATCGCATGTTAACTCGTTGTAATAGTAAGGAAAAGCACTCCGAAAATCTTGGGTGACAGCCATCTACGTCTTGTTTACAACATATACTTCCTGAAAGGTGAAGATTTATACGACCATACTACAGAGGGGTGGGGGGTACAGCGTGTCCCAAACCTAATGGTACGAATTTCAAGGGTCGATTCTTGAACTCATTTCTGACCAAAAGTTGGCCTGAGCGTGTGACCGCTACGCTCGCATCTCAAAAATCCTTAGCATCAAGTAGTCAACCCATTAGTAAAAATTCAGGTTAGTTGGGGGGGTCTATACCAGACACTAACTATACGTCTACAGACCTGTAGGTCAATGTGTTCAGTGACCCCCCCAACTAACCTAAATTTTCACAAATGGATTTTGACTACTGGATGCTATATATTTTTGACCTTTGATCTAAGCAATAACCAATGAAGGGCGCTCTAAAAATAGTGGCCTCCGTATCTCTATTATTTATAAGAATGAAACTCCGTCTGTTTGTCTGTTTGTCCATGCTATGCACGGCAAAACGGCTGAGTGGGGGGAGTCTACGTGCCCCGTATACACTAGTGCCCCAAGTATACAAAAAATTATATGAAAACCGAGGCACAAACCCTTGATGATGAATATTATTTTGCATCAGTTGCTTTTAATAGGTACTAGTAATGAATGAAATCCGTCGAAATGACGCTCGTATGGTCGTATAGGAAGACTTTTTTCTCGAGTTGATGCTCAAATTATGTAAAGATAAATAACGATATTGGGCCATCGATTCTATATATATATTTTAAATAATATATATTTTTGACCTTTGATCTAAGCAATAACCAATGCAGGGCGCTCTAAAAATAGTGGTCTCCGTATAATGAATAAGTACCGAAGTGACTGTAATAGGTATAATAATTAAGGGGAGTCAGTTTGAAAAACTTCTCTTTTTTTTACGATTCTTTGTGGTTTAAAACACTGTACAACAATTGAAAATGGTTGCTAGTTCCACAGTTTGAATGTTGATAAACAAAACTACGGGGGAAAAATCAATATTGATCATTCTTGTACTTCGGTAGGTACCTAAAATTAGGTATGTACTTATTTCAGTTTCTGTTGACTTTTCTCCTTCACTACTCATCCGAATTCAATGATTTTTGTTTTATTTGTCTCACTAAGGACTATCAACTGCTTTTTTTTTTTTTTTTTTTTTTTTTCAAAAATAAAAAATCGGGTTTTTGGTTGGTACCTAGGTATTTAACATTTTCCCTTCCACAAACTCTTGAAACCAAACGTCTAATGACGCATTTATGCAAACTATATTTTAAAAAACAATCAAAATTGGTCGAATAGGCGCACGTAAGCACCAGAAAATGTTGTTTTGAGAAAAACGCGTTTTTCTGAAGAACATTTTTCGAGCTTGACAGCTTTCTACCGTCCCACGTTCTATCTTGGATGTTTAAAAACAGTGAAAAGAGGAATAAGGGAAGGTTTTGTATGGTTTAAAGTTTGTTTATTCCCCCCTCTCACAACCTCCTCTCTCATACGCCTCTCCCCGTCGTTGACACCCCCAGCCCACGTTACCGGCTTGCGGATGAACAGCTTTACCGACTAAAGGCCGTATCACACTAGCATTTATTCCGCATTTTTTCTGCGTTTTTAACGCAAAAACGTGAAGGAGAAGAAGTGCGTTTTCCCAAGGTCAGCTTTTTCGACCATTGCGCATCCTGGCGGAGCGTTTTTTAACTCACTTGGGAAAATTAGAACACGTTCTAATTTTTACCTTGACGCAAGAAAAATGCTAAACATAACCCTTGGGGAGGTTACAATTCAATGAAAAACCCCTAGGAGCCCTAACCTGACAGATTTAATAAAAACGCATTCCGCCAGAATGCGCTGTTTTTGCAGTTATTCCTCTTCAACATTCACTACTGAACTTGAAAAAACGCAGTTTGCCTTCTTCACGTTTCAGCGTTTAAAACGCAGAAAAAATGCGAAAAAAATGCAAGTGTGATACGGCCTTAACGCTCAGAGCCCCACTGTCCGGTGCCCCCTTAATCCTCAATTATCCCAGTTTTTTGAGCAGGTGAAAGGTACCTACGGTCCCTCTTGTCTACGAGATGAGATGGTCAACGTCGAACTCGGTTTTTTTGGGTTTCGGAACAATGAATTGTTATATATCAAACTGCTTGAAATTGAGTAGAGAATAATATAAAATGAAATAAAAAAAACTTTTTGGACCTTAACCTTAACAACAAGGGGTTTTCACGTACTTTGCTCGAGTTCAGAGGAAGCCCGGTTGACGCAGGACTCTGCTTGCTCCCCGCGGAGTCTGACCTCCTTTTTTCTGACGTCCGTCAGACGCCTCGTCTCCTGCAGAGTCTCCTCCTTCACCACAGCAAGCCGCTTCTTCAGTTCCGTGATCTCCTCAGCATCAGCTTTCGAGCCTTCCACAAAAGTCTGTTGGGACAATTCAAGAATCACAGTTGAAAAGCTATTTTAATCCATTAGTCGGCTATGGCAAAATGTGACGCTAGAGCATAGGTATGAGGGGGAACAGTGACAACCTAGTTAATGAGGTAGGCCAGTCAAGAGAAAACAGCTTTAACTCTTATCTTGCTGGATGTATTCAGATGCATACACGTAATTTTAGTATAGGTACCTACCTACTGGTATTGTTTTGACAGTGGTTACACAGTTCAGTTACAATGACAGTAGACAACGTATGTAGGTACTATTGGACCAACTCTACATATTGTTTGAATTACATTCAGTTGAATAAGGCTGTTATGCCTGACAGTGGGGGGTGAACGCTGATTATGCTTAAGGGGGCACCGGTCAGTGGAGCTCAGAGCATTAGCTAAAGTAGTTCAGGGAGGGGGAAGGTGGCGGACAAGGGGTGAGCGCAATACTGCCATCTACCAGCAGCCAGCTGAACTTGCGTGACTTTGAGAATCCTAGACTTTCACAGTTAAAACAGTTCTTTTTTAGGGAAAAACAGACAATCAAATCATGATTTGATTAGTAATAAAAATCAATATTTCATTAAAAAAATCAAAAAATGATTTTTTCACACGGATTAGCACATTAAATGAAATGATCATGATTTGATTAATTTCAAGAAAAAAATTGCATTCCATTTCAAACCCCGGTTTTTAGTCACAGTGAGGAAGTCACTGCTACGTCAGGGAATGCGATGTTTACATTCTGACTCGAGGGGGATCACCTTCATAAATCTGGGTCCTAATAAAAAAATATTTGATCCATGTCTTAATTTCCTTAGGCTGATTTAATCTTAAAATTCTTTCTTTCTTAAAAATCTTATCTTTTAAACTCGGATTTGCTTCATGACGCCTCAAAACGGATTTCAAGGACGAAATTTAAAATTTAGATTTTTAAATTGTTGGAGCCATTGCAAAACAATAGGCAGAGCCGGTCCGAGGCGCATGCGAACCATGCGGACGCTTGGGGCGCCTGACAGTAGGGGCGCCCCCGGCATATTAAATTGAAAAATTGGTTCATTTTTTGTGTCAATTATTGAATGAATTGAATTTATTTACAAATATGTTGTCTGAAAATTTTCTGTATCTATACTTCTGTAAGAAAAAGGGGGGGGGGGGGGGGGGGGGGGGGGGGGGGGTTACCAGCCATTCTGCATGGGTAACAAAAATGGCTCGGGCCGGCTCTGACAATAGGTATTGATTGTTGATATCTATTGTTGATTGACTGAGCAGCATGAGAAGCATGGTCCAGAACCGTTTCCTTTTACCAAGACTTTTTAATCTTTCCTCTCGCCTAATAGTGAAAAACTTAAAATATCTCCATTCCAGACGAAAACTCCTTTAACTATTCCTCCTGAGAGAGATACAAGAAAGTCCCCCATACCCTGGCATCTAACGCTAATAGAACTGGATTGGTACAATCATTTCCAGGAAGAGAAGAATATTTTCAATACTTAAAACCCCGTCAAAAAACCATAAATGGTGCTTAACTGTTGCCCCTGAGATGGGATTCGAGCAAGGGAAACCTTTCCTATGCAAGGAAAACCTACTGTTTCACCTACATATGTAACTACAAACCTCAACTGAAACTAAGGTGCAAAGTCACCCTAGTTTTGAAATGCCTGATGAAGAGTTAAGCAAAATCAGACTCGAAATGCATGGCAAGACAGGAAAAAAAGGATTATTTCCTAATTTTAGTACCTACCTGAATGAATTCCGTAGAGAAAGTGCCTATCTGTAAATTTAAAATTCATTTGCTACCCCTATTGCACATTATTACTAGGTAGGTACCTACAAATATTTCTTATTGATTAATTCTAATCTTACTTCATCGCACAGCATTCGCATTACGGTTATTCCGTTGTTTCAACACGGTATTATTAATGACACTCAGAAACTTGGCAGTTGCAAACGTTTTGAATATCCCAGAAGTTTAAGACACCCGCCAAATTCACGGCTTATCAGGACATTCCTATAAAAAAAATTATACAAGATAATCAATAATTAGCTCTATACACATACATACCTACCTATTGCTTTTGCGAGTCTTCCAAAATCAATACTTATTTACACTTGGTAGCTTTTCGCATTTTATACCTAGCCCACCAATTTCGGTTCCGTGTCTGTCTGTCTGTGTAAATTCTATTTTGAGGATATCGTCGAAAAGAGCATTAAATTTCCTATCGGAATGCCTGATATTTTTTTAATTATTAAGGTTTGATACATGAAAAAGCCTTGTGAAAAGCAAATTTTACCTACCTAATTTGGGAAACAGGGTTTTGAAAATGACCTTCTATGATCATACCAGTTTGAGGCCATTTTTTAATTTAATTTTATTTTATTATAACACTTAAACGAATGGTAACACTTGCATATCTCCTATACACCGATATAATCGTTATAAAACAAAGTTTTCTCCCCTAATTAGCAGAGTAAACGTAAAATCAACTACACCGTTGAAAAGATGAGGTCTCGGCAAAGTTTT
Source organism: Adelphocoris suturalis (assembly GCA_030762985.1). NCBI lineage: Eukaryota > Metazoa > Arthropoda > Insecta > Hemiptera > Miridae > Adelphocoris > Adelphocoris suturalis. Next base: position 16,567,273 of record CM061049.1, on the reverse strand, counting down.
TATCGTTCTTGCATTGTGAAGAAATGTTGGTCCTAATAGTTCCATTCCTGATTATCTTCTCAAAAGGGGAGGCCATGATGGCCTCCCTGAGGCTGAAATGGAACGGCTCGTGGAGGAAAACTTGCCACCGAGGTCATAGTAACATATTGGAAGTGATACAAGAACCACTGTTTGACATGGTGGCCGATATCATGCCCAAAACTCTCACCCAACCCCAAATGTACACGGCAATCGTAACAAGAGAGGGGCTAAGGGTGAACGAATGCTACTCCCACGACATCATCTGGTACACAGATGGGTCAAAAATGGAAGCAGGTACTGGAGCAGGAGTAGGTATATGGGGGAAAACCCAGATGGAATGTCTCATTCCCACTTGGGGAACACACCTCAGTATTTCAGGCAGAAATAGTAGCAATCGAGGCTGTGGCTGCAGGGAGCATTAGGAGGGGGCACCATGGTGCCCACATCCGTATCCTCACTCTGACAGCCAAGCCTGGATAAAAGCATTAATGGCCCCAACCATCTCTCCCCTGGTGGTCTGGTGTTGTATGTAAACCCTGAACACCCTAGCGAAACACAACCGGGTTTGCCTGGAGTGGGTGCCAGGGCATAAAGGTATTACTGGTAATGAAAAGGCGGATGAGCTCGCAAAAAGGGACTCCCAAACCCCTTTTGTAGGGCCTGAGCCAGCAGTTGGCCTACCAAAGACTACCTTCAGAAGGATCATCAACATGTGGGTTGACGAACAGACCACAAGAAGATGGTCCAACATTGAGGGACATGTCCACAGCAAGCTCATGGTGGCCGACCCCAACACCAAACTTAATGAGGGACTTCTCAGGATAAACCGTAGGGAACTAAAAACAAAGGTTGGCCTTATAACAGGCTTTGCACCCCTACGATTTCACCTACATCGCATATGGGTCACACAAAACTCAACCCTGTGCAGACTATGCGAGAAGACATACAAAACAGTATCCCACATAATCTTCGAGTGCCCTGCACTCACCTATCGCAGACTTGAACTCTTGGAGCACAAACCTTAATGATGTCTATTTGAAGCGAACAATTAATCAAAGGACTCACATCCCTCACCAGAGGGCTGAATCTCTTTGATTAAACGCAAAACTCACAGAAAAGTACAATAAGCCTGGTGGCTTCCGTGCTTGGTGCCCAAAATAACACCACCCTGAGAGTTTTCCTGTACATCTACATCCATTCCCAATTTAAAAAAACTTGAGGTTTCTCGAATTATTTAAAATTTGCTTTTCAGAAGGCTTTTTCATGTCTCAAACCTCAATTCTTAAAAAATGTCAGGCATCTTTCTGTTAGGAAATTTAATGGCCTTTCTTACGGTATCCTCAAATTTGAATTTACACAGCAAATTAAGGAAGTTATGATTGTTTTTTGTGACAAAAGGTCGAAAACACGAAAAAATCTTGAAAATTGAATTAGGTACCTACTCGGAAACTAAGCGTTTAGAAAAAAATCTCGACGATGAACTTTCGACCAAAAATTAGCTCTAAAATCGACTTCTTCAGTTTGGCAGATCTGATTAGTGTACCTACACCCTGTACAGGTATGTACCTAGTAATATATGGTAGGTAATAGATATATTACAGGACATACAGTAATATTAACTAGGGTGATTAATCACGTTAATTTACTTTCAAGGTAAAGATCACGATTGTAACCTTTATCGTACCTACCTACCAACCTATAGGTTATTAGACCTAATAAGTAAATTACCTACCTTGGATTCGCCCTTTATGCGCGTGTAACGTTTGTTCAGCATCAACTGAAGCACGACGCCGATAACAGCAAACAACGCCAACACTGCTATCAGAAACACCACCAAATGGAACAAAGGCTCCGTGAATAACATTGAAACATTTCCAATTTCTCTTTACAAGAATCTACGAGCCGCACCGTGAATTTTAGCGAATCAATCAATCGTCTCGAAGAGACTCAACATTTGTAAGCTGCAGAGAAAATGCGAAACTACCTATGGTAAAAATTAAATGAGGAAAATATATTGATGTCTATGCGAACCGCTGTTACCTTGACAAATTTACCTGTATAATTATTGATAGCAATTAACTGAAGTTGTTCCGTTTATTTGAATACAATAACCAATTCAACTTCGAATTTTCATTTTTTTTTCGTATTTTTCGAATTTTCGTAGAAAATTAAACTATTGCAATGGCTCCGCAAATTTTAAAATCAAAATTTTCGAAAATGTATATGTTTTGGAGGAATTTTAGTCAAAAGAAGTTTATCAACGGTGAACTAGAACATTGCTTTCCACTCAAAGATCTGAATATTCAAAACAATTTAACATAATATTGTACGGTAATTTAAGAAAATTCGATCACACGATCATGCTGCATGACTGACACTTTTTTGAAATCTGATCAGTTAAAAGCGCTTAAAATGTTTCTTATTATGTTTTTTTATTCGGATTAACAATTTTTTTTTTTAAATTATACGATTGTCGTTTTAGAAGCATTGAAGATAGCGCTTTGTACATTGAAATGAAGAGAAAACAAAAAACATATTTCACTTGGATAATTTTTGTCAGGGAAATCCAAAGTTTGTTCAGGGGAAAGTCAGGGAAATTTAAATTTTCAATGTGGGGGCCAGCCTGCATCAGTTTGGCATCAGATGAATCAAAGGTTCTGTAAAGAGTTGGGTATTTCACTCAGGAAAGTCAGCTAAATTATGATGTTAACAAATCAGGCAAAAGAAATCGTTCTACTGATATTCAGTGCTGCCAAAGCGGGGGATTTATCCCTACGTGGGGGATTTTTAAGGGCTTAGAGCCCTAGGGTGATGAAGTGTGGGAGGGAATTTCTGGGGGATTTTTGAGCTTCACTGACAATCCTTGATTTCAATTATTTTTTTTACTGCCTTTCATATGAATCAAAGTACGCACGAACAGTGTCAGGCACGAACGTTAGTTAGCCAAACCAAATCAGACGAGAGTTACTGAAGATGTAGGAAAGGGAAGGAGTTTGAACCCCAAGAAAAATGATTTCCCCCAAAATTTTGGAGGAAAAATAAATGGATCGTTCTACATTATCTACTGTGGGTGTACTTGTATTTTATATTATTTTACATACCTACTAGTCATACTTGTTGGTTTACATTTTTTTGGTGATCCATGTTATGTTGACGTCCTTAAAGCGAATTCAACGATTGGGGCCCAGCCTATTTGTCTCAAATCTATTTCAATAGAATCCCTCTTTAGCTAGGTAATATTAGCAAGGCTTCGCATATTATAGGAGGGACGCCTTATTTAAATTGATGGCCGTGATTTTTGTGGGTTATATTCGTGTAATCGCCAACAGACGAATGAGATTATACGAATAAGAATATAATCGCAGTTGACTCAGAATGAACGAATAATTATTGCGATTACAAGTGTATTGGACGATAAGATTATGCCCAACATTGATGTCCGGTTTCCTCAGAAAGGGCGGCCAATGTCCTGTTTCCATAGGTCCTACCGTCTATCGTAGGTTGATATCCTAGGAAAACAGCCTTGACTTCTGGAGGCCAACCTACATCTTTTATTTGACAATCGACGCTAGAAAAAGTCCTAAATCATTTGTAGTCTTGTCCCTTTTTTCGTGAGAAGGAACTCTTTTATCTCTTCTGATAGCCATTCTTTGTGCATTCATTCTCTCTTTCAGTTTTAATCTGAGATAAATAATCTTGTTAATATTGAGTAGTTATGTAGTTCAAGTCGTAGTTAATATTGGGATTTTGTTGCGAAATTCCCAGTTACCTGATATTACTGATTCGAACTTTGCCTGTCTACCTATTGTATGGTAATTAAATATATGGTACTTTATAAAAGTTCTTACAATATCTACACTGATTAGTATTTTGAGAAACCGATAAAATGATTAGGTATTTTGAGCTGTTCATTATTTAATTAGGCACCAACGCAAATTATAAATCAAAGAATTGAAATTTGAAGAACACGCGCAAAATTTCGACCTCATGTTCGTCTAACTCAATTTAGCTGTCCATTAAACTTGTGCTTAGGGTTGTTCCGATATCGAGGATCTTACGATATTTGATATCGATAACGATATTCAACGTTGATATCGAAACAGCGATATTATCACCACAGAATATCGATATCGGATGATATATTGCGAAATTTGTGTGATTACTCATAAACTTTTTTCAATGCGCTTCAAGCTGCTAAAATGTTTAATAACCTGCCCCAGAATTTGAAACTAAAGCCTCACTGAATGAATAGAAGTCAGTCAGCCTTGAAATCTTTTTTAATGGAAAATTGCTTTTACTCTTTGGATGAGTTTTTTTCAAACTAAAGAGAGAGAAAAATTAATTCACGAACAAAATCAAAACAAATACGACTATAATAAAATGACCGTGATTTATTACTTGGTACCCAAATGTATGTAAGGCGATTAATTTAAATTTTGTACATATACCTACATATAATTATCTGTAGATATTTGTTGTACCATGCATATACTCCATGTATTATTTTATATTTGATACTAATAATGTATGTACGGAAATTATTTTAAATTTAAAAAAAATGATGACGTACCTTGTATAAGTCAGATCTCAGATTGTATAAGTCAGTCTAAGACAGATTTCATCTTTATACTGTAGTAAATTTATATTAGTTTTCATCACTTGGAGTAAAATTTGGTTGAAAAAATACACATTTGTGGTTTGCTCATTGAAAAACCGTGTGGCAGCTAATTTTTGATATAGCTACTATAAGCTACCAAAAACAGTCACACCATGGATTTTCAGTAGGTACCTACCAAAACAGAAATAATCGTTTGTCATTTGTTCAACTTATAAAAATACAATATCGAAAGCCGATATTCACCTTAATCTATCGATATCCCGATAATATCGCGTTACCGGTATCGAAATATCGAAACAAAAATATCGATATCCATTGATATAGATAATATCGGAAACATCACTTGTGCTTCTTTAGTGGTTTCCAGATGATGGATACTAATTATTATGAAGTCAGTAATTATTCAATCTTGTCGCTAAATGTGATACGTTCACTACTATCGTATTGTAACGAATAAAGGTATTTTAGATAAACAACAACAATTTATGGAGGACATAATTTTTTAGTCAAATGAAGGTAGAAACGGAAACTAGTCACATTTTACGAAAAGTGGAGCGAAAGAACACTGTAATGGCATATCATCTGGCAAAGCTTTCAACGTTAAATGTAGGCGACTAATTACCTTACTGATAGGAAAAAAGAACAAAAAAACAGACACCTCCTCCAAGGTATAATGAGGACCGAAAAATGGTTCTTATCACTGCTACACCTACAAATCTACTGCCTTCACAATATAGCTGGACTCTTGGCGTCAATATTCAAACTACCAACGAATGCAAGAAGCGGTCAAACCTTCCCCTATGACGATTTGGTGGAGCAGGAAAATTTCCGGGATTGGAAATTTCTCAAGTTGGGTTGGGTTGTACCAAATGTATACTGAACCGCGCTTGAAAGAATAGAAGTGATATTTCCTTAGTTTTTTCGGCTGATTGCACTATTTTTGTAAGAGTGAATCCTTAAGATAAACAGTAAAGTCGTAAAAGGCCAGTATTTATAAGTAATTTTGAATTTTCCGGAAAATTAACTCTATTCACACCACCTCACGATAGGTATCGTTAAATATAAACTTATAAATAAACTTACCCCAACGTAGAGAAGGGCTACCGCAGTAAACGCAAGAAGCTTCATTTTCCTCTGCTCGTTGATAGGAACTTATTGATCAATTTCTTAAAAAAATTTAAATCCGGCTTTCTCCTTTGATTTGGTATTGCTATATCCAAATGTGTCCTTTATAGTTATGGTAACGGTTACTCAAGTTAAATTATAGTGAACCGCACTTTAAATAATAGGTATAAAGAACACTTTACTATTTATTTTTTCGGCTAATAACCGCACTGCTTTCGTAGGAGCGTATACTTAAGACTGGCAGTGGGGTCGTACGAGGTCGGTTATATACGCAGAGTCAAAGGACGCCGTATCCATTCGAACAGCAAACTCCCATTGTCACGTCAAAAACGTTAAGTTGTGAAGCGGCAGATAGCGACTTCGTAAGTGGATGAGCGCTTGTATTCGTCTTATCTCCGGATCTTCGCACTCGCCGGGGTCTGTCTCCCTTTTGCTACGACCCGAGTTTTGATTGCGAAAACAGCCCGTTTCCGTTGTGAAATATGGTCGCAGAGCTCGTCGAGTCGTAAAAAAATACGAGAAAGCTTTGTAATGAACTTTGCACAATGAACTTTGACCTCGGTTGATAAAAATATCTTGGATCGCTTTGGTTTCGTAAAGGTTGTCGACTTGAGGTTCGTTGTTTTGAAAGGGAAGCCAAGGTTCCCTCAAGTAGGTTCTTATAATCGCCCCTTGGAATAACAGTCTTCCTGTGACGTTGTCACTAACCCTAAATCGCTGCAAATCATTACACAAAGTTTGATACCACTGCAAAAGAAAAAGGTCTGCCAAGTTGAGTGTGGCACATACCTTTACTACACCACCTAGTAAAACGACATGAAAGAAAAATCAACTGAGTATTGAACTAGAAGCAAACCCAGCAGACTAGTGGATTCATCCACTGAGAGTCCCAACAACTAGTTTGTATAGGTACATAAGCTAATACTTCTCAGGAGGGTTAAGGTGAGGGAAATTGGCCCATTGGAATGTGGAGTCATGTTCTATTTAAATTCACAGGGCAACTTTTCAACGCACGATTTTTGTGGGACGGAAAATCAGGAAGTTATATTGTCTCAAGCAACAATTAAGTTGTAGGTGAAAACAAGCGTGAAATTTTTTGCTGTTGGACAAAACTTTGGAATTAACCTCAGAGCTAAGGAATATCCATGTCATATATATATATATATATATATATATATATATATATATATATATATATATATATATATATATATATATATATATATTTTCTTCATTTTAAAATAATAAAATTTGAGTTTCAACATATCGCTTCAGATTACAAATTTAGAGACCGTAAAATATTTAATAAAAAGTCATGCAGCATTCTAAATAATGGTACGCCATTCAAAAAATGTTTGGATTTCTAGCTTTTTCTGAGGTTTTTATTGATTTTTTTGCACATATTAATGAAATTCAAGGACATTTTTCAGTACGATTTTGTGTATACATTTTTGAATTTTCTAATTTAGGTATAGTTGATAAACTTTATTTGAGTAATATTCCGCTAATAATGTTAAGTTAACGATTTTTAACCGAATTGGCCTTTGGTGCTTTTTACTAAGTTTTAAAGGTTTTTAGTTACCTCAAGTATGTAGATAGGTACGCAAAACCATTCCTTCCTTGGGAGTCAATGTCTAACTGCGAGTTTTTAAATTTGGTACCTAATACATTCTTTTAGAAATGTAATTACTCGAAAAAATGTATTTTTTTCCTATGCTTCACCTTCATTATTACAACCAGTAGCTGGAGTAGGTTGGTTTTTTCTTTCTTAAATTATACGATTTTCGTTTTAGAAGCATTAAAGGTGGCGCGTTATACTTACTTTAAAATAACGAGAAACAAAATATTTGACTTCTATTGTCAGGTAAATCTGAAGTGCGGACAGGGAAATGTTAGGGAAATTTAAAATTTCCATTTGCGGGCCACCCTGAATTTCCACCAACATTGAATAGCACCTTTTAATTGTTCATATATTATCCTGGACTCTTGGTGATTTTTTCAACGCTGGTGTCACACCTCAAAAATTAGACGTCTAAATGAGAAACAGGCTTTGGATTCAGCACCCTCGAAAACCCTCAGGACCAGTACCTGATTCGTGAGGGCGCGACTTTGATTGGGGGGGGGGGGGGGGGGGCAGTGTTGTTCTCCAAAGATTAGTTACCTGATCATAACATCACGCAATGTAGGTAGGTAGGGCCTACCTTCTAAAAATTTTGCATCGCAAGAAAAGTAAAGAGTGTGATGTTTACGGGGGAGAGAGAGAGAGAGAGAGGGGGGGGGAGAGAGAGGGAGAGAGAGAGAGAGAGAGAGAGAGAGAGAGAGAGAAAGGAAGATTGTATTTTTATTTATTGATCTGTATATAATGAATTTTGAATAGTTACAGTCTTTGAATTCTATAAAATTATACCTGATAAAAAAAATTCTCCATGAATTAGTGATTTTAACGAAAAATTGTGTTTTTAATCATAGTGTTTCTTACTGCTGCAATTTATTTATTTTGTCTTTTTTTGTCTCAAAATATAAATGAATTTATAATAATATTGAAGAAGTAAGTTCTTGTCGAATCTTATAAATTAAGAGACACCTAATAATGTTGACGGAGATTAACAGCGTTATAGTGTAAATCCATTGTTACCTGAGGCAGCGGTTGAAAAAATTATAATAGGTAGGTAACGGATAAAGCGAACAATGCTTGGCTGACGGCAATGCATATTTTCTAGACAAGTATAGTTACATATAAAGAATAACCTAGATTAAAACTTTGCATTGTAAGTAGTGCGTAATCAGTTTGGTTTTGAACTGTGATTAGGGACAGACAACGAAAGAGATGGACGGCACAACACTTCTTTCCGGACACCAATCAACTTTCCGTTCCTGGATTATTGAATGTTTGAATAGGGTAAAGATATTAAGAAGAAGATATATTTGTTAAACCGCGTTTTTCACAAGAGCTCGCAGTATAAAATATCTCTACGAAAAAAAGATTTACAAGAGGATAAATAACATTAATAATACAAACATAGTACACAAACTGATAAGTGAAAGGAATATTTAAGGAGATATTGGTTTTAATCAAGCCGCAATAAATCTCTCATTAATAATAAAGGCTCCTTGGCGGAGAACCGTCTGCAGAAACCCACCAAGTCCTCTAATGCCTAAGAAATGAGGTTTATGTGGAATAGTTGCGGTCATACAGCAAAATTAGAAGAAAAAAAAAAAAAAAAAAAAAAAAACAGTTCTTATGGAGTTTTAGAAAAATCTGTCAATTAGACATGGGGAAATAAGGCTTGACAGATCACGTTTACGCATGCGCGAAAGCTACCAGTGAGTTAGGAAAGATGGAGTTAATGGGGTTTCGAAATAACGAGGTCCGCCTGAAAATAATCATCCTCCATCTCTCCATGTTCTAGTTGTATCAGAGGCCATTAGGGATTTATCGGTTCAGGCTTTACTCCATGCAAATTTTCTAGGTTCAATTTTGGTTTATTATTTCCAATAATAAGCCTATGTGATCGTATAGCAAAACATTTTTATAACCCCCACTCAAACTTTGTCACTTTACGTTTCAAGGTGCGTAGAATCCAAATTTTAAATGTCCGTCCGCCGTCTGGGCCATTAAAAGCCTTAGAATTGACTTAAAAAATCTGTTCTTTCGCACATAGACTCCACTTGGGGTCTAGTTGGTCCTAACTTCTCGCCAGCTCGATCGCTCCACTCTCATGGGTGCTATGAGCCAATAATAGGTGAAAAAGTGTATTTTTTTGTATATTTCAAGTTGTATAGAAATTGGAGATTTATGAGTGAAAAGAAAATGTTAGCTATTAATTTCATGGAAAAAAAAGTATTCTAAATGGTACTCTTCTACTCAAAAAGAGATTTTGGATTTTAGGCTATTTTTTGCAATTTTATAGATTTTTTAAAACAAAATTTAATGAAGTTCAAGTTTTTAGCATAATTTCGTACATAAATTTTTAAATGTTCAATTTCATAGTTGATAAACTTTATTTGACCAATCTTATGCTAAAAAATATCAATTTAACAATTCTTAGCCATTTTCAGTGATTTTGTCAGCACATTTTTTGAAATTTGACCAATTAGATGATATCAATATACACTATAGGTAACACTTTTATGTGTTGGAAAGATGACTTGGTAATAAATTGTTTTGTTTATCAACTATATTAAAAAGCGTAAAATTGTGAGATTCCGCGGCTGTAATGGATTGAAGCCATTTGTGAGGTCCGAAGCTCCGAGTTCCGATACTAAATATACTATAAGCGGCGTTTAATAACTATGGACCAGAGATCTTCGTAGAAGGGCTGTCTAATACATAAATAATAAACCTTTGTGTAATAATTTGCAGCGTTTTTTTACTTTCAACTCGTAAGACTCACTTAGCACGATTATCATTTCGGCAGACGAGGTATTGCATCTTGAATAATAGCTACAGACTTGATTTGTAATAAAATTGTGTATTCACGTAATTAGAAATTTTAAAAGTGATAACAGGGAAACGATATAAATAAACATGTAACGTTGATGCCAGGTGAACGTAACATTGTAATAATTTAGACACAATAAAGACTTACTTTGCTCAATCTCTAGAACTTTGCGCGCACGCAAAACACAAAGTTAACAAGATGCACTTTTCCAACTACAACTAGGTAAACCCTCTCTTCACGCATTTTGTCGTCATTTAATACCTCATTATTAAGGAAAGAAATTAAATAGGTGTGGGAAATTAAAACAACGGATATAAAAAAAAAAAATAGGAAAACAAGATTTTAATGTAGTTGTTTTTTACATTCTTAAAAGATAGATTAATCACAACTATTATACTGTCAACGAACTAAGGTTATATTTACACCGTCAACATCATAAACCATAAACCTCCAATAATATTATAATAACGGGTTGTTCATATTTATATTCATAGTTGTACATCATATTTAAGGTATAAATAACTTCATTCATCATTCGTCAATGAAGTTTAACATTAACCCTTCTAGTGATTCTTGTTATTCCTAAAATATCAGTTTTTGCGTTCTCTTCTTAAGTTTCGTTACTTTTTTTTTTTACTTTTTATGTTACATTTTCATATTTTTTTTTAGATTTTTAAAATTTTTAATTAAAAAACTTCCTTCGTCTTCCCTCTTGGTTACTGAGAGCACTTGTTGGAGACAATGGTGGTGAGACCAGACCAAGGCCAGTACCAGACTTTGGTCGTGCACTTGAGGTCCTGTGAGAACATAAAAACATAGAAAATTAGGGGATTGTATACGAAGGGACGTTCCACCTAATTTAGTTTATATTCATAACTGGAAAACCAAAATGAGATAGATTTTGGCACCCATAATTAAAATGCTACCTAGGATTGAAGGATATTTTTATTAAACACAATTTATACAGGATGTCCCAGTTAACATGGTCCAAACTTCAGGGTTCGATTTTACGATCCATTTCCGACAAAAAATGTCTCGTAACAATTTTTCGAAAAGCGATTCGTTTTTGAGTTATACCTTTTAAGATGTTCTAGTTTTGTTTGACCTTTTTTCAATAATATAGCCATAACTATATACCATTTTATGGCTAACAATATACCCATAAAAGTTGTGAAAGATGTGTTTGTTCTAACTACGAGTGCCGAAGGTCATTCACATTCACTGAAATGTACAATAGTCACAAACAACACCACAATACACAACACAATTTACAATTACAATATCGAGACCATTGTTATCCAAGATCTAAGAAGTCTACAGAGCATACTTATAGTGACCTCATCCAGCTGCTCGAGGTTGCTCAACACAAGTTTTTATCGATGTACCAGCACGAAAACCAATCAATTGCGGAATTCGTAACCTCTCTCCGATCAGGAATAGGGGATTGCAATTTCATCTCTCCGTGCGAATGCCATGTATCTATTGCTGACACTTTTCTACGCGCTCAATTTGTTAGGGGCCTCAAGGACAATTCAATTCGTGAAAGGGTGTTGCAGTCAAGTAAAACTGATTTCAAAGGCATCGTAAAGGATGCTATTGCGCTAGAATCATCAAAAATCAACTCAATTTGAAATAAAACACAACAACACTTTAAAATCCTCAGAGTAGCATCCTTTACAATTTTCCGAGTAGTTGAATGAGTCGGGCCAGAAGGCAATGGCGACTTGTCACCACCAAATACCAAGGGGTAGAGGTGTGCAACATAATTAAGAGTATTTGGCGGCTTGATAATTGATAATCACGAAACGCCGCCTCATTTAAGCGAATTTTCACTATTTGATTCAGCGAGTAGAATGAAGTCAATTCTCTTGTTACTAGCAGGAAGGGGGGGGGGGGGGACATGAAACATGCAGAATCCCTTTTTAATTTCACAATTTTCGCATTCATATGACATTTTCTCCTTAAATAACAATGGTAAATACAAAAATGATATATCGTTGGAAAGCTGAGAATTTGAAGATGTTTTTCCTATGGTTCGCACGGATTTTCCTTTCTACGATTTAGGTGAAAATCCTTAGTGAAATTGTATCACGTACGAGTAAAAAACAATATTTCAAGTTTGGGATCTGAAAAACTAACAGCTTCCGTTTTGGAAACATGAGTGAAGGAAGGGTATAGGAAAGGTTATAGGAAGGGGAGGAAGTTTATAGGAAATTTAATGCTCTTTCCAATGGTATCGTTATTTTTAATTTTAAGTCGAAATTTAAGGGAGTTATGGCCATATTACTGAAAGAAGGTCGAAAAAAATAAAAATTTTAAAAGTGGAATAACTAAAAAACGAAGCGTTTTTCAAAAAATTGCTACGAGACATTTTTTGTCGGAAATCGATCGTAGAATCGAATCTTGAAGATTGGTCCATTTTTACTGGGACACTCAGTATAAGTGCAACCTATCATTTCATTAACTAGGAAAGGCCCAGGTTCTTCCTTCCTGATTTCCTTCAAAATTTTACAGAATAATCTGGAACTTAAATAAGCCGAATGGGTCTCAAGAGCTTGGTTATAGGGGTTTTTCCCTTCGCAAAACATACCTGGAGGGCCAGGATGAAAATGGTTGAATTTACCTGTCCAGCGTTGCTGACAAAGTGGCAGTCCTTGGCGCCGGTGAGACCATTTTCCTTGGTGCAGTCAGTATCACGGAGCTCCAGCTCGAAGGTGTAAAGATGACCACCAGCCTTCAGCTGAAATTTACCAATACATTAATCATAAGTTATAGGTTATCTTTACACAAAATCTAAACGTCTTACTTGACATGTACAATCCAAATGAACGAATTTTCGTTCAAAAATACTTTTTTTCCCTCTTCTCTTTTGGCACAGAGGTCTTCTAATACAGTACTACACAATTTGAAAATCCTACCTTGAGAACACACATTTTATTGTCAAACAAGATGATAAATATTCAAGCTTGAAGCCCATCAAAGCAGGGGGGTTCCCTCAAGGGAGCGTTCTAGGGCCGCGGCCGGTACGAACTAAATCACTCGCAGAACTTCAAAAAAATTTTGGCAAAAAATTATGCTGAAAAACGTACTTAAATTTCATTCATATTTGCTAAAAAATTTATAAAAACTGCAAAAAACCTAAAAATTCAAAATCTTTTTTGAATCAACGAATTTTATTTAGTACGACTTTTTTTCTCCATAAAATTGGTTTTTAACAATTTATTTCTACTGAAATTGCTCAAATGTCAATACAATTTAACATAAATTATAATACGATAGATAATTTAAGAAAATTCGTGCATTCGATCATGCTGCATGACTGGAACATATTTTGCTCTGCGATTCTTACTTGCACTGCTGCTGAACTCATAGGTACTTGATGATAAATCTGTATTACTGGCCTGGGATATACTTCTATAGGGATATCATAAGAAATGAAGTGAAGTACCTTTTGTTCAACGTTGAGGACCTTGTAGAGGCCTTTGTAGTTGATGCTGTTGACTTGAGCGTTGATCATGTGAACGGCGAAACGTTCAGCAGCAGCCATGTCCCTTTCGTCGTGGCCGGAGATCACACCGCCAGCGGGTTCAGCCACAAAGTTTTCAGTCAAGAAGTTGCTGCATTGCATGTCCATCACCTGAGTATTAAAAAGTTTGATTTTTGAAAGGAAAGTAATGAATGGAAACTACATTAATATGCATCTAATACATACAATACTCGTATAAGTATATAGAGAATGTTTGGGTGTGTATCCGGTATGGACCCTAACATTTACTGGGACCTAAAAGTGAAAAATGTCACAAAATTTTGTCACGAAAAAACGTCTAATTTATTTGCTATTCAGCCTATGAAATTGAAATGTTTGGAGTAGAGGCCCCTTGGGGCGTCTAGGAACGAATTAAGAAGCCGAGTCCTCCAGAACAGCTGAGTAAGATGTAGAAGATGTAGATGTATAGGGAAACTCTCAGGGTGGGGTTATTCTGGACCCCAAGCACAGAAGCCTGGATGGCTTATTGTACTTTTCTGAGAGTTCTACGTTTAATCAAAGAGGTCTCTCTGGTGAGGGATGTGAGTCCTTTGATTAATTGTTGGCTTCGAATAGATATCATTGGGTTTGTGCACCAAAGAGTTCAAATCTGCGATAGGTGAGTGTAGGGCACTCGAAGATTATGTGGGATACTGTTTCGTCTGTCTCCTCTCATAGTCTGCACAGGGTTGAGTTTTGTGTGACCCCTATGCGGTGTAGGTGGATACATAGGGGTGCAAAGCCGGTTATAAGGCCGACTATTGTTTTAAGTTCCCTACAGTTTTTCCTGAGAAGTCCCTCAGAAAGTTCGGTGTTGGGTTTGGCCACCATGAGCTTGCTGTGGACATGTCCCTCAATATTGGACCATCTTCTTGTGGTCTGTTGGTCAACCCACATATTGATGATCCTTCTGAAGGTAGTTTTTGGTAGGCCAACTGCTGGCTCAGGCCCTACAAAGGGGTTTAGGGAGCCTCTTCTTGCGAGCTCATCTGCCTTTTCATTACCAACAGCTGAGTAAGACCCCGAGCTTATTTATTTACAATTCAACTTATGAAGCTAAAATTTGAAATGGAGGCCTCTTGGGACACGTAGGAACGAATGGTAAAGTTTGAAGCTCCAAAGATCAGCTGGGTGAGCTCCGGAGCCTTTTTATTTATCATTCAACCCATGAAGCTAATAATTGAAATGTAGGCCCCTTGGGACGTCCAGAAACTAATAATAATAAAGTCTAGAGCCCCCCAGGTCAGCTCAGTTAAATCTGGGGCTAAATATTTTGTTCCAATTTTTTGTGTCCAAAAGGACACTGCTCCAACGGGGGCGATGCTACCCTCCACCACCAAACAGAGTGCCATCACGGACTCCACTGGCAAATCGGAGGAGGACAAAATAAGGGGTACAGTGATGACCACTGTTTCGCCCCTAGAGCGGATAAAAAATAAAAATAAAACCTCAAAAATGAAATAATACAACTAAGACTTGATCTAGAATATGCTAGTAACTAAATATATGTTACTATATGTAATTGCCAAAGTGAACTAAAACCATGACTAGATTGTACAAAAATATATCACAGTTCGTAGTAGAGCTCAGCAGCTCTCACGTACGACAACAGGGACAGGACCTTGTCTGGTCCAGATAAAACGTCAACCCACTGAGGGGGCCGATGCTGGACTCGGAGGTCCATAAGGGCTGGACAGTCCTCCAGGAAGAGGCGGATGGACAGATCACCCCCACACCTTCCGCACACAACATCTCGAGCTTCTGTTCTAAGCAGGTGTCTGTGAGTAAGACGGGTATGGCCAGTGGCAACCCGGTTGACCACTATTCGGTCCCTCCTTGAAAGTTGGGTTACGAATAGGCCTGCCGGGCACAAGTCCTGAAGGACACTACACAGACCAGTGACCTCACCCTGCCATTGCTCATGTCAGATGGAATCTGGGGCTAAATTCTTTGCTATTCAACCTATGAAGCTGGAATTTGAAACGGGTGCCTCTTGGAACATCTAGAAATGATTTATAATGCCTGAGACCCCCTATAGATCAGCTGAGTGAGCTCCGGGGGGGGGGGGGTCATTTCTTTTCTATTCAACATATGAAGCTCAAACTTGGAATAGAGAACCCTTTAGACATCTAGGAACGAGTCATGAAGTCTTGAGCCCCCCCAGATCAGCTGACTGAGATCCAGAGGTATGTTCTTTATTCAACCTTTGAAGCTATGTGTTATTCAATCTACGAAGATGAAAATCAAAATGGAGCATATTCCACGTTCCTCCAATGTTCAGCTGAGGTTCACGGTGGAAGCAAGCAGGTTTTGCGAGGCGCGTAGCGCCACATTTATCTTATAAATAGTTTTCATTCTCTTTTACTTTCTGTGACTTCTATATCGATGGAAAACTCACTTCGAGTCTGGGGGATCCGTGGGTCAGGTAAGGGGAGGTGAAGAGGGAGGCGGAGCACACTTCCCTGGGGGCGGTTTCCTTTTCCATGCAGGCACCTTCAGGCACTTCCTCCATCTTGCAGGCGGTGGTCTTCACCAGGAACTTGGTTTTGTAGAGGAGGCCATGAACGACCTGTAACATTAAAATTACATAAGTTGGTTAATTAGCGAATTTTCGTAGAAAATTAAGCTATTGCAAGGGCTCCAAAAATGTTAAAATCAAAATTTTCTAAAACATTTCTTCATTGAAATCCGTTTTGATACATTCTGAAACGAATCCTATTCGTGATATTGAATTCGTGGTTTGTTGCACAACTAGACTGAAATTGGAATCAAACTAAATAAAAATTACCGCGAAAATCGGTTGTGAATTGTAGCCTGGGCAGCATCGACAAAATTTCTCGGATAAAACCACGTTTTTCGGCTTTACCCCCTCCATGCCCCCTATTCCATCATGGAATTCAAAATGTCTGGGATCTGTTGCCACAACTAGACTAACGCTTGGGATCTAACAAAGAAATAATCTCGAAAATCGGTTGAGAATTGTGGCCTGGGCAACATCGACAAAATTTGGACAAATAAGCTTCAGATAAGTGTTCAGCAAACTCAAGAACCCCTAGATTTGATGATGAGATCTCCATCACGGAACATGACTTTTCTTTTATATATCTGTGTAATTCCCCCCAGAGCAGCCTGGGCTAAATGACCAGAGGAAAAGTTGAATTTTGAACAGTAGTCCGGAGCCCATTAAGGCACCATCATACTAAATTCCGGACAAATGAAGGAGTGAGTCTCAAAGCCCATTAAGAGCGGGCTGCCAAAACAGCGCCATGTCCTTCGGCGTGAAAAGCTTTAACTAGCCAAGTTTGGCCAAGAGGATCGAGTGACAAGAAAATCCGGTAGAGGTAGCAGGGTGATGAGCAACCCTGAAGGTACCTGGTGATTGGGGTGGGTCATCAAAGCCTCTTAGGTACCAAAAAAGAATAACTGGGCCTAGGTGAGGCGAACGCCCTCGGAGCAGAACTGAGAACCCGACTCGGCCCTCATTCTACACCCTTGCCGGTCATATATTGACGTTTTTTACCGATTTGTCTTGTCACACAAAAATGAGTTTGACGCTTCCATGTTTTATCCACGCTGAATAAAATGGCAACACTTTCCAACCTCGTTGACACATACCTAACTAAGCTCATGAGAAAATCTTCTTTCTGAAAAAAAAGGGGTAGAAAAAACGTTGATAGGTACCTATTAAAAAAATTTCAGATCTTGTAAAAGCTGGTCTACAAATTTTAATTTTATATATGTAACGGTTCTAGAGAATTGAATGATCTTTTTTTCAACGATACCTTCAGACGATACCTTCAATATTAAAATTACAATGTACTTTTGATTTGTATTTATTAACCGATTTGTCTTTTTCAAACTTCTTTTATTTTCACATTTAAGAATTTTCTCAAGTTATTACATTGTGCCATAGAAATGGTCATAACTCCCTTTATTTATTCTCTAACTTTGAAATTGAGGATACCGTTGGAAATAGTGTTAAATTTTCGTTCATGTACACTGTAAAACCCCAAACATGACCAAAACATTTGTCTAACGGAGAGTGATAGAAGTTGAGAAATCTGTTTGAATCTAAAACTACCTAATACTTATTCAATTATTAGTGTACCTATTTGAATTTTCTGTGGAAAATCGCTCAAACACCGATCACTCAAATACTGATTTTTGTTAAACTGAACCAGGTATGCTGCACACCCTTATCGGATTAGCTCAAGTCGTCACTAATGGACTAATGACATGTTTATTACATAGATGCCTTTTGGGGTCTGTTTACTTAGATACTTGAGTTAGAGTTTTTCTAACAGCTTATTTTTCATGACCATAGTGAGATTCTCGTATCAGTCAATCTTGGGTTGCAATCCCCATTGATCAGAATCCCCAGGGTTGCACACAAATAAATAGTAGTTACCTGTACCTACCTATGAACAGTCAAAAACGCTTTGGTCTCAACAAACACGGTCAACAATCCGCGATTGACCGCGTGAATACCTGCAGAGGGCTGGGTCATCGGATTAGCTCAACTCGTACTAATTAATGACAACTCGGACCAACGAAATATTTATTACATAGAAGCCAACAAGAAAACAAAAATCCGTCCAGAGTGCTACTCGAATTAGGTATGCCGATTGCAGGATTTAATAAATATGAATCCCGGAAAATATTTCCCAAAAACGGCGAACAAAATAATTATAGTAAAAATTCGCAAGAATGTAAATCTGACGATCTGTGGAACATTGAGAAATTCTCTATTACGGGGCAATTACACACACATCGAATTGTTTTCAAGTACAACTGCTAACTCGAATTGTTTAAACACCCCTCAAAATTCGTTGTTTTAGGTTTCAAAATGTTAAGAATCCGAAAATCCAGTTGAAACAAATTCTGTATTAGATAGCCCTTTTACGTAGGTAAATAACTCATATTTATGTTTATTAGACGTAGTCAACGGAACATTACCTAAACTCGGCGCCTTGCGCATTCAAACCTTGCAATGGTAGTCTAGATACCTTGAAAATATCTATATATATTTCAGCACGGTAGCTCGATTAGGAAAAAAAATTATAAAAAAGTAAGGACAGGTTCCGTCAAAAAAATGGATGTCATTTTGTCAAAGGGATGGTACATTGATGGCACTTCTTCATCAAAGAAACGCAAACTGTTTCATGAAAAGCCCTAGTGACCCGATCTCAGATTTTGGGAGAAACGGGACCCGATTCACAGTTGTTCGCAGGCGGGAAGAGTGGTCGAAGTTAGTGGCATCTAGCGTAAATCCCCTGAACTTTCTCGACGCCCGCCACGCTTCGGAAGTTTGAAAAGCCATCGAATCGCTAATTCAGTTTCCCGATCACAGAACTTCATGAAAAATCAACCGATTTTGTCGTTTGAACACTTAAATTGAAGCGTGAAATCTAAGGAAGACATCCGTCAGGGCAGATTTGCGATAAGTCATCATCCAATAAAGCAATCATCACTCGAATAGAGTAACCCTCTTAGCTGTGACTTTGCTGATGAATTGCAGCTTCTAGTGACATTTTTCTCAAAAAACGCCTAGACGGATCGCTAAAGATTGGTTTCACTTGAAGATTTAAAAAAAAAACCATGGAAATCGGTGCATGATTCGAGGATTTATGGCGTCGGGAAAATAACGTTGATTCCTTATGGGAGCAGAAAACATGGCCGACACCACAGCCTGCTCTAAAGGCACCGCCGTCTCACGGATACAAATGGAAAGAAAGCCGGGAAAGCTTCCGGGTGGCAAATTGGAACACCTGGAGTCTGAAGGACACTGTCGGTTAGAGAAGGAGGTAATGTAGGTTGACAAGACAAACATTCAAATGCAAGAGTGGGGTAGCTCAGCCCGGCCTGCAATCAGTTTTTCCCTCTCTCAGGCTTGTTGGCCTTCCTTCTCTTCTTTACTTTCAAGGCTTCTGGTGTAGGGCAGTCAATTTCTACTGGTTACTGTGCAAAACTACAAGTTACATAGTCCAGGCATTCTTTTTGGTATACAAAACGCCTAACTCTCGGATCTTAATAGGGGTTCGTCGGTCCCGGTTTTTTGCTGTCACTATGCCAACAGTGACAGTGACAAGAATGGAACCGCTCCATTTTACCGGTACAGTTCCATTTACCAGTACAACCAATGTTTTCTTATTGCGGACTTTTGCACTGGGTTTTCAGGGAAGACACAAGTACGTCTGCTTTTGAGCGGTCGTTTCTGCACAAGAAATTCCTATATCTGGGTTAAAACGAGAAGAAAGATGAGTGCTTTACTAGCTTTCTAGTAATAAAATAATTTAATTTGGTTCTCTCATTATCTGGGTAACCCAGACGCTGAAGAGTACCTGCAAAGCTAGCTATGGTAATGCCTAGGTAGTAGGAATGTGGTACGTTTAGATAGAATAGAATATTATTCAATGTAGGTGATGGGAGTCCAATAAAATATTCTTTTGTTGATATTTAGTTCATACAGGACAAAGAGTTGCTGAAATCGTTTCCTGGAAATTTTGAATTTCTGCCTGGCTGCTGCATCCCTTAAGGTCGGTACTACCTATTCTTAAAATTCTGTAATTCTGAAAACAGGTACCGACCAAGATTTTTTATCCAGGATGCGCTCCTTATTCTCTGAATCGTATAATCCCTCAAATGAAGTGGTGGTGGTATTTTGATTGAACTGTATACCAGTAACATTAAGGAAGAAGGGGCTGCAGCCGTTTGGAATCATGACAACGAGAGACTACGTTCCACAGAGCTGGTCCGCCAGTACAGACACCCCTAGATCCTAATACCTATACCCACAGTTCTAAACACAATCTTTGAGTCTTATGACTCGATCATCTTATGATCTTTGAGTCTTCCTTCCACATGATCCTTCACCTATGCGTGCGTGCGTGCATGTGGAAGAATAAATTAGAGAAAATTATAAAAGATGAAACTACCTGCAGGTATATATAAACCTACCTGTTTTTGGGCTTCGAGAACCTTCACGACGACTTTCCTGTAGCCGTTGGATTCGGCGTTGACAGCTTCATTGCCGAAATCCTCAACATCAGAGAGTTCACTTTCGTCAACGTTCTCAAATCCTCCAAGGGACCTGATTATAAATTAAAAGTATTCATACGAATTAGCTGAAACAGTAGCATGAATATTGTTGTGCGCTAAGAACATATGATATTTCCCGAATAAGTGTGACATTCAACTTGGCTTGACCCTGCACCTACCTGATATAGCCCTTACTAACAGGTATCAGGTGATCAGGCACTTTTCCCTTACACGCGCTAACATAGAGTACTGGTTAAGCGAGTTGTTCGGAATTTCATAATCAAACTTCCTGGTCTAATCAATTGTGATCACCTAAACTATCTCCTTCCATACTGCCCCTACAGGCCAAGAATTCCGGGCTGTAATTCTGCATTTTCCTTATCTCTCAGTGTTATCGCTATGGAGCCTTGTAGTTCCGAACGATAATACCTACCTTACATTGCTCCCGTTTGTACTATTATGTCCTACTACTATTACAGTCGTGTTGAAATTTATGTGAGAATCAAACCGTCATTTCCCGACTACCCTCCAAATTTGAGCGAGATCAGATGACTAGGGTGTGAGAAAGTCCAGTCATGCAGCATGACCCCATGAGCGAATTTTTGAAGAAATCTTCGACATTTCAGTCGCTATTGATCGTGTAGATTAACGTTACTGACGGCCGAGCGGAGCGAGGCCTTGGGTCTTCGTGCTAGTACGTACATAAATAGAACTTCTTCATAATTTCATGGCTGATATTTTCTTAGCCACAGTCAGTATTAAAGCTACATCAAGTCCTAAAACAGTAGAGCGTAAAACATTAAAGAGAGTTGTAATTACATTAAATATTAAACTCATCAGTTGTAATTACTTTTTTTTCTTAACAAGCACCTACTGCCTACGTTTTAAACAGCATGGTTCTAAGATTGCTTATACAGGGATACTTCCATAAGAGTAGTTCAATCTGAATTTGGACAATGTTTCATGCAAATATTACCGATTTTTACAACTAGCAAACGGCATTATTTCGATTTTTGACTGATTTTTGACATTTGAAGTTTTTGAAAACTTGATACATATTCTTATAGGAAATTTTACGCTGATTCCGAATATACCAAATGTTAGTATGCTGAAAAAATTATTTCGCACAACAAATCGCAAAAACAGGCTATTTTGAAATTTTTGACTACATTTTTGAAAATTTCAACCCGAAGATGTATTCCGATCATGCTGGCCAACGAACTTGAACTTTCGTTTTGTGTCCCTAACATTTTAAAATTTGTTTGAAGTTTCTAGCACAATTCTACGGACAGTTATCGTCTGGAATGACACATACATATATACATACATATACATATACATAACATACATACATAAAAAAAATGCATTAAACTTCAGAATATGATTCAAAATAGCCTGAAACGGATTTCTGCATAAAATTTTTTCAAAAATTCACATTCTACAAATTTTGAGGCGAGAGCAATAGCTTAATTTTCTTCAAAAATTCGCTAAAAGTGATGCTGGATGGAATTTACCTACGTTTGCGCTAATCATGTTGATTTCTGCATAATGAAATTGGTAGGGGACCATTTATAGCCTTACCGCATATCTCCTGAAACTTTAATAAAAAATCCAAACATGATTGAACACAATTTTTGTATCCGAAATCAAGATTTCCACTTGCATTTTACGTTTCAGACCATTCTGAACAACTTTTGCTCCATGTCTGTGTGTGTGTCGAGTGTAGTGTGCCCGCAAATCTCTGTCACAAGCTTAATTTTTACAGTTTTCATCCGATTTTCTATTAAACTTTCAGTAGATATGCAGTAAGGCTATAAATGGACCCCACCCTCCAATTTCATTCTGCCGAAATCAACATGATTTGTGCAAGGGCAAACGTAAGTAAATTCCATCCAGCATCACTTTCTCATACCCTAGTCATACGATCTCGCTCAAATTTGGAGGATAGTCGGGAAATGACGATTTGATTCTCACATTAATTTCAACACGATTGTCTCATTAGTAGCAACTGTGCATACGCGAATGTAAAATCCTTGAAACAACCCTAATTTACACAGCTTTCATCAGATTTTGATGAAATTTTCAGGGAATGTGCGGGTTGGGCTGAAGATGGCCCCCTACTAATTTCACTGTTCTCAAAATAATATTCCACTTTCGCATGCTCAAACGGAAATTACATCAAATATCATTTTCTCGTTTCTTAACTGACCGATTTTGAAGCTTCACGCAACAACTTTCAATGATCCATATATTGATGTTACGGATATGAGGAAGCCATCTCGTTTTGAAAATGAGGGCGTCCCTAGAGAACACCCGCCAGTTTTCTATAGGTAGGCACTTCAGTAGAAGGGTTCGTATTCATTATGTGAACGAAGGTTTCTGGTAGTTTTTAAGTTAAAATCTAAATAATTACATTCATTTTAATGAAGTGACTCTAAAGTATACTGGGTACCAGGTACAATCATTGATTAAATTCTGAATTTACATACCTCTTAGCTCTGCAAGAGATCTGGGTGTCCATGGGTTCATGACTAACCCAGGGGGCGTCAACCCAAGTGGCGGTGCAAGTCTTACCGGAGAGAGACTCGTACGTGACGGTGTATTTGAAGCCATTGATCACCTGAAAATAATTTTTGGGTCCATAATTACATAAATTGGTATAGGTTGAGGGGAGTAGAATGAAGGCTGCTCCTCATGTGTTCAACATCTTTAATCGTACAAAGTTGGTGCTTTCGCCCATTAGAGCCTCATCAGGGATTTAAAATAGAGTTATTATCATAGGGGGATATTGTAGTAGTGGTATGGCATAGCATTATGGTTATAGCATTGTACACCAGATTATATTGGTCACCAGGTGTATTTGGAGTCTTTGCTAAGAGGTGAATAGTCATAACTGAGTTCCATATAGTGTATTAAAGATCATTAGGTTGGGCCAATTGTTTGTGGGCTACATGTATGGGATCTTCCAGTATTATTATATGTAATGCATAATTTAATTTAGAAGTGGGGTAAGCTGCCATGTGTTCTTTGGTTGTAAGAGTTATGAATAGGTAACAATTTCCTTGCACTCAATTTAACCTTGTACAATACGATAATTTACGAAAATTCGCGCATACGACCATGCTGCATGACTGGAACTTTTATGCGTCTATTTGCACATGAAATTTCATAATTTTCCATTTGTTTCCAAAATTTGGAAACACCAAGAAATATTTTACTATATAATTATCTAGAGCTTCTCGCAGGTTACGCTCAGCAGGCGAATCTCTCGCGAGTATATTTCTGGAGGAGCCAATATTTAATCTCTTTTTCTTTTAACAAAAAGTTATGATCACATAAATATGTCCAAGGTTATATGAGTAGTTACATGTATTTCGTAACAAACTAAAGGATCTCACAGGCTAGGAAGTGACAAGTGCTTACTAGCGTCGTAACAGAATAGTAAAGCAGGAGCAAAGAATAGTATTGCAGTAAAGTACAAGAATAGTATTGCAGTAAAGTACGGAGGTCGTGAAATTACCTGAGCGGTGACGCTGAGGATTTTCAAGGCGGCGTCGTTGACGTGGGCAGTGGCGAGAGCTTTGGAGAGCTTCTTCAGAGGGAATTGAACGGGGTCCATTTCGTAGGGACACCCAGCGCAAGCCGCCTGAATCAAATACATTTATGTAATATAATATATGACGATTTTCTGCTAAATATAGTAAATATAAAATATATTATGGAAATGATTTTGGTTGCCGAAAAAATCTTGTAAAGACCAATTTCAAAGTATACAAAATTTTTATTCAAACATTATTAAACTTTTCTTACACATAAACTAGTCACAACATTGTTTCTACATTTTCTGTTTACATTATTATTTTATTCTTTATTCATTAACCGTCAGCAATAGTGTTATCAATATTACAATCATCTGACGGTTCTAGAAAAGAAATTATTGGCTCACGATAACTGAAATAAGTTATGGTGCGCGTCTACAATTACTATAAGCAAGATTAACTTCTCAACCTAGTGACAACAAAACAAGCGGCATTGTTTACTATATCCATTTATAACATAAATAAATATAAAACTACGACATGAATAGAAGAACAAGTACGAAAGAAATTCGTGATAAATCGAGAGCTTTCCAACGAGTGGAGAACGATTTTTGTCCGGTGAAAAATAAAGAAGTTTCATTTCCCCAACAACGGCTTGGTTGTACGTAAAAAAAAAAAAAAAAAAAAAAAAAAAAAAAAAAAAAAAAAACAGCGTGACGGAAAAAAAACGTGACGGAAAAATCGTATTCACACCCCGCTAAATTTTTCGACGCGGTGCGCCTATAAAAGTTTACACTTCAAATATAAAATTTTCATTTTCAGCCAATATTTGTAGCCCAATAACTAAAATATATAAATAACTTCAAATGTATTCAAACATATATAAAAACCAACATTAAATCACTTTTAAACCAAACTTATCAAATACTAGCCGCTCCGGCTCGCTACGCTCGCCTCCACGTCCAGCCGGGGGGCAAGCCCCCCGGACCCCCCATTAAGTTGCTCGCTTCGCTCGCAAAGTGTGGCATGTAGGGAATATTGCTCGCTTCGCTCGCAAAGTCTGGCATGTAGGGAATGTTGCTCGCTTCGCTCGCGAAGTCTGGCATGTAGAAAATGTTGCTCGCTTCGCTCGCAAAGTATGGCATGTAGGGGATGTTGCTCGCTTCGCTCGCAAACGGTAGATCTCTAAGGGTAGGTTTAACTTCTGTAGGGTATGCTGCTCGCTTCGCTCGCTTGAGGAAGTTATACTGCCCACCCAACTTGGCAAACGTTTTTTTCTGTTGGAAATTCTTACAAACAAATTAAATCTTATAAAACTACATGGAACCACGAAAGGTTTATTAGAGAATGTTGCTCGCTTCGCTCGCAAGGTATTGCTGTATATGTGTAGGAAAAAACCCGTATTTATTCTGTTGAAATGAGTCATCGAGTCCCTTCTGGTTAGCAACATTGTGAAACGGCGGCGGTCTCGATTTGTAGGAGGAAGTTATATTGGAGGAAGTTATACTGCCCACCCAATTTGGCAGACGTTTTTTTCTGTTGGAAATTCTTACAAACAAAATAAATCTTATAAAACTACGTGGAACCACAAAAAAGTTTATTTGGGGATGTTGCTCGCTTCGCTCGCAAGGCATTGCTGTATATGTGTAGGACAAACCCGTACCTATTTATTCTGTTGAAATGGTGCTCGAAAGGGAAAGTTCCATCCTTATACGCGCGCGTGCGTTGGCCTGCTCGCAAGGTATTGCGTAGAAGTCGAGTCCCTTCCGTTGTGAAATGGGCGGCGGGGTCGATTAAAAATGTAATTTTAACTATTCGCCTCGCTTCCGCTCGCGATTTGACCGACTTAACGTCACTTTTTTCGATATCCGACTTCGCTCGCAAAGTGTAGCATATAGGAGACGTTGCTCGCTTCGCTCGCAAAGTGTGGCATGTATGGAATGTTGCTCGCTTCACTCGCAAACAAAAACCCTGGACCCCCCATTAAGTTGCTCGCTTCGCTCGCAAGGTGTGGCTGTACACATGCGATGAATTACAAACATATTCGCTTCGCTCGCAAATGGTAGATCCCTAAGGGTAGGTTTAACTTCTGTAGGGGATGCTGCTCGCTTCGCTCGCAAACGGTGAATCTCTAAGGGTAGGTTTAACTCTAGGTTTAACTTCTTCGCAAAGTATGGCATTTAGGGAATTTTACTCGCTTTCTGTAGGGGATGTTGCTCGCTTTGCTCGCAAACGGTAGATCTCTAAGGGTAGGTTTAACTCTAGGTTTAACTTCTTCGCAAAGTATGGCATTTAGGGAATTTTACTCGCTTTGCTCGCAAACGGTAGATCCCTAAGGGTAGGTTTAACTTCTGTAGGGGATGCTGCTCGCTACACTCGCTTGAGGAAGTTATACTGCCCACCCAACTTGGCAGACGTTTTTTTCTGTTGGGGAATTCTTACTTACAAATTAAATCTTATAAAACTACGTGGAACCACGAAAAGTTTATTAGGGGATGTTGCTCGCTTCGCTCGCAAGTCCGTATTTATTCTGTAGGGGATGCTGCTCGCTTCGCTCGCTTGAAGAAGTTATACTGCCCACCCAACTTGGCAGACGTTTTTTTCTGTTGGAAATTCTTACAAACAAATTAATTCTTATAAAACTACGTGGAACCACGAAAAGTTTATTAGGGAATGTTGTACTGCCCACCCAACTTGGCAGACGTTTTTTTCAGTTGGGAATTATTACAAACAATTTAAATCTTATAAAACTACGTGGAACCACGAAAAGTTTATTCGGGGATGTTGCTCGCTTCGCTCGCAAGGTATACCTGTATATGTGTAGGACAAAGTCCGTATTTATTATTTGAAATGGCTCTCGCTTCGCTCGCTACACTCGCTTGAGGAAGTTATACTGCCCACCCAACTTGGCAGACGTTTTTTTCTGTTGGGGAATTCTTACTTACAAATTAAATCTTATAAAACTACGTGGAACCACGAAAAGTTTATTAGGGGATGTTGCTCGCTTCGCTCGCAAGTCCGTATTTATTCTGTAGGCATACCTGCTCGCCTCGCAACGTTGTGACATCGAACCCTTCACGTCAATTCTTGAGCCTTCTCTCGTCCACGGCAGAATCATTTTAATCGCTTTGCTCGCTTCTGCTCGCGATTTGACCAACTTAACATGACTTTTTTCGATATCCGATTTCGGATTCAGATTCGGCGGACCCAAAGCTGTATTTCGCCCGCGAAAACCGTTCCGAAAAACGTACCTTTATGGGGTATATTTTAATCGGAAAAAACCAAGTTTTTCGGCGGACTTTTCGAGAAAACGGGTCCGTACTCTCGCATTTTTTTGACGCATTTCCCGATACTTTTTTCGCGATCCGATCGCGCCGTCGTCTTCCTCGTTCAAAAACCTACGAAACCCGTATTTTTCCGGAATTGTCAACGGCCGTTTAGAGGGGTAGGGGAAGCGGGGAAGTCCAAAAAGCGCACATTAATTCTTACTTCGACCCCCCTCCCGCCCTACGGCCCATGGTTCGGGTGGGATTAGAAAATTTTAAATTCGCTTATACACCCTATCGGAAAATCCCAAGAAGATCCCCCCACTCGTAGATCCGGCCCACTCAGCCGTTTGGCCGTGCATAGACACGACAAACAAACGGACAAACGGACGGAGTTTCATTCTTATTAATAACTAGCCGCTCCGGCTCGCTACGCTCGCCTCCACGTCCAGCCGGGGGGCAAGCCCCCCGGACCCCCCATTAAATTGCTCGCTTCGCTCGCAAAGTGTGGCATGTGGGGAATATTGCTCGCTTCGCTCGCAAAGTGTGGCATGTAGGGAATGTTGCTCGCTTCGCTCGCAAAGTGTGGCTGTATACATGCGATGTATTACAATTGAAACGTGTAGGGGATTTTGCTCGCTTCGCTCACAAACGGTAGATCTCTAAGGGTAGTTTTAACTTCTGTAGGGGATGTTGCTCGCTCCGCTCGCTTGAGGAAGTTATACTGCCCACCCAACTTGGCAGACGTTTTTTTCTGTTGGAAATTCTTACAAACAAATTAAATCTTATAAAACTACGTGGAACCACGAAAAGTTTATTAGGGGATGTTGCTCGCTTCGCTCGCAAGGTATACCTGTATACCCTTGAGGAAGTTATACTGCCCACCCAACTTGGCAGACGTTTTTTTCTGTTGGAAATTCTTACAAACAAATTAAATCTTATAAAACTACGTGGAACCACGAAAAGTTTATTAGGGGATGTTGCTCGCTTCGCTCGCAAGGTATACCTGTATATGTGTAGGACAAAGTCCGTATTTATTCTGTTGAAATGGCCTATGTATACCTGCTCGCCTCGCAAGTGCGTAGGTAGGCCTCTCGCAACGTTGTGAAAAGGCGGCTGGATTAAAAATGTCATATTAAACGGTTCCCTTCGCTTCCGCTGGCAATTCGACCGAGTTCTCTTCACTTTTTTCGATATCCGATTTCGGATTCAGATTCGGCGAGATCAAACCTTTATTTCGCCCGCGAAAACCGTTCCGAAAAACTTACCTTTACGGGGTATATTTTAATGGGAAAAAACGTAGTTTTTCGTCGGACTTTTCGAGAAAACGGGTCCGTACTCTCGCATTTTTTTTACGCATTTCCCGATACTTTTTTCGCGATCCGATCGCGCCGTCGTCTTTCTCGTTTCAAAACCTACGAAACCGGTATTTTTCCGGAATTTTCGACGGCCGTTTAGAGGGGTTGGGGAAGCGGGGAAGTCCAAAAAGCGCACATTAATTATTACTTCGACCCCCCTCCCGCCCTACGGCCCATGGTTCGGGTGGGATTAGAAAATTTTAAATTCGCTTATACACCCTATCGGAAAATCCCAAAAAGATCCCCCCACTCATAGATCCGGCCCACTCAGCCGTTTGGCCGTGCATAGACACGACAAACGGACGGAGTTTCATTCTTATAAATAGTATAGATAGAGATATACATAAATACCTAACTATGTTTGTTTTGATTCTCATCCATAAAACCACAATGTGCCTCAGCGAAGCGTGGCAGGGTACAGCTAGTCTATATTAATAAAATCGTAAGTATTTCTGTCTATACATTGATTTGAATAATGAAATTTTGCGTTTATTTTCTGTTTCATGCTATTTATAGACGATTGGTACCATTTTCTAAATTTTTCTCTGTCTGTCTGTCCACATGTTTGTCCGCTTTTCATTGTTACATGGGTCATTGGACAACCGATATAAATGGCTTGGAAATGTCCAACATTCAGTCCAACTTAAATTATAGGCTATTTGAAGTTTTTAAAATTTGAGTCAGAGGGGGTGTTTTGGGGGAGGGGGAGCAGGTGAAATGGGGTATCTTGGACACCATTGAACGAACTGGGAATCTGATTGGGCGAACATGTTTGGATTATTCTAACTTAAATCACAGGCTACTTGAAATTTTTCAAATCTGCCCCATAGGAGATGTTTTAGGGGAGAAGTGGGGGGAATTGGGTATCTTTTTTATCACTGAAAAAACTGGAGATTTGATTGTCGAATATGTTTGGATTACTCTAATTCAAGTCAATGACAACTTTTTTCAAATCTAACCCACAATGGTAGGGGAGGGGGTGAGGGAGTTAAGCGTTTCGTACGTCACTGAACCAACTGGGGACCACTTGCGTATATTCAAGTCAACCTGTGCAACTCACGGGTGAACCAGCTAGTCATTAATTTTATACGAACCCCAGTCGAAGCCGCCGCTGCTTCGTATGACATGGTGGCCACGAAGGCCAAAACAAGGATTGAAGTTGCGCCCATTTTGATGGAGTTTTGTTAAAAGAGAGAACTTTTTAAAAGCAATAAACTGACATTTGAGTCTTGTGAAAAGTGGAGACTCGACCAGCAGTCAGGGTATATATAGACACCGCGAGCCTCTGTCGGAAAATAGGTCGATAATGTGATTAGATATCGATTTAATGAAATTTTAAATTACGATAAAAGAGACCGTTCAAGTATACAATTGACTTGCTGAGAGTCGACGAAGATCAATTAACTAACTTATCTTAGCCAACTTGGACTACCATCCACGTGCGCCATCGAATTTATTAGACTTAAATTAATTGAAAAAATCAGTTGAAGTATCACTTGAAAAGTCGTCGCGATGCGTGATTTTTTCATTTTATTTTTTTAATATAATATTATTCTTAATTAAAATGTATTTAGCACGCATTTCTTATACAGCAACAGGTAGTTAATATTTCTAATATATCTTATTAGCGAATTCTCGTAGAAAATGAAGCTATTGCAAGGGCTTCAAAATTTTAAAAATCAAAACGCAATGAAATGTATCCTAGAGAACAACGCTTCTTCTTCTTATATATATATATATATATATATATATATATATATATATATATATATATATATATATATATATATATGTGTACATATATATAATAATAATATATATATATATATATATAATATATGTATATATATATATATGTGTGTGTGTGTGTGTGTGTGTGTGTGTGTGTGTGTGTGTGTGAAATGGAGAAACCTTGGGACGTTTTGAAATTAATCGTGAAGTCTAAAGCCTGCGAGATCAGCTGAGTGAGATCCTGAGCTAAGTTCTTTGCTATTCGAGACTAAAGTAGCAGCGGATCTAATAATTCTGAGCCAGTCATTTCAATTTTTTAAATACATATAGGCAGGTTAAGAATGACAATGTACAAGGTACTCATCAATTAAATAAACTCTCAAGCTAACTTCAATCTGAATAATGCCCTGCAATATGAAATGGAGCCTCTTTGGGACTGCTTGGTTACAATGACAAGGTACATAGCCACCATGATCAGCTGATTAGGATCCGACCCTAATACCTTCCTTATTCTACCTACACGAAGATGAAAATTCAAACTGCATTTCCTATTAGGGCGTCCTTATTTTAGCACCACCCGTTGTATTTTAAACAACGGGCTTTCCTGTAAGTGAAGTTATAAACGATAAACTGTTTATGATGTTGCCAAAAAAATATTATACGTTGCACTTGGAATTTTTGGCACTTCATAATCAAAAAAGTTGCAATTGTGAAGCACGATCGTAAGAGCGAATTTTCGTACATTATCGTATTGTATGATGTTGAATTGTTTTGAAATTTGAGTTTTTTGAGTTCGAAGAAATCTTTTAACAACTAATTTTATGACGAAAAAACTCAATCTAAATGATAATCTGCTATTGGAAGAGATATAATGGATTTTCTTTGTTCGATCCCAATTTTAAGTCTAGTTGTGCAATAATCCATGGAAATTTCGGGTTTTCTATCGTGATGAGGGGGTGGTGGGGGTAATAGCCGATCCTAATAAGCGTTTTCCAGAGAATACTCTCTGAAATGATAATGAAGAGATAAGTTCTTGAAATGAGAGAGCGCTTATCTCCCGTATTAGATATAACGCCGTGTGATGCAATTTTAAAACTGACCACAACTAATACTTTTGCTGCCTCATTCAATACCGATTAGACTTACGTTCAGTAATAATGAATAAAAATTAACTTCAGGAATATTTTTTGTTCTCTTCATGGACAAAATAGTTTTTTTTATACGGGGCTGTGCTTTACCACACGTTCGGAAATAACGTTACCCAAAAACTCTATTGTTAGCGAATTTTTGAAGAAAATTAAGCTATTGCTCTCGCCTCAAAATTTGTAGAATGTGAATTTTTGAAACAATTTTAAGCAGAAATCCGTTTCAGGCAATTCTGAATCATATTCTGAAGTTTAACGCATTTTTTTAAAGTATGTATGTATATATGTATGTACGTATGTATGTATGTATGTATGTATGTGTCATTCCAGACGATAACTGTCCGTAGAATTGTGCTAGAAACTTCAAACAAATTTTATAATGTTAAGGACACAATACGAAAGTTCAAGTTCGTTGGCCAGCATGATCGGATTACATCTTCGGGTTGAAATTTTCAAAAATGTAGTCAAAAATGTCAAAATAGCCTGTTTTTTGCGATTTGTTGTGCGAAATAATTTTTTCAGCATACTAACATGTAGTATATTTGGAATCAGCGTAAAATTTCCTATAAGAATATGTATCAAGTTTTCAAAAATTTCAAAGTTGAAATATCAGTCAAAAATCGAAATAATGCCGTTCGCTAGTTGTAAAAATCGGTAATATTTGCTCGAAACAGAGACTTCAGTTCGTCTGTCAATTTCTTGCTGTGGGATAGTAGATTCGAATGCAACTGACTTTATATCACTCGTAATATAAAGCCTCATCATCGATTGGCTGTGGAAATACGTTTCTTTCATATGACGTCGGTATGTTATTTTATTTTATGTCAACATTTGATGATGTTATGATAGTATACTGTTAAAATTTCAACTGCCTTCAATACTGACCACATTGGACATCGAAATCTATGAATATTTACCTACATTTGTTTTTAAATCTACAAGATTAGTTTAATAATAATAAAGTATGAGTACCTCCTAATTATTTTTAATAATTTGATTCCATGTTTGTCTATCAAAATCATAAACTAAAATTTCTCTGCACGATCAATAGCGACTGAAATGTCGAAGATTTCTTCAAAAATTCTCTCATGGGGTCATGCTGCATGACTGGACTTTTATTGTGTTTAAGGCACTTTTTTTGTGCCTCTTCGGAAACAATATCATTTTCTGCATGAGCCGTAAGGATAAAATTTATTGATTTAGTATTTTACGTTATATATCAAATTCTAAGTTCATCTTGAGCAAAGGATGATCAATGTTACTTCAAAACAAGTACAACAACAAAAATCAATAAACGTACACCTTCATTAAGAAAGAATACCTTCCTAATAATCTTGCTGTTAGTGAAAATCATTTTCATTTCCTACCCATTTATTTATAATTTTACTTGTTCGCATCAGATATTCTGGAACTAAAAGTGTAAACTTATTCTAAGTCGGTAAGCAGTGGTAGGCACTCACCTCGCACATTTTTGACGATCCAAAAGAACAAAGCATCTCCTAATATGGGCCATCCTCTTACTAGAGCTGGTCCCAGAATATTCGTTTCAGATTTTATGAACACAGCTGATATAAGGCGAAGAATAACGAAAAAAGCGAGGCACACCGTCGTCAAACACAAAACTGAAGTTGGATAAACCAAATTCGAGACGAAGGTAATTTCATTATAGAAATTTCTCACAAACGTTGGGTGTTTATATAATTTCGACTCCCACTTTTTTGGGCTGTAATCACATAATGTGAAATACGCTGCACTAGTCGTGAAATGAAGATCTGATCAGTAATTTTTTAATTTAGAGATTAATGCGTACGTTTCTCATGTAAAATTTAAGAAACCAATGTTCAATTTGCATAATTATGAGAAACCACTATGCAAACTTGACTATAAATCGTCACGACCAATAATTCCATTATCATTATGGGAAGGATTGCTACGTTCTTAAATTACCATTTCTTTATTAGATATTTTTCGTTGAGTGAAGCGTTCCCCACGTTTTCTTGGTCGTTGAAAGGGGAGTTTCCGAAATGGGCTCCAAAACTCACATGAGCGGCCGAAATGAGCCTGGGGTTTTTCCAGTAATGAACCTTTGTAATTGATCTACAAACAAATTTTAAACTCCCTCCCCCTATTACCCCCTCCATTCACCCCCTTCCATAATGAAATTTGAAACTCCTGAGAAATTTTACAATAAGTAATAGTCTGAATTCATAGTTGATCGAAAAAAGCACGAAAATCTGACGGGAATAGTAAAAACATCGCGATTCATCAGTATAACCCTCTCCCCTCATCCATGATTAAATTTGATACTTCTGACATACGGTCTAAAAATATATCGAACTTTTAATGGGACAAAATGTGGATCACGAAAATCAGTCGAGATTTGTAGCTTAAGTAGCACTTCAAAGAATAAATTATTAAATACCTCCTCCACACCCTACCATGACAGCAAATCCGAAACTCCCAAGGTTTGTTTCAAAAAAATAGACAAAGACTGGAATCGGATGATATAAGAATCACGTAAATCGGTTGAGCAACGTAGCCTGGATAACGTCGACAATGTTTGTCGAAAAAACCACATTTTTTCGGTTTTACACCATCTATTCCTTCTCTTCCATAATGAAATTCGAAATTCCGGGAGTTTTTTGCACAATTAGACTGAATATGGGATTGAATTAAGAAAGAATCTCAAAAATTGTGACCTGAGCAGCCAATATAGAGGCCCATTTAAGGTTATTGAAGTGCTGGATGGAGACCGGTAGCTGTACTAATTAAAGTCCCTCAACTCTCATAGAATTTATAAGTTTGTATGCTCATGATAGGGTCCGAAAAGTTCCTGTACAAATTAACACTGTTAATTTTGAAGACAATTTTTTTTTTTTTTTTTTTTTTTTTTTTTTTTTTTACGTAGGCAGGTGAGGAAATCTTTAAGATCCTAAGGTGGTAATCGGATCTCGTAAGATACCCAAAAGGGACCGCACTCCGGGTTATGTATGATTCAAACACACTAAAACCTCACCTTCCTTTTCCCACGTTGGAACTCAGCCTGGAACTGTTTAACACATTACTTCAGGCCGAGTCCTTGAGAAATTTCTTCAGTCCTCTCGGTCCATGTGCTCCCTCCTCCTCTGTCTCTCCCGTTCCAAGATGATCTTTTTCTGGAGGATGTCTTCAACGTAGGCAGCTACAAAATTCCATTTTTGCTCTCGTTCCATCATTTTGGCTACTACCACCTCCGGTGTCACGTCTTGAGGTGGTAATTCCAGAGCATCCTGTAGCCCTCTTCTTTCTGTAGCCCATCGCTTGCATACAAAGAAAGTATGGAGCACATCATCGTCCGTTTCCTGGCAGTATGGACATATTGGGGAGTCTACTTTTCCCATTTTATAGAGATATGCGTAAAACAGCCCATGCCCAGAAAGGAACTGAGTCAGGAAAAAGTTTACTTCTCCATGTTTTCTATCTAGCCATACCTTGATGTGAGGAATCAAGCGTGCAGTCCATCTCCCTCTCTGCTCTAAAGTCCACATTTCCTGCCATCTTGCCATTGTACATTCTCTCTCTTCGGCGGCTAAATGAGCTCTTTCTCCTTCCTCTCTTCTATCAAAGATTCGTTTGCGTTCTGCAGCCAATAGATGGATTGGGATGCTGCTTGTAAGTACGAGTATGGCTGGCTCTGACACTGTTCTGTAGGCACATGCAATCCTCAGCGCTCCTCTTCGTTGAACTGCAATAATTCTCTTGCGATAGTAGGCAATGTTTAGGGCATCTGCCCATACCTCTGCACCGTACAAGAGTATTGATTGTACAACGGTCATCATGAGACGACGCTTACATGGTCTCGGCCCATTGACATTTCTCATGAGATGACTAAGAGCAGTTGTTTTCTTTGATGCCTTGTCTGCTGATTTCTTTATTTGCTCCCAGAATGTAATTTTAGTATCTAATGTGATTCCCAGGTAGTTTACTGTTGGTTTGCTGGTGACTTCTGTACTCCCTATTTGTATTGGGATTATGGTAGGGATCCGTTTTTGAGTGAACACAACTACTTCGGTTTTAGCTGCTGCTAATGTCAACATATGGTCTTCCATCCATCTAGTGATCTTTACCATTACTTGATTCAGTTTATACTGTGCCAATTCCGTGGTTCTAGCCAGGATAACTGCTGCAACATCATCTGCATATCCGACAAGATAGCAGTCTTCTGGCATTTCCAGACGTAGAACACTATCGTATGACGCGTTCCATAGTTGTGGGCCCAGAACTGAACCCTGGGCTGCTCCTGCGGTGATTTCTTTCTCCCTTTCCCCTTGAGCCGTCTCATAAACCAGTGTTCGGTTTTTAAGATAGCTGTCCATAACTGCTAGTAAGTATCTTGGTATTTTAAAGGTGGTATCCAGAGACTCTAACATATCAGTCCATCTTGCAGAATTGAAGGCATTTTTCACATCCAGGGTCACTAGCATTGCCAGATTCCTAGTATATCTACTACCTTCCTGAGTTTTTTTCAAGGTGTTCACTACATCTGCCAGTGCATGAGCAGTGGACCGACCCTTTCGGAATCCATACTGTCTGGGGGATAAGTCTCCTGACTCCGCTATTGCAGGCATCAAGCGAAGCAGGAGAAGCTTCTCATAACCTTTTCCAGCAGTATCCAACATACAAAGAGGCCTCCAAGAGGATGGAAAGTTTGGATCACCCTTTCCTTTGTCTAAAAGCACCAGGCGAGCTTTTTTCCATCTATTGCTAAAGATCCCTTCTCTAAGGCAAGAATTGTACATTCGTAATAGTAGCCTTGGACAGACTTCTGTTGCTATTTTTAACACCTCTGAGGGTATGCGATCTGGTCCTGGTGTTTTCTTGTTTTTTAAAGCTCCAATCGCTTTCTTTAATTCGCTTTCAGAGAATAGGAGGGAATCTATTACATCCTCTGGTGCATAATTACTGTTCCTGGGAGGGTGTGTTGGGAAGAGCCCATCAACAATGAGATCCATTCTTTCTTCACTCATTGGTACCCGTCCACATGATACCTGGAGTTTTCCGGTCACGATCTTATACCCTCGACCCAATGTATCAATATTTACTTCCTCAATGATTGTCTGCCAGCAGTCTGCTTTACTTCTATTTATTGCATGGCGAAGTCGTTTTCTGGCCTCAGTGTATTCTGATTGAATCTGCAGCCAATTTGCTCTTCTTCTGCTTCTCTGGGCTCTGCGCCTCATCTGATTACATGTCCTTCTGAGTTTTGCAATATCTTCATTCCACCAGTAGACTGGGGGCTTAGCAGATGTCAAGATTTTTTTCGGCATCGATGCATCGCAGGCTTTTGTGAGGATCTGCATTGTTTGGCTTACTACTTCCTCAGCATTTGCAGTATGCTCATTATTCTGTTCTTTGTCAGCTAGTATTCGATCTCCTTCCATTAAAACAACTACCATTGCATCACGGTCTAATCTAGCCAAGCTCCATCCTACATCTTTCCTGCTATTATTTATTTGGTCGTTTATCTGCCGGTTCACTGGTAGAAATTCAAAGGATATATACTGGTGATCACTCCCTGTATAATCTTCGATAACTTGCCAATTGCGAATTTTCCTGGCAGTGGTTTCTGATGCAAAGGAGATATCTGGTATTGTCCCCCTTTGTCCCAGACGATGGAAAGTGGGCGTGTTTCCTTCATTGAGTAGTATTAACCCTGTTCTTGCTGCCATTTCCAGAATGAGCCTCCCTCTACGGTCAGGGTCAGGCATGCCCCATTCTAGAGCCCTTGCATTGAAATCCCCTGCCACTATTTTGTCCCCACTCACTATTTGAATAGCATCTTCAAGGCCCCAGAATTTTCTTTCAAAGTTACGAATGGACTCATTTGGTGTGAAGTAGCAGCTGAAATAGGTAACTCCCCCAGTTCTTAGCCATACATATCCTTCACCACTTCCCTGGTCTTCTATGTGCCCTTGTGTCACTGACCATATGGCAGCAGTTCCAAGGTCGTCCGTGTACCATTTATGGTTAGTGTTATTGTGGTGCTGCTCACTTACTATCACAATGTCTGTTCTTTTTTCCTGTACCAATTGATGAAGTAGGTTTTGGGCTGTTGAGCTCCTATGGAGGTTTCCCTGTAGGATTCTTATCATTGTATGGATCTATTGCCAGCTGCCTCCGAAGCTTTTTGAACATCCATGAGTGGGTTGACTCTCCTGATGTACCTTTTGAGTGCCCGCCTATATACAGGGCAATTAGGGTTCTCCACCGCATGAATGTATTCCAGATTGATCCTTTTGCAATTGACACACTTCTTGGGTTCTGGGGCTACATTTGAGGGTAAATTGACAATGGGACAAACCCTAGTGTTGTGGTCACCTGCACAGCTACCACAGCCCTCTTGGCTTTGACATTTGGCTGCGATGTGGCCGTATCCCTGGCACTTGAAACACCTTGTCACCTCTGCAAAGTCAGAGATGGGGCAAATGTCCAGGTTAATGTACAACTTTCCCTGTTTCAGAAGCTCCTTTCTAAGTGCTTCTGTAACTCTTACAACCCAGATACAGTCATCAATAGGCACTCCATTTGCATCATTTCGCCTACCCATTTGAAAAGCAGGGGCGAATTCTTTTTCAAGATCTGTACATTGGGGGAACATAGTCCTTACCCAGGGGTTTTGATCGTAAATATAGGAAGCAAGTTCCTCTTTCTTGATGTTACGATCTACTCGGCGTACCTTTACCATCAACGGTCTATCAGGTAGTCTCTCTTTTTCAACAATGAATCCAGCGTCAACAAGTTTGTTTGACAGTTTGACTGCCTGATCAGGTGTTGAATCTTGAATACAATGCCTCCATTGGGAGTGATACATCTGAAGATTTCCATGGATTTTAATCCTGAATAAAATAATTAAACCCCAGTAAATGAAATCAATGGTCTATAATTATTAAACCCCGTATGTAGGTAATAAATATTATGATCAGAACATGGCACATCGTGCCTCCGAGAATGGTTCACACTTTTACAGTTCCAAGACCCTGCAATGTTAAAAAAAGAACGATAGGTGAGGAAAGAATTATAGGTTTAGAGTAGAGATGAGTTGATACCAAAATTTATCGATTCCCGATACCGATACCTAAAAAATCGATTCCCGATTCTCGATACCGATACCATCGGCGCAGAATACCTAACTTACCTGTAGGTGAAAAACAAAAATTCCTCTTGGAATCAAAACCAGACAACTCCCAAAAACCAAATTTTACAGGAGGGGCTGAAATTCATTTGGAGCTGCCAAACTGCCAACTGTAATTGTTTAATTCCCGCAATCATTGCATGTTCTTACTAGGTGAGCTCCTGATTTATACCCCAAATTTCACCCCCATTCGACTTGTTTTTACAAAGATATGCCCAAAAAACCAATTTTTCTGTCCGGTTTTGAAACTGAAATTGGCGTTTGTCCGTTTTTGAAACTAGCTCTACCCTAATTGTAAATTCTCACCAGCAAATTACTTTAAAAAGTCATTTCATTCTTTCAATATCCGAACTTCAAGTACTCTTTGGTATTCCATTCACCTAATTACAGTTGATGGGTGGGGGAAAGTGAACAAAAAATAGGATTAATTCATAAATTTCAGTCTTTGTTAGAACGTTTTCGAAATTCTTAATTCACGAAAGCGTAATAAAAATGTCAGTACTTATTGACACATTCATTGTTACCGAACATTCTGACATACAGTAGAAAATACACGTTCTGAATTTGAACACAATAAACAAGAATATATATTTTAAAATTTCAGAGAAGAATGACTCAAATTTTTAAAATCACAAGAGGGTGTTCCTAAAAAAATTGGACTTAGATTTGTGATAACAAAATTTTTGAGCGGCTCAAAAACCATCTTTTCTAAAATCACAGCAACTAGTAATGTCCAGTGACTGACCTTTATGAAATTCAAATTTAAGTTTTAATTTTCAACGTCAACGAAATTCTCGATTTGCAACAGCTTAGTAAAAATGTCAGTCTTTGTTGACACATTCTTTGTTTGAACACAATATCGAAGAGTATAACTAAAAATTTCGAAGAAGTATGACTCGCATGCCTTCAAACGTTCTATAAATTTTTTCACTCCAATCCGCTTATCATGGTATAGAACGCTCTTCCTGTCACCACCCCTCCCTTCGGTGCTGATGTATGTAGTTATATTTGTGAAACCTTTTGACAACACCAAGAACTCGATGTTTCTTTAAACCAAGAACCGACAGAAATAAATTACGGCAGACGGTTATCTTTTTCCGATTTTGAGTGCGGACAAAGTAGTGGATTGAGATGGATCGCGTCTTCAGACGTTCGTTTTCACTCGTCCTGACCCTGTCAGGTGATCTTCCCTCAGTAAACTTGCAGAGGAAAGCGTCTTGAACTGCTTTATCACAGCTCAAATAAAACAAATTATGAAAATGCTTTGCATCTTCTACTTGGATTTTGTGGCATTCGGTATGGTTCTTCTTATGTTTACAACGGATAAAGTTCTTGGACGTAATGAACCCCGGGGATGCATACCTTACCCTTTTCGCTACGTTCTTCTTCCATAGCTTCTCGTTTTTCCGTCTTTTTCTTGGGTTCTCCAGTTCTTCAGCAACTTTCACATCCATCTCAACGTTCTCAATATCACAAAATAAAAACCGATTCGAAAAGTTTGTCGAGACAAAAGCACAACAAAACAGCCGGACGAGATAAAACGGCGTTATCACTGTTATCAGTGGTGGTTGTCATAACGACTGGGAGCGCGACTTTGGCGAACCTGGCGGCTTTAAGAGGAACCTGGAATTGTCCGCTTTTGAAACTAACCCGACATTTCGGCATATTGTTTCTCATGGTTTTAGTCCAGTTATGAACCCACACTTTTTAAGAGCATAAAAATGTTTGTTCAAACTTGCAAAAAATGTGAAAGCATCATTTTCTGAAATTTTGGAGTTGTCCGGTTTTGATTCTAAACGCTTCATTATAACTTATACTTACAAAAAATTGATCCCAATATATTTGCAAATGAGGTAATTTTTAAATAAAAACAAAACATGGATAATAAAACGAAGTGTGCGGAATTGTTACCTACGTTTCGGTCGCGGCTGGAACGGCAACACGACGAGCGTGGGACGGTTACACAAAGTTGTTACGTTCCGCAAGTTGTTACTGCACATCTATCGATAGCCTCTCGCAATGAATACTGGCACCAATAGCTTACCGTTCCGTCGTAGATGAAGTTATTAGTCTAATTAGCTAATATATTTTCCATCTCTATTTATTGTCATTTGGAGTTCTTGTTCCAGTGAAGCTTTAATGCTTTAGTTACTTATTAAAATTAAATAAATTTTAAAGATTATTCTTATTACAAATTCTAAATTTCAGATTTATATTTTCATTCTCAAGGCTTTAGTTAATTTGATTTGAGCAAATAAAAAATTTGATTTTTTTTTTTTTTTTTCAATCAATCAAGTATCAATTAATAGGCAACTTTTATTGCCTAGGATTGATTTCTTTCTGAATAAAACAAGTTAAGCAGACTGACTTGGTTTTTTAGTTTTTTGTCGGTAACTGTAAGGTATTTCCAAATAAGACTGGCTCTAGGCTTTTATACTTGGAAAACATAGCTTCGTCTAATGCTTCTGTTGTCACAAACAAAATAACACAAGCCTACTTGTAAACAAAGTTATAATTGTAAGTTGTGTTTTGGACAATTCATGTTTCGCAACTGCTAACTTCACACAACGGTTGCACGGTACAACCATCTTCGTTGTTAGATGGTTGCAATAGTACCGTAGTGTAATAAAACGCCCATCACCGGGCGGTATCGGTATCGGCTTTAGGCGATCGATTCTCGATACCGATACCAATGCCTAAGAATCGGTGGTATCGAGAATCGGTATCGGGAATCGACTCATCCCTAGTTTAGAGTGCGCCTCCGTACCTCTAAATTGTTTCCAAGGAGTCCCAGAGAAGCTCCATCTAAATTAACAACACTGTGAGTCAAATAGGAGAAAAATTAGCCTCGGAGGGTCCGAAGCTGCT
The DNA here is from genome assembly GCA_030762985.1 of Adelphocoris suturalis. Lineage (NCBI taxonomy): Eukaryota > Metazoa > Arthropoda > Insecta > Hemiptera > Miridae > Adelphocoris > Adelphocoris suturalis. The sequence goes on along the minus strand of CM061049.1, from coordinate 16,525,425 downwards.
CTGAGTCCCTCCATACTTTGTAGTTGTATTACATATCTTCAAATAGGAGCTACATTGCAGGTTTCAGCATCATACGTCGATTAAAAAAAAAAAAAGTCCGGTCATGCAGCATGACCCCATGAGCGAATTTTTGAAGAAATCTTCGACATCAGTTGTGATTACATTTTTTTTTTTTTTAAACAAGCACCTATTACCTACGTTTTAAACAGCATGGTTCTAGGATTGGTTATACAGAGATACTTCCATAAGAGTAGTTCAATCTGAATTTGGACAATGTTTCAGACAAATATTTCCGATTTTTACAACAAGCGAACGGCATTATTTCGATTTTTGACTGATTTTTCAACTTTGCAATTTTTGAAAACTTGATACATATTCTCATAGGAAATTTTACGCTGATTCCGAATATACCACATGTTAATATGCTGAATTTTGAAATTGTTGACTACATTTTTGAAAATTTCAACCCGAAGATGTAATCCGATCATGCTGGCCAACGAACTTGATCTTTCGTTTTGTGTCCTTAACATTTTAAAATTTGTTTGAAGTTTCTAGCACAAATCTACGGACAGTTATCGTCTGGAATGACACATACATACATATATACATACATACATAAAAAAGTTCCAGTCATGCAGCATGATCGTATGAGCGAATTTTCATAAACTATCTATCGTACTATAGTATGTTAAATTGCATTGAAATTGGAGCAATTTTAGTTGACAGAAATGGTAAAAAATCAATTTTATGGCAAAAAACTTATTCTAAATAAAATTCCACTGATTCAAAAGGGATTTTTTTTTGCAGTTTTTATGGATATTTTAGAAAACTTTAATGACATTTAAGTACATTTTTCATCATACTTTTGAGCAAAAATTTTTAATGTCCTAGTTAATCGTTGAAAATTTAGTTTTGACTAAAATTCTTCAAACAAATAGAAATTTAACGATTTTTGGCAGTTTTTAGCCATTTTTAGTGATTTTTTGGGTACATTTTTCGAAATTTGGCCAATTTAATGTGCTCGAAAATTGTTGTCCAACGAACTCATCCTTTCTTTTGAAATGCTTGATTTTTTGGCGAAAGAACGAAGTTTTTATCTCAATTCTATCGAGAGTTATCGTCTGGAATGACACATACATATATATATACATATAAAAAAGCGTTAAAATCCAGGAATAATTTCAAAATGCCTCAAAACAGATTTCGATAGAGAAAATTTTTGAAAATTTTTATTTTTAAATTTTTAGAGCCATTGCAATAGCTTTATTTTCTAAGAAAATTCGCTAAAATGCTTTAAACTTCAGAATATGATTCAGAATAGCCTGAAACGGATTTCTGCATAAAATTTTTTCAAAAATTCACATTCTACAAATTTTGAGGCGAGAGCAATAGCTTAATTTTCTTCAAAAATTCGCTAACAAATTAGGCTCAGAGGCCCTACAGCTGGGCATCATGCACTGATATTGAATTCTTGATATTACAAAGAAGGTCCATTCCAAATTGCAGATCCGTAAGTTGACACCAATATGCCAGCGTAGATATAGGCGCCTGCAGGGGGTAAATTAAAACATCTACACTTTAGCAGTCCCCCTGATCTAGTGATCTCTGTATAACGATATTCAAGTATGTAAGTAGATACCTACCAATTGAAAATGCCATAAACGTGCGATACATAATCGTATAAGGTAAGTGCGCCAAATAACGCCACCCTAAGGTTCCGTAAGCTGTTGCTCACTCATTCGCCAACTAATCCGCTAGAAACTTGGTATACATTTTAAATAACCACGTGAGAACATGAAATGACACTCTAACCTGAAAGAATTTGATCTCATGAAGAATTTGCCATTTTTGAAAACCTACCCTTGCGGCGTTATTAGGCAAAGGGGTTCCAAATAACGGCACTCCGTATAATTTGCGCTGAAGTTTCAAATGTTAGTCAACTTTTCATGATTTGAAGGGGAAAAACATTTAGGTAATTCAGTCTAAAAAATGCAAAAAGTTTGTGTTATGTACTTCAGTAGAATATCAATGTCAATAAAACATCACATTGAGAGGGAGAATGTTTAAAACCAAATTTAAAATGCTAGTTTCGAATTCAAAATGTTTAAAATCAAAGTTGAAATGTTCAGTCAATTACACTTAATAGAATTTCGTTTTTCGTCGGAAACAACACAAGCGTTGCCATCGTGCTGTGATGATTTTTCCCTCAAGCGCTTTTAGAATTCTCCGGGTTTTTATCCACGAACATTCTGACACTACCCGCGTCAATCCTCCCTTTGACCCCCCCATGGTCACAGTTTGTAGGCCTACCGAAATTCAAACGAACAAATTACTTAGTAAACTGTTTAAACTAAAAACAATGAAGATAAACTAGCAACATGAAACTTTAAAACCCAATTTCCCCACAGTAAAAAAGCCTTCATCCATATTTTTGTCAACCTACAAGCGCGACGGCCGGCGCGGCGTGATTCTTTTCCGTAAGTTCCCTGGCAAGAATTTTTTCATCTGCTTCCCAGGAGGGGGGGGGGGGGGGTTCTTGGGTGGAGGGGATAATAAATTACTGATTCTTTCAAGCGGTGCCAAAGCTACGAAACTCGACAGATTTTCTTGATTTTTATTTTGTTCCGTTACGGATTTGATTTAGTTTTGGAACGTATGTCAGGAGTTTCAAATTTCATCATTGGAGAGAGTGAATAAAGGGAGTAATTCTGATAAAACATGATGTTTTAACAGTTCTCGTCCGATTTTTGTGATTCTATTTTTTATCGACTTTGAATTCGGTCTATTTTCTGTAGGTATATCAGGAGTTTCAAATTTCCTTATGGAGTTGATTTTAGTAATAAATGATGTTCCAACTATTCTCGTCAGATTTTCGTGATCATTTTTTGCGAATTTTCTTAGAAAATGAATTTTGGTCATTATTAATTTGGTCTAATTTTGGAAAATATATCAGGAGTTTTAAATTTCATGTTGGAATTTTTAGGATGGAAATTTAATGTCGATAGGGGGAGGGGGGGATTAATTCCGTAAAGTCATGATCTTTTTGTTTTTTCTCTTATTTCAACTCTCTTCAAAATTATATACAATCCATTCAAAGGGACGTCCCCATAATGCATGCATTACATACCAATATTTATTTATTTTATCTATGCATCGTTATACGTACCAACCTAGAAATTTTGAAATCAGGGGTCTAAAAAAAATGCCGTTTCTTCGTTGATCACAAAGGTTTTTTATTGAAAATAATAAGTCTAAATGAAGGAAGCTATCAATAACATTTCATCTGTTAAATATATGTTTGTAGCGTTTATTAATGGACATTTGTTTTGTGGTATTGTAATTATTTTACTCCTGTGTTATGTGATTTGAATGAGAAAGGTAGTGGTAAAAAAACCCTATTTAGTGTTCGAGATCTTTACTTGTTTATAGATAAAGCTAATGTACATTTTTCTCATACGAGTAGGCAGCTGAACATTATAGAAATAGGAATATTTTGATTTGTTGAACTCACAAATAAGTAAAACGCTAATACATGTGGGATTGAATCGTCTCAGGCCTAACTAAATATATCATCCCGTGCAGTGACTTTCACAAGGTAACCTTTCTCAGATTCTAACATGACCTTATATTTGTACTCCAATTCCTCAAACTTCAGATCCGTGGTGAATTTGAATCTTCTCAGCAGCATGGAAAGGATGAGCTTGAATGATAGGGTACCAAACAATTTTCCTTAAAAAAAAAAAAAAAATAATAATAATGATATCAATAAATAAATGAAATAAAATATTAAAAATAAATAAGGACGATAACAATTATAATTTTAAAAAATAATAGGAAGGTGGGAATTACTAGTAGGGGTTGTAGCACAACAACTTATATGTATAGGATAGGGTGAGGCGGGGGAATGCAATCCCCTTAACTTCAAACTGCCACAGAATGATATAAAACTCCCGTAGAAAATTCAGCATTGTCCCATTCTATCTAACCCTTGATAAATTTTGACAAAAGGAACTTACTGTGATGACTACCCTGTCACCCTCTTGGCATAGCCACGCAGTAGACTTGCATGGTCATTTGCGTCTGGTGAGGGACACATTTCGGTTCAAACATACAGATTTTAACAGGCAATTTAGGCGGTGGTTCCTCCGTCCCCGCTTACTTTCTTGTTTTCATAGGTGCCTTCACCAAATTTGTTTTACTTTATTTCATAAAATCTGCCACAGCAAATGTAATGATTAAAGCCTCACAAGAACTAATCTCTCTTTTCGGTCTTCCAAGACGATTGATCTTTGATCAAGGAACCAATTTTACCTCCCAGGCATTCACCAAATTTTGTGAACAGCAACGTATCGTACTCCATACAATTGTGACCTCATAGAGTCAAGCTAACGCACGGGTGGAACGTACGATGGCCACTATCACGTCCCTGATTACAATATCTCAATATCAAAACCCTCAATCAATTCAATTATTACGGCCCAAAATTCAATTAATTCTAAATTCAATTACCCATCAGGTAACAGGACGTTCACCTCTGGAACTCCTCATTGGGTTAAATCTATAAGTAACAGGTGTGCCAAATGTTGACGAATTTATTTATCCCCGTTGAATTTAGGAGATTTACTTTTTCGTGAAGTGAACCCCCGACAGAGACGTAAAACAGACTTGAAATTTAAAGGGACTTACAAAGTCATCTTATTATTACCGAACGATAGTTACGAGACACAAAACCTGAATACTGGCATTATTGTAAAATATGCACGAAATCGTTTACGCAAAATCGAGCAGGATACTGAGATTTTACCTAATTTTGTCACATTTAGTGATTCAGGGTCGGATGATGACCTTCCAGTAATTTAAATTCATTTTCCTTCACATCAATTTCCCCAATTTATTTTATTTTATTGAGACAAAATACCAACATCAGATTTTTAAACCATTTTATTTACATTTTAATTTCATTATCTTAAACATGTCTAGTGAGTGCATCAGATCTTTTTAACACACCAGATTTTTATACCATTTTATTTCCATTTTAATTTCATTATCTTAAATGTGTCTAGTGCGTACGCCATAGACAGCGACGTGTCTCGGAATGGCCACCGAGGCAGGTCCTTTTGTGCTTAGCATCTCACGAAACAATGCGTCCCAGACACAGCGTGTTCGCATTGAAATGGTATGCATTTTGGGCGGTCCGGGTTTGGGCCCGCACGTATGAAATCACGACTAGTTTGGGCCCGCAGCGCAACGGTTTTGGGCCCGTCGGGTTTTGAAGGCGCAACTGGTTTGGGCCCCTCGGGAAACCATACTTTAATTGCATCACAAGAGTGTATTTTGTCAACACTTACGATAAATATAAGTTGTTGATACATGTATATATCATAGTCGTAAGTAATATCCCTGCAAATAAGAAATTACATTACTATTCATGGCGGTCCTCAACAAAAAAACCTCACACTTCGTCACTTACCGTGCAGTATTCGGAAAACTTGTAATTCTCAATCACAATGACATCATGACTAAGGGATTGACTACTTGATGTTATGTATTTTTGAGATTCGAGCTTGCGAGCATCCAGACCACCAAACTATATACTTCATTCTGACCTACAAGTCCACTAATCTGCATTTTTACTAAGGGATTGACTACTTGATGTTATGTATTTTTGAGATGCGAGCTTGCGAGCATCCAGATCACCAAACTATACACTTTATTCTGACCTACATGTCCAACTAATCTGCATTTTTACAAAGGGATTGACTGGAACTTTTTCAATTTTGTCGCTCAGGTCAGTTGATTTCAAAATGAGCAAATCGATGTGTTGGGAGGCTGAATCGATACAATCGAGAATGGCTATTCGATGGCAGTAAATAAGAGTGGGGGATCCCTATACGTGAGCTCCAAGGAGACGCAAGTACGGCCGACGGACTCCTTATCACAGGTTCACAGGACACGCTTAATATCTCATCGAAACTCACGAGCCCAAAGGCGAGACGGTTCACGGGCCGAAACCCGTTGCCATTTCGAGGGCCTTTCACCCTCTGCGGGCCCAAACCCGCGACGCCCTGCATTTTATGCACAATCGGTCGCATCCGGCGGGGGCGTTCTAGTTGCCATGTTTGAGTTGCCATTCAAATTTCTACGCCCGCTGGCCAAATTAGGTAGGTAGGGGTAGAAAACATACGCATATATGTACATAAATAACCCTCCGACTCCAAAAGTGGGTCGGGTATGGATGTATGTACCTACACTCTACGGACCTCCGACACCAAAATGGGTCGGGTACGGATAAATAAAAAAAAACAAATGTACAAATAACCCTCCGACACCAAAATGGGTCGGGTATGGATGTGTACACATTTTCCTTTTTTTTCCTCGAATGGTGTACTCACGGGATATTAACCATAATAGAAAATTATTTTTCTTCTTAAAATATCGTGGGGTTGGTGGTAAAAGTGATCAAGTCCATTTGGCAAAAGTGTTCAGGAGAGCCTGTTAAAGTTCTCCAACACACGGACTGATGGAAAAATGCGGATGGTGAGCTTAAAATCAGGTCAAACCAAATAATTTCATGTTATGTGAGCTCAGTAATACCTTCGTTATATGAAAGTAGTACCGAATATACAAAATAAACTTACTTTTAATTGTCCCCGATTTTTAGTGAAAATTGTAAGTTGAATACTTTTACCTGAATAAAAACTGTTATGACTTGGACATGATCACTATAATACAACTTCAAATTCACAGTAAATTTTACCAGTATTATCATTTTCAGGTGTTCAACCCTTCAATATCAATCCCTCGGGATACTAACAATCAAGAAATAACAAATTTTCATTAGATTATCCCTTACAACTGTCATTTGACTGACTTTGCTTGTAAGCTAAAGTATTTCTACAACCACATTATGTAGGAGTAATGACGATCAAATGACAGTTGACATTTTTTACTTGTAGCGTGTTGGTACTTACAATCAGTTGCTGTACATGTAAATCTAGTTAAATGCCATTTGATCATATTATGTGATCCACTGGTTTCTTCAGGTAAAAATAAATTTTTTTGATTTTTGACATTTGTCGTCATAAGTTGTTTTGTTTTTCAATTCTCAGCTGTAGATATTGTTTTATAGTTATTGTTTTATAGTATCCAAAACCTCATTTTCTAAAAAAAAAATGCACTTGATCACTTTTACCACCAACCCCACGATATTATATCCAACGAATGTACAAATAACCCTCCGACGCCAGAATGGGTCGGGTACGGATGTGTACACTTTTTCCTTTCTTTTCCTTGAATGCTGTACTCACGGGCTACTAACCCTGATAGCAAATTTTTATTTTCTTCTTAAAATGGATTGCTCTTCATATTATCTGCTTTTCGTATTGATTTCCCGGGCCCAAGAGCCTCAACAAATTTTTACAATGTCAATTACCACCCACGCGGTGTTGTACCAAAAGTTGATCATTCCGTAATAACGGAATCATTATCACAATTCTTAATAACTCTTAAACATATCCATTGCTTATGCTCGTGCGACGATTTTGTCCATTGCTGTTGTTATATTTCATGCTTGTAATATTTTTGACATTTAATCTTTCTCATTTGTTGTCAGTAAAAATATTCGTTCCTCATATCGGGTTCACTCCATTTTTATGGCCCTCTGATATTCACAAGCCCATTTGCGTAGTTGAGTAGGGTCGGGTCGGCCCAACCGTCTCGCTGCCCCTGTTTGGGTCAATCCTTTACCTGAAAACCCTCCTCTGCGTGTCTTTTGGCCATTTCACTCCAACTTCTGCCAGTAAATATATACTTCCGTCCCCGTAAAATCGTCTCTCACAACAACTTCATTTCTGAAGTTCACAAACCTAAATGCGTAGCTACCCTCCGTCGGCCCTTGCCCTTCGCCGACTCTGTTAGGGTCAATCCTTTTTACCTGAAACCCCCTCCTTCACATGTCTTTTGGAGTTTTAACCAACTTTTATTAAGATCATTTACTACGTTGTTGGAATTTAATTTTTTGTTTTGCGTTTGTAACGCGCAAGTTTTTTTTTTTTTTCCAAGTTTTACTGAGTTATCAATTCTTCTTTCCTTATTCAAGCGCCTCCGGCACTCCCTAGCCGGCGCCACTAAGAACATCTCCATATTTACAAAATTATGTTGTCGTCTTTTAATTTTCACACTTTTATATGGCTTTGTCATTATGATTTCATATTCACTTTGCATTACTTTTAAATTATTTGACATTATTACAATTATTTGGGTTAATTTGCTGTTATTTACAATCATTTGCATTGTTTACACTTCTTTGAAGTTATTGACACTTCTTTAAATTACTTATTTGAAATACTTATTTGAAAACTTTCTTGAATTGTTTGACTTACTTCATTCATTATCTTCATATTGTAAGCCATTTATACAATTTTTGTACATTGTACATATTTTCTCTTTCTGTCCTGGGTTTAAAATCCTTCCCTTACTAACATGCGATGATTTTCATCGCCAAACATTGGGATTTTTTTGTGTGAAGTCACTTGTTTTGCTCTATTCCATTTGATTCCTCTTTCCGGAATCTGTTTCTTGTTCGTCATTGTTCATCGTGGAGTTTTTTTACACTTTGCTTGGCTGTCTCCGTGTTCGGGGGTCGGCCGTGTGGGATTGGAGTGCACGCCATCCTATGCGTTCCGATTTATCTGTTTCGGGTCATCCTTGTTAAAGTTCTTTCTCTACGAACTAAATGAAAATCCACGATTGCGCACCTAGGCTCCCTTAATTTATTCCCGAATGGGACAAAATTTTCCCCGAGGGTCGTTTCGCCTCTGGGACGAGGCGTACCTAGGCCCCCCCGTATCGGGGATGACTACCAATAATCATAAAGTTTCTCATAAACAACCCGCACAACTCATTTATTAGTTGATAAACGCGTTAGCGTTTATCCTTGAAGGGCCAGGTGTGTTTTCGTCCCGGAAGGTTGGTATCTCTGACGCACCCCACTGCGTTATTGGAGATTTAACTATTGCGCTTGTGTTGTGGCTTCAGTTAGTATAAAACCTTCTTACGATTCATGTCTCAGTATTATTAAAACTTTCTTTTCATTTCTTAAACAAGTTTTACTTTATTTCACCCTCACTCCTGATACCTTTTTAAGTTCAATTCTTGAGATGCATCTAACCCTCGCATTTCCTCTGTAAGCTCTCCCACCAATCAGGAAACAAAAGTTATGGCTTCGAGTATTACCAATCAAAGTCCAGACTTCTCATGCCCCCAGATGAGCAAAGACGTCCACTTCAAGACACAAATCACAGATACGGTCTTCGACCTCAGGAGCCAGCTGCTGTTGGCTGCCATCGAGATCCCCGAGGTTGAAGTTCTACTTCAGGGCACTTCACTTGTGCCCCTCCACTTCACTTGAGTTACCTCCATCGAGGTCCCGTCAGGGCTTCAGAGATAGCGCTGTCGGTGTCCCGTTGATGAAAAAACGGGCGTCGTGGCCTGTTCTCGTGTTTTCTGGCAGCTGGGTTTGGCGTTGGGTGGGCTTTCCAGGTGACTGGAAACCAATCTACTCCGAACATGGCTCATTAAAAGCTATTAGTAGGAGTGGTATCTCTCTGACGGGATACTGTTTACCTCCTCTACCTTTTTATGAGGATTTAGGCCCCCATTGCACCTCTGGGGGGGGGGGGGTACCTAAATTCCTTATATGGTAGCAGAGCGTGGTTACTCTGTTTATTACATGGTAGCAGAGCGTGGTTCGATCCACGGACCTCTGGGTTATGGGCCCAGCAGGCTTCCACTGCGCACAATTTAAGTCCCCAAAGTTGGGCATATTAATTTAAGTCCCCAATGTCGGGCAAATTAATTTATATCAATTTTGTTTTCCTAAGGTATAAGTCTCCTAAAGGCGTTAAATTCCAGGAATCATTTCAGAATGCCTCAAAACAGATTTCGATAAAGAAAATTTTGAAAATTTTTATTTTAAAATTTTTGGAGCCATTGCAATAGCTTTATTTTCTAAGAAAATTCGCTAAAAGTAGTTGGGGTGGACGACTACTAACTACCAAAAGTATTTGTAGTTTCAACTACTATTCGAATACTGTAGTTGTAGTTTTGTAATTTGTAGTTAAACTACTTTTTGCCCAACTCTGCACGAAGCCACAACCTGGTCAAAGCAAAGACTCGAAAATGTCAAAACGTAAAAAGAGAGAAGTGGAAGATCTTGTTTAGAATAGATGCGTGACAATGAAGAATACAGTATCTACGTACCTGGACACACCCTACTTCCAAAGGCAAATGGCAAGAAGGCACCTTTGGGTCTAACGGCTACTGATTCTGGTAAAAAATGTTCGGGATAGAATTCTTTAGGCTTTTCCCAATATCTGGCATCATGAAACAATTCTTCAAACATTACTAATATGCAAGCCCCTTTAGGAAATATGTATCCATCTGAAAACCAAAATTATGAGTTAAACCTCAATAATTGGCATCATTTAGAAACGCATTATTGTTACATGCACATCGTAGTCTTCTTAGAGCTGGGTAAAAACATGCTCCAAGTTCAATGAATTAAAAGTCCAGTCATGCAGCATGACCCCATGAGCGAATTTTTGAAGAAATCTTCGACATTTCAGTCGCTATTGATCGTGTAAAGAAATTTTAGTTTATGATTAGAACTTCTTCATAATTTCATGGTTCATATTTTCTAAGTCACAGTCAGTATTAAAGCTACATCAAGTCCTAAAACAGTTGAGCGTAAAACATCTAAGAGTACGACCGAGAGAATCGGAGGGCGGAATATTTCACAGAGTAAACTCATCAGTTGTGATTACTTGTTTTTTTTTTTTAACAAGCACCTACTACCTACGTTTTAAACAGCATGGTTCTAGGATTGGTTATACAGGGATACTTCCATAAGAGTAGCTCAATCTGAATTTGGACAATGTTTCATGCAAATATTACCGATTTTTACAACTAGCGAACGGCATTATTTCGATTTTGACTGATTTTTCAACTTTGAAATTTTTGAAAACTTGATACATATTCTTATAGAAAATTTTACGCTGATTCCGAATATACCACATGTTAGTATGCTGAAAAAATAATTTCGCACAACAAATCGCAAAAAAACAGGCTATTTTGAAAATTTTGACTACACGTTTTAGTAACAATATTCGGCAAAAGGTTTGCATTAGACCAAGTGCATGCAAGTCAGTGCCATCATACAGTGTGATAACTCTCCTTCCCCTCCCGCCCACCGACCGACCCAAAACAGGACCAGGCCAAGGCTGAGCAATTCGCCAAAGAATTGGGAAAGCGAAATTTCAAAGCTATCACTGGGTGTATGACACAAGTGTGCACTGTGAATGTAAGTAATTCATACTTCAACTCTTTGAATGCGTTGGAATCTTTTATAATGGCCGAGAAAATTAATTCAAGGAAACAGGCCAAAATACCATCCTTTTTTGAAAAACAATAGATTGTTTTTTATGGTTGCAGTTAAATACAGTACCATTCCACGTGTCTTTATATTTATTGTTCAATACTCTGTTGGTCGATACAGTATTCAATGTTACTGTATGTACTTAACTTCGTACTGTAGTTTGTTAAAATATAATTTATTAAAACTTCTTTAATTCGAATTCTTGGTTAATTCGAAGTTTTTGACTGGTCCCTTGAGGTTCGAATTATCCAAGTTTCACTGTATTATTTGCTGGATAATGCTCTTGTAAATTTCCTTCGGATGAGAAGGAAACGACGAATGTTCTGGATGAACCCAATATTGACAAGGAGGCAAAGTTTGGGTGAATTCAACCACCTCCACGACGAGCTGAAGGGAGATTCAGAGAAGTTTCGAAATTATTATAGGATGGACCTACAAACGTACGATTACATCTTGAATGCTATACAAGCTTCGATCACCAAATCGTCCAACTTCAGGGACACGATCTCACCAGAAGAACGCCTCAGTGTGACTCTCAGGTAGTAAAGTATTAAAACCAGATAATTATTACGTTTTTACTTGTAATTATTGTTGTTAATCATAATAAGGGAATGTAATGAAAGTACAGAAACAAAAAATTCAGCGTAACTCCTAAAAAAATACGTTTTTGATACTGAGTGTTAATTTTAACAAGGTAATGCAATTGAGGCGCAAAATTGAAAAGTTCAACGTAACTCCTCTGGAAAATTAACAAAATAGTCCTGTAGATGTTGAGGTTCGCCGTTCACAGTCGAAGGGTGCGCCGAGAAAACATGGGAGGGGGAAGCCAGGTCGCTCGAAGACAAGCGACTGATCCCATCCGGATGGGATCAGTCGCTCGTCGCCTCAAAATACGCGAAGTCGCGTAGCTCAGGTCGCTTGCAGTGGAGGACCTCTAATACGTTTCAAGCTTATGGGATTAGTCGCTTATATAGTCGCATAGTCGCTTCCAGTGGAGGACCACTCTAAGTCGCTTCCAGTGGAGGACCAGGCTTAGAGTGACGCGATTGCGTAATGATTTTATTAAACAGTATACTAAATAAAGCAGTGCATAACAGAGATGCATTCTATATTTGTAAAGGTAGGTACCAATAAATACAAACACCCAACTATGAACAGCTGATAACGAGTGCAAATGAAGAAGCAGACAGAAGAGAAAATAAAGATATAGGTAGGTTCCATTTACACCAAAAAATGAAAAGATCAACACTAACCAACCGTGAACTCATCACGAACATTTCTGCCAATTGAACGAGGTGAAACATGTCTCATTGATTCATTAAACACCATATCGAGGAATCTCATTCTGGACAATTCATCCATAGATGGAGCTTCAGGGTTATCCTTCATCACTTCAATTTGCTCTTGATAAGCTATCTCTTGGTACTTTGGGTACATCGCCAAAAAGAGAAGAGTGCTTGACACTAATACTCCTGTTGTGTCGAAACCCTATGATGAAAGGCATTTGTATGGAAAGAAAAACATCATCATGTTACTCGAGGTTGAAAACTGTGAAGAATAAATGTCAGCCAAGTTGAATGGGCACTCTGCCACAGACGACAAACTAATGATATCTTAAATTTATGTTCGTATTGAACTTCACTCTGTTATTTCATTGAAATTTTTTAACTAATGATCACCAACCTGTATTATTGAGTTTGCATTTATGATGTATACCTATACCTATTTAAATTTACTGTACTATGAACAGGTAAAGCATTAAACGTATTGGTAAGTAATGCATGCATTACAGGAACGTCCCAATGAATGGATTGTATATAATTTTGGTGAGAATTAAAATAAGAGAAAAAAAAAAGGATTTATCGGAAGTAACCCCCCCATTTAACCATAATCAGATGAATATAGTAAAAATATCACGATTTATCGCTACTACCCCTTCCATTCACCCCCTTTCATCATTAAATTTTAAACTCCTGACATATTTTCTATTAATTCAGGTGTATCGAGGAATGATGGAGATGGATAAAAACCGAAATCGTATTAGCTATAACTTCGTATTGAACTACACATCACAAAACAGAGAACAAACATGGTAGTAATGACGGTAAGCCTTGCTCAGTGTTGACAGGCATAAAATCAGGTTGGCACACCTGTTGTTCAAAACTTTTCTCGACAACAATATTATTTATCCTTTATTACTTTACATCTACCTATTCATCAATATTCCCCCTCTCTAAATCATGGCTTTAAAAATATGTGCACAAATTTCCAACACTCGAAATATCATTTTAAATTTTTAGAGGTTCAACATCAATAGAAAAATAGCAACATAATTAAATTCAAAACGTTTTCATAAACATATATATCAGACTCATAATCATCAGTTTTTATAAACATTATAGATCACAAAATCAAATTATCAAATTAGTAGACGGCCAAAAATTATCACATCAAAAATTATTTCTTAACCAAAAATATTTTTACAGTGAGTAGCGTAAATGTTAGAACCAAGAGCCTTTGTTAATATATCCGCAATTTGCTCTTGAGTTGAGATATGTTTAATTTTCACATTTCCCTTCTCTACTTCATCATTAATGAATCTGTAACGAACGTCAATGTGCTTGCATCGTTTATTATTGTCTCCATTAGTAAAAAACAGAATAGCATTTATGTTGTCTTCAAACATAGATATTTCTCCTACTTCAATTTCCAAGTCTTTCATTAATTGCATTAGCCAAAGACCTTCTGTTATGGCAACCGACAGAAACACATACTCCGCTTCTGCTGTAGAAAGTGCAACAGTAGCTTGCTTGTTTGATCTCCATGAATTAGCATTATTTCCGAAATAGAAGATAAAACCAGAGCGAGATTTTCGATCATTCGTGTCACTACCAAAATCAGCATCAGCGTATCCAATTAATTTTATATCATTTGATTTTTCTTAAGTTAATGTAACATTCATGGTAGGTACCTTTTAAGTATCGAAATATACGTTTAGCTATTGCCACATTTCATCAGTTGGATTTTCTTGAAATTGACTAAGTTTATTAACTGCAAAGCAGATGTCTGGTCTGGTCATGTTTGCAATGTAGTTTAGACAAACTAACAACTGTCTATACGGTTTGGTAGTAGTTTTATTAGGGTCAAGATTTAATTCGATTTTCAAATTTTGCTCCATTGGAGTTTTAACTGGAGTGCAATCGTACATACGAAATTTCTTTAAAACGTTTTCGATGTATTTTTGTTGAGAAAGCGAAACGGTTTGATTTTTGCGATTCTAAGATAAATCAACACCAAGGAATTTATTTGAATTTGTCAAATCAGAAATTTTGAAACGTGAACTTAGCTCTGAAGACAACTGTTTAAATTCAGAATCATTACTATAAACACAAAAAATGTCATCAACATAAATGAGAATATAAATAATAACTGATTCAGATTTTCTTACATACAAACATAGATCATTTTTCGAACGAATAAAATGTTGAGAAACCAAAAAGTCATTTATACATTTGTTCCATTGTCGAGAACTTTCCCTCAAGCCATAAGTAAATAGACTTTCTCAGTTTGCATATTTTTCCACTGACTTCAAAACCTGGAGGTTGATTCATGTAAATAATTTTTCCATCCTCGATTTCGCCATAAAAAAATGCGGTAAGTAGTCACATCAAGACAAGAAACTTTGTAATTGAACTGATTGGCCACAGAAATTAATGTTCGAGGAGTCGTGTTTTGCTACAGGAGCATAAACACTTTCATTATCATTATCATTAGTAATGGAAAATCCTCTAGCAACAAGTCTTGCTTTGTAAATCTGTTTCCCCCTCCTTCTCTTTCATAGAAAATACCCAACGACATGTCACAGTTTCACCATTTTTCGCGTCATTTTCGTTAACCAAAGTCCAAACATTATTGTCATTCATCGAATTTAACTCCTTCTTCATCGCCTCTAACCAGAGATCAGCATTTTCGGATTCAAGGGCTGATTTTGAAGTTAATGGAACATTATTATTTACTTCACAAAAGAATGAGCCTAACTTATAATCCGACAACTCATAATCCTTTCTCTCGTGGGTCGAGTAGACACATTTTCCAATGAGTCTGGATCATTTTTATTTTTGGGATTGAGTTGATTCAAGATAGGTTCAGGAGAAGACATGGAGGTAGAAAATTCAAGGTCTGTAGTTGTGGAGTCCGAAATGTCTAGATTAGGAACATTCGAATTTTCTTCAAAAATTGGAGAAACAAGATCAAAACTCAAGACAGAATTAGAATTATCAGTCAAATTATTAAATTCATTCCAATCAGAAATGTTCTTATTTTCGTCGAAAACGACGTTGCGCGCGCACTTTATTTTGTCTGTTTGAGGAAACCACAATTTATATCCGGTTGAAGTATAGCCAATGAAAATTCCCTTTTCTCCTTTTTCTGAATACTTCCTCCGAAATTGTTTTGGGATATGTCGATAAGCAATTGAACCAAAAACCCGAATATTAACAACATTGGGACGTTTTTCGTAAAAACTTTCAGCTGGGGTAACGTCTTGATGACTTACAGGACAACGGTTCAGCACATAAGTCGCGGTTTCAATAGCATACGGCCAAAATGAAACATCAAGTTTGGATTCAAGCAAAATAGCTCTTGCACGTTCCACTAAAGTTCGGTTATTTCTTTCTGCACAAGAATTTAACTGAGGGGTATAGGGATCAACGTACTGAATATAAATCTGATTTCTACGACAAAAATCTCGAAATTGGTAGCTACAATATTCCCCACCATTATCACAACGGATTGTCACAACATTCCCATTTTCTGACGTCACGGTCACCAATTTATGACGATTTCCGCTTACAACCGAGTCGTTGCTAGGGAAATGGTACTTCGTCATTTTTCATCCCACAAAATTCGTTGACTATTCGTTCGAAAGCTCTCGATTTATCCAACCATATTATGTTAACTACTGCGAAGTGCGTGGCCAACAAGCTGAGTTATGAGCATGGTTATATGAATAATTGTTTACACACAGGTGATCATTCTCAATAATTGATATTGTGAACATGATTGTGACCGCTTGAAAATTTTTTTGAGGAAAAAAATGGCGTAAAATTAATCGTTATTAAATGATCTGATTGTATGTAGGTCTACCGTTTTTTTCACCATAAAGGTTCATTAGTTCTGCGTTAGATAGCCCTTCTGCGCGAATCATTGGTCTATAGTTATTAAACCCCTCATATAATATTATGATCAATGGAATTCTCACTGTGCTGCATTGAGCACATCAGAAATATTTAATAAAAGAAAACCTCATACTTCAGCACCTAGGCCGCCATCCCACCCCCCTCACCAAATCTGTCAGTAATGCAGGGATTACAGGGACGTCCATATGAAAGGATTTTGTATAATTTTGATGAGAGTTCAGATAAGAAAGAAATCATAAGAAACGCTTGCATACGAGTGTGCAACACATTGGGACATTTTATGTCTTTATTTGCAGACTCATATGCAAGCTCTAAGAGCCACTCAGCTGATCCGGACCCTGGGCATGGTCAAGTAAATGTCCTAAAGAGGCTACATACGAAATTACGGCTTCCTAGATTGTGAAGCATAGAAATTAGCTTTAAGATTCACTCATCTGATCCGGACCCTGGGAATCATCAAGTAATTATCCTAAAGAGGTTACATACGAAATTACAGCTTCCTAGAGTGTAAAGCATAGAAATTAGCTTTAAGAGCCATTCATCTGATCCGGACCCTGAGCATCGTCAAGTAAATCTCCTAAAGAGGCTACATACGAAATTACAGCTTCCTAGAGTGTAAAGCATGGAAATTAGCTTTAAGACCCACTCATCTGCTCCGGACCCTGGGCATCGTCAAGTAAATGTCCTAAAGAGGCTACATACGAAATTACAGCTTCCTATAGTGTAAAGTATAGAAATTACCTATTAAAATGATTTAACCACCGCTTCACAAATCAAACCGTTCTCGCAATATTCGGATCACCTGCTATGAATCACATCATCGAAACACCAGCTCAATGAAATCATCAGAAATTAACAAGCGGTTGCAATCATGTTCACAATATCAATTGTTGAGAATGATCATCTGTGTGTAAACAATTATTCATATAACCATGCTCATAACTCAGCTTGTTGGCCACTCACTTCGGAGTAGTTAACATAAAATGGTTGGATAAATCGATAGCTTTCGAACGAATGGTCAACGAATTTTGTGGGATGAAAAACGACGAAGTACCATTTCCCTAGCAACGACTCGGTTGTAAGGGGAAATCATCAGAAAACCAACTGGGACAATTTTCGTCAACAGTTTATGTAACGATTTTTTTATGTCCCAAAGCAAAGACATAAAATGTCAAAAGACCTGTCTGTCCTTTATTCAGTTTTATAATTTGTTATTATTTTATTTTTTATTTGCATTATTGAGTTTATCCTCATTTATGACACCAACGAAAATTGGCTAAAAGTTGGTTGCTTGAGTATTAAGAACAATCTCTAAGGAAAACTGCTTCTAGAATGGGCTGGGCCTTGAGTGCAGAAGGGGATACTGAACAAGATGCATTAGGATAGAACCACTCATTTACTACAAGTACCTGCATACAAAGTATACAAAAAGTTTTTAATGTGAAACGTTTACTACGGCAGCTCTAAATTTTTATGATTTGATTTTATTTTGGGCAGCTTTTTATACAATAATTGTTGAGATGTTTATAAAAATAAAACTCGGGAAAGTAAAAAAATATTGCACTTACGGCTACGATAAAATCACCGAATGAAAATTTCAATTCGTCTTCTGATTTATTCTCTTCAATTCCTGCTTGAATGGCTACTTCAATGAAGTTCTTAGGCACCAACTCTGGTTCTGGAACATTAATCAAGGATTTACTGACTCATTTCATTCGTGTGATGAGTGCTGCAGATTTTGGTAAAGTAGGTAAGTATATCTTACTGGCAGGATCTCGGCCTTCGCTTTCCAAAATATGGCGACAGTCATCTACTAACTGAAAAAGGAGAGGGTCATGTATATCGATGACATTTCTTCAAGAAACACATTTACCGATGAATTAGCTGGTCAGGTTTCTCACAAAATATTGAAAGTTCAAATAATTAATGCTACCTCTCTCAAAATAACATTTTTGCTCATTTACTATTATCAACTACTAGTCATATATCATGACTACTACTAACGGTAGGTAGGTACTATCTGCGATCGATTTACTAATGATGATGATGGATGTAAAGGAATGGTTTCTTCAAATTTATGTAAGTACCAGGGATTATGGAGTAGGTAATTGAGGTATTTTCGACGATATACTGTAAAAGACGTTGAAGATGGGCTGTAGGAGGATCGTTCTTCTCACTAAACTGAAACAATTTAGCGAATTTCGGAGGCCTAAGATGGATAACGTTAAAGTAAAGTTCACTGGGTATCAATTATGTTTTCCAAAACTTCTAAGAGCTAAGGATCTCTCTTTTCTTAACATATCATGCTCGAAGACCAACCAGGTCCGCCACCGGTGTAGCTCATCGATGGAGGTACTCTGCTCCATGGGGAGTTGAATGGGGGGGGGGGGGGGGGGGGTGTCCCATCTAAACGGGCCAATCGGGAAATTACAGCCTTACGGTGCGAGCTATCGAAAAATTGAACTGGACCTTTTTTATAGTATTTCAACTCAGCTTCACGATGCGGAAGACCGATTTTTATTTTCCCATGTTTTAGGGTCTCAAATCATTGATTGAAACTTATGGTTTCCTCTTGACCCCCCTTTTTTATTGCTTTCTTCAATTTTAGGTTGAATTTGGAACAGAAAATGCTTCGTTGAAATTTTCTTTTTGGGGCTTCGTTTCTGAGTTATTCCACTTTTTGCGAAATTCAGAAAATCGACGATTTCTTTTAGACATTACCAACACTTTCTTACTATTTTTATCTTCAATTTTTGAGATGCTCACCACACTTTTGAAATCAGCATTAAACTATCTATCATCAGACCCCAGTGTCCATAATCAACAATCACCATCAGGGGGATGACATTACACTTGAATCGCTTACGATTTAAAAAAAGTTTTCCAAATCGTCGTGTGAAAAAAAAACCCCCCTCAAACTGTTCAGTACTATTACTCATTTATTAGAAGAACGTATGAGACTCCGTATTCTGGACTAATGAAAGGTTCTTTAAATAATAAAGATCATAGTGTAGACTGAACAATAATTTTCAAGAAGCTGTTGTTTTCTTGACCCTTGAATACAGTTTGCAGGAGAGGGAGCAGAGGCTGCAAAAGGAGCAGGTGGCTTTTTCGATTTATCACAACACAACTGACTGGAAGTCTCCTCGTGGTACATTTTTTAAACTGTATTCTGAACAGTTTGAGTGATTTTTTTTTTTTTTTTTTCAAACGACGATTTGGAAAACTTTTAACACAGAATGTGTTTTTGCGATGACCTACCGAAAAAAAATCGTCACAAAAAACCGACAGAAAAAACCGTTATGCGCCTTTTATAATGATTTTCACGTACAACCAAGCCGTTGGTAGGGAAATGGAACTTCCGCAATTTTAATCGCACAGAAATCGTTCACCATTCGTTGGAAAGCTCCTGATTTATCCAACCATATTATGTTAACTACTGCGAAGTTCGTGACCATCAACCTGAGTTATGAGCATGGTTATTTGAATCAATTGTTTACACACAGATGATCATTCTCAATAATTGATATTGTCAACATGATTGCAACCGCTTGTAAATTTTCTTATGATTTTCACGTACAACCGAGCCGTTGGTAGGGAAATGGAACTTCCGCAATTTTAATCGCACAGAAATCGTTCACCATTCGTTGGAAAGCTCCTGATTTATCCAACCATATTATGTTAACTACTGCGAAGTGCGTGGCCATCAACCTGAGTTATGAGCATGGTTATTTGAATCAATTGTTTACACACAGATGATCATTCTCAATAATTGATATTGTCAACATGATTGCAACCGCTTGTAAATTTTCTTATGATTTTCACGTACAACCGAGCCGTTGGTAGGGAAATGGATGGAACTTCCGCAATTTTAATCGCACAGAAATCGTTCACCATTCGTTGGAAAGCTCTCAATTTATATAGTATTTTTCTTGTAGTTACATATTTATTTATATAATATTTATGGGGTTTTAGACCAAATTAAATGTCTAACAATTATTTATTTTATTATTGCTAAATATTGTTATTATTCACGTGCAACCAAGCCGTTGGTAAGGAAATAGAATCATCGCAAAAACACATTCTGTGTTCCTATGATTTCATACAGAGTATGGAAAAAGAAATAAACCGGGGGGTGCAGGGAGGCGGAGCCCCCCCCCCCCCCCCCCCCCCCGAGGCGCAAAGCGCCGAGTTTTTAAATCGTAAGCGGTTCAAGTGTAATGTCATCCCCCTGATGGTGATTGTTGATTATGGACGCTGGGGTCTGATGATAGATAGTTTAATGCTGATTTCAAAAGTGTGGTGAACATCTCAAAAATGGAAGATAAAATAGTAAGGAAGTGTTGGTAATGTCTGAAAGACATCGGCGATTTTCTGTATTTCGCAAAAAGTGGAATAACTCAGAAACGAAGCCCCAAAAAGAAAATTTCATAGAGGCCTTTTCTGTTCAAAATTCAACCTAGAATCGGGAAAAGCAATAAAAATGGGGGTCAAGAGGAAACCGTAAGTTTCAATCAATGATTTGAGACATGGAAAAATAAAAATCGGACTTCCGCAAAAAGTGGAATAACTCAGAAACGAAGCCCCAAAAAGAAAATTTCATGCAGGCATTTTCTGTTCCAAATTCAACCTAAAATCGAAAAAAAGCAATAAAAAAGGGGGGTCAAGAGGAAACCGTCAGTTTTAATCAATGATTTGAGACCCTAAAACATGGAAAAATAAAAATCGGACTTCCGCATCGTGAACCTGAGTTGAAATACTATAAAACAGGTCCAGTTCAATTTTTCGATAGCTCGCAAAGTAAGGCTGTAATTTCCCGTTGGGCCCGTTTAGATGGGACACCCTGTATAGTAACCATTATACCTATTATGGTTGTTGCAACAACCATACCCAGGACACCTCACTGACGGGCTAATGAAGCTACTCCAACTCCGTGAAAATTTATTAATTTACAGTATGGGCAATTACCCAATTTCAAGGTAACCTATGAATTGAACAAAATATCTTAATAACCAGAGAAAATAATAATGACACTGGTGTTTGATAAATTTAAAGAAAGGGAAAATTCACAACCAATACACAACTTTATTAATATATGGCACGAAAGACCTGTTTAAGGTAGTAATTGACAAGAATGGAGAAAGCACAGAGAGGCCAAGGCTAGACTAACTGAGGGTCGACACGGCTGGTTTAAAACTATTGAAGGAGCTATGGAAAAAAAGGGGGTGGGTTACTTTTGGGATATCCTATATACAGGGTGAACACACTTGAGGATTTACAAACTTCAGGAAGCGATTTTACAACTACCTTACAAAAAATTGTCCTCAGGTTTTTGTAAAGACTTTATTTTTGGATTTTAGTCGTGTTTTCTACTTGTTGACATTAAAACATCCTCTAAATCTCAGCTTTTCTACAATATAGTCAAGTTGGCTTTTACTTTGATAATTGATGGGAAACTCGGCCCTTC
This sequence comes from Adelphocoris suturalis, assembly GCA_030762985.1. NCBI lineage: Eukaryota > Metazoa > Arthropoda > Insecta > Hemiptera > Miridae > Adelphocoris > Adelphocoris suturalis. Next base: position 16,503,326 of record CM061049.1, on the reverse strand, counting down.
GGGCCTCGCAAGGGGCTCCGCCCCTTGACCCCGCCAGGAGGGCTTCGCCCCCCTGGACCCCCCCGGATGTTATTACTTTGAGCCTGACTGCTAAAATGTAAAAAACATGGACTCATGTTTTAGCTCCTCGCTCTCACTTTATTATAGAAATGATCACGACGATTGAGCTCTTGTGAGATGATGATCTTCTAATAGAAACTCGCGAGTAAACATTCACTTTATTATAGAAATGATCACAACGATTGAGCTCTTGTGAGATGATGATCTCCTAATAGAAACTCGCGAGTAAACATTCACTTTATAGAAAGAGGCTAAAGAGGCTACATACGAAATTACAGCTTCCTATAGTGTAAAGTATAGAAATTACCTATTAAAATGATTTAACCACCGCTTCACAAATCAAACCGTTCTCGCAATATTCGGATCACCTGCTATGAATCACATAATCGAAACACCAGCTCAATGAAGTCATCAGAAATTAACAAGCGGTTGCAATCATGTTCACAATATCAATAATTGAGAATGATCACCTGTGTGTAAACAATTATTCATATAACCATGCTCATAACTCAGCTTGTTGGCCACGCACTTCGCAGTAGTTAATATAGTATGGTTGGATAAATCGAGAGGTTTCGAACGAATGGTCAACGAATTTTGTGGGATGAAAAACGACGACGTATCATATCCCTAGCAACGACTCGGTTGTAAGCGGAAATCATCACAATTATTGGCGCTACTTTCATCTCACTTTATAGTCTCACTTTTCGGCGGGGGATCCATCGCTAAAACATGATTCCATGTTAAAATCGAGTTGGGGGTTTGAACTAAGAATGTAATTTGCCTGCCTTGGAATCCTGGTCATCGTTTGTTGTACAGGTAGGTAGTTTGTGGGCTGGAAGGGTACATGGAATAGGTTTTGATTTGTGGATCGGGTTTCATAAGCCGGGATATTGAAGTAAATTTGGGAAAACAATTGGGGGCAGTCGATTTGTGAGTTTAGTAGCTTATATAGGAATGCGATGTCCAGAAATGTTCTACGAGAGTCCAAGAGCTCAACTTGACTACTCTCCATCACTGGCCGAGAATGTTATCTTAGGTATCTTTTCTGTACCCTTTTTAATTTGTTTTGGTGAACAGCGAAGTGAGGGGCCCAGACTACAGATGAGTACTCCATGCTGGGGCGCACAATGTATTTATAGAGGTGGGAAATTGCATCCATGTTGGAGAAACCCCTGGCCTTGAGCTTGAGAACGCCCAAGCACATACCGCTTCAATGTGAGTGTTAAAGGAAAGTTCATGATCAAACTCCACCCCAAGGTCCGCAGAGGAGATAATCACGGGCCCCGATACCCACTGAAGCCTATTCCTATTACTGAGAGTAAATGTGGTATTCAGAGCACTGTCGACGGCTCTTTACCATCTTCATATGTATTTACTAAGATAATTATTTTTTCAGCAGCAAACTCAGCAGACGTGCTAGTTTTTAAACAGTTAGTGTTACTTGGTCACACCATAGCAACTGCTGTGCTACTAATGAAGATCAGCAGCAGTGAGGGCAACCTCTCAGATTGAGCTCCCAAGGGCTAGCAGAAGGTGGAGTAAAGATGGGATGCTGGCAGAAAGAGAGATAATACAAAGACTACAGGTCTTGATTGGTGAATAGATGTAGGCACATGAGACAGATTGGAACTGATAATTTACTTTATGGTATGGTATGGTAAGCTTTACCAACTTGCAATCAAAGCCCGAACAACCAGGAGCCCCCAAATCTGAGAAATCAAGCGCAGACGAATTTGTATTATGTTTTTCTTATGAAGTTTTAATGAAGTAATTTTGTTCTGTCAGTTGATGAAAAAATATACAGCTCAAGTTTCGTTATTTTTTACTAAAATCATTTGAAGTACATTTAAATTTTGCTGAAATATGCATACGTAAAGGGACGGTAGGTTTCAGGATTGACGTACCAGAATGTACTTACTGTAATTCGGGAGGGATTGGTATGGTAATCCTTGGCCATGAGTTGGCATCTCTTATAATCCGCCGAATATTAATTTCATATTGGAAAAACCGTAGAAAACAATCAGCAGGCAACAGGCTGGGTGTCGGGGTCTCGCCTACCCACTGTCGTTGCTTTGGAGGGGAAAGCTAGCTGATCATGAATGAAGTTTGCTCAAGGTCAGACGAACAGAAATTTTTTGAATGGGAGTTCAAAGGCAATTGGCATCATTTGCAGCCTGACTGGGCCATGAGAGAGCTTGGGACATTCAGCCATCTTAACAGCTCGTTACTTTATAACTGTTTCTATTCCATTGTCGCTGTTTTTGGATTCATTGTTACTGTTTCCTCATCTTTTCTTCTAAGGAACTGCTTGCAACCAACTTCGTTCATTCCACTCTCAACTTGCCATAAACTAAATAGGTACCAATAATTGGCTATGTAATTCTGAGTTTTGAATATAATATTATCAGCCCACTTTGAACAATAGTTGATTTAATAAAACTAATTTATTTTTGAGGAAAAAATAAATAAAAAAAGTTCCATTCATGCAGCATGATCGTATGAGCAAATTTTCGTATATTATTGTATAATGTTGAATTGTTTTGAAATTTGAGCTTTTTGAGTGCAAGGGAATCGTTAACCATAAATTTTATGGCAAAAAACGTATTCTAAGTAATAACCTGCTATTCAAATAGAGCTTTTTTGCAGTTTTTATCGACTTTTTAGCAAATTTTGATGAATTTTAAGTACATTTTTCAGCATAATTGTGAACATACATTTTTCGATGTTCTATTTTATAGTTAATGAACTTTATTTGAGCAATATTCTACCAACAAATATAAATTGAACGATTTTTAGCCGTTTTTAGTCATTTTTGAGATTTTTTTAATACATTTTTTGAAATTTGACCAATTTAATGTGCTCAAAAAGTGTTGTCCAACGAACTCATTCTTTCTTTTAAAATGCTTGATTTTTTGGCGAAAGAACGAAGTTTTTGGTTTATTATTTCCAATAATAAGCCTATGTGATCGTATAGCAAAAAATTTGTATAACCCCCCCCTCAAACTTTGTCACTTTACGTTTCAAGGTGCGTAGAATCCAAATTTGAAATGTCCGTCCGCCGTTCGCCGTCCGCCGTCCGCCGTCCGGGCCATAAAAGGCCTAAGAATTTACTTAAAAAACCCGTTCTTTCGCACATAGACTCCATTTGGGGTCTAGTTGGTCCTAACGTTTAACCATCCCGATCGCTTTACTCGCATAGATGCTATGGGCCAAAAACGGGCGAAAAAGTGTCAAGGCTTTGTTAGACTTAAGCACGCACGCACGCCTGGCACGCTTGGCAGGGGGTCACGGTGGGTGGCGAGGGGTGGTGAGCGAGGGGTGGAGTGAGAGGAGGCGCCGCGGCACCTTGTGGTGGGTACGGCGTTCCTTCGAGGCATGAATATATGTTTTTTTCTAGGTCATATTTGTGTGTTAATACCAATGCTTTTCCTACGCATATTTAATAACATATCCTCTCGACTTTTCGTACGTGGTTAGATAATGATATTATTAAGGCAATAACTATTTGAATAGATAGGAGCTCAAATCGAGAAATATAAACATGCGTATATAATTATAGAAGTATAGGTTGTGGCAACTCGAAATGGGACACGCCGAGGAGTCTGGACGGGCCTTATGACGTACGCAAGCCAACTAAAACTACGATCATACTCAATTGAAAAAATAATAAACCTTTGTGAAATAATTTGCAGCGTTTTATCTCAATTCTATCGAGAGTTATCGTCTGGAATGACACATACATATATATACTTATATATATATATATATATATATATATATATATATATATATATATATATATATATATATATATATATATATATATATAAAGCGTTAAAATCCAGGAATCATTTCAGAATGCCTCAAAACAGATTTCGATGAAGAAAATTTTTGAAAATTTTTATTTTGAAATTTTCGGAGCCATTGCGATAGCTTTATTTTCTAAGAAAATTCGCTAAAACTCAAGCAATTTATTTTTTTCCCCCTTTTTCGATAGTCTGGATTGTTGGTCAGGCGGTACTTACCTAGCCTGACCAGCTCACTCTGAGTTTGACCTGGTACTAGTGTTTTTGCCGAATTCATGTAAACAACCAAAACAATATCAGTACACATGTACGCGTACAAATCCCTTCTTCCCCATGCGGCCTGCACCTCCTCACCTTCTTATACGTTCCGAATTTCAAAAAAATAATATATTGGGTTCTCATTTAGTGGATACTCACCTTCTTCATAAGGGGGGATAATCTGTTTCTCTGCTTTCTTTCCTCTTTCCCTAGTGAAGAGATGTAATAGTATATCCAGTCGTTGCGGAGTTGGATGTTCAGTAATCGACTAAAGATTGACTCAGTAATCCTTTGAAAATAATTAACACTTGTTTATATTTTATGCAAATCAACAATCAACATTTCTATATACATACAATACACACAAATCAACATTTTACACAAAACGAACTGGTGTACATAATACAATTATATATATACACATATATATATACTCGGCGCTTCGCGCCTCGCCGGATCTTTTCTCTTTTCTACTGCGTAGAAAACGAGGATAATTTGCTATGCAATTCTTAGCCTGAAAAAATTTGTATATACAAAAATGTTCAAGCCTGGCTGGGATTCGAACCCACGATGCGAAAAAAATTGATATAAAAAAATTTGGATATAAAAAAATACACAATATACACACACATATTAATTGCTATGCAATTCTTAGGCCGACCCTCAATAATTTTTTTAAAATGTCCCAAACTTTTTTTGACATGATTTTCACGTACAACGGTTGCTATCGTCCGTGACGGGAAGCGCGAGTTCGTGGGTTCGAATCCCAGCCAGGATTGAAATTTTTTTTATATCCAAATTTTTTTATATCAATTTTTTTCGCATCGTGGGTTTGAATCCCAGCCAGGCTTGAACATATTTTTATATACAAATTTTTCCAGGCTAAGAATTGCATAGCAAATTATCCTCATTTTCTACGCAGTAGAAAAGAGAAAAGATCAGGCGAGGCGATATATATATATATATATATATATATATATATATATATATATATATATATATATATATATAGAGAGAGAGAGAGAGAGAGAGAGAGAGAGAGAGAGAGAGAGAGAGAGAGAGAGAGAGAGAGAACAGACACAACTGGTGGTAGGCGTCTAGTGACTTGGAATTTGCGGCTCCATAGAGCAAGGCTCAGTAGAGCAACACCGTCTTTGAGCCATCAGTGAATATAGGAGTGTTTCCAGCATATCGCTGGATCGCCTCAGTGTAGCTACATCTGAGGATGTGTGGGGGTGTATTGCCCTTGACCCCGACCTTCATGCGAAGGTCAACACGCATCCTAGACAAGGTCCAGGGATGGACAGGGGGCACCTCATGTGGAACCAAAGGGTATCTCTCTATGCAAGTACCTTGTGAGCTCCTGAACACAAATACCCAATGGGCGAGTTCGTGTTTGGAGTCTGGAATATGTCTCAACTAGGGAGGGTATGGTGACCACTTCATGCAGGGGGTGTCCTGGGAAATAGCGCAAGCGTTCTGCACAGCGAAGTGCTAGGAGATTTCGCCGAATTTTGAGTGGCTGACTATGCCCAAGCACCTGAAGGGAGGCCAAAATGCCAAATGCCCACTTTCCCCTTTCTTTGGGATGAAAGTTGTCGGTGTACGAACCAATGCTTTTAAGGATCTTCCTGATAGAAGCAACAGGTTGAGGATGAGCAGGTTAATGGGCTTTTATGCTTTATTCAAGCGTCAGGCGGAAATACCATCAGGTCCAGCAGAAGAGGAGTTTTTGACATGGCACTTCTGGGTCTCGTCATTAAGCACCATGAACCATGAATGCCAAATCCTCCTGGCAGGTGATCTCATAACCTTCAATACAGCCTACCTGCTCCCCGAGCCTCAACACTTCAGTCTTCAAGACTTCTGGAAGACTGGAGGTCCTGGGGGAGGATTGATGAACATTGGGCTGCGACCCCACACCTGTGGGAGATGCGGAAGGGGCCCCTTGGCTATCTTCTACAAAAGCATGGGAAAACGTTGATGAAAAATACATTTGTATGCAGGTGCGCACCCACGGGGGGGGGGGGGGGGGGCTAAAGGGGCTATAGCCCACCCCTCAAGAAAAAAATTACATTCTGTTTTTAAATCCGCCAATAGTGGACACATCGCATACTGAATACTGGTTTGCGGGAGTTACATTTCACTACAGCAACGAAAAAAATAGCTGCATTGCTGCATTTCTATTCCTAAGAAATGCACTAAAAAATAGATAAAACGTATTTCATATTTTAGCCCAGTCAAATGGTGTTAAAAAGTGCCTGTTTCAAGAAAAAATTAGGGTAGAAGGTTTCTCGACGGATTCTTATGTTTTTTGGTGTGCTGAATCCGAATCTGAAGTTTGCCAACAAAAAAAATGACGGCTTCACAGTGAAAATCGCAAAAAACCATGAAATTTTCCGACATTTTTCAGTTTTTTTGTAATTGCTCAAAAACTAAGCATCTGAGGGAAATAATTATTCTTACCAATATGAAAGAGCATTAAATTGTGTACAAATAACCCTTTGGTTTTTGAATTTCGGACATTAAATGTAGAAGATATGATGGATCGAAAATCGATAATTTTTATTAAAAAAAAATTTTTCCGACTAACAATGAAATTCATCTAACAACAGCTAATTAACGAATACAAATATGGAAAAATGTTTCAAACAAAAGTTGTAGCAAATCTAATTTTCTTTTGAAAAAGTACAACAGTTTTGAAAATCGGTAATATACACCTACTCAGTGGCAGCTTGTTTCACCGTGTACCCATATGTATAACTGACTGATGCAAGTTTACCGAATCTAAAGTACTTCTGGACGAGTTAGAAACTTGAAATTCGGTACACTTATAGCTTATATGGCTTAACTCACCAGTCCACTTAACATGTAAAAACTGTCTTATTTTGCCAAAACACACACATTTACCGTGCTGTTGTGATAGTTTCACGGTATTTAATCGAAGTTTTATATATTGGGTCTGTTAGTAAATTTTACAAGCTTTAAGATGACGACGAGTAAGTTTTTTGATCAAACGTCAAACAGCTATGCCCAACCAGATGGGTTCAAAGGCATGATGCTGTCCTCGTCATGAAGGAGCTATACAACCCTACCATTTCATCCTTAGAAGAAATCAAGTGTTGGGATGATAAGTACACATCTTCAGGGGCCGATGTCCTTTTGACTGCTATATGTCAGTCAGAGTATATTGTGGCTCTAGTATCAGCTGAAAAGCTACTCAGCTACACTTTGATATTGTGTCAAAAGCTACAGTCAAGTGATGCGGATCTCTGGGCTGCTTTGAACTATGCTGACTATGTACTACAGAGTCTGAAGTCACTAAGAGAAAAAGTTGATGAAGAGTTTTCAGTCTTGTTTCAAGAGGCACAAAAAATGGCCGAATTGAATGAAACTACAATTAGTGTTCCAAGGATTGTTGGGAGGCAGACACACAAAAGCAATGTCTCAGCCGAAAGCACAGAACAATTTTATAGAATTAACGTATTCATTCCCTGGATTGAAAGTTTTATTTCCTGCACCGAAGAACGTCTCTTAAAGCACAAGAACATTTTGAAATGGTTTCACTGCTTGCTTCATACTTATCCAGAGAATAGTGAAGAAAGTAAAGAGATGAAAGAGGCGTTTTTGAAGTTGATTGAAGTTTATGAAGAAGATTTGGAAAACAACAACTTAAACGTGTTGATGGCAGAAATGGCAGTTTGGCAAGCTTTTCTCCAACGAAACAAGGCACACCACGTCAATGCAATTGATTTTCTAAATATTTGTGATAAAACAATCTTTCCAAACATCCATATCCTACTTAAGATTTTCATCACTATACCTGTATCGACCAGCACAGCAGAGCGCTCCTTTTCCACTCTTCGGAGAATTAAGACATACCTAAGGAACACGATGTCTGAGAGTAGGCTAAATGGCTTAGCCAATCTTAATATCCACAGGGAAATTCCAGTTGACACAGACAGTGTATTATCCATACTGAGGAAGACCCAAAGAAGACTCAATTTTGTTTTGTAAGACAGCTGATATAAAAATATTTTGTCAAAATAAAACCTAAAATATTATTTTATCTGCTGCGTTTTATTATTCATTCGTATAGTCCAAACTTGCATTCAATGAGCTAAAATAAACTTAAAGTAATTCCTTAAAATACCGGTTATTCTAAAGAAGTTTTAAAAAGTTTTCCGTTGGTTGGCCCAGGGACCCTCAGTCAGCCCCCCCCCCCCCCCCCATAATTATTTTCTGAGTGCGCCACTGTTTGTATGACGTACCCCATCACACACAGCCTCACCTGCTGCCAATCACCCCAAACCCTCAGAAGCATACCTGGGTTGCTCTTGTTCTATATCTCCAATGGGATGCTTCCACCAGACGTTGGCACTGAGGCCATGGTTGGAGCTAAAGGCTCTCACAATTGGCACACCAGTGGGCATTACCTGGGGCAGTGGAAGCGAAGGATGAGGAAGATGAAGAAGGAGAGGATGGCTGCCTGGCTGGCTTCAACCCTAAAACCCCGAGTGGTGTCAATGGACCGGTGAGTGTTTTGGCTCTTCATATTTTGGGTCCACAACGGGGGAAGCATACTTAAGGGTCGGGAAACCCGTTGACACGAGCGATGGAAAAATCGAGTGATGGTTAATGTCTTCACGAAATTTCACGTAGAATTAAATCTGCAATAAAAAAGGGGGTTCCTGTTTAAAATAACGTAGTTGATGTCCATTGCGCATGATTGCGCACGTGCACAATGCGCAACATGGTCATATTTGAGATCCATGAAAAAAACACGCAGATTAAAAAAAAAAAAAATAATAATTTTTTTACCCCAGAAATTACGGTTTTAGATGGGGGGGTCTTTGCGGTGTGGAACACCATGTATATAAATGAAAATTTTAGAAAAGCTTGATTTTGAAATCTTTGGAGCCTTCGCAATTGCTTTATTTTTTCAAAGCATCGTTGAATGGGATGGTCAAATACGAATGTGACAGTCTAATAAGTAATGCATGCAACATTAGTTGAATTTGTTAATCAAATAAAATTTCATAAAATACTCACTTATCAATTCCATCAAGAACACTGTAAGTGTCTTCTATTTGCTGTGTTCCTTGTACACCAAGGAGTGCTTCTGAAATAAGATATTGTTATGTTGAAATAACATTTACTGGCTTCAACTCATTAATAAGGGAATCAACCGAGGCTGGACGATCGGAATCCCTTCCTCCCGAAAGTTCGCCTGACGGGATGCCAGCAGCAGCTTGCACTATGGGGGGAGTAACACGATTTACCGACTCAGATGACTTCACAGATAGGCGTGAAAATCACAACCAAACCGTCCCTCCCTCGGTCATTCTCCTGAAGTTCCTTTCGTATTTCCCCGCAAAGCCAAAGTAAAAATCGTCTTTGCATTTAGCGCACGACAGCGCATCTGGGGAGAACAGCCGTTCGGCGCAATCTGGCTTTTTACAATGCATGACAGGTGGCTCTGGGTTGATCTTGTGGTCGTTTGGCGAAGTGCGGGGTGATCGAAAGACGAGCTGAAGAGTAGGACGAAATTTTCAAAGGAGGAAGGGAGAAGAACCGATGGAAAGGACGTCAAGAGAAGCGACCAAGGCAGGCAGCGGGGGTCAACCGATAGGCCGAGGTGGTGGAATCGATCAACGGAGTGAGCGACTTTAAGATAAGATCAACCCAGAACAAATCGGGACCTTATTTTATAATCTGGAGATATCTACGATGCTGTTTTTAGTTTGATTGTTGACGTTAGTTGATCAGTTCCATGCGTCGTACAAGGAAGGTGTTGAATACAAATTGACTATTTGCCACTCAACCAACACGAGAAATACGATGAATGATGGGTGGTAAGAAGAGCACGTGTGACCTCAACGAGTGACAACGAAAAACTCCATATAACTATATAACTAACACACTATATATATCATACGAAGGTATATATGCCTATGAAAACGTGAAATCAGGAATCGATCCAGAATGCCTCGAAACGGATTTCATTAAAGTCATATTTCAAAAATGTTTATTTTTCAATTTTTTGAGTCATAGCAATAGCTTCGTTTTTCAAAGAAAATTCGCTAATTATTGAGGTAAAATAAAACACCTATCAATGCTTTATCTACTGTTCATCTATAGGTGACAAAAGTAGTAATAAACTCAATTTTGTGAAGTGAGAAGTCTATTAGAATTATATCAGCTCACACGATTGTTACAAAGCAATTATGGTTTATCATCTTCAATAATGAACCTGTGTAATCAACCAAGAGGAGTGGGACCAAATTCTATTAAATTCGGCTCAAAAATAATACATCCGATCATGTATCATACATCCATCATTTATTCATCCATTGGAACTTCACACCTTCGACCTCCGAAGTACCTACCGTTTTAAAGTTCAGCATTTTTGTTGAATAGGAACAAAATTATGTACAGAGCCCACTCAGCAGATTGTAGTGTTTGTCATATGGTAATATTACACTCTACCACAGCCGGAAGAACCCCGTTCTAAATTTCAACATCTCAAGTTGGAGTGGAATAATATTAGGATCAGAGCTTACTATGCTGGTAAGAATCAATGGTTGTAATTATACTCAACACACCCAGAGAGGTCCCGTTCCAAATGTCAGTATCTCAAGTTTGATGGGAACAAAAGTACAGAGATCACTCTGCTTATTAGAGAGATTGTAAAAGAGAGAGTTTTGAATAGTTTTTGGGTAATACTGAAAAATCGTGATGTTTTCTCTATCCTCATCTAATTTCCGTGATCCGATGTCCAGTTATAGGTTTTAGTTTACAAACGGTGGTGGTAAAAGGAGGGGGTAATCCAAGTAAATCATATTTTCGTTTTAGCGAATTTTCTCAGAAAATAAAGCTATTGCAATGGCTCCAAAAATTTCAAAATAAAAATTTTCAAAAATTTTCTTCATCGAAATCTGTTTTGAGGCATTCTGAAATGATTCCTGGATTTTAACGCTTTTTTATAATGTACATATATATATATATATATATATATATATATATATATATATATATATATATATATATATATATATATATATATATATGTATGTGTCATTCCAGACGATAACTCTCGATAGAATTGAGATAAAAACTTCGTTCTTTCGCCAAAAAATCAGCATTTCAAAAGAAAGGATGAGTTCGTTGGACAACAATTTTTGAGCACATTAAATTGGTAAAATTTCGAAAAATGTACCCAAAAAATCACTAAAAATGGCTAAAAACGGCCAAAAATCGTTAAATTTCTATTTTTTTTGCAGAATTTGAGTCAAAACTAAATAATTTTCAACGATTAACTAGGACATTACAAATTTTTGCTCAAAATTATGATGAAAAACGTACTTAAATGTCATTAAAATTTGCTCAAATATCTATAAAAACTGCAAAAAAAATAAAAATCAAAAATCCCTTTTGAATCAGTGGAATTTTATTTAGAATAAGTTTTTTTTCTATAAAATTGGTTTTTAACCATTTCTGTCAACTAAAATTGCTCCAATTTCAATGCAATTTAACATACTATAGTACGATAGATAGTTTATGAAAATTCGCTCATACGATCATGCTGCATGACTGGAACTTTTCGCATCTTTTGGGTTAGATGTGGAATTTTATTAGGATGGCGAGTTTTTGTGAAGAGGAGCGATAGAGCGCTATTCACGCTTTAATATCCGTTGTACGGATTTTACACACCTTGAAACCTATATCAACAAATTTTGAAAGAGTTACTTTTTGCTTCCTCACTACAGAAGGTAGGGAAATCATTGTGTTCGTGTTTGAGTCGAAAAAATTTTGTCCTCCAAAATCAAAATGTCCACTTGCTTTTTGCGTTTCAGAGCTTGCTGATCAATTTCGGTTCCGTATATGTCTGTCTGTCTGTGGTAAATCCTTGTCACGCCCAAAACTATACCAAGTTTCAGTCCGATTCTGATGAAATTACCAGGGATTGTGCGGGTTAGCTTCTGGATAGTCCTGTATAATTTTAAATGCCGTCGAATTAACAGTAGTCTGTTTGGATGCGCAAACGTGAATTTCTCATAACGTCGATTTCTCATCATCCGTTGGTCCGATTTTGTTCAAACTCGGTAGGTAAATGGGTAGATATTGTTCTAGAAAAATGCGCTATAAATTATATCGCCATTGGTAGAGTAATAATCGTATAGATAGACACAGGCAAAACTCCGAGTCTAATGGAATTATTTCGATAAAATTTTCAGGAATTGTGTGGGATAGCTTGTAGACAGTCCCCTATAACTTCCATTGCTGTCGCATAAATAGTAGTCTGTGCGGATGCGCAAAAGTTAATTTATTATAACGTCGATTTCTTATCATCTATTGGTTCAATTTCGTTCAAATTCGGCGAGTAGATGAGTATATGTTCCGGGATATTCCCTATTGGTTGTATCGCAATCGTTGGAGTAATAATACAGCGCTTGCGCAAAACTAAAATTGATCGACACAGACCGAACTCTGAGACTAAAGGACCGATTTTTATAAGATTTTCAAGGATTTTGTGGTTTAGACGTTCCCCTATATTTCATTGCCGTTGTGTTAATAGTAGTCTGTGGGCATGGGCAAACATTGTTTTCTTATAACGTCGACTTATCAGTTATTTCGACTCGTAATTTGTTTTTCAACTAGTTCCATACGACCATGTTACAATATGTGAGGAAGCTTTACTGCCCACCCAACTTCTTGGCAGACGTTTATGCTCCCTTGATCCGTTTAAAGGAGCATTATTGTAAATCTTATTATAAACCAAAATTAATACCAGTATAAGAAACATATAATCGTATTAATAAAATCGTAAGTATGTCTGTCTTTATCTCTCTCTCTCTCTCTCTCTCTCTCTCTCTCTCTCTCGTGGCAATTTTCTGACTGTACCTCAAGACTGCCGCAACCTCATTTGAAGTGACGCACTCTAAAGACTAAACCTTGCTTAATAATTGTGGCTAGTGTCTCACCAAAAATTATGTCCAGCGTGCAAAACTCCGACATATGCCTAATATCAAAAACCCCTTTATTGCATTTGTCTTCAACTTTGATACAGAGCGTTTTGGCCTTGTCCGTCATCACTTTATAGTAGTCACCCATGTGTTTTGGATGTAATAATCTGTCTAACGGTCGCCTCAAATTAGCCCATCCTTTACCTGAAGAGTACAAACCAAAACAAAATTAGTCAAGCCCTAGCGAACTGAGAAAAATCATTTTAAGCAAAGTTTCTATTAATCCTCTTATCAAACATTCTTTCCTTAATGACGTTAAACAAAGTAATTTATTTTATTCTTTCAATATTATTATTATTATTATTTTATTTTTATTTTTTAGATTATAAAACAATATTTGATCTCACCGTTTTTTGAGAACACTCCATTGGAGAATGAATTGAATGCGTAGTAGATCCAGTCTTCCTTTTCTGCGCACTTGTTTCTTGCTATGATTTTCTATGAAAAATAAACTAGATTTTGTAGTCCCTATATTTGTAAATGAATGAATAGTACACAGAATGGTTTTATTCAACCAGTTGTTACTCTTGGCATCAACTTAAATACGCAAATATGAATAATTTACTCTACTAATATTCTACAAATTTTCTGTCTTTTTCCAGTACTTAAGGAACCTATTTATCAAGTCTGAACAAGTTTTTTTTTCTTTTTTTTTACGTTTATATCAGCTCCTAACATTGAATAGGTTTGTGAGAAAAGTTAGTCTCGACGTATCTTGTCTCATTGAAATCGTAACACCTCAGTATTCTAAAATGGCTAAATACATCAATGAACCTATTAAAATTTGATAAGGAAAATCAGGGCACTCCCCCTCACTTGATTTTTCAAGTTAAGTTCAATAAGAGTTTTTATTTTTTATATTTTTCCATCTTAAGATGTTGTAAAAGTTTTTGTATATATTTTTCTTGGCTCATGATTACACCTCCGTTTTTGTCTCTTGAGAATTGAATTCCAAGGCATTGGGGGGGGGGGGTTCCTATGTCTATCATTTCAAATGTAGCTGCTAGGTTCTTATTAATTTATTTCACCTTTATTAGCAGATGCTATGACCACGCATCAGCGTATGTAGAAACATGGGTCTGCAAATGAGGGTTGAAATTCAAGCATTTTCAGTCTGTCATCAAGTTTTTTGAACCACTGAGTGTACTTTCTTGAGAGAGCTTACTTTGTTTTCAAAACCATCTTTGGCGAGATCTTCAATCATTTTTCTAGTTTTTATGAAAAAAGTTTGGTCATCATTTTGACTTTCCTCGATCATAATTTTGTTCAAATATTGTTCTAATCCCTCAGGTATCTTTGAAATGTTCTAATCCGAACGGTCTTTGAAATTGTGAAGAACTTCGCGGTCCGATTTTAGTGTTAGACTGCTCATTGGAATCAGCACGGCCCCAAGTTTGTTGCAAAAGTGTCGCCGTTCGTCTCTATACCCACCTTGATCGTGTTCTAGGCGGTCCTTATCAACGAGAGTTGTTTATTAGGCTGTGGCGGTAACAACAGTTGCCATCAATTCACGGTAAGTAAGAAACGTAGTGTAGTTACTAACATCTAGGAGAGTAATTTCTGAACGAAGAAATTGAAACTGAAAAACTTAGCGGACTTTATATATAATTCAGAACGGTCTTTATATGTATACGATTCCGAATCAGTAGGGCCCCAAGTTTGTTGCAAAAGTGTCGGTAAGTAAGAAACGTAGGGGTCTTTTCTGATCAGCTGAGCCAACATTTTAGTAATTTGGAGGTGTTTCCTTTTCTGAAGAAACTTACAATCAAATAGAACCTCTTCAGAGCTACCTGTTTAAGAACGTTGAGATAAAAAAAAGCTCCTATAGCAAAGAGCTGGAAATGCAAATAACCTCATCTACGAGAATCACTCCATCCCAAAACGATCTCAACCAGGTAACATATATTTATACCAGCATCACCGATCTTCCAAACGTTAACACTGCCAACATTTTAGTAATTTGTGTTGGTCCCGCCGATTTATGCTCAGTGTCGCGCAATGACGAAGAGTTGACACTTTACAGAATCCCGGTTAGGGATAAAACCGGAACCGTCAATCTTATCCAATGGGGGAAACAATTAAATTTCAACTCATATGACATCATGGCAGCACTCCTCATTACAACCAAAAACACACAGAAGCAAAACACACAGCAAGCACGAGCTTAGCTGGAGTGGTACCAGACACATCAGGACGAAGACAGCAGTAGCATCTCCTACACACAACCGATCAAGATACAATCAACGACATAAATAAGGAGATAGACACGCGCAGATTCACACGCTTACAAAGAAACAAAGAAGTCTCGAGATAGAATTACACCATCATCTCAAAATGCCCAAATTCTAAATTCCCCGATTCAACTTTTTGTTTAGTCTCATAGTGGCGAGGACCACCTCAACTGGTGATATTTATTTTATTACATTACTTACATTTTGATCGGTATTTCCTCTTTTTTAATCATTTAATAACACCGCCTTAGCTTTGCACCAGGTCACATAACGCCGCAAATAGGTAGGACTTATATCGTTACTATAATGTGCTGAGGACTACTGTTATACGGACTAGATTAGGGCTTTCCAAGCCCTAACAGGCCTCTAGTTTTTATATAATTTTGACATTTTATGTCTTTGCTCTGGCACATAACTCGAAAACCGTTACCAAATTTGTTACTTTTTTTGACATTTCATGTCTTTGCTATGGCACACAACCAAATTTTCGTTATGTTACGTTACGTAACGAAATATGCTCAATTTCTGATGATTTCCGCTTACAACCGAGTCGTTGCTAGGGAAATGGTACTTCGTCGTTTTTCATCCCACAAAATTCGTTCACCATTCGTTCGAAAGCTCTCGATTTATCCAACCATATTATGTTAACTACTGCGAAGTGCTTGGCCAACAAGCTGAGTTATGAGCATGGTTATATGAATAATTGTTTACACACAGGTGATCATTCTCAATAATTGATATTGTGAACATGATTGCAACCGCTTGTTAATTTCTGATGATTTCGTTGAGCTGGTGTTTCGATGATTTGATTCATGGCAGGTGATCCGAATATTGCGAGAACGGTTTGATTTGTGAAGAGGTGGTCAAATCATTTTAATAGGTAATCATTTTAATAGACGAGTCTGTAACACATACGAGTCTGCAACTAAAGACATTAAATGTCCCGATGTGTTGCAGACTCGTATTTTCTGATGATTTCCGCTTACAACCGAGTCGTTGCTAGGGAAATGGTACTTCGTCGTTTTTCATCCCACAAAATTCGTTGACCATTCGTTCGAAAGCTCTCGATTTATCCAATCATATTATGTTAACTACTGCGAAGTGCGTGGCCAACAAGCTGAGTTATGAGCATGGTTATATGAATAATTGTTTACACACAGGTGATCATTCTCAAAAATTAATACTGTGAACATGATTGCAACCGCTTGTTAATTTCTGATGATTTCATTGAGCTGGTGTCAGGCACGTAGCCAGAGGGGGGGTCCATGGGGTCCGGACCCCCCCCGAAATTTTTGATGAATTAAAAAATTATTCATGATTAGGGTAGTATCTATTATTTCACTAGCACGAACTACCAACAGAGAATATTCGTCTGATGTGAAATTCTTCAGATATTATTTTTATAATACTCATAGGTTCTGCTACTAGCTCCAATATGTAGAGGTAAGATTCCTGAGATAAGAAGTTAGATATTTCGGTACACGGACATGGGTCATGTATACGACCTTAAAGACAGATCAACGCCTCTAGCACTATACCTGAACGACCCGTGTAAGCCTTGCCGTGTAGCAACTCTTCATACCTTTCAGCACTCCAAATTTTTATTATGGTGTTCAGAAGCCTTCTGACATCTTCCCCTGAAGAGATTCCTTTCTCTCTCTGGAGGGCAGTACTACAGAGGAAGAAAATTCTCTTCGAATCTCGTATTCCCTCGGCTAGCCCTTTCACTTCATCAGCAAGGAGTGACACGCCGACCGCTCCCTGAGGTAACTCGTACTGCTTTCCTTGCAGACGCATGGCTCTCTGCTACAGCATGTCCCATCTTAATGTGGTCCAGCCTCCTGGAGAATTTAACATCCCGTCCCCGAAGCCTCTTATGAAATAGTTCTGAATAGGATCAGCATTCGGTATTGACATTATACTTTGAGTACCACGGTTGGTATTCAGGTTCCCAATATTTGGATGTCTGGAGCGTATATGTAGAGTGAGTTCTCTTCTTGTAAAGCCTCTAGAACAATGGGGACATTGGGTTGCATTGTCTCTTTGACTATTCACCAAGGTATCATCCATGTTACTGAGCTACATAATTACGTTGCTCCAACGATATCACAACAATAACAATAATTAGGTTTACATTTTTGGAATGAGTGAATGAGACAGAATTTGGCACTCAACTTCAAAGTATTAATTTGAAGAAGTATGACTGGTAGTGTGAACCTGTCTGGTACGTTTTCCATCGGTTTTTGGGTTAAAAAAAAAAAAATAATAATAATAATAATAATTTTTAGTCAAACTCGGCGCTCCGCGCCTCGCCAGGGGGCAAGCCCCCTGGACCCCCGGTTACCTCTATTTACATACTTCGGACGAAATTATTGAAACACAGAATGTGTTTGCGTTGTCGCGCAACCAAGTGACAACCAAACAAGCGTCATTGTTTACTATTCATTTATAACATCAATTTATATAGTTATAGTATGAAACTACGAAAATTGCGTTGTCGCGCAACCAAGTGACAACCAAACAAGCGTCATTGTTTACTATTCATTTATAACATCAATTTATATAGTTATAGTATGAAACTACGAAAAAAATACGAAATAAATTCGTGATAAATCAAGAGCTTTCCAACGAATGGTGAACGATTTCTGTGCGATTAAAATGGCGGAAATTCCATTTCCCTACCAACGGCTCGGTTGTACGTGAAAATCATCCGTCACACATTTCGTTCCCATCCTGCGTTCCATTTTCGGCTAGTTAGTCCATGGCTAAAACACATTCTGTGTTAAAAAAACGCGATCTAACGCTTCAGAAATTGATTTTCTTGCGGAGCGGAAATTCACACAACACATCACCATCCGTTACGGGATTAGAAAATTCATAAATTTACTTCATGGGATCTTGCAGTCTATGGAAAATTTATCTATCCTATGTGCGTCACGGGGTTCTTTATTCAGCCCCACACTCCTCACAATATCCTACGGGGAGAATGTTCCTAGATGTCTTCCTAACTTTTACGTTACGGGATCCTGCAGTTCCTTAGAAATTAAGATTAGAAAAATACCTTAGAATTAAGATGGGTAAAGAACGCCTTTCTCATTTGACCATGATGTGAATTCATTATCCACTGTCGTTCGCGGCTGATAACGTGCTGGATTTGATGTCTTTAAAAGCAAACAGAAAAATCTTACTATAAACATTTTATGATCAACTAAATACCTAAAAATTGAACTTTTATTGATGTATAAAGATGAAGATTTATCATGATTGTAAAAAATTGTTTTAACTGTCACCTAAAATCCTTATTATGTACCTAAGACCTATTAAATATTTTTGCCTTATTAAAGATAGTATTTCATCATGTTTGTAAAACACTTCTTCTCCTGTGACTTAAAATTCTTGAAATGGGAAGAGAGCCGGTGGGCGAGGGGGGGGGGGGGGGGGTCTGGACCCTCCCCAAGGCAAAATCCTGGCTACGTGCCTGGCTGGTGTTTCGATGATTTGATTCATAGCAGGTGATCCGAATATTGCGAGAGTTTGATTTGTGATGCGGTGGTAAAATCTTTTTAATAGGTAATTTCTATGCTTTACACTCTAGGAAGCTGTAATTTCTTATGTAGCCTCTTTAGGACATTTACTTGACGATGCCCAGGGTCCGGATCAGATGAGTGGCTCTTGAAGCTAATTTCTATGTTTTACACTCTAGGAAGCTGTAATTTCGTATGTAGTTTCTTTAGGACATTCACGTGACGATGCCCAGGGTCCGGATCAGCTGAGTGGCTCTTAGAGCTTGCATACGAGTCTGCAGGGGGGTAGGTGATGTAGCCTGGCTCGAATTCAATTAAGTACCCACGGGTGGGCGGTTTCTCTTATGGCCCATTTAATTGATCTGTACGCCCCGCCGTGCAATGCACGGGTGAGATCTGCCTAGTAATAAATACAATAAGAAAACACACATGAAAATGTCCCAATGTGTTGCAGACTCGTATGCAAGCATTTCTTTAAAACTTAATAGGCTCATAACAAACACTTTAAACTTTCCAGTGATTTCTTCAAATCTGAAGATTACCTGGAATTCCCATTAGAAATTTTTCTTTTGATTTTCACGTACAACCAAGCCGTTGCTGGGGAAATGAAACTTTTTTGATGATTTCCGCGTACAACCGAGTCGTTGCTAGGGAAATGGTACTTCGTCGTTTTTCATCCCACAAAATTCGTTGACCATTCGTTCGAAAGCTCTCGATTTATCCAATCATATTATGTTAACTACTGCGAAGTGCGTGGCCAACAAGCTGAGTTATGAGCATGGTTATATGAATAATTGTTTACACACAGGTGATCATTCTCAAAAATTAATACTGTGAACATGATTGCAACCGCTTGTTAATTTCTGATGATTTCATTGAGCTGGTGTTTCGATGATTTGATTCATAGCAGGTGATCCGAATATTGCGAGAGTTTGATTTGTGATGCGGTGGTAAAATCATTTTAATAGGTAATTTCTATACTTTACACTCTAGGAAGCTGTAATTTCGTATGTAGCCTCTTTAGGACTTTTACTTGACAATGCCCAGGGTCCGGATCAGCTGAGTGGCTCTTAGAGCTTGCATACGAGTCTGCAACACATAAGAGTCTGCACCAAAAGACATAAAATGTCCCAATGTGTTGCAGACTCGTATGCAAGCTCTAAGAGCCACTCAGCTGATCCGGACCCTGGGCATTTTTTTGTCAAGCGTTCCATTCATATACCTAGTGACATCTAGTTGGCATAGTTCGAGATTTTCTTCAGTTGCTATAGGTACTCGATAGTAAGTGGAGTGACTTCATTTTTACAACTGGGGAATAAGTTTCAGAAAAATCAATCCCTGATCGTTGGAAAAATCCTTGGGCTACTAATCGAGCTTTCTTTCTTTCAAACGTTCCGGGAGAATTTAGTTTTCTCGGAGCACCATTCTATATCCTACCACATTACAATTTTGAGGTTTTTCGGTTATTTCCCAAGTACCGATTTCAATGTTTGCTATTACTTCCGATTTTATGGCTTCGTTCCATAAATCTTTACTTTCTTCTGTATTTTTTGACATTTGATTTTCATCTTCATTCTAATCCAGTGAAGTCATTTCTTCATCCTCCTGTTGATGATCTTGATATTTTATTTCTTCTTCATCATTTTCTTTTTCTTCCATTTCTTCTGGTGAACTGTTTTGATTGTTTATTGTTTTATGTTTTTGTTCAATATATGCTGGAATTTCGATCAATTGTGGTAACGGGGATTTTGTTCCTACTTTCTCATCGAAATCTACTGTTTTACTCTTCGTGTAGTAATGTTTTTTTTTTTTTTTTTTTTTTTTATTGGCTTTGTAAAAAATATACACATACAGCCATAACATAGTGATAGGCATTAGATTATGATATTATGGTAAGATACTTCATTTGTATACAGGAATATGGACGGGAATAATAAAATATTTATCACACATAAAAATTTATGTCCGACATGAACTTAAATAAGGCTCAGTAAACTGCATAGTTTCCGGAGGCTATGAGTGAGTCTAGGTTGAAGGGGAGCGTCGTATGATTAGTGGCACAGTTGATGAGTTCGATTCTAGGGAGAAAATTATGGGAGCATTCTAGGATTACATGCTGTGTCGATTCAGTGTTAATTCCGCAGTATCTGCATAGATCTGAATCCGCCAGACCGTATTTATGCAGTCTTTCTCTGGTGACGCAATGACCTGATCTTAGACGTGTTATGGTCGTGTAAAACCCACTGAGTGCAATGAACTCGTTTTGTGAAACCACGATTTGGTGGAAGGTGGTGGGAACAGTGAAATATATCTGATTCCAGCATGGTAATTTTCGTGCCATCTTCTCCAGGTTAGAAGTTGGGCTTGGTGTAATTTGCGTTCGTGGTCTGTGTATGGGAAGCAAGGTGGTTGAACAAGCCGTTTAGGTAGTGAGCGGGCATTGCAGGCTTCCCTGTCAACTATTATATTCCCAGGAATGTTTTTATGCCTTCTTACCCACACAAATTTTACTCTTTTTCCCGTTTCTTCTAGCACGTTGATAGTTTTCAGTTTTGACACTTCAATGTGGTTCAATCTGGAGGCTGGCCCAATGTTTTGGATTTTCTGTAGAACGCTGAGGGAGTCTGAAATAATCACTACATTCTGTTGGTTGTCGTGTAGTTCTGGGGCATACTCAAGCGCCATCAGAATTGCATATGATTCGGCTGAATATATTGAGGAATGGTCCCACAGACGGTACTAACGGGAGAATTGCTTGGATTCGTGGTAGAATGCACAACCGGCTCTCCCTTCCGAAACTGAGCCATCCGTGAAAACATAACTGCCGTTTGGGTAAAGGGTTGTAAGTAATTGTTGTAAAGCTTGAGCTGGAGAGTTCGGAGGTGCGTAGCATTTGTCGTCTGAAATGAAGAGGAGGTTCGCCGGCTTCTGCCAGTAATACATTGATTGGAGTTGACTGGAGAGCGCCAATTGCGGTATTTGCTGCTGAGCCATAAAATACACTTCCATTATCGAGTATGTTCCGTATTGTTCCTTTGTAAAAAAGCAGCGCCGTCTGTGGGTCGGCTCCCCATTTGGTTGAAGTGAAAGAGCGTATGGCATTTATGTAGGCAGTGACATTCGGTAATAGTTTATCTACATGGCGATTCCACGAAAGGGACCGAGTGAGGTGTACACCCAGGAATTTGACATCTGGCACACATGGGAAGGCTAGGCCGCCCAGTAGCACCGTTTCCCCAAGGGGAAACCTGCGTTTACGCGTGGATAAACACACTGTTGATTTATTAGTAGATATCTTGAGGTTGTTATCAAGGAAGTTGATAACATTAAGCGTGCCTTCACTCAGTCTTCTTATGCAGTTATCGATTCCATCTTCTGTTGAGAAGATGCAGATGTCGTCGGCATACTGAATTATTTGCACTCCTTCGGGCGAGATTTCATCGATTCCACAGGATGTCCCATCTAAACGGGCCCATCGGGGAATTACAGCCTTATGGTGCGAGCTATCGAAAAATGGACCTTTTTTATAGTATTTCAACTCAGCTTCACGATGCGGAAGACCGATTTTTATTTTCCCATGTTTTAGGGTCTCAAATCATTGATTGAAACTTATGGTTTCCTCTTGACCCCCCTTTTTTATTGCTTTCTTCAATTTTAGGTTGAATTTGGAACAGAAAATGCTTCGTTGAAATTTTCTTTTTGGTGCTTCGTTTCTGAGTTATTCCACTTTTTGCGAAATACAGAAAATTGCCGATTTCTTTTAGACATTACCAACACTTTCTTACTATTTTTATCTTCAATTTTTGAGATTTTCACCACACTTTTGAAATCAGCATTAAACTATCTATCATCAGACCCCAGCGTCCATAATCAACAATCACCATCAGGGGGATGACAGTACACTTGAACCGCTTACGATTTAAAAAAAGTTTTCCAAATCGTCGTTTGAAAAAAAAAAAAAAACCCCTCAAACTGTTCAGTACTATTACTCATTTATTAGAAGAACGTATGAGACGCCGTATTCAGGGCTAATGTAAGGTTCTTTAAATAATACAGATCATAGTGTAGACTGATCAATAAGCATCCAGAAGCTGTTGTTTTCTTGACCCTTGAATACAGTTTGCAGGAGAAGGAGCAGAGGCTGCAGAAGGAGCAGGTGGCATTTCCGATTTATCACAACACAACTGACTGGAAGTCTCGTTGTGGTACATTTTTTAAACTGTATTTTGAACAGTGATTCTGTGTGTACTGAACAGTTTGAGGTTTTTTTTTTTTTTTTTCTTTTTTTTTTGTAAGCTTTTTTTAAATCGTAAGCGGTTCAAGTGTAATGCCATCCCCCTGATGGTGATTGTTGATTATGGACGCTGGGGTCTGATGATAGATAGTTTAATGCTGAGTTCAAAAGTGTGGTGAACATCTCTAAAATTGAAGATAAAAATAGTAAGAAAGTGTTGGTAATGTCTGAAAGAAAGCGGCGATTTTCTGTATTTTGGAAAAAGTGGAATAACTCAGAAACGAAGCCCCAAAAAGAATATTTCATGGAGGCATTTTCTGTTCCGAATTCAACCTAGAATAAGAAAATGCAATAAAAAAGGGGGTCAAGAGGAAACCGTAAGTTTCAATCAATGATTTGAGACATGGGAAAAAAAATCGGACTTCCGCAAAAAGTGGAATAACTCAGAAACGAAGCCCCAAAAAGAAAATTTCAACGAAGCATTTTCTGTTCCAAATTCAACCTAAAATCGAAAAAAGCAATAAAAAAAGGGGGGTCAAGAGGAAACCGTAAGTTTCAATCAATGATTTGAGTCCCTAAAACATGGAAAAATAGAAATCGGACTTCCGTATCGTGAACCTGAGTTGAAATACTATAAAAAAGGTCCAGTTCAAATTTTCGATAGCTCGCACTGTAAGGCAGTAATTTCCTGATGGGCCCGTTTAGATGGGACACCCTGTATATCGAATACAGTAGAGTTGATAGACTGCTGCCCTGGGCCAGGCCTTTAGAAGTTTGTCTGGGCCCTGAAAAGGTGTCTTGGGTCTTCAGGTAGGTAGTGTAGTAGGGTTCGCTAATGATTTTTACATCTCGAGAAATAATTGTTTTTCGTTTTTCTGGTATTAATATTCTAAAGGTCAGATGATTCAGAATTACCTATAAATATTCCCTAGGTGGCTCTGGTTTCAAACTTTCCTTTTTGTTCCTTATTCAAAACAAATGCTTTCCCACCAAAAATTTTAAAGTGCCTACGGATTTTACTCTTCTTGCCCATCGTTCAAATGGCGAATCTCCATCAATAGATTTTGATGGACTGCGATTCGTCAAATAATTTGCACAGTATACTGCTTCTGCCCACATGAAATTTGGTGAGTTTGCTTCGAGCATTACACATCTTGCTCTATCAAGAATATTTCTTTTTTTTCTTTCCGCCAGACCGTTTTGTTGTGGCGTGTGAGGTGCAGACACATAGAAACAGCCATGGTTTTTCTGCGGATTCGGTCTTAGAATGGTATTTTTTCTCGGACACGGGCTGTCCGACATTCCCCTGGATCAATTCCAATAAACCATCCCTTTTATACATATACATATAAATAAATAAATAAATAAATAAATAAATAAATAAATAAATAAATAAATAAATAAATAAATAAATAAATAAATAAATAAATAAATAAATATATATATATATATATATATATATATATATATATATATATATATATATATATATATATATATATATATATATATATACAGGGTGATTCCCTCGCAGATGCAAAAAAAGAAAAAAAATTTGGGTGAAACTGCATCAAAAAATGCGTTAAACTTCAGAATATGATTCAGAATAGCCTGAAACGGATTTCTGCATAAAAACTTTTCAAAAATTCACATTCTACAAATTTTGAGGCGAGAGCAATAGCTTAATTTTCTTCAAAAATTCGCTAAAATCACTAAAACTGGCAAAAGTGACATAATACCGCAATTATTTAAATTGCGTTTCCAAACCTAATTGTACATTTTCCAAACTAAATCGGACATTTTCCGAATCAAATTGGTAATTTTCTAAAAAAAAAAGTTTACACATCAAAATTGTTTAATTAAGTTCAATAATGAAGACGAATTAAAACAAAAAAACGCAAATTTTTGTGAAGAATTTATACATTTTTGAATTGAATGTTGGTATTGTATACAGAGTGGCGAGGGATAAGTGACGAACAGTTTTTTCTGTTAATCTGCATCAAAAATGTAGTAAAATGCCGGCAACCGCATAATTTTATCTCAATGCGTACTCGAGATATGATTTTTTAAAGGTTTTTTCAGGAATACCGTGTTTTTTTCATTTTAAACTCAAATTTCTCCACTTTACTTCATTCAATTTTAACTTTTGACCACATTTTCGGAATCAACATTAAATTTACTATAAGAATAGTGTACTTGGGTTCTTAAAAAGTACCATCCAAAGGCCCTCACATCAGCTCAAACATTGACGATTTTGAAAAAATAATATTTCTGAAAATGTTTAAAACTTTACTACTCTTCCAAAACGAATCCTGGAAACTAGCAAATCTCATGAAAACTACTTCGTCTAATACTCTTTCCAACGGTATAATCAAGTTTACTTTTATTTGGTTATTTAGTGGAGAAAATTATGTTTTAATGTTAAAAAATGTGGGTTTTTCAATGAAATTGTTGGTTTTCTCGAAAGATGACCCTCCATGAACCAACGAGTATGGGGTCGGTTTCTATGTATTTTTTCACGCTGTATCGAATGGTAACATTTGTAGGTAGATCTCTCCAACTCCGTTATAACCGAGTTTTACACTTAAAATCGAAAATGTTTAGTTTGTTTGTTACGATTAAATGTATGTGTGTTATGGGGTAAAACTAGTTAATTAAAATGTAAAACTCGATTATAACGTAGTTGAGAGATCTGCAGGAGTTTCCATTCGATCCAGCGAGAAAAAATACATAGAAACCGACCCCATACTCGTTGGTTCATGGAGGGTCATCTTTCGAGAACACCAACAATTTCATTGAAAAACCCACATTTTTTAACATTAAAATATTATTTTCTCCCCTAAATAACAAAATAAAAGTAAAATTGATAATACCGTTGGAAAGCATATTAGATGAAACAGTTTTTATGAGATTTGCCAGTTTCCAAGATTCTTTTTAAAAGAGTAGTAAAGTTTTAAAGATTTTCAGAAAAATTATTTTTTCAAAATCGTCAATGTTTGAGCTGATGTGAGGGCCTTTGGATGGTACTTTTTAAGAACCCAAGTGCACTATTCTTATAGTAAATGTAGTGCTAATTCCGAAAATGTGGTCAAAACTTAAAATTGAATGAAGTAAAGTGGAGGAAGTTGAGTTTAAAAGGAAAAAACACTGTATATATATATATATATATATATATATATATATATATATATATTTATTTATTTATTTATTTATTTATTTATTTATTTATTTATTTATTTAAAGCCATTCTATCGAGAATATGAGTTTACCTCCCCGAGACTTCTCTCATGTTTCCGGACCCCTTTATCGGTCAACCTTGGTTTGATAATTAATTTATAGTTTTTTTTTAAAATCTGTCATTACGTCAATACCATATCGAAAAGCGATTGAAAGACCCTAAAAATGAACAATTTTTACGAGATATCTACCTTTTATCAATCAAAATTGATTGGGAGTTTCATGACTCGAGCCAGCGTGAAGAACCATGAGGATAACTACGTCCAACACCTGTAGTTGTTTAGTGAAGATAGAGTTTCGAACTTTAAAAAGAGTAACGTTACTGTAAAATTCGAAACAATTGTACCGTTGGAAAGCTTTGATTATGGAGAAGTAGGTACCTACTGCAACAATTCCAAGCCGACCTAAAACAATATGCGTGTGTCGCTATGGGTGATATTCTCGAGACTTGGACACTAGCGCATCCTTACATCGAGGCAAGGCGAAATCGAATTATTTCACCTTGTTGTCATGGTGACGAGTAAACAAATGCGAAAATGCGCCATTTGTAGGCACAGCTGGACAACAGCATAACATAGTCTCACCTAGTTCCGAGTCAATATTTTCATTATTTGTAATATGCAAGGTGATAAATTGTATGCAAATGACATCAAGTTATTATCAGGTGTTGACCTCAAACACTACGAACGCAAGATTTAATCTGTGGGGTATAGATCCATATGAAATGTGTGTTGGGGAGTTGACATACAAGTGTTCTAGATGATCCAGACTTCAGCCGCAAAGATGTTGTGGATTACCTATCTAGTTTTAGAACTTTTCTTTGAATTAATTGAAACTAAAAATCTTTAGAGTACCTACTGTGAAAGTGGTCTTGTGAAAGGATGTGTTATGAGAGCTCTGTTATGCGGGGTAAGTTGTATCACATGTGGAAAGGTAAGTACCTAGAGGTAAGGTATACCTACATACTTTCCGTATATTATTACTTGTTCATGTAGGTACTTCATTGATCAAAACGAAAGTAGGTAGGTACCTAATTACCGTTTTTGTCCATGAAATTTGCGTAACTGCAAAACTCGGGCAATAACTGCACTGCCAATGCCGTCTTTATGAAATCTTACCTTCAGAGGAATGCATTTCAAGGTTTTTTCCTTGCTGCTGGTTTTTAATTCATGTTGCATATTCCCTGATTCGATATTTGACAAACTTGCTAATCGGCGGTTGTATTCGTCGGCCAAGCAACGACCTACCTACTTTGTTTAGGCACTTTAAACCAACAGCGAATCTGGTAGGACGTACGTACCTACTTAAGTAGTTTCGGTTCTTGGTGTAGCAATAACCTGCCTTGTTTATTTTGACAAACTATCAAATCTCTCCTTTTATTCATTCAATATAACAAGTAAAGGTTCCTCAGTTAAGCATAGTACTACGAACTTATAACAAAACGGTGATGAAGCTACCTGAGCAATGGCTAGGTACCTACACAGCAGTACAGACACCTGAGGAATTTTCAATCATCTTTTCTTTACTATTTTTCAGGTTAATTATTCTCAAAGCCTAAACGAATGAAGTTCTTTAGTTTTCTGACACTGATTAAGTACTATAGTTAGTAGGCTCCTAGTCCAAATAAAAACTCGTTCACGTTAGATTGGTATCGTTGATAGCAATCTACAATCAATTATTGCGCTGGCAGGCATGATTATTATAACATTTAGTCGAATTGAAACTTTGTATTGCTACAATATTATACTTTTTCAAAATAAAACTGTTGAAAAATGGCCTTAAAACCACGAATTATGTTGACGTGAGACGCCAAACTTCTTGTGAGAAATAGGTTGGTTGAGTAGCGATTCATTGACGTAGGGCGGTCTCATGGCCGACTTTGGCTGAAACGCGAACCTACTCCAGGCGTGACGTCACGAGAACATGGGCCATACCGACAAACGCAAATAATGGTAGGTACCTACCTAATCCTAATAGCGTAATCTGCTTTACAAAGAAGTAAGAGGAAAATCTTAAACAGCCTATTAAGTTTAGTCAATTAAAAAGCAGGTATGTGCGTTTAACTAACCTCCAGTATGTTTGCATCCATTACCATGATGACCAACTTAGAACATATATAACAGCTCAATATTTTTTCTTGGGTGCTACAGATCCATCGAACTGACTTCATAAGCTCTGTAAAATAGTAAAATAGAGATTGCAATGAAAAAATCTTCTTTGGACAAATTAGTGAGCATGCTAAGCTATTTTAATCAATTGTACAATTTTAGTTGCAGTCGAAATCTTAACTTCAACACTATATAAATACATTCATAACTATTTCATTCCATAACGATCAATTTGACTGCACGACTACTGCTCGTTTGCAAAACTAAAAAGGTTGACACCCGTGAATCTTTAAAATGGACCGATTTTGATGAATTTTTAGGAATAGTGGGGGTTAGCTTCCAAATGCACACCTACGAATTTCATTGCCATAGAAACATTAGTAACGTGTGCACATGCGCAACCATGAATTTCTGCTTGGGCGTAATTGGTTTTAGCGTGGAACACGCTTTTACGGGACCTAAAAGTGAAATATGTCACGAAAAAATGTGACCAAGATAGCGGTGGATCTAATTTCTTTGTTATTCAACCTATGAAGTAAAATTTGAAACGGAAGGCTCTTGGGACATCTAGAAACTAATCGAAAAGTCTGAAGCTCACTAGATCCCTAGTGAGCTCCAGAGATAATTATATTTGTTATTCTACGTATGAAGCTAAAAATACAAATGGAGAACCCTTAGGAGATATATAGAAACGAATCATAAAATGTGAAGCTCCCCAGATCAGCTGAGTGAGCTATGGAGCTAATTTCTTTGCTATTCAACCTATGGAGCTTAAATTTGAAATGGAGCATGTTCTACGTTCCTCCAACGTTTAGCCGAGGCTCAACGTGAAAGCAAAAAAGTTCCATTCATGCAGCATGATCGTATGAGCGAATTTTCGTATATTAGGTATCGTATTGTATAATGTGGAATTTTTTTGAAATTTGAGCTTTTTGAGTGCAAGGAAATCGTTAACCATTAATTTTATGGCAAAAAGCGTATTCTAAATCATAACCTGCTATTCAAATAGAGGTTCTGAATTTTTAGCTTTTTTGCAGTTTTTATCGATTTTTTAGCAAATTTTGATGAATTTTAAGTACATTTTTCAGCATAATTGTGAACATACATTTTTCGATGTTCTATTTTATAGTTAATGAACTTTATTTGAGCAATATTCTAGCAAAAAATATAAATTGAACGATTTTTAGTCGTTTTTAGCCATTTTTAGAGATTTTTTTAGTACATTTTTTGAAATTTGACCAATTTAATGTGCTCAAAAAGTGTTGTCCAACGAACTCATCCTTTCTTTTGAAATGCTTGGTTTTTTAGCGAAAGAACGAAGTTTTTATCTCTATTCTATCGAGAGTTATCGTCTGGAATGACACATACATATATATACTGATATATATATATATATATATATATATATATATATATATATATATATATACATATAAAAAAGCGTTAAAATCCAGGAATCATTTCAGAATGCCTCAAAACAGATTTCGATGAAGAAAATTTTTGAAAATTTTTATTTTGAAATTTTTGGAGCCATCGCAATAGCTTTCTTTTCTAAGAAAATTCGCTAAAAGGCGTCTTCGTTCTCTTCAGTGGGGTCTTTCAGTCGGGGGCCCAGCGCCGGGTTTCAACTATTAATATATGCCCATTTACAATAAGTTATAAGCTATTCTGCCCGCCCAACTTGGCAGACTTCTTTATGCTACTTCCTACACGAAAATCCAGCAACGGGATTCTGTCCCGACATTTTGTTTCGCAGTTATGCAACCTATAACTACCAATTTTTGTCTGGGAAAATGTAAATTCATCTTTTGCTGCCCCCACGCTATTCATTCAGAACTATTCGTTGAAAAGCTACTGACTAAGAGAAAGTTCGAACTCCATAAATTTGAAGTATGTGCTACGGTACTTTTCTTATTACCAAAGAATTAGCTCGAAACATTTAAAAATTGATTTCAAAAATCAATTAACGGTTTTTTTTAACTTAGTTATGTACAATTTTCTCGATTTTCACCTTTTGGTATCAAATTTTGTTTTAATATGAGCACATTGTACATGTAAATGGATAATGCTCAGATTCATGGCAAACTACATTTTGGTTTATTATTTCCAGTAATAAGCCTATGTGATCGTATAGCAAAAAAGTTTTATAACCCCCCCCCCCCTCAAACTTTGTCACTTTACGTTTCAAGGTGCGTAGAATCCGAATTTGAAATGTCATTCCGATGTCATCGCCGTCCGCCGTTCGGGCCATAAAAGGCCTTAGAATTGACTTAAAAAATCTGTTCTTTCGCACATAGACTCCACTTGGGGTCTAGTTGGTCCTAACTTCTCGCCAGCTCGATCGCTCCACACCCATGGGTGCTATGAGCCAAAAATAGGTGAAAAAGTGTCTTTTTTTTTTGTATATTTCAAGTTGTATAGAAATTGGAGATTTATGAGTGAAAAGAAAATGTTAGCTATTAATTTTATGGAAAAAAAAGTATTCTAAATGATACTCTTCTATTCAAAAAGAGATTTTGGATTTTAGGCTATTTTTTGCAATTTTATAGATTTTTTAAAACAAAATTTAATGAAGTTCGTGTTTTTATCATAATTTCGTACATAATTAAATTGTTGAATGTTCTATTTGATAGTTGATAAACTTTTATTTGACCAATCTTATGCTAAAAAATAGGTATCAATTTAACGATTCTTTGCCATTTTCAGTGATTTTATCAGCACATTTTTTGAAATTTGACCAATTAGATGATATCAACATACAGAATAGATAACACTTTTATGTGTTGGAAACTTGACTTGGTAATAAATTGTTATGTTTATCAATTATATTAAAAAGCGTAAAATTGCGAGATTCTGCAGCTGTAATGGATTGAACCCATTTGTGAGGTTCGAAGCTCCGAGTTCCGATATTAAATATACTATAAGCGGCGTTTAATAATTATGGACCAGAGATGTACGTAGAAGGGCTGTCTAATACATAAATAATAAACCTTTGCGTAATAATTTGCAGCGTTTTTCTAAATAGTATTCTGGTGGAAAAATTCATTTATGAGTTGTAACAATTATTTTTCTCAATTGTTCAGCACAGTAGCCTTTCCTATACTTCTAAGAATAAATTTGGTTTTACTTGTTCACAATCTTGATTCAGCCTTAAGCCAAACTTGAAAAAAGAAGGCAATTAAGTTCATTTGTAATTTACTAAAGTAACTGTAATTAACTGTAGTAAAATTTACAAAATCATGGGAGAAATCTCGACCTGTACGAGGAATGTGGCGTTCTGGCCTGAAATTTTTCTCCTGCTGAGAGAAGGGAAAAAAAGAACGTGGGAGATCGGACTGAGGAAAGAGGGATCTGATCCCACCGGACCTCCCTGGAAGGTGTTACTTTGTTCTCCAGATAAAGGTAGGCCATTTTTCCTGACACCTCATAGTCCTTACTTTAGCTAAATTTCATAGTTCTCTAACCACCCTACATCGTGGAATCAAAATAATCAAAACTTTTTTTTTTTTTTTTTGTATCTACAATATACAGGGTGATTCCCTCGCAGATGCAAAAAAAAAATTGGGTAAAACTACATCAAAAATGGAGTAAAATGCCGCCAACTGCATATTTTTATCTCAATCCGTTCTCGAGATATGATTTTTTAAAGGTTTTTTCAGGAAAACCGTGTTTTTTTCCTTTTAAACTCAAATTTCTCCACTTTACTTCATTCAATTTTAACTTTTGACCACATTTTCGGAATCAACATTAAATTTACTATAAGAATAGTGTACTTGGGTTCTTGAAAAGTACCATCCAAAGGCCCTCACATCAGCTCAAACATTGACGATTTTGAAAAAATAATATTTCTGAAAATCTTTAAAACTTAACTACTCTTTTAAGGAGGAGAGCTGCAAAAAATGAAACATCAAGATGTACCTATGTACACTCAACACTTATTAGGTAGGTACCTACTACCTACCTACACAAACTAGGTACCTAGGTACTTCTTCAAACGCTAAACACTAATTCAATCTCTGATGCCACTTCAGAGCATTCTATTTTGAGATGGTTGCCAACCAACTTAAACAAAATGCTTTTGTTGCTTAACAAAATGACTCGTATTGGATCCATTTCGATACCTAACTCACGAATTCTCCCAGCTTCACTAAAAAGCAACGAGATTCAAGTATAAGCGGGAAGCCGGCGAATACACACATCAGGCACCCGATCAGCTGACTAGTAGCCCGGAATGCCAGAAGGATGCGCTAGTTGTGCCTTTAGGTGGGCTCCCGCGAGACTCTCCTGGCGTTGTGATCGTGATTCGGAACGCACTGAAGGATGTAGAATGAGGGGAGTCGGGTTCTCAGTTGGGCTCCGAGGGCGTTTGCCTCACCTAGGCCCAGTATATTTTCGGTAAGAGGCTTTGATGACCTACCCCAATCACCAGGTAGAATACCTTCAGGGTTGCTCATCACCCAGCTACCTCTACCGGATTTTCTTGTCACTCGCTCCTCTTGGCCAAACTTGGCTAGTTAAAGCTTTTCACGCCGAAGGACATGGCGCTGTTTTGGCAGCCCGATCTTAAACTGCTCATTGTATTTCTATGAAAACCATTTGGCAAACCAAAATATTGGTGCCGTGGCCATAATCTATTTTGGTTTGCAAAATGGTTTTCATATAAATACAATAAGCAGCGTAACGCTAGTAGAAAACTTTGGTTTTTGCACAACTTTATTTAAAGAAAGATTGAGATCAATCACAAAGACCATTCAATTAGATTCTGTTCAGATTAGTTTATTGCAGAGATACAAAAAAACTCGGCCCTTCGGGCCTCGCAAGGGGCTGTAATGTAAAAAACATGGAATCATGTTTTAGCTCCGCTTCACAAATCAAACCGTTCTCGCAATATTCGGATCACCTGCTATGAATCACATAATCGAAACACCAGCTCAATGAAATCATCAGAAATTAACAAGCAGTTGCAATCATGTTCACAATATCAATTATTGAGAATGATCACCTGTGTGTAAACAATTATTCATATAACCATGCTCATAACTCAGCTTGTTGGCCACGCACTTCGCAGTAGTTAATATAGTATGGTTGGATAAATCGAGAGCTTTCGAACGAATGGTCAACGAATTTTGTGGGATGAAAAACGACGAAGTATCATATCCCTAGCAACGACTCGGTTGTAAGCGGAAATCATCACAATTTTTGGCGCTACTTTCATCTCACTTTATAGTCTCACTTTTCGGCGGGGGATCCATCGCTAAAACATGATTCCATGTTAAAAGTTTTGATTATTTAGATTCCACGATTTAGGGTGGTTAGAGAACTATGAAATTTAGCTAAAATATGGACAAGCAAAGGAACCTTCCAGAGAGGTCCGGCGAGAACAGATCCCTCTTCCCTCAGTGCGATCTCCCACGTTCTTCCCCCTTCTCTCAGCAGGAGAAAAATTTCAATCCAAAGAGGGGGAACACCACATTCATCATACAGGTCGAGATTTCTCCCATGATTTCTCCTATTTCAAACGTTACTTTAGTAAATTACAAATGAGCTTAATTACCTTTTTTTAAGTTTAGCTTCAGGCTGAATCAAGATAGTGAACAAGTAAAACCAAATTTATTCTGAAAAGTAAAGAAAAGGGGTGACGTGAATTTCACCACGTCACAGCGCTATTTATAAAATCCTATAATAATTTTTATCTACGGCTCAACAATGTTACAACAAAGCAAGTGTGACAAAATCATATCAATCAACGACGTCAAGATCAAGAAAAAGTACCTACCTATCTTTCGAATAATCTTGCTGTTAGTGAAATTTTCATTTACTTCCCAGTTGAAATTTATTTAAAATTGAAAAGTTTAAACCTATTTTAATAAGGTTAATGATTTTTGGTACCTACCCCGCCCAGTTTTGACATTCCAAAACCACAAAGCATCTCCTATTATGGGCCATCTTCGTCCTATACCTGGTCCCGGAATATTCGTTTCAGATTTGATGAAGGCAACTGACATCAGTCGACGAAAAACGAAAACGGTGAGGCTCACCGTCGTAAAACACAAAACTGAAGTTAAATAAGCCATATCCTAGACGAAGCTAGCTTCCTTTTGAGAATTCCCCACAAACTGGCTAGCTATATGACTTTGAGCCCCCACTTATTTGCCAAGATAAATGATTATCATTATTATTTTAAAAAATAAAACAAATAAAAAAAAGTACCGACACTATGTGAAGATTGATTTAGTAATGACGGCGAACCTGATGCTCTTCTTATGTTATCTCAAACAATCAATATGAGATACGGTTTTTAATTTGCCTACCTAATCATGAGAAATCCTTTCTTGGGAATACATTACATCCGGACCATTCATTACGGACGACGTAACTCCAGATCCTCATTATAAAACGCTTCACCAGCAAGGTTCATCCACCAATCAAATTGAACCGACGCTTGAAGATACTACTGGGACTTAAATGATGGGAAACCTTGACCCCCAGCCAAAAGACATATCCATGTCAAAACGTGTTCACACCCCGCTAAATTTTTCGACGCGGTGCGCCTATAGAAGTTTACACTTCAAACATTTCAATTTCTCCATTGATGGGAAAAACAAAAGATCATGGATATGTCTAGAACCTACTGCTTACCAGTAGGTACCTACTACTCAATTGTATACCGACCATTTAGTGCCTTCTTTTCAACAATATTAGTTTTTAACTTAGAGTAATAAATCAGCATTCCTTGACACTACAGTGGCTTAGAGGTCATGAAATGTCGTGGTAAAATGAGAGCATTCCAAAAAGTGGCGAACGATTTTCCTACTTTGAAAACTATGGGAGTTACTCTTCCCTAGTAACGCCTTGGTTGTACGTGAAAATCAATAGAAAATGTGCCGGTCGGGAAAAAAAAGTGTCGGTCGGGAAAAAAAAGTGTCGCGAAAAATTCCTTGACCCCCAGCCAAAAGACATATCCATGTCAAAATCTATCACTACTTCTACTTCGGATTTATACCGTTAGGTACTTACTAACTTTATGTTAAAATCTAATGTTGCCTACACCGCTCCGAAAATAAAAGCAGCTGAGCTACACTCAAAGTTATTGATGAACTATATAATATGAACAATCCTCGAGGTACGAGTTTGACATGGATTTTCCATACTTCGTTGAAGAAAAGTGCTTATTGTAATCTTCTTTATATTAATAAAGTAAAGTGTCTGTATGTGGGTACCTACATAATTTTTGAACGGATGGACCGATTTGCGCGGTTCTTTTTGACATTTTATGTCTTTGCTCCGGCACATAACTCGAAAACCGTAACCAAATTTGTTACTTTTTTTTCTGATGATTTCCGCTTACAACCGAGTCGTTGCTAGGGAAATGGTACTTCGTCGTTTTTCATCCCACAAAATTCGTTGACCATTCGTTCGAAAGCTCTCAATTTATCCAACAATATTATGTTAACTACTGCAAAGTGCGTGTCCAACAAACTGAGTAATGAGCATGGTCATATACTCCAACGAAATCCATCTCTAAACTTTTTCCATGATCAGCCATCTCGAACCTTCCGCTCAAAAATATTACGCACCATCCACCGTCCGCCCTGAAATCTCTGTCCACATAGCCCACACCCATCTCAGCTACAAGAACTGTTTGTTTGTGACCTTGACCTTATATATATATATATATATATATATATATATATATATATATATATATATATATATATATATATATATATATACTAGCCGCTCCGGCTCGCTACGCTCGCCTCCACGTCCAGCCGGGGGGCAAGCCCCCCGGACCCTCCATTAAATTGCTCGCTTCGCTCGCAAAGTGTGGCTTGTAAGGAATGTTGCTTGCTTCGCTCGCAAGGTGTGGCTGTATACATACGATGTATTAAAATTGAAACATGTAGGGGATGTTGCTCGCTTCGCTCGCAAACGGTAGATCTCTAAGGGTAGGTTTTACTTCTGTAGGGGGTGCTGCTCGCTTCGCTCGTTTAATGAAGTTATACTGCCCACTCAACTTGGCAGACGTTTTTTTCTGTTGTTAATTCTTACAAACAAAATCTAATATATAAAATTTCTATTCTAAATTCTATTAAATTCTATTCTAAATGGCTATTAAAAAATAAGGGTTGATCGTAGAAGGGTGAAAATTGAGGATTGTATGTATTTTTGTATGTTGTATCATAAAAAATAGAAATTAAAAATTTTGTCTAAAAAATAAAAATAAAAAATTTAGGGGTGAACTACCCCTAACATTTAGGGGGATGAAAAATAGATGTTGGCCAATTCTCATAGATACCGGATAAGCACAAACAATTTCATCAAAATCGGTCAAGCCGTTTCGGAGGAGTATGGCAACGAAAACTGTGACACGAGAATTTTATATATTAGATATATATATATATATATATATATATATATATATATATATATATCGGGGATGACAACCAATAATTACAAAGTTTCTCATAAACGACCCGCACAACTCATTTATTTAGTTGATAAACGCGCTAGCGTTTACCCTTCAAGGGCCAGGTGTGTTTCGTCCCGGAGGGTAGGTATCCCTGACGCACCCTACTGCGTCATTGGGAATATAACTAGAGCGCTTCGTGGCGTGGCTTCAGTTCGTTTAAAACCTTCCTATGATACATGTCGTAAAGGTGTGTCCACACTTGTTCAACTTTCGTGCGTCATGAGGCATGCGTCATGGCGCAAGGTGTGACGCACGTGATGAAGACCAAGGCGCATGCCTCTTCCGAGATGAACGGGGGTGTTGAACGTAGCGAAAGGGGCAGCGCACGCCGAACCGCTGGAATTCTTTGCATCAAACCGTTCATTTCGCGTGAGTTTTCGTGGGGAAAAGTGCCGTCTTCAAGTTTGTTAATATATTGTATGATGTCTGTCACCACGGATTTAAATAATACCGCGAAGGAAATGTTGAGTTCATCGAGGATTATAGAAAATCACTCGCATTTCAAAACACTCGCACTTACCTTGATGTAATCCTGTAGAGCTTCAACTATGGCTTTCAAAACTATGGGTATCATTTCTGATATACTCTGTTTGGACACTTTAAATAGATAGAAAAGAGACTGGATCGAATCACCACTGGCCAAAAACCTCAGCGTGATTTCCAGCCTATATTCTGGAGGTACAGCTTCACGGAAACGTGTGTCCTTTTTTCCAATTTTGTTCCGAGTCAGATTTAACAAAGAATGAAAGTTATCCTTCGACAGTCGAGTGAAGTTTTTGAACAAAACATCATCTGCATTCACTTCTTTCAAAATCTTGTAGTCCCGAGTTTTCAAATAGTCACTCATCCACATGGATCGCTTCTTCCCCAGCGTTTTCTTTTTTTTTTCTTGCTTTTTCAATCACCACGAATGCCGCACTTATTGAAAGTAGCAAACATGCATCGTCTGCTGACTCCATCGCGAAAGGAGGTTGAAAGGAAACTGACGCGCAAATGTGGACAGGAATCGCATGCCTCTCGAGCATGCGTGGGAGGCATGCCCCATGAGGCAAGTTGAGAGACGCAAGTTGAAAGACGCAAGTTGAAAATTGAAAGACAAAAGCGCACAAGTGTAGACATACCTTAACATTATTAAAACTTTCATCTCATTTCTTAAACAAGTTTTACTTTATTTCACCCTCACTCCTGATACCTTTTAGTTAAATTCTTGATATCAGAAGTGGGATATAGTTAAATTCACGCTCACAAGTGTTATGCCGACTGAACTGATCAAGCAAGAAGCCTCATTCATGAGGACCACGGATAAAGGACCTCTAGGAAGAACAAAGAACATGATGATGCAACGAGACGAAATCCTGCCATCCACTTAAGCAAGTAATGTTTCTGGACTGGAAACAAAGCAAGAAGCCTAATTCATGAGGACCACGGATGAAGGACCTCTAGGAAGAACAAAGAACATGATGATGCAACAAGACTAAATCCTGCCATCCACTTATGCAAGTAAATGTTTCTGGACTGGAAACAAAGGTAAACGTTGAAACTTAAAAAAAGGACGAGGACGATTTACTAAATAAACGGCCGAAATTCAATGAATTTGAATTTTTTCATTTTAATCTAAAGAGGACAAACCTCGTAAAATTAATTCATAGGGAACAATTTACTCGAAATACAACCAATCGTGGTTAATCATCAACTATAAATTTTTTATAATGACACTTTTATTTATTTGAAATATTTCCCGATAAATTTTAAATATGACTCTATAATCTAGATATTTACTCATCAGTGATTTTTCGAGCAATGATGATCTGTCGGTGAAATGTTACACTTATACAGTCGTATTTCCAAATTTATAATAAAATTATTATCAAAATAAAACTACCTACTCGTTCTGTAAAGATCAATTGAATGATAGAATCATAATAAGGCACGAAATTCCAAATACATTAATTTAATATCATTTCGAGGAAGTACCTATAGATCAAATAAACCCATATTTTCATTTGGGAGCAAAAAACGGCTCCAGCAATGCAATTACGAACGTGAAAATTTCAGATTAACTACCTATATTCTTCAAGGAGACAAAATTTAAAATACGTCAGGGATACCAACCCTTCCGGGACGAAACATTCCTGGCCCTTGAAAGGTAAACGCTAACACGTTTATCAACTAAATAAATGAGTTGTGCGGGTTGTTTATGAGAAACTTTGTAATTATTGGTAGTCATCCCCGATATATATATACATATACCTATATTGTTATTTTATTTTCTTCTAAATTACCAATTTTCTTTCCTCATCAAGAGACGAATTTATTTTGTTAATAATATTGTAATTGGGCATCGCCCGTTCTGTAAATAAATAAATATAAATAAATAATTGTTTACACACAGGTGATCATTCTCCATAATTGATATTGTGAACATGATTGCAACCGCTTGTTAATTTCTGATGATTTCATTGAGCTGGTGTTCCGATGAATTGATTCATAGCAGGTGATCCGAATATTACGAAAACGGTTTGATTTGTGAAGCGGAGGTTAAATAATTTGAATAGGTAATTTCTATACTTTACACTCTAGGAAGCTGTAATTTCATGGTTATTTCTTCGATTTGGATTGGAGTTTACTTTCCAGTGCTCCGATTCTTCTATTGAATTCAGTGAATCGTTGATCAATTTGGTTTAGACGATCAAGAATAACAGTTAATGGGTCAGCATGTTTCTCATTCAGCGTTGGTTTTAGCTGAAGCGTTTGGACGTTTTTGAGGACTTGCGCGTATGTTTTTAAGTTGTCCCCCCCTTCTCCTTGTAAGAAGGGAGTTGAATTTTTTTCCCGAAGAACTTGTGACGGTGTCTTGACAGTGAATTTTGTACTTTCCGATGCATGGTGTTTTCGAGTGTTCTCCTTATACTTCTTTTGGGCCTCGATCGCTACTATGCATCCTCTGTAGCTTGCGGGATGTTCGTTTGAGTTACAATTGGCACATTTTGGATGTATTGAAACGGGCTTAGGGCAATCATTTGTCGCATGGTTTTTACCACATTTGACACATTTTGTCTCAAGGACACAATAATTCTTTGTGTGTGCAAAACCTTGACAGTTTTTGCATTGCGCAACAAGTTTAGGAGACTTAAGACTGTCCACAGCAATTTTCGCTCCATGTAAGGAAGTAATAGCATGTATGTCTTCTATGTTAGTCCCGTTTTCAAAGGCAACTATGCACATGTCCAGGGCGTTTCTCGTTCTCCACCCTAGTTTGCGTGTGACCTTTACTTTTCCGAGATAAGGGTATTCTACTTGGAATCGGCGCTCTATCTCAGACAGAGATTTATGTATACCCTTGATCATGACTGAATAGGGTCTTGTCTGTTTATCTTGGTACGTGTAAAATTCACATTTTTCATTTCGAAGGAATTCACTTAGGTTCCGAAATCCATCCGAGGTAGATGGGTTGATCTTAACCTGATTATCCCTCATAACAGTGACTTTGGAATTTGGAGCATGTTCATGCACCGCTCCCTCAATCGTTTTATAACTATTGGTGATTTTATGCAAGTAGATTGGTGGGGGTTTCGGGTCCTTGGTTTTTAAAATTTGTTTTGTTTTATTCTGCGTTGGAATATTACCCTTGGATTTCTTCCTTTTACGCTTTTGGGGATCAGAGAATTCCTTTTCTGATTCGTCGACATCTTCGCTCTCGTCTGAATAATAGCGCACAGTCGACTGTTGTGGCTTCAGCGATTTTTGTGAGCCTAGTTCTTCGATTTTCTCCTTGAGACATTCGATTTGCTCATCGCGCTGCTTTAATAACCCTGACTGCAGAGTCACCTTTCTTTTCTCCTCCAAAACCACTTCGTTTGTCTCACTCAGAAATGAAATTAGAGTAGAAACGGTTTCAAATAACTCACCAATTGGATGAACGAGCGGTGAATCTTGTAGTTGTTCGGTAAACATGTTCAACTCAGCCTTTATTTTCGCAACTGTCGCCTCAGTTTCTTCTATAACTTCACGAAGGGTTACCGACCGGGCGGCGTCCGGTGGGCTCATTTTTTTTTTTTTTTTTCCACTGATAATTCACATTAGCGAAACAAACTTCCGAATATCTCGAGCGCGATGTTTCCTCTCCGAGGTCTCGGACACGACTCTTGTCACATCATGACAGCTGATCCCTGAACTGAAAGTGGGCATTGTATTGAGGTGGTGATGGAGAAATCGACGAGCTTTGTTTTGTTGTAATTAAGCAACAAAGTGCTATCTGCCATAGCAGTTTGGTGAATTCTACTTGTAGTACCTATTTCCATATTTGAACGAATGTCCTGCAAATGTATTATTAGGACCATGTCATCGGCAAAAGTTGTCAGGGTGGTTTTCTCTGTTATGTTGTTCAACACTGAAGTGTACAAATTGAAGAGAGTTGGAGAGAGTATAGCACCCTGATCTAGTCCTTGGTTGTTGCGAGTTTCTTGAATTTCGTCACTATATATCGTTTTGTAGTAAATAAACTGTGTACCCAAGTTGTCAGATATGTTGGAAAGCTATTGGCTGTCATGGTGTCGACTAGATTGTTGATCTTTACTTTATTAAATGCTCCAGAAATATCCATAAATATAGCTTGGGAACTAATATTAAATGCTTTGTTAATATACATAGAGTTTACTAAACTGTTTAAGTTTAAGTCAGTACCATGTCTTTTCCTAAATCCATGTACCTTAGCATGTTCGATATATGTTTCCACT
This sequence comes from Adelphocoris suturalis, assembly GCA_030762985.1. NCBI lineage: Eukaryota > Metazoa > Arthropoda > Insecta > Hemiptera > Miridae > Adelphocoris > Adelphocoris suturalis. The sequence goes on along the minus strand of CM061049.1, from coordinate 16,461,633 downwards.
CGCCTTTTAATGACAGAATTTAGTAATTTTATTACACAAGAAAATAAAGCCATCAGTAGGTCCATTGATGTTCTTTTGGAGTGGGGTTTTCTTCAACTACAATATGCGAATCAATTGCCACTCACGTATTTTATGTCCATGTTTCAGGCATACATCATACATTTCCAGTAGCAATAGCTTACCACTCAATGGAAGATATTTCAACATCACAACAATGGAACAACACACTCACAACTGCAAGATTATGTCCCAGTGACTTTGAATGATCTCGAGCTCTCACTGGAGAAATGTAACGACAAATCAGCTCCAGGGGACGATGGAGTTTAAAATTTAAAAAGCATATGGTTTCTCCTTCACAGACCCTCATATTTTAGTTAGTTAGGTACTTTTTGGCAGTAGGGATTAATATACGGCAAATAAAAACAACAGCTTTAAAAAATATAGGAAAACAAATGTTTAATGTAGTTGTCATTTACATTCATGAAGATTAAATATTCACAGTTATTATACTCTCAACGAACTTGTATAATTCCGTTCGTTGACATAATTTAAACAAATAATCAACAATAATATGGTACATGTTGATTACCTTGAATTAGTTATAACAAATGCAAATAGAATATTCATAGCGAAATTCGACATTAATCTTTAGGTATGTGAAGTTTGATTTTCCTATAATATCAGTTATTGCGTTCTCTTCTTAAGTTTCAGTTACTTTTTTTTACATTTTTACGTTACATTTTAATTTTTTTTTTTAGATTTTTAAAATTTTTAATTAAAAAACTTTCTTCGTCTTCCCTCCTGGTTACTGAGAGCACTTGTTGGAGACAATGGTGGTGAGACCAGACCAGGGCCAGTACCAGACTTTGGTCGTGCACTTGAGGTCCTGTGGAAAAAAAAAAAAAAAAAAATCGGACCTTTAGTCTCCAATCAACTTTAGTTTTGCTTACTTTAGTTATAGTTACCACTCAACCAATTGCGTTAAATTTCTTATGTAGGGCACCTTCTTAAAACCTACACTCAACTACGCTCCAAGTTTGAACGAAATCGGATCAAGATAGATCGTACGAAATCGACTTTATAAGAAATTCACGTTTGCGCAAGCGTATTATTGATCCGGCAGTAATGAAATTTGTTGGGGATCATCTAGGAGTTTACCCGCACAATCCGTAAAATTTCAACAAAATCAGATTGAAACTGTGTATAGTTAAGGGCGTGACAAGGAATTGGAATAGAAAAACAAACTCGTTACTAATATTGATCGGCAACCAATGAACATTCTTTTCTAAACCCTCTCCAATAATTAGGGAAGACTACAATTTTTGGTTTCCGTATTTTTGTGTTCACCCAGGGAAGCCCAGTCATTTTCCATTTGCTGTAGTGGGTGGCATTCTCACCAGTTACAGACATACTTATACGACCTACCTATTACGCAGATGACCAATTTACATGGATGAGGCTTGTTAAGTGTATTTAGGAATCTTCAGTTGGATAATTATTGACTTCCCAATGTAAAAGCACAAAGAATAAATTAAAAAATCCCAGCAAATTTGTAATTTTCGTGCCTGGTATTTTTTGACCTCATAGAGTGCTTAGATTTCGGCGCAACAAGGTTCTTACTGTTCAAGGATATTGATTGAATTGCACACCAAGTTTCGTCGGGATAACTGATCTTTCAGCATCATCGTTAATCACTGACTTCGTCGCATTCTTGTACTAATCGGCCAGCTTAAATACTTGGCCATTGGAACGCGATCTGTCGCGGCGGGCAGTGGACTGCTATTTCGTCGGCGCACAGAGGCCAATTTTCCCGATCTAGATAGAACAATTCAAGTTTCCTGGAGATATTCAAGATATTTGAATTCTCAAATGTTTGTGAGAATCTCAAGTTTTCGAATTCAAAAGCAATTTAGGCATATTTTTGCGCAAACCCCTATTTTGTTGCATAATATTTCCTACGGAAATCTAGATTTCAGGGGGCCAAAAATGTTCCCATGTTTGCCGAATTCTCTCAATCATCTTGAAATGTGTACTAGACATTCTTCATCATGTCAGAAAGATAGTGAAGAAATTCCAATACTGTACAGTGGATTTGGCCTAGGAGTGCCTAGAAAGGAATGCCTAGAAACATCGGGCGGGCTTGCTGAAGACAAATTTACCGGGGGGGGGGGGGGGGGGGGGTATAACGGAAAAGTACCAAAAATAATGCGGGCGTATTTCGATAATCAACAATACAATGTTAAAAAATTAATGGAGAATCTAAAGCAAACACCTGGGAAATGGCGAAAAGGGGTTAATGGTGGTCTCGACCATTTCAATACTTCTGATTTAAATTCAATTGTTATGAGGGTATACCTACTGATTCTCGTGGGCCAAGATATCCTTCGAAATACTCCCCTCCTCTCTCCCATGTGCAATAAAAATGTGTAGGTATTTATCAATTTTGGGGATAGCCATTTTTCGATTAAGACGTTTCCGTCCTTCAATGAAATTACTTGGAGCGTCATTAGTTTTGTTAACTGTGGATTCCTTAAAATAACTTCGATTCGTAAAAGTTATCGCATGTGGATCCTCACAAAAATATACAAATTTACTGCCTTACTGTAAAATTATATCTCAGAGGATATATGACGTTTGCATTGGTTGACGGCGCAAATGCTTCTGAAGCTTATAACAATTTCAGGTTCGATATCAACTATCAACAGGTTCGATAGCTAAGCCGTGAAGTTGATGAATAGGTAGTTTTGCTGAATATTGGAATTATGACTGAACCACATAACAAGCGTCCTTCGATGAAAATGGTTGAACTTACCTCAGCAGAGTTGCTGACAAAGTGGCAGTCCTTGACGGCGTTGAGACCGTTTTCCTTGGTGCAGTCAGTATCACGGAGCTCCAGCTCGAAGGTGTAAAGATGACCACCAGCCTTCAGCTGAAATAGGATATAATAATATTTATTCCACTGGAAGTTTACTTCGCATTGATTTTATAACAGGAAAATTTCTGCTCTACTCATAACTATGGTCACACGATTAAAACAATGAAATTATTAAACAGTTCTCACAATTTACTGCTCAGACTCTACAAAGCTCTACCAACAATGATGGGAATCAACGACCACAATTTCAATAACAGGTAATAAAGAGGATTGGTATCTTAGAATCAGAAGATTTTGCAGACTTGTAATTCTTTAAATCTAGGTTTTTACTCTTCATTACATATAATTATTAGTTTATGCCAACTGACACGTAGGTACATCTTGAAACATCTTGCTTTACCGGGCTATTTTCACATAAGAGTATCAAATGGAAATTAAATCAAGTAGGTACCTTTTGTTCAACGTTGAGGACCTTGTAGAGGCCTTTGTAGTTAAGGCTGTTGACTTGAGAGTTGATCATGTATACGGCGAAACTTTCAGCAGCAGCCATGTCTTTCTCGTCGTGGCCAGTGATCAGGCCGCCAGCGGGTTGGGCCATAAAGTTTTCAGTCAACAAGTTGTTGCATTGCAAGTTCAACACCTAAACAATAGAGGATAAAATTCGTTGACAAATTGTGGAGAAAGAACAGTTGGTTTTATTTGAATGAGCGAAGAAGTGAATACTCTGGGTGTAGCAGGTTAATCACCTCAACCCTTTGAAGGGGTGACTACTATATTTCTATCTCCTCTTTGTCACATGGTAGCAGAGCGTGGTTTTGATCCACGGGCGTCCAGGTTATGTGCACAGCACGCTTCCACTGCACTCAGTGATATAGGTGCTGAGTGGGGGGGGGGGGGGGGGGGGGCTATTTCCATGATCCACAACATCAGAAAGTTTTACATCCTAAACTCAATATTCCACAAGTAAACTGCGATATCACGACTTACCTTGAGCTTGGGGGATCCAAGGGTCAGGTAGGGGGAGGCGTAGAGGGAGGCGGTGCACACTTCCCTGGGGGCGGTTTCCTTTTCCATGCAGGCAGCTTCAGCCACTTGTTCCATCTTGCAGGATGTAGTCTTAACAAGGAACTCGGCTTTGTAGATGAGGCCATTAACGACCTGCAATACAGTAAAATATCTGATGAAAAGGACACAATGAACAACACAGTTTCGTTACAAAATAGAGATAGGGTGAATTACCCAGTAGTTTAGCTCTACAGAGGTGTGCAATTTATTAGACTTAGTGTCAGCTGGTTGTTTTCTTTGTCTGAAACGTTGATTCTGCTCACTGTTTTCTGTGAAACTCAGATTTTCAGCAATTTCTTTCTGTGACTAGGTATTTTGATCCAACATGCACATTATCAAGGTTGTCGAGATTGTATTGTGAGGAGAGGTCATGCAGCTTAACTCATCATAAAAAAGCTCCAAGGTAAATTTTATAGAAAAAAAACAAAAAAAAAACACTTAACCCATTACCAAAATCCAGTCTGTGGCACAAAATCACTGTCACAATTTATAGAAACACCCTAGAATACAAAATCCTGATCAGCTGTTATAACCTATATCATTTGAATCACTTCTCACACTATTTGATAACTTCTGAAATGTTTTGCTGGGGTTACATAAATTTGCCTAATTCATCTGGCACTGGCTAGATAAAAATGAATAAATGATTGGCCAGGATTGTGGCCTGTTTTGTTGTCATAGTACCTATAATAGTGATCGTGAATTTCCAAATATGAAAATGGCATCATCTCATTCGACATTACCTGTTTCTGGGCCTTCAGAACCTTCAAGACGACTTTCCTGAATCCGTTGGATTGGGTGTTGACAACTTCGTTGCCGACTCCCTCAAGTTCAGGGAGCTCAGAGGCATCGACGTCCTCAAAACCTCCAAGTGACCTGCAACATAATCAGCAATGAATAACAATGAACAATCTCTTAATCAGATGCTTAAAGGAATGGGGCTCTGAATATGAGAGCAATGATTAACAATGAACAATCACTTAATCATATGCTTAAAGGAATGGGGCTCTGGATATGAGAGCAATGATTAACAATGAACAATCACTTAATCAGATGCTTAAAGGAATGGGGCTCTGAATATGAGAGCAATGATTAACAATGAACAATCACTCAATCAGATGCTTAAAGGAATGGGGCTCTCAATATGAGAGCAATGATTAAATAATGAACAATCACTTAATCAGAAGCTTAAAGGAATGGGGCTCTGAATATGAGAGCAATGATTAACAGTGAACAATCACTTAATCAGATGCTTTAAGGAATGGGGCTCCTAATATGAGAAGCTGGAGCTAAGAGTGCTGTACGTAAACAATGACCATACCGGTTTGCTATTCTTTTGTAGCCTATAAGGGCAGTCGTGACTGACACAACTTGTTTACCGGAGTGAAGTTAGCAATAGATTCCAGCAACGGAAAATATTGCCAAGAGACGTTAGCAATACATTTTAGCAATAATTTTTTTTTTTTTTTTTCGATTTTCGTCAAAGTTAAGTGTTATGATAGCAGTACGAAGAGGTTCAGAGGTTCAGAAAGTTGAAAAAATTATGAAAAATCACAAAAATTTAAATTGTTGAAAATTGGCCTATAAATGAGTTGCTAAGTGAATTTCCGAGTTATTTCTGCATTTTTATCTGTTTCATAGATATTCGAACGCTCAAACGAATTATTGAGGAAATCTTGTTTTTCAAATTTCTTCAAACATTTTACAAGTCCCACCGGCCGTGTTGTTTTGTCGGGTTTTTGTCTGTTGGTGTGTTTCACTAATGTATTGATGAGATGGTGAGGGAAACGAATTGTAGAGCGAAAAGGGGTGACACAAGGTGTCAACCAGGGGAAAGTCATGATAAACACCTTGTTTCACCCCCTACCTACCGCTCCTTACGGCAGACCTTGTTAGTTCGGAGCCCCATATCTTCGTCTTAGCTTCGTCGAGCTCTACATCGGAGCGTCTTTATCGTTATATTCTTTGTTGCAATTTGATGTTTATACCGAAGCTAAGTGAGTCTAGCGAAGTTTAAATTTGACAGTTTGCACTTATTCGAACCTTGACTAATAAAACCCTATTCTACTGTGGATGATGGAAGGATATGATACTGAATTTCGTCCTGGAGAGCAAATATTCGTTGAGTAAAATTCAAGGTATCATTCTGGTGTTTTTGCCCCAAGGGATGCGAAGGAATTGGTGCGTATACACGAAGAAGGTCCTAGACGCGTGCTCTCGCCCCATCAGTCAGTCAATAGGAAGACCAGGTGCTCTCACCCAGTCGAAATAGATTGGATAGCTAAAAAGTTGGTTAGCGATCAAATCAAGACAGAAGTTTTTGACATTTTCATGTCTTTGCTTTGGCACATAAACTAAAAAAACGTCACGGAAAATAATTGCTCACGAAAATTGCTCACGAAAATTGCTCACGAAAATTGCTCACGAAAATTGTCCCAAGTGGCCACAACGATGATTATGACCATCAGAAATGACGTTTTTACCTAATGATCCCACGATTCTGAGATTTGGTATGTGGGCCCTTGAGGGACTTCTGAACACAACTGACCGATTGCAGATCAGCTGAGTGGCTCTAGAATCCAGTTTTTTCCCTAATGATCCCACGATTCTGAGATTTGGTATGTAGCCCCTTGAGGGACTTCTGAACACAACTGACCGATCCCAGATCAGCTGAGTGGCTCTAGAATCCAGTTTTTTCCCTAATGATCCCACGATTCTGAGATTTGGTATGTGGGCCCTTGAGGGACTTCTGAACACAACTGACCGATCCCAGATCAGCTGAGTGGCTCTAGAATCCAGTTTTTTCCCTAATGATCCCACGATTCTGAGATTTGGTATGTAGCCCCTTGAGGGACTTCTGAACGCAACTGACCGATCTCAGATCAGCTGAGTGGCTCTAGAATCCAGTTTTTACCCTAATGATAAGAAAATAATAAGAAAACACACATGAAAATGTCCCAATGTGTTGCAGACTCGTATGCAAGCATTTAATATACGTTTTTAATTCTTTCTTTCCAATCACTCCCAAGGAATTTTATGTATGTATGTATATATGTATGTATGTATGTATGTGTCATTCCAGACGATAACTGTCTGTAGAATTGTGCTAGAAACTTCAAACAAATTTTAAAATGTTAAGGACACAAAACGAAAGTTCAAGTTCGTTGGCCAGCATGATCGGATTACATCTTCGGGTTGATTTTCCCTGTTTTCGACCTTACGTCACAAAAACGGCTCTAACTCCCCAATTTTCCATAAATCCGTACTGCCAGCCAATGAGCTATCATTTTTGTAGTAAACTACACCAGAGAGGAAACCCCTTCCCAATTTCAATGGAAGCCATCTGCTTCGCAACGAACTGCTCGGCCAGCGTCTTCTGGTTTATTGATGAAAATTAATCCTCGGACACCAGTCCGTCCACGACATTCTTTATACGTTTTTGATTTTTCCAATGCGTTTAAGATTAGGCGTTAGGTACCAGTGAGCCCAAGGCAAACAGAGATAGGCACTAAAGTGTCAGCATTACGCAAGGTACCTAAGTAGGTATACTGCACAAAGGAATTTTGTGAACTATGTTTTATGTAGGCATCCAGTTTGCACTAACCATAAATTTATTGAAACCTAAATTTACACAGGTGAGTCTCAACTTTCCGTTGTGGCAGATTCTATTGTGAAATACGCCGAAAAGTGAAAACTGTTACAAAATATTGTCACGAAAAAACGAGACTAGAGTAGCGGTGGATCTCATTTCTTTGCTAATCAAGCTATGAAGCTGAAGTTTGAAATGGAGAACACTTGGGACGAAACGGAAGTTAGTGAAAAAACGTTGTATTTTTCCACGAAAAATGAAGAGTTACAATGTTAAGTCGATTTCGACGGTTAGGCCATCATCAGTAACAAACAATAACTGAAAGGATACAGCTTATATAGAAAGGACACACTATACATACACACACATCAGAAAGGACGCAGCTTTTATAGTCACAGGTGAAGGGAGATTGCATCCCATTGGTCGAGCGAAAGGAAAGGGGGCTGGAGGTACAACCAATCAAGTGCAAGCGAGGTGAAGGGGGATTATACTAATCAGACGGACAGATAAGTCCATTTCTGTAAATCATGGAATGTTCCCTTCAAACTGTTGAAACCAGCAATTCTTCCCCTCCTTTCACTTCATGTGATTAGCTATATTCCCCCTTCACCTCGCTTGCACTTAATTGGTTGTACCTCCCGCCCCTTTCCTTTCTCTCGACCAATGGAATTCATTCTCCCTTCACCTTAGACTATTAAAACTGTGACCTTTCTAATGTGTCTTCAGTTATTGTTACTGATGGTGGCCTAACCGTCGAAGTCAATTTAACATTGTAACATGTGTCTTTATTTTTCGCGGAAAAATACAACTTTTTTTCACTAACTTCCGTTTTGAAATGGGTTTCCACAACTTCCTCGCGAGTGATTTAGTTCGTACACGTCTAGAAAAAAATCGTAAAGTCTGAAGCTCCCTAGATCAGCTCAGATAGAGTTAGATCTGTAACTAAGTTCTTTGCTATTAAATCTTTGAAGCTGAAATTTAAAATGGGGCGCGTTCCAAGTTCATCCAATGTTTAGCTAAGGCTCAAGGTGAAAGGAAAAGAGGGTCTAAGGTCTCCCCAGTGGGGTTAAGGGGTTGCGAGACGCGCAGCACCGAGTTTAACTTGTACCTACCTATTTCCAGTACCGCCTATATTGCCAATAATGCCACGCTATAAAGAGCCTTAGTTATTTCTTATATGCATTGTCAAAATTTCAATTTCTACTAGAAAATGTCGACTTCGATTTGAAATTATTTTTGAATACCTACGCAGAAAATTCAGAATCAGAAATTAACAGCGAAAAACTCATTTTCTCCTGCTTTCCTGTATAAGTAGCACTTGAAATTTAGCGTTTTGATAAACTTGGGTGACTTTTAATGAACTAGTTCATACTACCTATTAACTGAAATTATTATCACCAGATTGCTCAGTGCTAATTGTCATGTTTTACTCGGTACAGAATCTACAAACCTTTTAGCTCTGCAAGAAATCTGGGTGTCGATGGGTTCGTGGTTTACCCAAGGGGCGTCAACCCAAGAGGCGGTGCAAGTCTTGCCGGAGAAAGACTCGTAAGTGACGGTGTACTTGATGCCAGCAACGACCTGTAATAGTTGCTGTTTTTTATTTACCTATTTTATTTTATTATTTTTTAAAAAATAGATTTCTACTGTATCCATCCTCATTGGCTTTTATGACCAAATTGGATTGTAAGAACGAGGGCCTCGCATACTGTTAGTTGAATGTTGTTGGGTTGATGAATATGATCGGATGTCCCTGATTAATTAGTTGATGTTTCGTGAGGCTGTGAACTAATTTAGTCGTGCTTGGTCATTGAATTTAATAAATTTATATGGAGAGCGCTGATGTAGCAGGCTAACTATAATTTAATTATAGGTAATAGGTTCTCCTATCGTTAACCAATTACACCAACGCTCTCCATCTAAATTTCATGAATTTTAAAATTTCAAATTTTATTTAGTATGATTCTTTTTGCCATGAAATTGGGGTTCAACATTTTTTTGCACTCAAATTGCTCAAACTTATTATAATTCGATAGGTATTTTAAGAAAATCCGCTCATACGATCATGCTGCATGACTGTAAATTTTTTGCTATTTGACACTCTAACTATAGAAATGATCGATTATGAATCATGCACAAACATTGATAACTTTCAAATTTATGCCAAAAAACCTTTTTCTAAATTACATTCCTTGGTAAAAGCGATTTTTGTGTGGATTTTATATATTTTTGGCCTTTTTAAAACAAATTCTTTGAAAATTTAAGCACGTTTGTGGACTATAAGTGTCGCCCGCTGAATTCATTCCGAATATTCGATCTAGAGATTTATATTGTCTGAGATTAATATTATTCATAATGGAAATGTTAAAATGCAAGAGTTGTCGTAATTACCTTTCTGGTTGAGGTGCGGCTTAAATCTTTTTTAAAAATGTTTATACTGATAAATAGGTTATTTATATTTGATTAAAAAATGTATTTATATTGATAAAAATATTACATTTATGTGCCGCTTAAAAGACTTTTTTCAAAATTTTCCAAAACGCAATTCCATAAGGAATTTTGTGAAATAATGTTATTTTCCACCATTTTGTAGACATCCCAATAACTCAATTTTGATATAACAAGAAAGAAATCTCCTAAAACCACTGCGACACTGAAAAGTTCGTTGATGATATGTTACCCGATGAATTTGTTAAATTTCACGGATTATAACTCTTGGATTACATTTTGTTTCTTCAATGCAAATTGTGGATGCCTTGGAATTTAGAGGAAAAATTACTGTTTTGGATTGGTTTACAATGGGTAAGTTTGGCTTGATTTTACCTGAACGGTGACGCTGAGGATTTTGGATGCACCGTCGTTGACCTGAGCAGTGGCGAGAGCTCCGGAAAGCTTCTCCATTGGGAATTTGGCGGGGTCCTGTTGGACTGGACATCCCGCGCAAATCTGAATAAAAAAAACATGAATCAATTTTCAATTTCTAAAATTCTTAAAATTAGTAGGTAACTTGGTAGGTAGATATTTTGATTGATTCGAAATGAGAAGGTTTGTGTTGTATTTTATTGTAGCGTAGGGTTGCTACAGTGTCTACCCACTGGAACCCACAGGAAGCATCAATTTCACTTTTGAGAGGCAGATTGACAAAACAGATTTTCACCTAAATGGCAGTTCCACTCGCATTTCACGTGTAAGACCATTCTGAACAACTTTCGTTTCGTAGGTGGTATAATTTATAAATTGTTATAAAATATACCTCTCAAACGTATAGCTGCTGCGACGGCAATGTCTGAAGCATCAGTTTCAACAACAAGAGGAGCTTTTGGGTCAATGATAACAAGGAGTGAGTTTGCTATGTCTCTCTTGAAAGTCTTGAAATCATGAAGTGCATCAGTCTGTCTGTCTGTATGTGTGCGCAGACGGACTTCTTCAGTTTTCATTCGATTTTGATTGTATTTTCAAGGAATGTGCCGGTTAGGTACCTAAATGGTCCTTTATTTTCATTTTTCGCAAAACAATACCTACTGAATGTCACTTAGCAAGTTTTGGTACCTACCTATCTATCTAGTATGCGATCTCAGCTCGGCCTGCTATCTCGCACGTTAGCTCCAAAAACCCAGTATGCCATCTCAGTAGCATTTTGTACTGAATAAAATGGTTTAATGAGCGTTTCATTATTGGAAGCACCGTTGCTCTGTCCCGTTTCTCAACAACAAAAGCCTGCGTTCCAAAATCGGCTCTCGCCTTCAGCACATGCCGAAGACCCATGGGCCTTTAACAAGGGTACCGTAATTTTTTTGACTTGGTTGATTTTCACTATTACCATCGTCGTCGTCATCATCATCATCGTCTTGTCGCTGAAGAGCTCCCAAAAGTCGCCAATCACTCGCCACAAGTCGACCCCCTATTATATTTGAGTTTTCTCTGAAAAAGGTCGTAATATATAGTTCTACGTTCTGGTCATAACACCTTCGTGAAAAATTTCAACATCTCAAAATTTTACCGTCGGTATCAAGTTTTTGAGTACCTAGCTCTCATTACCTCCTTCAATTCACCTCCACACTCGCTTATCGTCGCGGATAATATTCACGGATAAAGTGCATGTATTGGAGTTTGAGAGCGCAGAAACCCATGGGATCGCATATTGCAAGTCCGAATGTGCGTAAGATCGCATAGGTAGGTACCTACTAAACTGGTACCCAAGTTTTTAACCCTCTTTTAATACTTTTCTTTCTTTTTTTAACTTCTAAGATTTTTTCTCGTGTTTTCGACCATCTCTCACGAAAACGGTCATGACCGCCTCATTTTTCAGATTGATTCCAAATTTGAGGATTTCGTTGGAAAGAGCATTAAATTTTCTATCTATCTGATACCAAACGAATGTCATTTAAGCCAACTTAATACGTAAAAAAGAGGCTAAAAAGCAATATTTGAAAATTTATCAGAATAATGATGTTTTTTTAAATTTCATTTGTCTTCCTGTTCTTAAAACAGACTATTCTAAAAAAAATTTCGACTGTGAAATCTTCCTCCGAAATCTCAGCTTTCCAACGGGATAGTCAGTTTTACTTTTACTTTGCTAATTACGGGAGAATGTGAATGAAATCCAGGGTTTTCGTGAAAAATTACACCTTTATGAAAATACGTTTTTTTTTCACGCTGAATCGCATGGTAACACTTGCAAATTTCCCATATTCCGTTTTAAACGAATTTCACACTTTAACTCACAAATTTTTAGTTCATTTGATATGATCATTTTATGTTTTTAGGGGTGAAATTAGTTATTTACAGCGTGAAACTTGGTTATGACGGCCTTGTGGAAATCTGAAAGTGTTACTGTTCGATCCAGCGTAAAAAATACGTAGAAACTAACCCCCAATTCGTATTTTCATAGAAGGTAATTTTTTAAGAAAACCCTCCATTTCATTGGGGGGAAAACTTATTTTTCAACATTAAAACATAGTTTTCTTCCTAAATTAGCGAAGTAAATGTAGAATTGACTATACCGTTGAAAAGCTGAAGTTTTGAGACAACTTTTTGGTTTCAGGCAAAAATCCATGTGTTGGATTGGAGGAATTTATGACCTTTTACAAAGTGGTGATTTCTAAGAACTGACAAATTTTCCTTTTAAAGTTGATTTGTCATTGATTTTGACAATTTAAAATAAAAAATAAAAACTGTTTTCCGTCAGGGATATAGAAAATGGTAGGTACGCACATTTTAACGGTGTAATCAGATTTGAATTTGCATGTAAATTGAGGGAGCTACGGCCATTTTAATATCGTAGAGTAGAAAACAAGGAAAAAATCCTAAAAATTAAATAACTGGAAAACAAAGCGTATAAAAACCCGGCCCTTCGGGACTCGCAAAGGGGCTTCGCCCCCTGGACTCCACGGTTGCTTTCCGCTTTGGGCCTTCGGCTAAAATGTTAAAACATGGAACATGCTTTCTTCCCGCTAATTCGGGAATATTATATTTTGTTTTCTTATAGTTTCGACGTTGCCAAACTAATTAGCCTGCCACCAAGCGGCGCAACTATAATAAAGATTACCTCAACCAAGTGACAACTAAACGAGGCTTACAAGCGGCGCAATAATATTTTTTACTAACCATTTACAACATCGCATTATTAGATTAATATCTTGTAAATAAATTTAAAGCTACGACATAAATATTTGACTAGGTAATAGAAATTAGAAGGAAGTACCTACCTAGGTAGGTAATTTTGTGTTATGGTGCGCGTCCACAATTACTATAACCAAGGTTAAATTCTCAACCAAGTGACAAAAAAAAACAAGCGGCATTGTTTACTATATCCATTTATAACATGAATAAATATAAAACTACGAAATAAATAGAAGAACAAGTACAAAAGAAATGCGTGGTAAATCGAGAGCTTTCCAACGAGTGGAGAACGATTTTTGTCCGATGAAAAGTAAAGAACTTGCATTTCCCCAGCAACGGCTTGGTTGTATGTGAAAATCATAAGAAATTGTAAGAAGCTAGTGTAAATCAGAAACGCTTTTTGCAAATTTTTTCAGAATACTAACATGTGGTATATTCGGAATCAGCGTAAAATTTCCTATAAGAATATGTAGGTATCAAGTTTTCAAAAATTTCAAAGTTGAAAAATCAGTCAAAAATCGAAATAATGCCGTTAGCTAGTTGTAAAAATCGGTAATATTTGCATGAAACATTGTTTAATAATTCGATTCCATGTATGTCTATCAAAATCATAAACTAAAATTTCTCTACACGATCCATAGCGACTGAAATGTCGAAGATTTCTTCAAAAATTCGCTCACGGGGTCATGCTGCATGACTGGACTTTTTTCGTTTATGTGCCAAAGTAAAGACATAAAATGTCAAAAATTTCGTGACACATCGCCGTCTCCCATGCGACTTCCAAAAACGTGACACTTTTCGCCAGTTAGCCCAAAGTTAAAGCATGTTCCATGTTAAAATCTCTGGGAGGACCTTTCTGGCCTGTAACCGTCCCCAAATGTAATACCCAGTATATCTACTACACCACAAACATGACTAAATTTACGCATTAATATAAAATAGGCAGTTACTTCAGTGGTAGAACGAAATTCTGTATTATACGAACCTCAGCTGCCGCCGCTTGGTATGACACGGCCGCGAAGGCCATAACCAGAACTAAAGTTTTGTAAGCGCCCATTGTGATGGAGTTTTGTTAAGAGAGAACTTTTTAGAAGCAATAAACTGACATTTGAGTCTTGTGAAAAGTGAAGACCCTTCCTGCGATCGGGGTATATATAGGAACCGCGAGCTGCTAACGAAAATCCTCGAGATGGAAAGATAAGATAATAATTTAATGAAAATTAAAAAGATTAATAACTGGTCCATTGACGCCGATTGAGTAGACAATTGACACGATGAGATTGAGAGTGAGACAAAAAGAGATACGGGAAATGTGTGTGAGAGAGATAGAGCGTCGACCCATACCAGGTATGTAAACCTTTAAAGATATAACTAGAAGTCATGTAATATAACGGCTCAGGTTGAAAAGCAAACTGTTTATTTTGTTCTTTAAATGTGGAATTAACTCATTGAAAATTCAATTAAGGCTTCGCATGAAAAAACGAGATCACGTAAAATTAGAGTGTTCTTGTGATAGACATTCATAACAATTTTGTATTGATCTTAGTTTTAGGGTGAATGGTTTTAGGAGGTCGCTCCGAAGCTGTCTTGGGAGGTAATACTTCGAAAATAAGAGGGACGTCTGTTAGAATTAATCCAGGGGGTGTGGAACAACCCAAGCACGAGAGAAAACAATTTAAAAATACGCTAGTGCATGCGCAGAGTGGGGTAATGATTTGAGAAACTCCTAGGTACAACTTCAAATTTCTTTCAATACTAGATTTTCTGATACAACCAATAAATAAAAATCGTGTGCCATGTTTTCTCACGTCGTAATCTAACTTGGTCCTTTCACTTAGTCAATCGCACACAGCAGGCCAATCGAGACTCAATACCAAATTTCAGCTTCCTAGGTCTATTAGGAGAGGAATGAGCTCTAAAGCTCACTCAGCTGATCAGGGTGATTCCTCACTAATTCTATTCTATCTGTCTCAAAGAGGCTACATACCAAATTCCAGCTTCCTGCATCTACTAGGAGAGAAATGAGCTCACGAGCTCACTGAGCTGATCTGGGTGGCTCCTCACTAATTCTATACTGTCTGTCTCATAGAGGCTCTATACGAAATTCCAGCTTTATGAATCTATTATGAGAGAAATGAGCTCTCAAGCTCACTCATCTGATCTGTATGGTTCCTTACTAATTCTATACTACCTTGTCTCTTAGAAGCTCCATACCGAATTTCAGCTTCCTGCATCTATTAGGAGAGAAATGAGCTCACGAGCTCACTTTGCTGAACGTCGCTCCTCACTTTGTCAATCGTACCTCAGCAGGCCTATAGAGGCTAAATACCGAATTTCAGCTTCCTGCATCTATTAGGAGAGAAATGAGCTCACGAGCTCACTCAGCTGATCTGGGTGGCTCCTCACTAATTCTGTGGTACCTGTCCCATAGAGGCTCTATACCGAATTTCAGCTTCCTGTATATATCAGTAGAGAAATTAGCTCACTCAGCTGATCTGGGTGGTTCCTCACTAATTCTATACTGCCTGTCTCATAGAGACTCCATACCAAATTTCAGCTTTCTGCATCTACTAGGAGAGAAATGAGCTCACGAGCTCACTCAGCTGATCTGGGTGGTTCCTCACTAATTCTATACTGTCTGTCTCATAGAGGCTCTATACGAAATTCCAGCTTTATGAATCTATTATGAGAGAAATGAGCTCACGAGCTCACTAACTGATCTGGGTGGTTCCTCACTAATTCTATACTGTCTGTCTCATAGAGGCTCTATACGAAAGTTCAGCTTCCTGCATCTATTAGGATAGAAATGAGCTCACGAGCTCACTCAGCTGATCTGGGTGGTTCCTCACTAATTCTATTCTACCTGTCTCATAGAGGCTCAGTACCAAATTTCAGCTTCATAGATTAAATGGCATTTTAATTAGCTTACGAGCTCAATCAGCAGATTATAGTGGTTTCGCACGTTGAAATTCTATTCTGTCTCTTACAGGCCCAGCTTCAAATTCCAGCTTCAGAGATTAAATACCACAGAAATCAGCTTTACTAGCCAATCATTTGATCTATAGATCGTTCAGGACCTACTGCTCACAAATAGTACCTAATACTCAAAAGTACCCAACATGTAGTGCCTTCTTTTCGCAATATTAGCTCATACGTTTACGCAGCAATATTAGTTAATAACGTAGCAACTCAGCTTTCTTTGACACTTCAGCGCCTTAAGGATCATGACATATAGTGATAAAGTTCGGGTGAATGGTTTTAGGAGGTCGCTCTGAAACTGTCTTGATAGGTAAGGCTTCGTAAATTAGAGGAACGTCTGTTAGAATTAATCCAGGGGGTGTGGGACAACTCAAGCACGAGAGAAAACAATTAAAAAATACGTTAATGCATGCGCAGAATGGGGTAATGATTTGAGAAACTCTTGGATACAACTTGAAACTTCTATCAAGACCAGATTTTCTGTTACAGGGTGTCTACTAGATCTGTAAAGTAAAAATTGGGGACTTTTGGGGTTCTAAATTTTAAAAATCGGTGACTTTTTACAGGCTTTAATTTCGTAATAGCATAGTTGCACACTTTCGACAGTTTCCGCAATTTTTAATCTGTTGTCTCATTGCAACCGATTCACTGTGCATCCGATGCGGAGAAACTGCATTAGTCGCATTTGCTTGTATCAAAGTTGCCGACGCTTGTATCTGTCAGTACAGTATAGTTTCAAAAATCTCAATTGATTCTTTCGTATGTTTTGTGAATCCCGGTACTGGTATTATATTATGATTATTTTGTTACCGACGCGATAAAAATCGGTGACTTCTATATTAAAATCCATGACTTTCGGAAATATCCGTGGCCTACTATTAAATTCGTGACTTTTCCGGGAATCCGTGACCTGTAGGCACCCTATGTTACCACCAATAAATAAAAATCATGTGTCATGTTTTCTCACGTCGTAATATAAGTGGATCCTTTCACTTTGTCAATTGACAGAAGGCCTAGAGAGGCTCAATACCAAATTTCAGCTTCCTGCATCTATTAGGAGTGAAATGAGCTCAAAAGCTCACTTTGCTGATCTAGGTGGTTCCTCATTAATTCTATTCTACCTGTCTCATTGAGGCTTTATTCCAAATTCCAGCTTCCTGCATCTATTAGGAGAGAAATGAGCTCACGAGCTCACCCAGCTGATCTGGGTGGTTCCTCACTAATTCTATTCTACCTGTCTCATAGAGGCTCTACACCAAATTTCAGCTTTCTGTGTCTATTAGGAGAAAAATGAGCTCACTCATCTGATCTGGGTGGTTCCTCACTAGTTCTATACTGCCTGTCTCATAGAGGCTCCATACCAAATTTCAGCTTTCTGTGTCTATTAGGAGAAAAATGAGCTCACTCATCTGATCTGGGTGGTTCCTCACTAGTTTTGTACTAGGTACTTGTCTCATAGAGGCTCCATCATACCAAATATCAGCTTCCTAGGATTGTTTGAGGGTGAGAAATAGGTTAGCTCCTCGTATTTGTTTATTGTTGCTTAGCGCTTTCGCCTTAATGGCCTCGTCAGAGCTTATTGACATGGATATGTCTTTGCTCTGGGGGGTCAACCAAAAATTTCCGTCACGCAAAATTTGTGTCACGATTTCAGTGTTTTTAACGTACAACCCAGCCGTTACTAGGGGAATGGAACTTC
Source organism: Adelphocoris suturalis (assembly GCA_030762985.1). NCBI lineage: Eukaryota > Metazoa > Arthropoda > Insecta > Hemiptera > Miridae > Adelphocoris > Adelphocoris suturalis. Next base: position 16,443,804 of record CM061049.1, on the reverse strand, counting down.
TGGGACTAACCAAGAATGTTCTGGGCATTGCCATTATAAAGTTATAATCATGCAGCATAATCTTATGAGCGAATTTTCATAAATTATCTTATTGCATACCTACTATATTACATTGTATTGACATTTGAGCACTTTGAGTGCAAAGAAATAGTCAACTACCAATTTTATGGCTACAAAATTTGTACAGTTTAATTAGATTAATTAGTACAATTTCCTGCGTAGTTTTTTTGTCTAATTTTGCTAATTTTGACATGGATATGTCTTTGCTATGTCAACCAAAAATTATCGTCACGCAAAAGTTGATGTCACAATTTCTAATGATGTTCACGTACAACCCAGCCGTTGCTAGGGGAATGGAACTTCCGCAGTTTTCATCGCACAGAAATCGTTCGCCACTCGTTGGAAAGCGCTTGATTTATGTGATGAATGTTCACATCTCAGGCTACCAATTTCCCCCTCCTTACGTACCTGGCTACATTCCTAAACTAAGTTGATTGGACTATAAACAATTTTAATAAGCCGGTTACAATATTCTTAACGTAAAGCAATAGCATCATTTACTCCACACCATAGGAAACATTTTCATCCTCTTGACAACAGTCGACTGTTAACAACAAATCATTGTTGTGGCTTTTCTCCACAGTTATTTTCAACTCTTATATAAGTAAACCGTTGTTTTGTTGGAATTAGTCGGGATGCGGCCCAGGGATTCGTTTAAAGTTAAAGGATTTGTTTACAACTTTCGAGGACAACCGTTATGAAATCCCCAATCAACGACATATCCATGTAACATAGTATCTGCTTGTAAAGCAGATAGTGGAAACTCGTTTACGAGTTTTTTGACATGGATATGCCTTTTGGCTGGGGGTCAAGGAATTTTTCGCGACACTTTTTTTCCCGACCGACACTTTTTTTCCCGACCGGCACATTTTCTATTGATTTTCACGTACAACCAAGGCGTTACTAGGGAAAAGTAACTCCCATAGTTTTCATAGTAGGAAAATCGTTCGCCACTTTTTGGAATGCTCTAATTTTACCATGACATTTCATGACCTCTAAGCCACTGTAGTGTCAAGGAATGCTAATTTATTACTCTAAGTTAAAAACTAATATTGTTTTGTAACCATAATGGAATAATCTTGTGAAATGAAGGCACTACATGGTTGGTATACAATTGAGTAGTAGGTACCAACTGGTAAGCAGTCTGTAGGTACTAGACATATCCATGATCTTTTGTTTTTCCCATCAAGGGAGAAATTAAACTACTTCTACTTCGGATTTATACCGTTAGGTACTTACTAACTTTATGTTAAAATTTTTATATATGAGGGTCGTTTAGTTGGTACAATTTCCATTGGGCAATTTGAATTTATCTTCTGATTTTGTAGCCTTTATATTGGTCTTTTTTTATTTATTTCAATCATTAGGGGGACGCATCCTCTTGTTGCTGCTGTACCTTTCAGCATGTTGTTGAGGGGAGGGGGGTTTAATTTTACTTTTAATATTAATAAAATATGCATATCATGGGAGCTATCACTTATTAGTTACAATTCTACTTTGTCTCTTAGAGGCTCAATACCAAATTTCAGCTTCCTGCTCTTTCAGGAGAGAATTGAGTTCCCGAACTCACTCAACTGATCTGGGTGGTTCCTCACTAATTCTATTCTACCTGTCTCATACAGGCCGTTCTTCAAATTTCAGTTTCAGAGATTAAATACCAAATAAATCAGCTTTACGAGCCAATCATTTGATCTATGCATCGTTCAGTACCTATCACAAATAGTACCTACTACTCAATGGTACCGTCCATGTAGTGCCTTGTTTTCGCAATATTAGTTCATATGTTTACGAAGCACTACTAGCACGTTAATTACGTAGTGTAATAATTCAGATTTTCTTGACACTTCAGCGACTTTAGGATCATGAGGAAGTGATAAAGTGAGAGCGTTTCGAAAAGTGGCAAACGATTTTCCTGCAAGTGAAAACTAAGAGAGTTGCACTTCCCTAGCAACGCATTGGTTGTACGTGAAAATCACTAGAAGAGATTTTTAACTTGGGGCAGCGCTTGACGAATTCGGTATTATCCCCTCCACCCCCCACCTCGACAGCGAATCCTGAATTTTCTAGGTTTACTACACAACTAAACTGATATAGAAATCGAACAAAATGAGAATCACGAAAATCGTTTGAGAATTGTAGCCTGGGTAGCGTCGACAACATTTCTCGAAAAAAACACAAGTTTTTTTCGGCTTTACCCTCTTTATTTTCCCTCATCCATCTTCAAAGTCAAAAATTCCGAAGTTTGTGGCACAATTAGAATAAAATGGGAATCGAATAAACAGAAAATCTTGGAAATCGGTTGAGAAATGTGGCCTGGGTAGTGTCGACAAAATTTGTCACACACACACACACACACACATCTATCTTTTTTCCCCCCCACAGATTCTGTCATAGAATTGTCTGAAACGGATTTTTACGTGGATATTTTAACATGTATCATGTTTTAGCCCTGGGGTCCTAGCAATTTTTGCGAGTCAATTTTTTTCCGCGCACGAAACATATAGTGTTACAGTGATTTCCGCCTACAACCGAGTCGTTGCTAGGGAAATGGTACTTCGTCGTTTTTCATCCCACAAAATTCGTTGACCATTCGTTCGAAAGCTTTCGATTTATCCAACAATATTATGTTAACTACGGCGAAGTGCGTGTCCAACAAACTGAGTTATGAGCATGGTTATATAAATAATTGTTTACACACAGGTGATCATTCTCAATAATTGATATTGTGAACATGATTGCAACCGCTTGTTAATTTCTGATGTTTTCATAGAATTTCGAATCAATATTGAGGAGAAAACATGATACATGGTTGAAATTTTTGGTTCTAGAACAAAATATTTTTTTCTCATGCTTGGGTTGTCCCCCACCCCCCGGATCAATTCCAATAGGTCGTCCCTCTTAAATAACAAGCCTTGCCTGTATGGCCAAGCTTCTGAGGGACGTCCTAAAATAGTGATCCCTTAATTCTTTTGAGTTGTATGTATTTAATATTTTCTTCGTCAACCGCAAATTTTTATTACTGGAAATTGTAGGTCAGTACATTAAAAAAAAATAAAAAACTTAATTTAAGAATAAGTTTATTTCCAACATAATTTACACGTCATTCCATTTCAACACAAATAAAAAAAGAAATCAAACATTATCAGGTACAAAATGGACATCGTTTGCGTAGGTACATGGTATTTACAATAATATCATCTCTTACACGAATCAAAACCTGTACACTAAAAATAAAGAACGAGTCGCTCATAAACCGCAATTCTAAAAGCAGAATACGACGAGTCACTCTTTGAAACCGTATTTACATAGTTTGTAAAATTTAATGCGAGAAGAAAGGATCGAATAAAAAATATATTAAATATTAAATTCGTGGCACACAAACAAGAAGGGACATTAAGTACGCAGATATTAAGATGAGCTAACAGATTTTTGCATCATATTTATGTATGATATGCTTTAGACTTGACGAGGTCAATGAGAGTCAAGTTAGTTATTACTCTCTTATGTGATGTACTGGGACTACTTATTTATATTTGAGTTACCACCTAAGGCAGGTACTTACTGAGTATGTTAAAATGACTGAATTTTCTTGAAATTTTGTGTTATGATAAGTAGATACTAATCAGGAATCAGCATCAGCCTGAAGGCCTTATCACACTTGCATTTTTTCAGTTTTTTTCTTGCATTTTTAATGCTCGAACGCGAAGAAGGCAACGTGCTTGTTTCCAATGCCAGGCTATGAATGTTGAAGAGGAATAAGCGCAAAAACAGCGCATTCTGGCGGAATGCAGTACTATTAAATCTGTCAGGGCTCCTAGGGGTTTTCGATTGAATTGTTACCTTCCCAAGGGTTACGTTTCATCATTTTTCTTGCGTCGAGGTAAAAATTAGAAAATGTTCTAATGCGCAATGGTCGAAAAAGCTGACCTTGGAAAAAAGCTCTTTGCCTTTTTCACGTCCGAGCATTACAACTGCGAGAAAAAAGTTCCAGCTATGCAGCATGATCGTATGAGCGAATTTAATTAAATTACCTTTCGTATTATAATATGTTAAATTGTATTGAAATTTGAGCAATTCCAGTAGAAAGAAATTGTTAAGAACCAATTTTAAGGCAGAAAAATCTCATACTAAATAAAATTCGGTGTTTCAATAAAGATTTTGGTTTTTTTTTCTCACTTTTTATTGATTTTTCAGCAATATTAATGAAATTTAAGTACGTTTTTCAGCATTATCTTGTGCAACCATTTTTTAATGTCCTAATTAATCGTTGATAATTTTGATTTGAGTGAAACTCTGCTAAAAATTATAAATATAATGATTTTTGGCCGTATTGAGTGAATTTTAGTGCAGATTTTTAGATTTTTTGAAATTAGACCAATGTAATATGTTCAAAATTGGTGGCCAACAAACTGATCCTTTCGTTTGGAAAGAGTGATTTTTTGGTGCAAGAACGGGATTTTTATCTCAATCCTAAGGAAAGTTATTCTCTGGAATGACATATATATATATATATTATATACGTATGAAAAAACACAAACTCCAGGAATCGTTTCAGAATGCCTCATAACAGTTTTCCATTAAGACATTTTTCAAAAATGTTTATTTTGAAAATTTCCGAGCCACTACTCATCATCAATTTTCATCATTTTCATTCTCTACGGAACTTCGCTAAAATGCAAGTGTGATACGGCCTTAAAGTAAAGTTGAAATTGATCATCTAGAGTTATCTACTAGTAAATGCTACGCAGTCTTGATGGCTCTGGAAAACGTGGGCGATGTGAAAATCGAGGGGGAGAAGGTCTATTAGACGATTGTAAAGCGTCGGGCTGTGCCTTGAAAACATCCAATTAATTCAAGCCTTGCGTCTACTGAGCTAAAAGAATGTGAGTAGTTGTGTCATAAATTTACCCGGAATTGTGAAATATTGATTACTAAGACCTGTCGTAAGAAAAAGTCGTAACCTGTTGATCGGTAATTTAACGAATAGTATATATTGAATATTGAGTTTATTATTGAAGATGCTGCTTCTATCTATAATTTTCAAATAAATATGTTTTTAAATATCTTCTTTTAGTGATTTAATTATTATAATTATGTTTTAATCACTTCTCATATTTTAAAAAACTGCTGATGTTGAAGAAATAAAATTGAACAGGAGAGGTTAGGCATCAATTTAAAAATATTAAAATCTATACCTCTTATAATGATACAATGAATACCTACTACCTTCAATCATTATAGATCTACTGGTAGTTTGAAACTTGGAAGAAATAGGATTTTGTGGTAGGTAACAATAAGTTCGTACTTTTCCACATAAGTTGTGTAATACCCCTCTTTGTACTTGCAATCGACGCATAGTAAAATAATTTTTGCGTGTATTATTATAGTAGATACTATTATTAAATTTTTTCAAAAACGATTCAACATATTCGTAATTATATTCGTATACGTATTGGACATTGAGTGTGCTCCTAGAATCGCTGCATCAATATCACCTTCTATGGAAGCGTCAAGGACCTTCGTTTAGGCTTCAAATGGCCCACCCTTGTGACAAGTGTCCATTGCTTTCCTGCAAGCGAAGAAAAGCGGTAGTGACATCCTATGGGCCAGTCATGTTGAAGCCCAAGCGACAGTACTTGCCGCTTCCTAAGAAGGCAGATGATATCGATGGCCTGGAAAATCAGGTTCAGCACTGTGGAGCATTGTTCCCTTCTTGTTCCAATCCTCCAGCCACTAGGGAAAGGAGACTAAGACGGTTGTTGGCTCATTCGGCAGGTATGGGAAATGTAGTGAAGAACTTCTCCATCTAAGCTCCTTCAGCTTTTGATGATGTTGCTGCCATACATTTTTTTTTAAAATTGATATGTTCTGGCTCTGTTTCGACCTAGTTTGCAATGGCAATCACCAAGAACCTGATACACCTAAAACGCAGCATCCGATTACCAGGACCTTTTGTCAAGAAGAATCGTTCATGAAGAGAGCTAGAGTTCAATCATCATCCACCATGGATCCACCCTATCAAGTATACCGGACTTGCCCAACAAATCTTACAATTCTCCAATGACACACTGGAACTTTGAAGCGTTGAGGTGGATGCTTTAAGCACATGGAGAAGTGTGCTTGACTCTGGTGCTTCGTTTCAACTGCTCACATCATCCGGTTCTTGGCTCAGTTTTCTGGTCTAGAAAACCGTCCTTAAACCATCCACTTCGACCCTTCAGCACGGCAGAGTGCCAGGGAAGAAATGTAAATTTTTGTTGGCAAGTCCCATGGACTTGGCTGGAGGATCAAAGTACGAAGATTGAACTTTAGCTCTCTTCGGGACACAACAAGTCCTGCCTTGCAATCATCGGGTGCAGCATCTCAGGTGAATGGAGGCCTTCATCAAGGGAGCATAGGTTAGCAAGGTAGAAATGAGTGATTGCTTTGGTCCAGGCTAGGAATCACCTCTTCATCCACCTTTCATGGGGTAGGTACGAGCCATAAATGTAGAAAACATCAAGTAAGCTATGAAAGCCAGAAGTATTATGGACGCCAGCAATGCCCCAAAGTGAAACCTACCTCTAGCATTCTTTCTTGAAATATTTGTCATAGCAAACGTGATGCATGCGATGCCTTCATCAATGCAACAAAAAATTGTCTGGTTGAAATGAGTAAAATTCTTCAGCAACGTCAACGAACTACCGGGCGTTGCTTCGCGTTTCTCTGTCACCTGCCTTTCTTAAGATTCCGTTTTTCATGGTACGAGCCGTAAATAAAAGGGGAAATCATATAAGCGATGGCTGCCAGGAGAGTCGTGGATGCCAAGAATATGCCTTGAACAGTGAGGCCTGTCATCGAGCCGATTCCTTTGAAGTCTGCTGAGATGCCATGATATTCCAGAGCTTGGGTTCCATTCGGTACTGGGCATGGAAGGTGAACTATGATGTCCTGCCGCTGTACCTGCAAACACAACAAACGAACCTGTTGAAATTTCGTATCATAATTCAAAAAAAAAACAAAAAAAAAAAAAAAAAAAAAAAAAAAAAAAAAACAGTAGTAGTTAATAGAATAAAATATTAATAATGATAAAGTTCAACAGATGTATTTTAGGTATTGAGGATCCACGATGATTTCAGGGTACCTACATTGACTTCGAGATACCTACATATATACATATATATATATTTGCTCAAACTCCAAAGAAATCTCCATATTTTAAACAGTTAAATGTTCTATACATTCATGTTACGTTATTCATATATTCATGTTACATGAATGTGCTATGCCCAACTTGGCAGACTTTTTTTTTCGATTGAAGTACTTGGGCAACTTGCCTGTTTACTCCGACAAACGAGATGAGAATTGATGGTCTTCAGAACGGCTGGGGAGTAATCGGCGATGACGAGCGCTCTGTAGGCCGAGCCAACGGGAGCGTAGGCCGCAATGTAAGGCGGCAGGATGGAGTCGTTAGAGACGATCGGGTAGCCCGTCGTCGTTGCCAGCAAAACGTGCACAAAAGTGTAGGCGATGAGCGTCCATCCTTTCCCAACCGGCGCGCAGCATCCCAAGAGGGTGCAGCAGTACTGGAGCCCCAGCAGGCACAACAGGCTCACTCCTGCAAAAACAGCCAGAAAAAATACTTTCCATAATTTCAGGTAATCTAGTGGTTGAAGCGGTGAAACTGGTTGGGAAATGTAGGGACAAAGGGATCAGAGTGCGTTTTTTGTGGGTCCCATGTATGGTTGCTGCATAACGAGCGTGCGGATCAAGCAGCAAAGCCTACAGCACGAGAGGGCATGGCTATAAATGTTGGATTGCCAAAGGAAGAGTATTATGCCATCTCGAAACGATAAATTGTGGAGTGCTGGCAGGAACAGTATAAGACTGGACCAAAGGGTCAATTTTACAAACAAATGAACCCCAGAATGGATATTATACCATGGCATAGAATTTTCAACAAACCTAAATGTTTTATGAGAATATTTGGTCGACTAAGGGCCAACCATGCCTTTTGTCCGGAATATTTACACCATATCGGAAGAACAGACGAACCAGAGTGTGACTGTGGACATCCTATTGGAAGTATAGAACACATTATTTATGACATGCCCCACACATCAAATGGGAAGGAAAATAATGTTTAGGACTAAACATTACACTAGTTATTAACCTTTTAAACTACCGATCATTGTTAGTAATAAAAAACTATAGAGTTTGGGAAGAAATTTATGATTTCCTTATGAAATCAAAAATTAGAATCTAAACACAAATTATCTATAAATAAATGAATTTCTGTGTCTACAAAATAATATCTATTTGTTTATAAAATAAATATGTACATGTGTATTATAAAATATTATGTAGGTACTAATTTAGTATCATGTGCTATCTTAGAACTTACTGCGTTAAATTGTGTATATATATTGATCAATTACTTCAATTACTCTATTCTCCGTTACATATTATGTTAATATTTATGGCTGCATGACTGAATGTTATAAAAACTGTGCCAATAAAAAAATAAATAAAAAATAAAAATGCAATTTAATTTCAATTTTGTTTATTAGAAACAAGACAAGTGACAGAGTACTCAGCCATGCAGCATGGCTAATATAGCGAATTTTCGAAGGTTATGAATAAAACAGTGGGGACATCCGTGTGACGAGATCGCAAAGAGAATTTTAGAGCACGCAGCCGAACTCTAAAATACGGTCAAGGGCATTTTTCACCTAAAAATCGATTTGTCTCACTTATTTATGAATCTTAGAGATCTGGGAGTGGTCGCAACGACTCAGCGCTGAAAAATACTTCGTCTGTGACTCCTCACATGCCCTTTTGTCAAAAACCGTTGAATTTAATAATTTTTATGAGGGTTTCAGCCAAAACAAGTTATCAACAATTAAAGAGGACATTAAAAAAATTAAGAACAAAATGTTCATGTGAAATATCCGTTTTGAAAGATTCTGAAACAATCCCTGGATTCTAACTTTATTTAAATAATTTAAATTTCGTTTTTTTAGTGTGTCATTCCAGACGATAACAACCATGCTTTTCACATGAAAGGATGAGTTCGTTGGCCAGCACTTGTTGATCATATTAAATTGCTCAAATAAAAAAAAGATGTCCGAAAAAATCACTAGAAATGTCTAAAACGGCTTTAGTCAAAAGAAGTTTATCAACAATAAACTGGACAATTAAAAAATGTATGCACAAAATTATGCTGAAAAAGGTACTTGAATTTCATTGTTATTTGCTTTAAAAAAACTGATAAAAACTGCAAAAAGAAAGGGAAAAATCCAGTTTATTTTGAATTAGAGATTATCATTTAGCATGCGGTTTCAGCCATTAAGTTGGTAGGTACCTACTTCAAAATGTTAAAACAAGGTACCTATCACAAAATTATATGATTTTTTACAAAACTTTTCTCATACGATCGTGCCGCATGAGTGGAACTTTTGACATATGAAATTGAACATATGAAATTTGACATATAAAAACGCTGCAAATTATTTCACAAAGGTTTATTATTTTTTCAATTGAGTATGATCGTAGTTTTAGTTGGCTTGCGTACGTCATAAGGCCCGTCCAGACTCCTCGGCGTGTCCTATTTCGAGTTGCCACAACCTATAGGTACTTCTATAATTATATACGTATGTTTATATTTCTCGATTTGAGCTCCTATCTATTCAAATAATCATTGCCTTAATAATATCATTATCTAAGTACGTACGAAAAGTCGAGAGGATTTGTTATTAAATATGCGTAGGCAAAGCATTAGTATTAACACACAAATATGACCTAGAAAAAAACGTATATTCATGCCTCGAAGGAACATGAAATTCGAAAGCAATACAAATGTAGGAAGTTTTCCACGCCACCTTGGAGGTACTCCCTAGGTCTCGTTACCTCACAACCGGAGGTTCACCGCCCTATTACGCTTACACTATCATATCACTCATATTTTTCCATCAACATTCATTTGAAAGTTGTGCATTTTGAGATAGGTAAGTGAATTTTGTCCTAGCATGAGAATAATAATTATCAGGTCGTGCAGTTGTGGTCGTGCATGATCTGGTCCTAAAGTGTTCTGTTGCGAAGTCCTACTGCCCATTGTTATCCTAACCGTGGAATATTAGCTTGCGCAGTTGTGGTTGAGCAGGTTGGAGTTTTAACACGTCAGTCTAACACTCAAAGCCTCAAAAAAGACACTTTTTCGCCCGTTTTTGGCCCATAGCATCTATGCGAGTAAAGCGATCGGGATGGTTAAACGTTAGGACCAACTAGACCCCAAATGGAGTCTATGTGCGAAAGAACGGTTTTTTAAAGTCAATTCTTAGGCCTCTTATGGCCCGGACGGCGAACGGCGGACGGACATTTCAAATGATACGCACCTTGAAACGTAAAGTGACAAAGTTTGAGGGGGGGGTTATAAAATGTTTTTGCTATACGATCACATAGGCTTATTATTGGAAATAATGAACCAAAAAGGACAGAAAGGCCTTTTTCACAAAGTCTTAAAATTTGAACATATGCACTAAACAAAGAGGATAGATAGGTTATCTATTTTTCTCAACGCGTATCATTCTATAGACAATTAGGGCACCCGTACTCTGAAGGTTAAACGAAAATCATATTAAAGGAGGTGCCTAAAAAGTTATTATTTATAGATAAATTATAATAGGTAGGTAGGTAGTTATAAATTCCACTCGTGTTTTCACTACGTTTATTTCATAATACCATCAAGCGTTCAATTTGTACTATCTTAATGATTAATTTACCTACTTCCACCTCACTTTCTCTATCTGATAGAGCATGAAATCAGCACGTTTATAATTTGATAGGATAGTGGTCCACATTAGTAAATCACGTTATTTGACAAAACCACGTATGCCAATTTGTGTGAAGGACAAAAGCTGAGAGCTCTTAAAGAAGCAATCTCTCGCCTACACCACTTTTAGGAAACTACCAAATCATCATTCTCGCCTTTAATGCAGTAATTTTCTGTTGAGGTTTCAATTGAGTGGGTCCAATGTAAATAATTTATATTAAATACTGATTATAACTCGTCAAGACGTTAGTTGCAGAATCGAAGAACTCATTAGTATTGTGAAGAAAAAATTAATTAGGAGGTTTTTATGAAGTGGGTTTGATATTTTCAAGAGTTGTTGGCCTGTTCAGACGGAGATTTCAAGGTGATTTAGTACCAGGGTGTTTCTATATAACTTATACAGGGTGGTTCCCTCGCAGATGCCCAAAATATTTTAGGTGAAACTACATCAAAAATGGAGTAAAATGCCGCCAACCGCATATTTTTATCTCAATCCGTTCTCGAGATATGATTTTTTAAAGGTTTTTTCAGGAAAACCGTCTTTTTTTCCTTTTAAACTCAAATGTCTCCTCTTTACTTCATTCAATTTTAACTTTTAACCACATGTTCGGAATCAGCATTAAATTTACTATAAGAATAATGTACTTGGGTTTTTAAAAAGTACCATCCAAAGGCCCTCACATCAGCTCAAACATTGACGATTTTGAAAAAAGAATATTTCTGAAAATCTTTAAAACTTTACTACTCTTCCAAAACGAATCCTGGAAACTGGCAAATCTCATGAAAACTGCTTCGTCTAATACTATTTCCAACGATATAAATCAAGTTTACTTTTATTTTGTTATTTAGTGGATAAAATTATGTTTTAATGTTAAAAAATGTGGGTTTTTCAATGAAATTGTTGGTTTTCTCGAAAGATGACCCTCCATGAACCTAAGAGTATGGGGTCGGCTTCTATGTATTTTTTCACGCTGTATCGAATGGTAACATTTGTAGATCTCTCCGACTCCGTTATAACCGAGTTTTACACTTAAACTCGCAAATGTTTAGTTTGTTTGTTACGATTAAATGTATGTGTGTTATGGGGTAAAACTAGTTAATTAAAGAGTAAAACTCGATTATAACGTAGTTGAGGAGATCTGCAAGAGTTTCCATTCGATCCAGTGAGAAAAAATACATAGAAACCGACCCCATACTCGTTGGTTCATGGAGGGTCATCTTACGGGGAAAACCAACAACTTCATTGAAAAACCCACATTTTTTAACATTAAAACATTATTTTCTCCCCTAAATAACAAAATAAAAGTAAAATTGATAATACCGTTGGAAAGCATATTAGATGAAGCAGTTTCAATGAGATTTACCAGTTTCCAGGATTCTTTTTAAAAGAGTAGTAAAGTATTAAAGATTTTCAGAAATATTGTTTTTTCAAAATCGTCAATGTTTGAGCTGATGTGAGGGTCTACGGATGGTACTTTTTAAGAACCAAAATACACTAATCTTATAGGAAATTTAATGCTGATACCGAAAATGAGGTTGAAAGTTTAAATTAAATGAGGCTAAGTGGAGAAATCCGAGTCTGAAATGAAAAAACACGGTATTCCTGAAAAAGCCTTTAAAAAATCATATCTCGAGTACGGATTGAGATAAAAATATGCGGTTGAAGGCATTTTACTCCATTTTTGATGTAGTTTCACCCAAATTTTTTTTGCATCTGCGAGGGAATCACCCTGTATAATTAATTAATTGGAGTTTTTATACAATTGATTTACATCTTCAAATTGAAGGAGCGGTTAAATAGGTACTACAGAAGTTATGCTTCATACAATAATTTTATAAAATCATGTTGAAATTGATATGGGATAATAAAATCCTCATCCCCCAACTATAATCCGAATTCGAGCGAGATCGAAAGACTAGAACGTGGGGAAATGATGCTTGCCAAACCGAATGAAAACTGTAAGTTAAGCTTGTTACAAAGACACTCGTTTAGCATCTGCTAATCAAACAGTCAAGTTGGCATTTATAAACCAGATGATGTTCAAACCGTATTTTCCTAACTATTGACCAAATTTGAGCAAGATCGGATAACGATAACGTTAAAAAATGGAGGATATTGGAATTTAAGTTTGCGCATGCACAGTTTGAGGTATTGATTTCGAAACAATGAAATGAATAAGATGTTATTAGTTTGGTCGGCCGTAAGTACTTGTGTTGTTAGAATTTGTCGGGATGCGGCCCAGGGAAAAAAAATGAATTTATTTCATTTTATTAAGCGACGTTTCGTCCTCTTGCTGAGGACATCTTCAGAATTCTACACAGACAAACAGGCATTGTTATATTAAACAGAAAAAAACAAAAAATAATAGATAGAAACTAATAATAGAAACTAATTTAAACAAAAAACTTACTGGTGTGTCCAGGAAAAATATAATCATCCGAATATAACGGACTTGTCAAATAATAATAACAGTGGTTCACCTAAGGAAAAAACTGAAGATGTCCTCAGTAAGAGGACGAAACGTCGCTTAATAAACAAAATGAAATGAATTCATTTTTTTTCCTGGGCCGCATTCCGACCAATTGAAATGAATAAAGAAACATATTATACTGTTTAACCCGCACATTCCCTTAAATGTAATCAATATCAGATAAAAACTTTAAAAATTAGGCTTGTTACAAGGATTTCACGTTCGCGCATACGCAGTAGCTATTAATGATACAATCATGTTGAAATTGATATGGGATGATAAAATCGTCGTCCTTCAACAATCATCCAAATTTGAGCGAGATTGGACGACTAGGGCGTGAGAAAATAATGCTTGGTAGAATTTATGTTTGCGCATGCGTAGAGTGAAGAATGTAGTCAAGAATGATGAAACTGATTGGTAGGGAACCATCTGCACCCTAGCCCGCACATCCTCTGAAAATTCCATCCAAACTGGATGAAAACTCTGGAAAATAAGCTTGTTGTAAGGGTGTGAAAAAATCGATGTTAGAATCGATTAAATCGATTTTTTGGGTTAATCTAAAGAATCGATTTTTGGGGAAAACATCGATTAATAATCGGACTTTTTGGGTGGTGCTGTTTCAAGCCACATTATACCGTAAATCCTCACGATTTGTCGAAGAAACGAGATGTAAAACTCACGATCGAACGAGATGACGCGATGTTTATCCAACTCCTAAACTAATGGATAAATACTAGCGGTACAAGGTGTCACAAATTTATCCATGTTATGAAAATCGTTACCTTCGCACGTCCTACCTACTTTCTAGAGCAAGCAGGCTCTTGGCGTGATACCTATGTTGTGATTATCTAGCTGTATTCTATGCGTATTCTGCTGGGCGAATGATGGTTGAAAAAATGTAATAATAATAATGAAAAAAGTAATTGTCTTAATCGAATGGAAGAACCAAAATTTATCTATTAGGTATATTTCTATATTTTTCTAGTTCAAACTAGGGAGCTAGATTAATAATTTGCTCTTTTCCAAGTTTTCGAATGGTACAATTTTATAAAATAAATTTTATACCTATCAACATATTTTATTATTTTTACATTTTAATTTTTGAAGAGTGCCTTTTTATTCACCTTGCCCTATTTGCCTACACAGTAGAGATGTTACTGGGCATACCATGGTTCATCCATGGCCATACCATGGAGTGCTCTTCAGAATTACTCAAAATAATCAAATTGAGCACTTTGAATTACTTAGATCAAATTGAGTTTAATAAAAGATATCGGTTATTAAAGAGGTTAAAAGCCATACGATTTTAATCGATTTAAATCGGTTTTTTGTCCAAAAAATCAATTAAATCGAAAAGTGGAAAAATCGATTTTTTTACACCCCTAGCTTGTTGCAAGGATTTGCGGACACACGACAGACACACGCGCAGAAACACACACACAGACAAGGAACCGAAGTTGTTCGGAATGGTCTAAAACGTAAAATGCGAGTGGAAATTTTTATTATGGAAACCAAACACCCATATTTTTACTTCCGAAAGTGAAAACAATGCTTCTGCTACCTATTAGGTACACTCGGAAACACAAGGATAAAATAAAACAGATTATAATCATAACCGATAATAATCTATCATTCCAATCAAACCTCATAAACTAGTGGGTACCAACCTAAATAATTGGCGAGATTATCGGAGAACATCTGGTCGTAGAGGCCGGACATGCAGTAGGCTGGAATGAGGTAGGCCAGCCAAATGAGGGACGATGGAATCAATGAGAATATCAACTAAAATAAACAATTTAAAAAAATTAATTAGTATTTTTCAATTGAAGATTGTGGTTATATTGAGATCATATGATCTATAGTGGTTTGGTCGGGTGTGGTACCAGTGACAAGGACCCAGTGATTGACATCTCACCCAAAAGTTTAAATAATAAGGAATAAAAGTGTTTTACTGGCTTGATCCTTTTGAATTATGAGACAAAATACCTTCTCAGTGAAGTATAAAAGCGATCAAAGGTTTCAGGCTGGTTTTTTATGAAATCTGGAGAAGGTTACCCAACAGAACTTCGTATTGAGTTTTCTTTGGTGCTGTTTCTTGTGATTTTGCTAAGTGTGTTCTGAGTAAGTGTTTGCTCTGTGTGCTGAGTAAGTGTTCTATTTTGCTTCAACATGCCTTTTCACATTTTAAAATTCCATTGTTCTCATGACTTTTTCACAATCAGTTTTTTGTGTAGATTGCATTTATTTTATAATTTTTGGAAATAAACAAAGATAACATGTGAACATGCAAATGCCAGTCACTGGTCCACTAACTGTGCTACCCTCAGTGATTTACAGTGCTGTCAATATTTATTCTTTATGCTCTATTCGTTCTTTATTTTTTATATTTATATACATACATAGCAACTCACAAGCTGCCAGTTTACCATTAGAAACGTACTGTACAATGAAACAAAGTTCGAATGCTCAATTTATTAATAAAATGTTGAAATGAATGGGTTTTTTTATACAAGGAATCATTTATTGCAGAAGAACTGCTGTGTCAATCATGATGTGTCAATCACAGGTGCAGCCAAAAATTTGGCTGTCAAATACTGGGTCAAAAAATTGATTTAAAAAAACGAATTTATGATGTTTTCTGGCTTGAATTAGTGATTTTTCCAATACTGAGCAGTTTGAGGACATCCCGATGCAGCAGTAGATGTAAGATTCAAGTTTTAATAAACGAAAAACATATTTTAATGGCTTGACAAAGTCAAAATGTCTCTAAGGTGTCAAACACTGGCCCCTCCACCGTACTGGCTTATTCAATATATCTACCATGTTGCGGATAAATATCTACATTACCTATGTTGCAAATAGATAACTAGCATACAACTGTTTTGGATGTAAAATACACAATGTATGTTCCTAAGGATTTTCGAAATGGAATCAGAGATGTACGTTATTGAATTAGAATCAGATCAATTCTAGAGCTACGATCCAGCATCTTCTAGGTGGGTGCATTTAAAATTTTATCTTCGTACATGTGGTGAAAAGCTATGGTTGCCTTAGTCTGCTTACAGGAGCTGTTATAAAAGCGAGAGAAGAGAGCAAAGACAGGGGCGAAGAGAGCTGAGAGTTGGCCAATTCAGAGTGGAGCGAGAGTCAATGCAGTCCACATCCTTCTAGACGATGGATGACTATTATTTCTTTGCGGAAAACCCGTCATTGAGAATTTGGTATTTACTTCGGGGGCGAAAAGTAGAAGGGTATTTATTCACATAATTAATCAACCGAGACATATACACGGGGAATTTCATCATTTGTACAATGAACTTCGAGAAGATTCCGGCAGGTTTCATGAATATTTTTGGATGGATATTACGACACTCGACTACTTGTTACATAAAGTACAGCACAAATTGCTGAAGAGGTGGCCGAACTGCATTTTAAACCTCATTAAATCATGGATTCGTGTTACAAAAGTAGTTACGAACTGGCTTGATTTCTTCGCTCTCATCCTGCTCTCATCTTTGCTCGACTTTGAGGAACTGCCCCACTTTGCGCTCCATCATATGCCTACCTGCGTTTGTTTTCTTCGCTCTCTTCCCTTGCTCTTAGCGCAGATAAGTAACACTTAAGATTGTTTGAAAGGAACCTACTTTCCAGAAGTGTGGTAATTTTGACCTTCAGCTGCTGCAACAACAGACTTCTGTTCCATCCTGCCTTTTTTCCCCACCACTCGCAATCCTTGACCACATTGGAATTTCCACGCAATTCTTTATTCCTCATCACATAGGTGAAAGTAGCTATACCTGCTCCTCCCTTGTTTCTGTGTCATCAGCATCCCAAGCAATTTCTTTTGATTCCAGCTGCTTGGGTCTCCACATCACTCTTCAGCACTACGTCTATTCTGGACATCAACTGCAAGAATTTCTGCCCATTTCAACGCGAGTACCTACCTACCAAATTGATGAGACCCAAATGATTCCACCACCCATGAAACACCACGTGTTGCTGTTTCCAAATGCCATCTTGCTGTTTCTTCCCATATCTACAGCAATTTTTCATCAATCCTTCGATTCTAATCATTACAGACGTAAGGCCACTTTTGGAAGCACTGCACTAATCGTTTTCATCCCTTTCCATCGCGCCTGCCCCTCTGTGTCTTGGTACTTGGCAACTGCGATCTCTCCTACCTAACTTGGCATACTTGGGTAGTGCACAAGCACATGCTACCTGTCTATCAACGTTGATACGGTCAGAAATATCTCATTTATTTACAATTTTCTTCCATTTCTCTGGAAAGACGCATTTATTATTTTTAGCAAATATTATAAGCAGTTATAAAATTAACAATATCAATAGGAAGGAGCTCCTTAATTTGTTTAATTTTGCTTCAACCGCAGCAATTATAAAATGTTATGTATACCTTGGTTAATTGGTTTTTTTGTCACGTTTTTTAAAACCCCACCTCTGGTATTTCAGACAATTGGTACTTACTGTTGTAAAAATGTACACGAAACGAGAGTACAGTCCTTGGGAAAAGTCACTTTCGGTGGCAGCTCTCTCGCGTCCGTGTGTGCGTGAGGTGCCAAGCACAATCGCCAGAGGCCAAGATGTGACGCAGAGCATCGTGAAGTGGTAACCCAGCCTGATACAAACACCAAGAACATTTTGATTAAATTAAAATAATTTATGTCATCGAGCGAAGATCAGATATCTGCGCAGAAGGGAATTCTACTTCAGAAATAAGTATCTTTTTCGAAAATATTAAGTTTAGAGCCGCGAATTAGCCTGCATACCACATCTTTGCAGCTAGCTACATCGATATTGGTGAACAGAGTAACCACGTCAAAACTGAATGTCCTTAATTTTTGAGACCACATCATAAGAATTTAGTACAGTTTACAGTATGTTCAGGCCGAAAGTTGATTTTGTTTCTAAATAAAATATTGAGTTTTTTTTAGCTAATTTGTAAGCAGGACCACCAATATAAGACACCACCGGTCTCATCGGCGCTCCTTCCTCGTGAATTTTAGGGAGACTGGATAACCTGGGCGCATGATGGTTCATTTCTACAAAACTTGGAATGTACATATTTTTTAGTAAGCTATCTTCTGATTGATCAACTACTTTTCGAACTAATCTTTGAAATTTTGAATTTGGGTCAGATGGGAGACCTGACATCTCCCATCTGACAGAAACAAGCATCCTTTGTGTAATAATTTAATTTGAACAGATTTAGCTACCTACTTATATGGCAAAAAAACCCACTAATTTTTCACAGGTTGTGGAACCCCTGACATGAACCACGAATCTTTAGGATTCCGTAGTTTTTCCATAAATGTTTACCTTTCTTCTCGTACTAGCTGGGGATCTGAAGAGGGAATGTCCCAGAAGATGGCACCGATTATGACTGACACTAGCGCAGCCACTATAACTCGTAAAATCCAGCATGTGAAACTCACTGGTTGAGAATAATAGCAGTCTTTCCTGAAAAAATTAAAGTTAATAGGAGTTAGAGACATCTTTAACTTTTTGGATGGTGTCACTAGTAATCATGTGGAATTCCATTTTTGTGGATAAGGAGAATTACTTCTATTCCACAATCGAATTGCAACTACAATATAAGGGTTTGTTCGCAGTGCCGGTTGGAAACGGTTGCCAACCGTTGACGACCGGGTTTGTGATTGGTTTAGTGCGCATGCGTGACCACCACCTAATTTCAAACCGTTGGTAACCAAAACCGGACTGCGAACGGGTTTGACTAAAGTAAACCGTCGCGTAGCCTCCAACAGCTGTAACCTGTTTGGTGGGCTGGCGCCATCCTTTGAATAGGCAAACATTTTATGTATTAAAAAGAACCTGAACCACAAAGAGCTGGCCTGCAAGACAACAAACAGGTTGAAAAATGAAAAATATTCATTGGGATCCATGCTCAATCTTTTCTTGCCTCCAGCTGATGATTTTGAGGGAGAATGTAATATTTATCTAGCGGGAAGAATTCAACTCGATCTCTAGGTCGACCGTCGTTCTTAATTTGTAATTTTAAAAGCTTTACAAACAACTTTTCAGTCGTGATTAAGTAATAACATTTTACTGTATGATTTTATATTTTCTTGCTATTCAGACGAAGATTCCCATTCAAGCTTCCAGCTAGAGCTTCCAGAGTTTCTATAAGTGAAGATAGAAATAGAAATTTCTTGTGCAATGTTGAAATAATTAGTAAGTACTTATGTCAAATTATTTTTCTACCTGTTGGGTAATATTTGCAATAAAAAATATCTAAGTCATTTGTCACTGTAAGTCATGAGAATTAGTTTGGTTTTATCGAGTCCTTTTTTTATGTTTTAGGTTATCTAACTGATGATGCCTGTAAACAGGTGAAATATATATATTGTTCTATGACTTGAACACTGCTCGTTGTAAGTATTACTTCGCTTTGAATTCTGTCTCTCTTACAATATTTAAATGGTACTTCATGAGTAGGTAGTTTACAAGTTAGGTAGGTACTTTCTTCCCCAACCAAATTGAAGACTTTAGCCCTACAAGACAAGATCTCCACCGTATCCATTACTCCACCTATTTAGGTACTACAGGAGGGATTTTGAAAAGGCAGAAGTCCACTGAACTAAGTAATGGCATATTGTTTGAAGCCGAGAGTGGAGTCATGAATGATACTCATAAATTTAGTAGGTAAGTACTGGAAACTGTAATCAAAGAAGCATTGCCCGCCCAGGGAAACAGATGGAGCCCGTGCTATTATTAAAAGGGAGACTGAAAAGAAGTTATTGCTTAGCTAATAACTTACAGGAGTATCGTGAAAGCCTGAGAGAAGATCCAAGGAGTTTTGAATGGACTAGGAAGCGTGTAGGGGGGGACGTCTGTGAGTGGAGGGACCCGCCGCCTGTAAAGAGCAGCCAGCTGGTCCACTCGCTGACTAGATTCCAGCATCGCCTCAGCCGACAGATCATCCAGCGTCACCAAATCAACTGAAAACAGAAATAATCTAATCAAAAAGGGTCCTTGAATTGATCATAACAAGAAAATACTGATTCTGGAGTGACAGTAGGGTATGGTCGCCAATAGTTGGCCACTTAAGGGAACCCTCGATTTCAAACACCCCCAGAAATCCAAATGTTGGCCCTCAAGACTTGATAAATGTTTTAATTAGTAAAGGAGGATCTACAGTACCAGTATAATCGATTGAAATTGCCAAAAGTTGATGAGAGTGAAATTTATCAGCTTTTTTTGGGACCTTTCCCAATTTCCTAGTATTCGGCCACCAAAACCCTAACGTCGGCCAGCGACTTCCCAGTTGTCGGCCACCCATCTAGAAATTGATGTTAAGACTAAAAATGCAGTTTTATTAAGTAGTTAGGTACCTACATGATGACTTAATTTCTGAAGGCACAGAATCCCATTGCCTAAAAATGACTTATATATACCTAGATAGTAATTGCTTCAACAATTGAACATTGGTTCTTACTGCTTCTCATATCAAAATTGCCTAATTTAATGTTATCCACAACTTTCCTTTGAACACTCGCTCAATTAGTCATGCTGCATGACTGAGTACTTTTTGTTTCCAGATGGAACTATTGATATCAACTAAGAGGAACCCTAAGAATGTTTTTGTTAGATGAAAGTTTTTATGTTCTTGGTGTTTATTGGATGTACAGAAGGCGTTTGATTCTATGAATCATGAATAAACTGTTCATGATAAACTGAATCACTGTGGCGTTTGATTCTATAAATCATGAATAAACTGTTCATGATAAACTGAATCACTGTAGCTGGTAGCGTTGAATTAAACTCTTTTCTAGCTAACCGAAAACAGGTAACAAGGGTAGGAGGTTCACATAGTGAAGAGGTTTCAACGAATATTAAGAGTCCCCAAGGATCTGTACTGGGTCCAATTTTATTTTTGGTTTACATTAATGAGTTGTTGAAATGTGATATTCATGGGAAAATCTATGGCTTCGCGAATGATACCACTCTGGTTTTTTGGAGTAAAAACTATTGCTATTTGATTGATACCACTAATTCTGAACTAAATCTGATTAAAACCTGGGTTGAAAGTCATTACATGGCTTTCAATGTCAAGAAGACTTCTGTTCTACGTTTCTCACTTGGAAACAGAGGCCCTTCCTTAATGTAAAAAAATTTATATTTTGTATTTACCAAGAGCTGAGCTGCCAACTGAAAATTATCAAGGTAAAATAAATCACCTTATGGGTAAAGAAAGTTATAATAAACTCGATTCCGTGAAGTTCATTTTGTTACATTTTCAGTAACTTAACTTGAACATGACCTAGATAGAACCGTCTTGTCTCTAGCATTCCATCGAAGCAAATCTTGGTTTATTTTACGATGTATGCAAGTAAAACGCCATAAAAGTTACCCATTTCCGGTATCCCCACAACTCTGGATAGTCAAACGATGCAAAATTGCAAATGCAAGAGAAAATACAGATAAGAAAACATAATGGAGAAGCAGGAAGAGGGGGACTGGTCACATCGAGTGCGCATGTACGGGACCAATAGTCCCGGGAAAAATCCAGAACTGTTAGGACTAGTCCTGGACTGTCTCATCGAACAGCGAACTGTTGATTCAGGACCAGTTCTGACGCTGTCCAGGGCTGTCTGTTCGAACAAACCTACTATTTTCGTCTAGCGACGCCCCTGGTTGTACTTACGGTAGTAATCCGCGGGGTTCTTGTAGGACGGAGCCGGGCACTGGACGGGTGTGAAGTAGTGGGCCAATGAGCGGGCTGGACCGTCGTACATCGTGTCGGGCCCAGACAGGATCAGCAGCCGCGAGACCATCGTGAGGATCTCGTAGGTCGGAGGCTGAAGGCACATCACTACTATTCTTCCCGCCACTCCACCTGTAACAGCATTGCGATTAATAATGGTCTTAAACGTTATCTACGTCTATAAAAATGAAATTATGTTTGTATGTCCTTTTTGCACGGGCGTACTGTTTGTCCGATGGGGATGAAACTTTTCCAACTAATTCCTTGCACTAACGGGACGATGATAGGCTATCGGGATCTTCCCCAAAGCTACTCCTTATCGTCAAAGTGGCTGCCCTTTGCAACGGGTAAATAAGAGGAGAAAGAAATTATAACTTTACTACAAAACTCGGCGCTCCACGCCTCGCCAGGGGGCAAGCCCCCTGGACCCCCGGTTACCTCTATTTACATACTTCGGACGAAATTATTGAAACACAGAATGTGTTTGCGTTGTCGCGCAACCAAGTGACAACCAAACAAGCGTCATTGTTTACTATTCATTTATAACATCAATTTATATAGTTATAGTATGAAACTACGAAAAAAAAAAACGAAATAAATTCGTGATAAATCAAGAGCGATTTATCAAGTAGATGTCCTAAAGAGGCTACATACGAAATTACAGCTTCCTAGAGTGTAAAGTATAGAAATTAGCTTTAAAAGCCACTCATCTGATCCGGACCCTGGACATCGTCAAGTAAATGTCCTAAAGAGGCTACATACGAAATTACAGCTTCCTAGAATGTAAAGCATAGAAATTAGCTTTAAGAGCCACACATCTGATCCGGACCCTGAGCATCGTCAAGTAAATGTCCTAAAGAGGCTACATACAAAATTACAGCTTCCTAGAGTGTAAAGCATAGAAATTAGCTTTAAGAGCCACACATCTGATCCGGACCCTGAGCATCGTCAAGTAAATGTCCTAAAGAGGCTACAAACGAAATTACAGCTTCCTAGAGTGTAAAGTATAGAAATTACCTATTCAAATTATTTAACCTCCGCTTCACAAATCAAACCGTTTTCGTAATACTCAGATCACCTGCTATGAATCAAATCATCGAAACACAAGCTCAATGAAATCATCAGAAATTAACAAGCGGTTGCAATCATGTTCACAATATCAATTATTGAGAATGATCACTTGTGTGTAAACAATTATTTATATAACCATGCTCATAACTCAGTTTGTTGGACACGCACTTCGCAGTAGTTAACATAATATTGTTGGATAAATCGAGAGCTTTCGAACGAATGGTCAACGAATTTTGTGGGATGAAAAACGACGAAGTACCATATCCCTAGCAACGACTCGGTTGTACGTGAAAATCATCCGTCACACATTTCGTTACCATCCCGCGTTCCATTTTCGGCTAGTTAGTCCATGGCTAAAACACATTCTGTGTTAAAAGTGGTAAGCGTTGTTAAGACACTACGTGGGGCAACAATATTATGGCAACTACTTGAGTGAACCCGTAACAATCTCAACCAAAGTGAGGGCTAACTATAGTAGCCAGGTACTAGAGTAAAAAGTAGTTGATGAATGTTTTAGTGCATTGTTGAAAATTACCTATTGTTATTTGTGACTATGACTGTATGAATAATATGTTAGGCGAGACAAAGTCCGCCGGGTCAGCTAGTCTTTACTATAGACTGTACTAATCTAGTAAGGGTGTCACTTTCACGCTCTAACGGTTGGAATCGCTCTAAGAAGGGGGATCTCTCAAATGTACAGGTTGTGAGCCTTATGCAATCATTTTTTCATTTTGTAGTGTGGATCCTTAGAACAATCCTTCCGAAATTGATTACCAACTAATTACCATTAATTAAATTATTAAAACTGTGGGTAGCAGACCTGTCGCCCCTGCGGCCCAGTAGCGGAGGAACTCGACGAGGAAGAAGGTGTCGAAGATGTCCATTGGCTGAGTGACGTCATCGACGAGGAGGATCTGCGGGTCCGAGAGAAGCTGAAGGGCCACGAGGAGACGCGACACTTCGGACGGCGTCAGCTCTGATACTCGCGTGTCCAGGACAGGACTTAGCCCGAGTTCTTCTGTCACGATTGAAACCTAAGAAGACAAAATGACAATGATATTTTGTGTACATACATAGTGGAATGGACTATAAAATTTCCCATTGATTCACCAATAAAGAAGTTCTTTGCTGGTCTGGAGTGCAGTCACTCTGGTAAAGGGGGGGTGTGAGGGAAGCGGTGAAAATCCTCATTTGTGTTTATTATGGTTGTGACACCTATCCAGAATCGGGCGAAGGCTTCTACCTCCTATTTTCATTTTGTGATAGAGGTTTTGTCAGCCGTGATGTTGTTCGTAGTTGTATACAGACGGGATTCGGCCCAAGGAGAAAGAAATGATTACAATATCTTTGCAATTATTATAATGACGTTTCGGTCATCACTCTGTGACCATCATCAGATAAGTTAAAAGCTTTGCCCTCAAAGAGGACAGTGCCAAAATCAAGAGGTTTTATAAAACTCATAAAATCGCTAGAGCCAACAAGCCAGGCTAGAGCCAAAGCAATGTCATTTGGGGAAATAGTATTGAGAAACAATATTTTGGTTAGCAATTATTCTAAAGGGCCAAAAATAAGATGCATAAGACAAAATTGCTGAAACAGAGAGGAAAAAATATATTGAAAAACTAGGTAATGTTTTATATAATGTTTGTTTTTCTGGAAAACTGATGAATGGATATAAGTGAAATCAAACAAAAGCTCCACACTGACATGACGGTGCTTATGATTATGATGTATGAGAAATTGTTGTATGAGTTTGCAACTCAACAAACATGTCCCTAATGCCGTTTTCTCACGGCCTATTCGTTCGATCAAGGTCAATTTTGAAAAAAAAAAGTTGGCAAACGACGGTGCGCTTACTCCGTATGAGTTTCATTACGATCGTATCATTAGTAGCTGCTGCATGTGTGACCCTCCAATCTCTGTAACTCGCATGACTTCTACAGTTTTAATCAGATTCCGATCATAATTTCTGGAATTGAATGGCTGATATTTAAAATTTCGCTGGTCTCTACATTCATGTAACGGATACAAGGAAGACAGACTTTTTTAGATTTAGTCCCTGATCGTTTACCACAGAAGTGCTAGGTTGATAAACATAAATTTGAAAGGTTAATATGTAATACCTTCCACTAAAATAAACAGATGGAGGAATGAAGAACTCATAACATAATATGATGAAGGAAGCTCACCTGGTCGGCCATAGACATCTTCCCTCTCGTCCCTGGCGGCCTCCTCAAAGCTGCGTAATATCTCAGGGTAGCAGCTACAGATAGATCACCATGGAGAACGGTACCTGGGATTAACAATCAAGTAAATAATTTCATATCTTCAAGTTTTTCATTGAAACAGGTAATAAAATGTAACATATTACAAATCAAAAACTAGTTGAAAGCTGATAGACAGTCATCGATGTTAATCATGCCAACATATAAAGCACCTTGACTATATTCCTGCATCGGGTAGATATACTTATACTATCAGGTCCTGCAGAAGTGGAGTTTTTTACTTGATAGTATCCCCATCTCCTTGCTTGCTTAGTTGGTTCGTGACCTCCACAAGGCACCAGAGCAGGAGGATTTCCTCCCCACCACGGTTGTTTTATCAACCTGTAGGAAGATTCCCTGCACATATGCCATGAATTCATCCTCCAAGCCATATTAGGCCTGTCCACAGCCCGCCTCGCACGTTAGTGCTCTCTTAGCCTTCAATAAGGCTTACCTACTTCCCAACCAAGCCTCAACACTTCCGTTTTCACTTCAAGAAAACTGGAGGTCCTGGGGGAGGATTGCTGAATGGCATGGCGGGCTGTTGCTGCATTCCATTGCTCGGTACAGTTGCCCCGTGCCAGTAGGAAATGCTGAATAGCCTTCTCAATTCTTGCAACTGCCGCACCTTGGGGTATTTTCTGGGCTTTTCAGCTTTCAGGATATCCTCTGGGTGAAGCAGGTTAATCTTCTCTACCCTTTGAAGGGGTAACTACTCCATTTCCATCACCTCCTTGTTTTACACCCTGGGCAATCTGCTTATGGCCACTTTTCAACACGGCGGACAAATCGAGTCACTGCGCGATAACGCTGGTACTAATGCTCGAATTCACAAAATTTTTATTTTTATTTAACACCCCGAAAATTCTTTATTTCGCTCCGATATGATCTTTTTCAAAGCTCTCAAAATTTTCGAGTTATTCAGTGATGAAGGCCGGATCGTCAGTTCTGTCACGTGTCCCCAGGACACAAAGGTGAACTGTACTTTAAAATATTTACTTTGAGCACTGAACTTCTGAATGTTTCTGATATACCGATAATATATTACATATGCCCTCTCTTAAATCCAACAGAAAGTGGGCGAGGAATATTTTTTCCCCAATTTATATTAGGCTCGGAAGTGTTGTCACCCAAACGTTGAATTCAGGGGCAGCCCCTTTTCGGCGGCGCGTGTGGCGGTTCGGGAAATATCCGGAAGAGCTCCCTGCTGCTATCAACATCTTTAGTTGAGTTTGAAGTTTCATCGAAAAATGCCGTAGGTAAGTTCAACAGCAGATTTTTCTCGTAATCAGGATATAATAAACGCAAAACCGTTGCGTACCTTTATTGTTCATCATTCCTGTCACTTGTTTTTTCCATATTTAAGCATTACAAAAAAACGTTATAAGCAGGGGAGGTAGTATTTCCATGGAGCACGAATTCAACCAGTGACTCAGAACAGTTGTAAAAACCAATATGGCTGCCAACTGAACAGTAATGTGCGAAAAGTCATTCCTGTCACGGTCAGTTCTGTCACGTGACAGGACCTGACAGTGTGTGACAGGAATGACGACTTTTATTCAGTTCTCTCGTTCATTCCTTTTGCTCCTTTCAACAAACATTATGAGCTTCGCAACTTTTAAATCCTTTGTAGAATTCATATTCCCAATACAAAATTAATTTCAAAGTGGGGTTTCCGTTTTTTAGCCTTTTTTTTTTTTTACGGGTTATTGAAATCAGTAACGACTGTTCGGAAACGTGCTTTTAGCGAATTTTCTTAGAAAATGATGCTATTGGAATGACTCCGAAAATTTTAAAATAAAAATTTTCTTCATCAAAATCTGTTTTGAGGCATTTGAAATGATTCCTGAATTTTAACACTTTTTTATTTGTATATAAATGTACATATGTGTCATTCCAGACGATAAGTCTCGATAGGATTGAGATAAAAACCTCGTTCTTCCGCCAAAAATTAAGCATTCCAAAAGAAAGGATGAATTTGTTGGACAACACTTTTTGAAAACAGTAAATTGGTCAAATTTCAAAAAATGTACTAAAAAATCACTAAAATTACAAAACCGGCTAAAAATGGTTAAATTTATATTTTTTTAGCAGAATATTACTCAAAAAAAGTTTATCAACCATGACCAAGGTCATTTAAAAATTGAAGCTCAAACTTATGCTGAAAATTGTACTCAAATTTCATCATAAAGTGTGCTAAAAAGTCGATAAAAATTTTAAAAAAATCTAAAAACTCAAAATCTTTGTATAGAAGATTATTTTTTACAACAAGTTTTTTCACAATAAAATTAATTGGTAACAATTTCTTTGCGCACTAAATTCTCAAATTACAACTTAATTTAACTGAAGTGTAATACGATAATTATGGGAAATTCGCTCATATTATGATCATGCTGGAAGACTAGAACTTTTTTTTCTGTTAGTAACCCATGTTCTACTTCAGTTCTTTGATATTTGGTATGGATATATAATTGGGCATTACATATTTTCCAGGTTTTCCTTTTTCTGCGCATCTTAATTCTCGTTTTTACAATTTTCTGTCTTCAGAATGGCCCCTCAAAAGAAGAAAGAAACAGCAGGAAAAATAAGAAGTAGAAGCGAAAAAAGATGTTTCCCCTTTGTTTTACTGGACAATGACACATTTTTGTTGGTTCTTTATACTCAGTAAAGTGTTCTATTTTTGATCTACCTATTAGGTGAGAATTTTTAAATGTTAAACAAATTTGCTATCCTGTAATTTTTCTTGTGTATTTTTGATATTTTTGCGTTTTGTTCCTTTTTATAGTTCAGTTTCCTACATATTTCTCAGTAAATCTCTTTATAAATCTCGTTCCTAGGTAAGTTATTTATATTTCTGCAAGAGAATAGATTCAGACTGATCTCTACAGTTGGTCGCATCTACTGTCCTTCCTATATGACTGGACTTCTCTTCGTCGTCAATAGTTGAAATATTTTAAGTGTTCAAAAGAATTTTGTAATAACTAAAATATTTTCTACGAACCTCCCGAGTACTTTGATCTCCTTTCAGGTCTTATTGCATGTGAATGCATACATTAAATTATGCTGGACACCCTCTTTAGTTCAGATCCGGTCATTTCTGTCACATGTTAGTCAGTTCTGTCACACTGCATAAAACACTCATAAGTATTCTATAAAATGAAATTTCAAATGATCCCCTATCACATCTTCTTCCAAAAGATCTTCTTTTGTAGCTACCGTCTTTGAATGAAATGTCATCTTCTTTAATTGTACTCTATATGTAATATAAGATATGTGAGAATGAAATTGACCATCAAAACCGTAAAAAACTGAAAAATCCTTTAATTGAAAAATTATGCTCAGCAGACATTGCCGCAAGTAATACCAGACTTAAGCGAAAAACCAACAACGAGAACTTCAGAGTGACTTCATCTTCAAATACAGGCGTGACAGGACTGACACTTCGCAACAACTTTTAGAGCTTCTACTTGGAGAAAAAAATTGAAAAACTCAAAATTCAGCTCGGCCGTTTTAGGGATGGGTTCCCAAACGTTTTCTTGAACGAAAAAAAGTTTTTCCAGCGGATTTTAATTACATTGGTTTGACAAAATTTTCTTGAGTCAATTTGTCCGCCGTGTTGAAAAGTGGCCTTATAGTGGGGCCTCAGACGAACAGATTGAACAGCAGAAAGCGTATGCACGGGAAAACGTTCCTTAGGAATACATTAATATGTCATACCCCAATGCTTAAGCCTAAGGGGACAACTACATGCAAGCGGCAAGCGGTGCAAGCTGCTTATAGTGGGGCCTCAGTAGAAGAGATTGAACAGCAGAAAGCGTACTCACGGGAAAACGTTCCTTAAGAATACATTTATATGACACACCCCAATGCCTAAGCCTAAGGGGACAATTTAATGCTGATGCTGAAACTGCCGCACCTTGGGGTATTTGCTGGGCTTTTCAGCTTTCAGGATATCCTCTGGGTGCAGCAGGTTAATCTTCTCTACCCTTTGAAGGGGTAACTACTCCATTTCCATCACCTCCTTGTTATACACCCTGGGCAAGCTGCTTATAGTGGGGCCTCAGACGAAGAGATTGAACAGCAGAAAGCGTACACACGGGAAAACGTTCCTATAGAATACAGTAATATGACACACCCCAATGCCTAAGCCTAAGGGGACAATTTAACGCTGATGCTGAAAATGTCGTAACAGTTGTCTTCTCATTGGAAAAAGAAAGAAAAAAAATCATAGCTAGGCAACAGGTTGAGCTAGGAAGCTAGCAATTCTGCACCATTTTTGTTGTTGGTCTATCTGATTCTTTTCACACTGTGACGGGCACCCTGTATAGGTACTATATATACTTGTAAATAACAACTCTAGATTATTTATTCAAACCGTTTATATAGGTAGGGTCTTCGATTTCAAGCAAGCAGCAGCTCAGAGAAATAATTCATCATTTTTGGGTGCCAAACTCTACAACCAACTTCCAGTCAAACTGAAGAATATACCAACTCGTAAATTTAGAAGAGAAATCACAAGAATAATATTAAGGACAATCCCATTTATTCTGTTGATGAGTTTTTTAACATGCGTTTTTAGATTTTTTTTAATATGTATGTATTATGTAACTACTATTTATAATTATTTGACAATGACAAGGACACTACACACAGGACACTACTATTTATGATTATTTGACATCCCATAAGGATGTCATACAATAAAATCTATCTATCTCAAACTACAAGCAGGAGAAATCTATTTACCTTTTCTGACGATTGCGCATGTCCGTCCCAGCTCCCTGCGTCCGACTTCAAGCCCATTGAGAGTCACCTGCCCGGAGTAAGGGCGTCTTCCGCACAGGGCCTCCAACAAGCAAGTTCCAACAGATGCTGAAAAGGAACGAAAGCTGTGCTGAAATCTATTGAATGGTTAAGCCAAAGTGGCAGGAGCAAGGGTGAATGCCAATATTACGAAAATGGATATAATGGAATCTTTGGATCGGGTAAGCAAAAAATTACAGAATGTTCAAAACGCAGTCAGTGATTTAATGACTCGAGCACCAATGAATGACGGTTTGATACTGTGATTTTTGGTTGTTCGAGGTCTGTCCGGAAAGTTCGTATAAAAGTGAAATAAAAATTCTTTTACATTCAATAATGTAGTTAAATTAATGTTCTCTCCTTCAATACTCTCCACCAGACTCAATGCTCTTCCGTTCCACTCCTTGAAGGCTCAATGGGAGTCTTCTGTTTCCAGGTTCTTAAGCAGCCTCGTCGTTGCTGATTGATTGCCTTCACATCACCCAAATGCCGCCCCAAAAGCTCCAGTTCGTTTGGGGAACTTAAGGAAGTCTCAAGGTGCCAAATCTGGTGAATGGGGAAGGGGCGGATTCAGTCACTAAAGCTGCTACTGGCCGAAATTTCGCGACTTCATCTTCCTACCAGTCCTTACAGCATGCCACCCTCATTCCGACAGTTGGTGAAAAGAAGGTTGGGTTCAAAAATTCGAGCAACTCGATCGTTCTCTGAGAGCTGCTGGGCTCAGACTGAACATTCTGTAGGTTGTCTAGAGAGGAAAAACCGGTCGGCTGCCCCATCCCCTAGCCTTCAGGCTCCAACAGAAAATATTTATACAAACTTTCCGGACAGACCTCGTATAAGCCAATAGACACAATATTAGAACATTAGATAACTCACAACAAAGTTGAAAGAGTAATGCGAGGCATGAAAGAAACCCATCTTAAAAATTTGAAAATTTTTATTTGATGTGCTAAACCCAAATCCAAGGTCCATGTTCTTTTAACACAGTTTTTTTTTTCTTTTGCAATCACCAACCGGTCAAAAACCGACACAAAATTATGTAACGACAAAACGACATTCAATACCGATGAGCTTTGTAGCAAACCTTCGCTTATAATAAACAGCTGTTGCTATGCGCAGGATTACTAGACTCCAAGTGATTTCTTACACATTATTATTATAAAATGAGGTAAAAATTAACATTAAAAACTCAAAAACACATTCTGTGTTTAGTAGGTCGGCTTGGTTGAGGGTAGAGAATTTACAGGCTTCTCTGATAATGTGGTTTAATGCAATATGCTGAGCGCTTTCGCCAAATATATGGCCTCTTCAGAGTTTATTATTTGATTGATGATCTGTATAATGTTTAAGTAAAAGTTGGGATGCCTCCTTGAAGATCTTAGTCATGACCAGTTATGTTTGGTGATGTTACTAGGGTCAATTTTGTGCTTAAATTGAGAAAAATGCAATTTATTGGGAGAGATACACGTTGTCTGAACTGATAAACTCATACTGATAAACAGAACGTTAAAAACTACGATAAATACGAATAGGTACCTACCAATGAACTGAGGAGCACTAGGTTTACTATACTATTATACCAGACTTAATGCATACAAATTCAAATACCTATGTGGACTTTCTCTTTACAGGTTTATCCTCACTTGTTACTTTCGCGCAAAAATAACTTCTTCTGGACAATATCATACAATTTTATTATATCAGTAGGTAGGTACCTACCTACGCGAAATAAAATACGGGGCATGAAACCGACATCAAGAAATAACAAAATGTAAACAAACTCAAACCAGCAATATGCTAAGTTATAATAGAAATACTGCTACACTAGATTATTTTAATCTTATCTATTAAACTATTTCAATCACCACTGCAGGCTTCTATTTATATTGTATTCTTGCTTTATTTTAACTGAGATTTTATTCGTGAATTAATGGTATAGTACAATGGGAAACTGTTTTGAATCCAACAACCAAGCTTGATCAAGTAGGTAGTGAAAAGAAGGGGAAGTTCATAGGGGAATTTTGATGGATATTGAACAATGGATATTTTTCTAGGGAAAAATCGCATATGGGCTAGCCCCAAAAGGTAGTGGGGAACGACTTGATTTCAGTTTGCAGTCTCCACATTTACGTTTCGTTGACTAGGAGATTGGACAATATTTTTTCTAAGCAGTATTATGCTTTAATAATCCATAGGTAGGTTTATGAATACGAAAGCGTCCGTGATTTCAGATCATTACAAAAAGCCATTGAGCACCTACCTACTTATACGAACGTTTGACAGTTTATAACAGTCTTCGTATACTCAGCAACAAGCACTAGAAATTAACACTAAAACTATAAAATAAATTAAAATCCTCGACTGTCGTCGACTGAAATCCTCCATGAGAAATGACTCAGCTACGCCACTGATATAGAGTAAAATATCCAGGAAATAGAAGGCTATCAGAAGAGCATTTGCTTAGTGTAGTTTTAATAGGAGGAAGCAAAGAAGAACTCCTCATGGCCACCACTCAATGACACCAATTAATGACAGATGTTGATTTAGTGTAAAATAATGTTAATGTTGTGATAAATTGTAAATTTACATTGTATGAGTCAAGGACCTGAAACAATAAAGATTGATTTGATTTGATTTTTGATTTGATAGGTACTTACAATTTGTGCACATGATAGACAGAATTTCGCCAGCTTTTACTTCTGTGGACAAACTGTTGATCATCGGCTCCCCTTTCCTGTTCCTGATGTTCATATTTCGAATCTGGAACATCAATTTCAACTTGGTCGACGTGGAGGCCATTACGAATTTTCAAAAATTGTTAAAACTTAAGTCATAAAACCGCATGTCCTACGGAATTCAGATGAAATTCGTACATCATAACTGGAAGAATACTGAATGTGACTCTTATTTTTCCCAATGCCTTCGTACCTACCATTATTTATCTTATCTAACCAACAGTTCTGTTGACGTTGATATACTTCGTCTAATGTCCTGAGATACGAACCTTTCTCCCTTTCCTTCTACCCATTCTTATGTGGGCATTCACATTTGTTATTTTTATGATTAGATAATTAGCGAAAAGCTGTGCCGTGTTTGTGACCCATCTTAGGGAAAGGACCTTACCTTACATTGGCAAAATTTTCCGGAGAGCGTATGTAAGTAGGTAAAAAGCGCCACCTTTAATGCTTCTAAAACAAAAATCGTTTAAATTAAGAGAGCAAAAAAAAAAAAAAAAAAAAAAACATACTCCAGCATACTGGTGGTAATAATGAAGGTGAAGCATGAGGAAAAGATACATATTTTTAAGTAATAGGTATTGCATTTGAGAAAGAATGTATTACTAATTTTAAAAAAATCTCAGTTAGACATTGACTCCCAAGAAAGGAATGGTTTCGAGTAGTACCTACATACTTAAGGTAACTGAAAACCTTAAAAACTTAGTAAAAAGCACCAAATGGCCAATTCGGTTAAAAATCGATAACTTTACATTTTTAGCGGAATATTACTCAAATAAAGTTTATCATTTATACCTAAATTAGAACATTCAAAAATGTATGTACAAAATCATACCGAAAAATGCCCTTGAATTTCATTAATATGTGCAAAAAAATCAATAAAAATGTCAGAAAAAGCTAGAAATCAAAAACATTTTTGAATAGCAGACCATTATTTAGAACGCTGCATGACTTTTTATTTAATATTTTATGGACGATCTCTCAATTTGTAATCTGAAGCGATACGTTAAAGCTAACATTTTATTAATTTAAAATGAAGAATATATATAGTACATGGATATTCTTAGCTCTGAGCTCCAATTCCAAACTTTCGACCAAAAGCAAAAAATATAACGCTGATTTTCACCAACAACTAAATTTACTTCCTGATCCTGAAAATATCACTTCCTGATTTTCCGTCCCACAAAAATCGTTCGTTGGTAAGACGTAAGTTTTTTTACAAGACTCCACATTTCAATGGGCCAATTTCCCTCACCTTAACTCCCTGAGAAGTCGAAGCATATGTACCTATACAAACTATTTTTTGGGACTCTCACTGGGTGAATCCACTAGTCTGCTGGGTTTGCTCCTAGTTTAATACTCTGTTGATTTTTCATACAAGTGGTTTACTACTAGGTGATATAGTAAAAACAGATGAGCCAAAGACATATCCTCTCTTACTCTTACTCTTTGAACCACTCGATAATTGAAATGAAATGAAATGAAATTTATTCCTTCATAAAGTATACATGATTAGAAAATAAATTACCATACTCTGTTAAATAATATACATTACAATCATTAGAATCAGGAACTACCCCACACCAAAGAAAGCAGTTCTGTGCTGGGTGGGGGAGCAGACTCTCGAGTTTCAAATATAATTATGCTACTGTGCGGAGCGATTTCAGTCGATTTAAATTATAAAATTAAATTCCTTCAAATTTTAATTCAATACGAGAATCAAACGTATTTCAAACTGGTTGCTATTGTGAATTTCAAATACTTATTATCTAATATTTACAGAACATCGATACTGGAACCTTCACTATATAATATACATTACTGAACAAATTTTCACATTGCTTGATATTAGCCAGCTGAAAACAGTTTTTTTTATACACTGCTCTAGAATGAATAGATGGTTTAGGGGGGGGGGGGGGATGAATTATTTTTGTCATTGGCATTACTCACCTATGAAATAATGTATAGTATGTTAAAGAACGCTATTGAAGTTTGATTGTTTAGGAGTTAGAATATACTTAAATCCCTGACATTTGGTGGGTTTTGCTGAATTTGGCGGCCTCCCTGATGGGGTAATAACCATTGCGCATACGAAAAAAGTCCGGTCATGCAGCATGACCACATGAGCGAATTTTTGATTCCCTCCACCGACGGCCAAGTGGAGGGAGGCCTTGAGATTAACGTTACTGACGGCCGAGCGGAGCGAGGCCTTGGGTCTGCGTGCTAGTACGTACATAAATAGAACTTCTTCATAATTTCCTGGCTGATATTTCATAAGCCACAGTCAGTATTAAAGCTACATCAAGTCCTAAAACAGTTGAGCGTAAAACATTAAAGAGAGCGACCGAGAGAATCGGAGGACGGAATATTTCACAGAGTAAACTCATCAGTTGTGATTATATATATTTTTTTCAACAAGCACCTACTACCTACGTTTTAAACACCATTGTTATAGGATTGGTTATACAGGGATACTTCCATAAGAGTAGTTCAATCTGAATTTGGACAATGTTTCATGCAAATATTACCGATTTTTACAACTAGCGAACGGCATTATTTCGATTTTTGACTGATTTTTCAACTTTGAAATTTTTGAAAACTTGATACATATTCTTATAGGAAATTGTATGCTGATTCCGAATATACCACATGTTAGTATGCTGAAAAAATTATTTCGCACAACAAATCGCAAAAAACAGGCTATTTTGAAATGTTTGACTACATTTTTGAAAATTTCAACCCGAAGATGTAATCCGATCATGCTGGTCAACGAACTTGAACTTTCGTTTTGTGTCCTTAACATTTTAAAATTTGTTTGAAGTTTCTAGCACAATTCTACGGACAGTTATCGTCTGGAATGACACATATATACATATATACATATATACATATCTACATATATACATATATACATATATACATATATACATATATACATACATAAATACATACATTAAAAAATGCGTTAAACTTCAGAATATGATTCAGAATAGCCTGAAACGGATTTCTGCATAAAATGTTTTCAAAAATTCACATTCTACAAATTTTGAGGCGAGAGCAATAGCGTAATTTTCTTCAAAAATTCGCTAAAACGAATACCCCCAGGATGTGCGTCGTTAGGGAAAGCTAAGATTCCGATGAAAGTTAGGGGTCTCCAACCTTTTTCACTGAAGGGCCACACTATAAAATATTTGAGACAAAGCGGGCCAACAATTTACTAATATTCCCCGAACCCCCCCTATACATTCACGAAGTTTTGTTTTAATTAAGAGTGCTCAGTGGTGGTTATTGAGATATTCTGGGCGTAGTTTTCAAAGTAGCTATACTTATTCTCTTACATATCTTTATTGTTGGATAACTCAAATCATGTTCTTTTAAGATGATAAAAATAATATTGTAAACAGAATATACCAGTCCTTAGTAAGACAATTATTAATGATTTTTACTTAGGCCTACTATCACTAAAAATTTCAATGATTATTTCATATACCAATACATTTTTAATATAATATGATGAGTTATTTTTAGTCCTGTCTTAGGCACAGTCGGGGGAAGCTTTCTACCCTTAAGGCCCTTTTACACGAGCGATTTTTTTCCGGCAATAATTGCAGAAAAAAGTATTAAACAACTATTTCAAAAAAGTTGGACAACTATTCTCTCCTCGGAAAAATTGCCGAAGATTGCAGGCAATTAATTGACGGGAGTTGCACAACATTTCAGGCCCACGAGCCCTCTCGGCAACTGTTGCATCGTGTTGAAATGAAGTCCAAGGGGTTTGGAAAATTATTGCACTATTGCGGCAATTTTTCGGCCTTGGGCCGGGAGAGGGAACGAAACAACCAATCACATTGAGAGTTTCTTTGTGCAGCATGGACTTATGAGCAAATATTGACGTGAAACGGCACTGATGGGGCGCAGCCTTTCCTCATGAGAGAATTTAAACGTAGGAAAGATAGGAGTTTATTTGTGCAGCATGGCCTAATGAGCAAATATTGACGTGAAACTGCACTGATGGGGTGCAGCATGGCCTTATGAGCGAATACTGACGTGAAACTGCACTGATGGGGTGCAGCAGTGCCTCATGAGAGAATTTTAACATAGGAAAGATAGGAGTTTGTGGGCAGCATGGCATTATGAGGAAATATTGACGTGAAACTGCACTGGTGGGGTGCAGCATTGCCCCATGAGAGAATTTTAACGTAGCAGAGATAGGAGTTTATTTGTGCAGCATGGCCTTATGAGCAAATATTGACGTGAAAGAATTTCAGAGGTGAGAGCCAACCCACATTCTCTCTGGCCCAGAAACTGGCGCTGCCAAATTCCCCACATTTTCCTTTGGTTAGCAGCAGCAGCGACGACCACCTCTTCACCGTCCATGGCGCAAACTGTAGTCGCCCGTGTAAACGAAACAATTGAGCAATTTCTATTGCTCAACTTTATTGGTGCAACACAGTGCAATTAATTCCTTGCAACATCTTGACGCAACACGAGGCAATTTTATTGCTTTGTGTTGCGTACAACTTTTCTAGTGCAATTTTTTTGGAGTTGCGCAACTTTTGTTGCTCGTGTAATCGGCCCTTTATACCACCACAGTACAGTCCGTGCAAAACACAGACCATCGCTGAATGGCTGATCGCTGCTGGTTTACAGATAACTTAACACTTATCGAGAACGGAAGGGACAAAAATAGAGACGATTACTGTACTCGTAGTTACCGGTAAAAGTGTTTTAAGGAAAATATAATTTCAAATAAAAAAATCTTTGTTCAGTTTGTAATTTTTCCGAAGGCCGGTCAAAATCAGCTCGCGGGCCGGATGTGGCCCGCGGGCCGTAGGTTGGAGACCTCTGGTCTAGAAGATTGTATTATAGCCTAAAACCATCCCTGGAAGTTGCTCTCAATTTTGGAATTCGGTGAAACCGTTTGAACATTATTTAAAGCTGACAAACAAACAAGTAAATTTTTTCTTTTACAGTACCTATAGTTAGGGATTATCTTGAATGAATTGTATATAAATCTGATGATTTTAACGATAAAAAGTTCATCTATTTTATCTATATTTATTTACGCATAAGTATAAATAATACCTGAAGGTAGGGGTAAAGTCCAGAATACTGCTGCGGTATATTACAGTACCTATACCTATTTAGGGATTCCCTTGAATGAATTTTTTAACAATTTGATGATTTCAACGATCATAAGTCCATCTATTTTATCTATATTTATTTACGTATAAGTATAAATAAATACCTGAAGGTAGGGGTAAAGTCCAGAATACTGCTGCGGGTGGAGCATCGAGAAGGAAAAGGGCTCAGGGCTCGGAAGGACGCTCTGCGCATGCGTAGGAGCAGCCGACGGCCGCCGGATCCTCCTGCACCGAACAAACACAAAATTTCGTTTTTAAAACTCGAAATCCGCCCGAAAATCGACGAATATCCCGTAGTATAACGCATGAAACAAGTCCCGTTTCGAACGAGAGTCGAATCGTCTTTAACTTTTTCTCTTCATCGGAACTCAATCCGAAAGAGAAGGGGAGATATTTAGATGTAGAAAGGGAGATAGATTGAAGGCTCAGCTCGTGGCAACCTGTTTGTCGTTTAGTTGAGTCGTTCTGGAGAATATCCAACAGCTTTCACTCCTAGCTGGGAGTCGAGTCATCAAAACCCATCAATTAGAACCGTGACAAAGTGATAGCTGGCCTGCATCAGAATTCAAAAACTCCAGTCCAGAAATTCCTCTGTGATTACATGATGTGAGGGATATCCGAATGGCGTAAGGCAGGTAAACTTGAATTAACTATAGCATCGCGGGCTGTAGCGTGCGAGACTAGAATGTCCAGTTACGGTCAAACGCTTCTGGACCGATTCGTGCGTCTCCAGAACCCAGGAGATTGGAAAACGGCTTATTATCTTTTTCTTTTTTAAACGATCATCTGCATTTCAGGATCATAAAATTAGATTTCGAACAAATAAAGGTAACCCAGGCTTTGATATAAAATAAAATAATCCAAATCAGGCCCATAAACAGAGTTGGTCATAATCTAATCGTCGAATACGAATACGATTGTAATCGCGATAATTATTCGTTGCTTTTGAATTTGAGTGCGCGAATACGAATATTTGTATTCGCGTAATCGTATTCGTGTTTGTTTAATCGTATTACGTGCAACCCACCAAAATCGTTTTGGTGTCGTCGAATTCATTATCGAAAGTTCTTTACCCGTGAACCCGCCCCATCCTTATTTGACGCAAGTTCGACGTATGTCGGCTTTTTCCTCAATTACAAAGTTGTTTACGTTCTTACCGGGAAAGCCGAGTTATTAAGGAGTGAATCTAGAGGATTGTAATATTATAGTCTTTGCGTTAACCAGGGACCGTATGAATATCCGTGTACGATTTCAGCTCAATGGGTCCAGTAGTTTTTACGTCATTCAGTAACACATTCAGTGTCTATGTTTACACTATTAGATTTTTATTTAGGTACCTAATAGTATCGATTATATAAAAAATGAAATTGTATGTTTTTATTTTTTCAAACTGTTTTTTACATCTCATGATTTCCTCACATTTTAATTACTTCTTTTAAATACATTTAGTGCAATAAAAGTTTTAATTACCTACCTACTTCATATTCAACGCTTTCTTCAATATTTTGTGATAAAAGAATCAGAACACAGGCCGAAATGTATTCAATAAACTAAAATTTGACCTTCCTGGTTACCAAAATAAGTTATGCAAGGCACTTAAGGTGTTTTGGTTGGAATTCGCTAAAAATAGGATAGTTAATTTTAGTTGTTGATTTATTTACTAATTAATTAAACAATAATAAAATGTACAACAGACATGGAAAACTACAAAAGACATTTCATTCATTTTTTGGGTCTTTTGTGTTATACCCCTGCATGTACAAACTATTGATCGCATTGATGATCCCCAATCATTTTTACGTCCTCGCTAGCTCGCATCTAAAAAGTACATTACATCAAATAATCAATCCCTTAGTAAAAATTCAGATTAGTTGGACATGTAGGTCAGAATGCTGTGTATTATAGTTTGGTGGTCTCGCAAGCTCGCATCTCAAAAAACATAACATCAAGAAGTCAATCCCTTAGTAAAAATACAGATTAGTTGGACATACAGGTTAGAAGAATGAATAGTAGAGAATCAACGGAAATATGCGGGTATATAACAGAAAAGGCCCCATTTTTTGCTTGGCGGGTCTGCTGGACTATTTTATAAATGGCACTTAGGTTGTTTTACATATGGCGGTCCTCAATTATTAATTTGGTTGGGAAAGTTATTAATTTCACTATAATGAATAAAGTCTCTCTCTCTCTCTCTCTCTCTCTCTCTCTCTCTCTCTCTCTCTCTCTCTCTCTCTCTCTCTCTCTCTCTCTCTCTCTCTCTCTCTCTCTCTCTCTCTCTCTCTCTGATTGTTTCTATCCTGCAAATTAGAAGATTTAAGTGGTTGCATTGGAAAAGTAAACTCTGACCTCTCTCGTTTGAATGATTGGTGTAGTAGTCATGGAATGCTAATTAATTCTCTTAAGAGTAAAGGAATGTTTATTGGTAATCCTAAAATTGTTTCTAAGATTGATAGAAATAACATTCCTTCAATTACAATAGGGTTTTCGCCGTTAGAGATGGTAAGTGAATTCAAGAATCTTGGCGTTTTGGTTAGCGACTCATTGAGTTGGGATTCACAAGTTAATGACGTTTGCAAAAAAGTGTACAAGGGATTGTACCAATTGAGAAGAACAGCAGCAGATTTCCCCAGGCATGTAAGGGCTCAATTGGCTCAATCCCTTCTCATCCCGTACTTTGAGTATGCTTCGCTTGCCTACTGTGATTTAAATAGTGAGCTCACCGAAAAGCTACAGAAAACCCTTAATTGCATCGTAAGATTTGTATGTAGACTGAAATTAGACGATCATGTTACCCAATCATACATCGAGCTTGGCTGGCTTAAGATATCGGATAGGAAGAAGCTATCTGTAGCAACCATGCTCTTCAAAATTCTGAAATTTAAGAAACCATATTACCTTTATAAAAATTTAAAGTTTTTGTCGAGTATTCATTCTGTGCCTACTCGTAATGCCACAACCACGCTACAAATTCCTAAACATAATACAATACTGTTCAGTCGCTCTTTTCTTATGCAAGCCATTCACATATATAATGCAAACACTGATGTTTTTGATTTGAGTAAAAGCGTATCATTTTTTCGTAATTCGTATAAAAATTCTCTTATAGAAAAATACAAGCAAGATGAATCTGTCGTACCTTTAAACATAAATCTACATATCAACTACCATTAGGATCTATAAAATTATTCAATTTCTACAACCCTTAAATTATTTAATCTATATTTATAAGCATAATATGAAATCAACCATCAATTCGCAACATACATTTATTTTTAAGAAGTGATATTTTTTATTTTTGTTTTTGTTTAATTTTCTATTATTCATGCATTTATTTTATTTATCTACCAATTGTAAACTTATGTTGGGAAAGTTATTAATTTCACAGGGAAATGATATATATTTACCCTGATTGGTGGTGTGGGTGGTGCCTGAGGTGCTGCTGAGAGCCCATGACAGCAGGGTGCTGGTGGTGCGGGGGGCGCGGGAGCAGCGTCTGCGCCAGGTACTCCGTGTGCCGCAGGTCGTGGAGGGAGCGCCGGTGCTGCGCCGCCGCCTGCCGCATCAGCGTCTCCGTGTTCAGCAGGTCCGCTTGCGAGTAGCTCTTCCCGCTCCGCCCCAACGTCGTCGTCTGAAACAGTCCGTCGAGTTATGATTTTATTTTCATTTTTGCGAATGGAGACTTGAAAAGCACGGTTATTGAGAAAAGATTGGATCAGGCGGTAGCAGGTATTATTGAGGTGGACTTTGAGTTTCACCAGGAGACCATCATGCCAGAGCTTGTCAAAAGCCTTCTCTACATCTAGAAACATGCCTAAACTTAGTGCTTTCTCCTCCAAGCTCAATAAAATGTGGTCCAGGACTCGATGAAGTTGAAGAGGACAAGAGTTGAGGTTGCGAAATCCCAATTGGGTCGATGGTAGCACGTGCTCGATCTGAGAAAGGATAATTGGGAATATAGCATTTCCCAATTGAGTTAAACTTTTTCCATTTAGGTTTAGTCCTTTTCCATTTAGGTTTAGTCCTTTTCCATTTAGGTTTAGTCCTTTTTCATTTTGGTTTAAACCTTTTCCATTTAGGTTTAGACCTTTTCCATTTAGATTTAAACCTTTTCCATTTAGATTAAACCATTTCCACTTAGATTTAAACCTTTTCCATTTGGATTTAAACCTTTTCCATTTGGATTTAAACTCAGGAAATTATCGTGGAGTTAGAGGTAAAAGTACCCAAGTCACAAATTCAACACGTGGGAAAATCAAATGGAGAATATTATGATTATTTAACTGTTGTTATTATTGGTGATCAATATCATCAAACTATGTATCCAACCTAAGAAAATAATCATATTTACCAAACAAACTTTTGAAATTTTAATTTGATTTTTGCACAATATGAATTTACCTCTTCGGTAATTTTACCTCTAACCCGACGTTATTATGCCACAACTTGAAAATTAAATCATGCAAGTGTTTTTTTATTCACAGAAATGTAATATAATATAATAATGAACAAATGTTTTTTGAACACAAGAGTTTCTCATGAACGGAAGTTATAAATTAAGTTAAAACTATCCGTTTCCTTTTTTTTTTACTTCTAGCCTAATGCAATTTTAGTAGATAGGCACTTAC
The DNA here is from genome assembly GCA_030762985.1 of Adelphocoris suturalis. Taxonomy (NCBI): domain Eukaryota; kingdom Metazoa; phylum Arthropoda; class Insecta; order Hemiptera; family Miridae; genus Adelphocoris; species Adelphocoris suturalis. The sequence goes on along the minus strand of CM061049.1, from coordinate 16,401,078 downwards.
TTACTATGATGGGGCTAACTACTGACGTTTTGATGGAGTTTAAATCCAAATGGGAAAGGTTTAAATCCAAATGGAAAAGGTTTAAATCTAAGTGAAAATGGTTTAATCTAAATGGAAAAGGTTTAAATCTAAATGGAAAAGGTCTAAACCTAAATGGAAAAGGTTTAAACCAAAATGAAAAAGGACTAAACCTAAATGGAAAAGGACTAAACCTAAATGGAAAAGGACTAAACCTAAATGGAAAAAGTTTAACTCAATTGGGAAATGCTATATTAAGCGCTCAAAGATTTTTGACATGACAGGCAAGAGACTAATGGGCCTGTAGCTACCAATTTCGTCAGCTCGTTTGCCTTTTCTGCGAATCATGATGATTTTAGCTAATTTACATTGTTTGGGGAAGTAAACTTGACTTAGTATGGAGTTGAAAATCTGAGTTAGTAAAACAGGTGCTTTCCGGGGGATGTGTACGAGGTGTTTTTTCGAAATACCATCTATGCCTGGACTCTTTTTCTTAGGGGTTCTTTGAACTATTTTAGCCACATCCTTAGGAGTGAAAAATGTAGTGTGGATAGAAAGTTGGAGTGGTTGCTGAAGAATTTCTCTAACCATAGCATCGTGTGTGGGACATGACGAGGGATTGGGCGAAAACTGCTGACTTGCGTGAATTTTTTGACTTTATCAGTGGAAGTAGAAAGTAGTGATTATCTGGTTTAGGTGTTTGATCGGAGGAATCGGAGGGTTATCACGGATGAGGTGTTTGGTTTTAAGCCATAGAGAGCAATCTTCAGTAGCCAGTGATTCTATTTCATTTTCTTTCTCCAAATGTTTAATATTAGCAAGAGAAAATTTAAGGTTTTTGGTGGCCTTGTTGTATTCGGTTTTGTGTTGACGAAGTCTGGTCGTTTCCCATTGTCTTCTAGCAAAACGTTTCAATGAGGGTTTTTAAAAAGCTAGGTGTTCTTTTGAATCTCGGTGTTGGTTTTGGCTTTTCTGAGACAATGGTTGCATGTTGTATGAAGTTATTTAATTTAGACACTGCAGAATCTATGTCAATGGGCGTCCTGAGAGGGATGGTTGGATCTACAAGATAGTCACAAGTGTGTTCCTGTACATTTTCCAGTCAACGAAGCGAATGTTAGAAAAAATTTCGGTAGTCAAGAAGTTATATTCTAGCAAAAGTGTGGTAATAATGGGAAGATGATCCGAGGAAAGCTCTCGGATCACGAATGGTACTGTGAGAGTTATGTGCACATTTTTTGTGATGAAGTAATCAAGAACGTCGGGAAGATGCCCTAGATCACAATAATTTATGTAGGTTCCATGGGATACAGTATTCTTAAGCCGAGTTGTTGAATTGAAAGCATAAAAGTGTAATCTTGAGCCAATAAAAATTTATATATATATATATATATATATAAAAAAGGATCCAATAACCGAAAAGTGCCAATCAAAGAAAGGATTCAATAACAGGAGGGAGCCATTCATAGATGAGGGCCATTCGTAAAAGGGAGCCAATAACAAATGAGTAGGTGTTTCGAAAGTTTCATTTGAAATTTGAATCTATAGGAATTGAATTTGACCATATAGGTCTAAAAAGCGCTCTTTATTGTTATGCTCGAGTTACACATCCACTGCCCGTCTTCTGAGTCCACTAGCAATTACGCCGAAACCAAACGAATATATAGTACGATATGAAGCCATGCGAAATCCCCCACCCACGACTTTTCCTCAACAAAAACACAGCTTCACAAAACTCAACACGATTGGAGGAATGCCTACAGCAGAATCACCCCTCAGCTCTGTACACATACACAATGGGTCAGTCATTGATGGTAAGGTAGGCTGTGCCTTCTTTGATGCCTCCGATGACCTCACTCAAATGTTTAAGCTGTGGCAAACAGGCCTCAATATAATACAGCTGAGCTTATTCCAATCTTCCTTGAGTATGCAAAACAGAACACCCAAAACTATTCAAAAAGGTACTAATACTTACCGATAGCATGAGTGCTTTAACCAAAATGTAGCTTACTAACCTCTCTTTCAATATCGATATTGAAGGCAATATTTTGGAAACCATATGGCACCTGCGAGAAGCTAGAATGACCACACTACTCTGCTGGATAAAAGCACACATCAGTCTGGTAGGCAACGAGAAAGCAGTCAGGGCTGCAGAAACTGCGACAACCCAACCGAACCCACCAGATAATTGAACCAAATACCCACCCTCCGATCTACATCGCATGTTCAAAGGTCTCCTTCAATGGCAAGAATGGAACACTCCTCATCTTTCTGGCCCACGCTACACTACCTTGTTCCCTGCTACATCGCCAACACCCTGGCACTCCCATCCATCCTTCGCTGGCCGACCAAAACAGTTTTATAAGGCGATAACACAATTGAGAAGCGGGGTGACCGTCACCAAATCATTCCTGCTCCGTATTGGTCAGGAGGAAAGTGGCTTATGCTCCACTTGCCGAACAGAAGAAACTGCAGAGCACCTGATTGTGGAGTGCGCCAAGACACTCAACCAAAGAGCGGAGTTGTTCCACAAGTGGGACAGAGAACTATCAAGACCATATAATCTCGACGTCGCACTAAACTACCAACCACCAGTATACATTTCCCTATTCAACTTCCTACAAGCGTGCGGTCTGAAGCTGTGATACTACTATGTACTACTGTAGCTATATGTATTTGTATATGTTACAGTGAGAGCCCGGTGCCCGGTGAATGTCCGACATTCGCCGGTAATTGTCCACAATCACCACGGCTTTTGGTGAAAGCCCGAAGCATCACTGTTCGTCGGGCTTTCACTGGTGAATGCTGACAATCACAGAGGCAAGTTGGTGAATGTCCAAAATTGAATCTGGAGATATTTTTTTAGAAGGTTTTATTCACTCTGAATAGCTCCTCAGTTATCATAGAGTGCACTCAGTCAGTCAATATAAATAAAAAATAAATAAATATGGCAACGTTTCATGCTTAGGCAAGTGCTGCTGCTGTGGCATACGCTATTGCACAAAACACTCTGGGCATTTGGTCTTATAGTGACACCACAAGTAGCCTTGGCCTCCACATTTTGATTCTAAGGCCACGATAACTCGAGAAAGCAAGTTAGATCGGACTTCCACCGTTGGGGGTCGGCGATTGTTGAGAGTCACCAGTGGAAGCCCGGATTTTGCACTTTCGACAGCAATAATTTTCCCCTGTATGGTGGATGTCAACATTCACCTGTGCTTGTCGGCTTTCTCCATACACCGGGCTTTCACCGTAACATATATATTTCATAACAATTACTTAGTGTTGGCTGTATAGTGTAATTTGTTACTGATGCCAAATAAATAAATAAAAATTGAATTTGAAACTAAAATTTGTATCAAATTTAGACTCACGGGGTGGTGGTAGTGGAGGTTGGTGAAGTCCGCCTCCGACGTGGAGCGGGCGGGGCGGCCCTTCCTGGCGCCCGGGGGCGGCGCGAGGCCTCTGCCGCCCCCGCCGCCTCCCTCCGCCCCCTCGTTGGACGAGTTGTAGCCGCTCGAGTTGCCGCCCCCCTCGTTCGGCGGAAACACCCGAGGGAGCCCGAACTTGAGGTAGGTGTACATGTTGGCACCCAACGGCGACCTGCAACACAGATTTATAGTTTTTAAATTCAACATTTTATATCAATTTCAAAGTTCAAAGTTGGTTTATTGGCGCATAATGAAGTTGGTACAATATCATGAATAATACAGAAGAAAAAACCATTAGCTGTGTTCCAAGCATCCGTCTGAGTTCATGAACCCAGACGGGTTCCATGAGTTCACGAAACTTTTAGGTTCGAGAACCCGTTGGTGGGAACACTATAGTTCACCTGGCACCCAATGCACCAACCAGCGCTAGCGTCGTCTTTAGTACCGTGAAAACCTCGTCATCAAAATCCTTTGAGCCATTTTGAAAGAAAGGCCAAAAAGGTGCAAAAAAAAGGCATTTTCAACTATCTATGAAGGTTATTTGCTAATTGCCACAATCTGAGTATTTTCCCAGGTATGAAGGGTATGGGCTATCATTCCCACCCAGAAGAAGAGTAACTGTTGAAAATTTCATCAAAATACCTCGACCCATTATTGAGAAAAGGCAAAAAACGAATAGTCAACATCATCTAAGAAGAAGCGTTGGAACAAAAGAAGGTATGATCAGCCATCTTTCTGGACGTGTCTCAAGCATTCGACAAAGTCTGGCACGAAGGCCTGAATTACAAACTGAAGAAGATGCTACCATATCAGTATGTTGAACTGCTTGAATCCTACCTATCAGACCGGTACTTTCGCATCAAACAGGATGATGCGGACTTAGAGCCAATGAAAATAAATGCTGGTGTGCCGCAAGGAAGTGTATTGGGCCCACTCCTGTACCTTCTGTACACCAGCGATTTACCAGAAGTTGAACGTAACACGACAGCAACATTTGCAGACGACACTGCTGTCCTGGCAGTTGGTGACAGCAATAATGAATCAATATCAAAACTCAGTAAGTCCATCTCCAAAATCAGTCTTTGGACAACAAAATGGAGGATAAAACTGAATAAGGCCAAGTCGTTGCACGTTGATTTTACCAACCGGAAGATTAAGTACATCCCTGCTTTCCTCAACAACGTGACAGTTCCCTACGCGAATGAAGCCAAATACCTGAGCATGACGCTAGACGCCAAGCTCAGGTGGAAGGAACATGGCAAAAAGAAGAGGACTGAGCTCGCATTGAAACATAAAAGGATGTATTGGCTAATCGGCCAACGATCCACCATGATCATTGGTAACAAGCTGCTTCTTTACAATCAAGTACTCAAGCCAGTTTGGATGCATGGAGAGCAGTTGTGGAGCAGCACAGCTCCAACCAATAGACAGATCATTCAACGTTTCCAGAACTCTGTACTACGATGGATCACTGATGCGGCGTGGTACTTCCGAAATGAGGCACTCCACCGTGAACTTCAAGTTGCCAAATTGGATGAGGTGATCAAAAAGCGAGCAACGGCTCATCTTGCCACACTAAAAGAACATGTGAATGAGGAAGCTGTAAAGCCGCATGAGCTTGTCTAGGAAGTGAATGTGATATGTTCGAGAGACAAGGGACAAAGTTATGCATCTTAGGTCCTGAATAGTGTATTGTAGTAATGTAAGTCAGATATGTATTGTTAATGAGACTACTCGGTGCAATAAAAGCTTTAAAAAAAATCGGCGCTCCGCGCCTCGCCAGGGGGCAAGCCCCCTGGACCCCCGGTTACCTCTATTTACATACTTCGGACGAAATTATTGAAACACAGAATGTGTTTGCGTTGTCGCGCAACCAAGTGACAACCAAACAAGCGTCATTGTTTACTATTCATTTATAACATCAATTTATATAGTTATAGTATGAAACTACGAAAAAAAAAACGAAATAAATTCGTGATAAATCAAGAGCGATTTATCAAGTAAATGTCCTAAAGAGGCTACATACGAAATTACAGCTTCCTAGAGTGTAAAGTATAGAAATTAGCTTTAAAAGCCACTCATCTGATCCGGACCCTGGACATCGTCAAGTAAATGTCCTAAAGAGGCTATATACGAAATTACAGCTTCCTAGAGTGTAAAGCATAGAAATTAGCTTTAAGAGCCACACATCTGATCTGGACCCTGAGCATCGTCAAGTAAATGTCCTAAAGAGGCTACATACGAAATTACAGCTTCCTAGAGTGTAAAGCATAGAAATTAGCTTTAAGAGCCACACATCTGATCCGGACCCTGAGCATCGTCAAGTAAATGTCCTAAAGAGGCTACAAACGAAATTACAGCTTCCTAGAGTGTAAAGTATAGAAATTACCTATTCAAATTATTTAACCTCCGCTTCACAAATCAAACCGTTTTCGTAATACTCAGATCACCTGCTATGAATCAAATCATCGAAACACAAGCTCAATGAAATCATCAGAAATTAACAAGCGGTTGCAATCATGTTCACAATATCAATTATTGAGAATGATCACCTGTGTGTAAACAATTATTTATATAACCATGCTCATAACTCAGTTTGTTGGACACGCACTTCGCAGTAGTTAACATAATATTGTTGGATAAATCGAGAGCTTTCGAACGAATGGTCAACGAATTTTGTGGGATGAAAAACGACGAAGTACCATATCCCTAGCAACGACTCGGTTGTACGTGAAAATCATCCGTCACACATTTCGTTACCATCCCGCGTTCCATTTTCGGCTAGTTAGTCCATGGCTAAAACACATTCTGTGTTAAAATCCTACACAGAAAAAGAGTAACTGTTGAAAATTTCAACAAAATATCTCGACCCATTATTGAGAAAAGGCAAAAAACGTGCTAAACACGACGTATTTTCAAGTAAGGTAGGGTGGGCCAAGTGCGTACGAGAAAAACATAAGTTTGACTTTGCCTGCCAATTACCAACTACCCTTAAACAAATGTTTTATATCTATACGTAGACAGCTGATAAAAGAAAACGGTTTTAACAATTATTAGATGAGTGAATTGAAAGCTACTGACAAGGCATTTAGCGTGAGGATTTGTGGTGAAATGAGATTGTTGGAAGGTTCAGAAAGGTTTTCTTCAGTTCGAGTTCTCAACCCTATCCCCGAGCAGGTACGAAAAGTTCATGCACTCGCGGTGCTTGGAACACAGCTATTGTCAAGGCGAAATATTCCAGGTTTAGTTCCAATAGCTACTCCACGTTGCTTCAAAATGAGCTAAAACTATTTCCCAAACTGTGACAAAACGGCTTGTCAGATTTTCATTCTGAAATTTGTATGTAAGCCATAAGTAGGTACCTACTTAGAATTGATGTGCCATTCTTAGTTTTAACATGGAATCATGTTTTAGCGCCGCCGAAAAGTGAGATGAAAGTAGCGCCAAAAATTGTGATGATTTCCGCTTACAACCGAATCGTTGCTAGGGATATGATACTTCGTCGTTTTTCATCCCACAAAATTCGTTGACCATTTGTTAGAAACCTCTCGACCATACTATGTTAACTACTGCAAAGTGCGTGGCCAACAAGCTGAGTTATGAGCATGGTTATATGAATAATTGTTTACACACAGGTGATCATTCTCAATTATTGATATTGTGAACATGATTGCAACCGCTTGTTAATTTCTGATGATTTTATTGAGCTGGTGTTTCGATTATGTGATTCATAGCAGGTGATCCGAATATTGCGAGAACGGTTTGATTTGTGAAGCGGTGGTTAAATAATTTTAATAGGTAATTTCTATACTTTACACTATAGGAAGCTGTAATTTCGTATGTAGCCTCTTTAGCCTCTTTCTATAATAAAGTGAATGTTTACTCGCGAGTTTATATTAGGAGATCATCATCTCACAAGAGCTCAATCGTCGTGATCATTTCTATAATAAAGTGAGAGCGAGGAGCTAAAACATGATTCCATGTTTTTTACATTTTAGTAGTCAGGCTCAAAGTAATAACATCCTTGCGAGGCCCGAAGGGCCGAGTTTTAGAATTGTTAACACAGAATGTGTTTTAGCCATAGACTAACAAGGCAAAAAAGCTACTTAACGAAATCTGAAACGAAATGTGGGACGAAATCTGTGACGACAACATTGTGATGATTTCCACTTACAACCGAGTCGTTGCTAGGGATATGATACTTCGTCGTTTTTCATCCCACAAAATTCGTTGACCATTCGTTCGAAAGCTCTCGATTTATCCAACCATATTATGTGAACTACTCCGAAGTGCGTGGCCATCAAGCTGAGTTATGAGCATGGTTATCTGAATAATAAAATTGTGTTCACTTCATTAACATTAGTTTTAAAATTGTGAATGATTTTTCTATATTCGATACAATTTTACGTACCTATGAAATTAAGTAAAACATGTGCAAAACTGTGTTCCATTGAGTGTCACGTGTACTAAGAGTTATGTTTATATGTGAAATGTTAACTAAATTATTTTGATATATTTCTAGGTGATTGTCCACGTACTCAAGAATGGCCTTGTTTTTCGAAGGTCGGCAGCAATCCATGGCAGGGAATCCGTGATGATCCTCCAAACAACCACAACGCACCCGTGAAAGTACCAACAATTTAAAATCTGGCGATTTTACTGAAGAAAATTCCCGAAAAAGTCGATCGAATCCCCAAGTTTTCAAAATAAGTACCTATCTGGGGAATTTTCAAACTTATTTGACGGTGATCTAAAATTATTCCGGGATTAACACATTTTAACCAATTTTGGACAGTTTTGAAAAGGATTTCGTAACTTTTGGCACAGTTTTTTAAACACTTTCGAACCACTTTTCGGAGATCTGAACAAACCCAGAATTTATTAACATTTTCGAATAGGATTTTGGTGTTTTAGCACGGTTTTTTGATCACGTTTTTGTAGCTTTTGATGCAGTTTTTTTTAACAGGATTTTGTAATAGTTAGTAAAGTTTTTATGAACAGTTTCGAACTGTTTTTCGTAGATCTGGACAATGTCAGTATTTTTGAACAGTTTCGAATAGGCTTTTGGTGTTTTAGCATAGATTTTTGAACAGGTTTTCGTAGATTTTGACGCGGTATTTTGGAACAGGAATCCGTAGTTTTTAGCACAGATTTTGGACAAGTTTTCGTAGTGTTGGACAGTGTTTTCGTTTTCGTATTTGACGCAGTTTTTCTGGAACAGGATTCCGTAGTTTTCGGCACAGATTTTTGCGCAGTTCCACACAAGTTTTTGCAAAATACGATACAATTTCACGAATAAAATTAAGTAATATATGTGCAAAACTGTGTACCATTGAGTGTTACGTATGCTAAGAATTACGTTTATGTGAAATGTTAACTAAATTATTGTGAAATGTTTCTAAGTGATTGTCCACGTACTCAAGAATGGCCCTGTTTTTCGATGGTCGGCAGCAATCCATGGTAGGAAATCCGTGATGATCCTCCGAACAAGCACAACGCACCCGTGAAAGTACGAAAATGTTCAAATCTGTTGATATTTACTGAAGAACATTCCCGAAAAAGTCGATCAAATTCCCAAGTTTTCAAAATATGTACCTATCCGGTGAATTTCGAAACTTATTCGACTGTGATAACGGTTTGAAATAATTCCGGGGTTCACGCATTTTAACCGATTTTGGACAGTTTTGAAAGGGATTTCGTAACTTTTGGCACAGTTTGTTGAACAGTTTCATGTAGGCTTTTGGTGATATAGCACAAATTTTCAAACAGGTTTTCGTAGCTTTTGACCATAGTTTTTCAAACAGGATTTCGTAACTGTCAGCACAGTTTTTTGAACCGTTTCGAACAATTTTTCGTAGATCTGGACAATGTTAGAATTTTTGAACAGTTTCGAATAGGCTTTCGGTGTTTTAGCACAGATTTTTGAACAAGTTTTCGTGAATTATGACGCAGTTTTTTAGAACAGGATTCCGTATTTTTTGGCACAGATTTTTGAGCAGTTTCAAACAATTTTTTGCGAAATACGATACAATTTCACGTATAAAATTAAGTAAAACATGCTTATGTGAGATGATAACTAAATTATTGTGATAAGTTTATAGGTTATTGTCCACGTACTCAAGAATGGCCCTGTTCCTCGACGGTCTACAGCAATCCATGGCAGGAAATCTGTGGTGATCCTCCAAACAACCACAACGCACCCGTGAAAATACGACAATTTCCAAATATGTTTATATTTACTGAAAAATTCCCGAAAAAGTCCATCAAATTCCGAAGTTTTCAAAATATGTACCTATCTGGTGAATTTCGAAATTTTTTCGGCTGGGGTGATTGGAAATTATTCCGGGATTCACACATTTTAATCAATTTTGGACAGTTTTGAAAAGGATTTCGTAACTTTTGGCACAGTTTTTTTTAAACAGTTTCGAATAGACTTTTGGTGCTGTTGCACGGATTTTTGAACAGGTTTTTGTAGCTTTTGACGCAGTTTTTTGAACAGGATTTTGTAACTGTTAGCACAGTTTTAACGGATGTTTGAACAGGTTTCGTAACTTTTGACGCAGTTTTTTTCCCAGGATTTCGTAACAGTTTTTTGAAAGTTTCGAACGATTTTTCAACAATCTGGACAATGTCAGAATTTTGAACAGTTTCGAATAGGCTTTGGTGTTTTTTCACAGATGATTTTTGCACAGGTTTTCGTAGATTTTGATGCAGTTTTTTTAAACAGGATTCCGTAGTTTTGGCACAGATTTTTGAACAGTTTCGAATAGGCTTTTGGTGTTTTAGCATAGATTTTTGAACAGGTTTTCGTAGATTTCGACACAGATTTTTTGGAACAGGATTCCGTAGTTTTTGACACAGATTTTTGAGCAGCTTCAAACAAGTTTTTGTGAAATACGATACAATTTCACATATAAAATTAAGTAAATCATGGTTATGTGAAATGATAACTAAATTATTGTGATAAGTTTATAGATTATTGTCCACATACTCAAGAATAGCCCTGTTTTTCGAAGGTCGGCAGCAATCCATGGCAGGAAACCCGTGATGATCCTCCGAACAACCACAACGCACCCGTGAAAATACCAAAAATTTCAAATCTGTATTTTATCTGTTTATCTGTATCTGATATTTACAGAAGAAAATTCCCGCAAAAGCAGTTATTTGGTGAATTTTGAAACTTATTTGACGGTAATAACGATTTAAAATTATTCCGGGATTCACACATTTTAACCGATTTTGGACAGTTTTGAAAAAGAATTCGTAACTTTTGGGACAGTTTTTCGAGCAGTTTCGAAAATTTTCCGTAGATATGGACAATGTCAGAATTTTTGAACAGTTTCAAATAGGCTTTTGGTGTTTTAGCACAGATTTTTGAAAGGGTTTTCGTGGCTTTTGACGCAGTTTTTTTTAACAGGATTTTGTTATTGTTAGCACGAATTTTGGAACAATTTCAAAATTTTTTTCGTGGTTCTGTGCAATTTCAGAATTTTTTAACAGTTTCGAATAGGGTTTTGGTCTTTTAGCACGGATTTTTGAACAGGTTTTCGTAGTTTTTGGCACAGATTTTTCAACTGGTTTTCGTAGATTTTGACGCAGTTATTGGCACAGTTTTTTGAGCAGTTTCAAACAAGTTTTTGGTTTTTTTAGCGCGGATTTTCGGAAAGTTTCGCGAAGGTTGGAGAAATTTTTCGAGGCGGTGAAAACTCACAGGGCGGCCGACGGATGACTGAGCGAGCGCGATGGAGCGGCGGATGACCTGGAATTTCCCCCCCGGGAAGGCGTCGCCCCGAACAGTATTGTCCCTTTACGAATTGTCCCCCCCGTACGAATTGTCCCTTTACGAATTGCCTCCCCGACGAGAAGGGGGGACAGGAGGAGGTCCCGGACAAAAGGCGTTTGTCCAGAAGGTGGGTCAGTCCCGGACTGTCTCTTCTCTCTTCGGACTGGGTCATTGGGCAGAAGCGCGTCACGACGTGACGGTCCAGGAGGAAAAAAAAGGGTGACGAACGGCGGCGGCCGCGAAGATGAAGAAGAAGTGAAGAAGATTGGAAGGAAAGTGAGGAGGAAAATTGGTTTCCGAAGAAGAAAAGGCGACTTGTGAAGGGCGTCAACTGTCATGTGAACGCTATTGGAAAGAGAACGGAGAATGTTTTGAATGCCGCCAGAGCTCTGACATTGATTTTGTCCTTAACGGATCCTAGTAATGCCCTAAGACTATTTTTAGCTTTAAAACTCACTTTTTAACCTCTCGATGATAGAATTTTGCCGATTTTATAAGAATTTTTCCCATAATAAGGTTTACTTATCCATTGTACACACAAACATAAACATAAAAATGGTATATGTAAGTCTAGTGCAATCCATAATTCAACACGGAATTATCGTATGGGGTGGCCATATAGGATAAGGTTCTTAGAAAATAGAGTAGGGAAAAAGTTTCCAATCTGGCTAGGGAAGATGTAACTTTAGAAGAAAAACAATGGATAAGTATACCTTATTATGGGAAAATTTCTGATGAATATTTCTTATTCACGAGTCATTTTTACAAGTTGAGATGAAGGCTAAATTTCAAATTTTCCAAAAATTTGAATACAACTTTGGGGGGGGGGGGGGGGGGGATTTAGAGGAAAAAAGCCACAGTTCCTTTGAGCCTGACGGCTAAAATTAAAAAACATGAATATGCTTTAGCCGTACACGACTCACTCCTCGTCGATTCTCTGAACCCGACCCCCCATCGGCCTCTGAACTCTGTTTATCATTCTGCCATCAATCCTAAAACATGGAATCATGTTTTAGCTCCTCGCTCTCACTTTATTGTAGAAATGATCATGACCATTGAGCTCTTGTGAGATGATGATCTCCTAATAGAAACTCGCGAGTAAACATTCACTTTATTATAGAAATGATCACGACGATTGAGCTCTTGTGAGATGATGATCTCCTAATAGAAACTCGCGAGTAAACATTCACTTTATTATAGAAAGAGGCTAAAGAGGCTACATACGAAATTACAGCTTCCTATACTGTAAAGTATAGAAATTACCTATTAAAATAATTTAACCACCGCTTCACAAATCTAACCGTTCTCGCAATATTCGGATCACCTGCTATGAATCACATAATCGAAACACCAGCTCAATGAAATCATCAGAAATTAACAAGCGGTTGCAATCATGTTCACAATATCAATAATTGAGAATGATCACCTGTGTGTAAACAATTATTCATATAACCATGCTCATAACTCAGCTTGTTGGCCACGCACTTCGCAGTAGTTAATATAGTATGGTTGGATAAATCGAGAGCTTTCGAACGAATGGTCAACAAATTTTGTGGGATGAAAAACGACGAAGTATCATATCCCTAGCAACGACTCGGTTGTAAGCGGAAATCATCACAATTATTGGCGCTACTTTCGTTGCACTCTCATGGGACATTTTTTTTCGGTAGTTAGGTCACGGCTAAAGCATATTCATGCTAAAACTCTTCATACCAACACCCAAATACTAAATCTAGAGTTATTCCTAAAATTTGATCATGACAGGTTGAACCCGTGTATAATAACTTACTAAAACTGAAATTTCTGACGTAAGGGGTTTGAGGGGGTCAGGGTTGCGAAATAGTTCATCACTTTTCCAACAAGTACCGCCACAGTATTTTAGTGAGATTTGTGAGTCGTAAGACAGTTTTTGGTGACTTCAACTTAACGTCACCATTCACCGTAGTCTTGAGAGAGCAAAGGAAGATGCTAACCCAAATGGAACTGTGGGGGGGGGGGGGGGGGGGGGCACGGTTGCCTAATTTTTATGTCACGTTAACGTTAGTTGGGCAACGCGATATTTTCCCCCAGCTGTCTTGTTGTCCAATCAAATTCTTCATTTCGATATGAAACGCCGATTATTAATCCTAAATTTGAATTTCATGTTAGTTTCAGTACAAATATGGGCTAATTTATCATTTTAGCGAATTTTTGAAGAAAATTAAGCTATTGCTCTCGCCTCAAAATTTGTAGAATGTGAATTTTTGAAAACATTTTATGCAGAAATCCGTTTCAGGCTATTCTGAATCATATTCTGAAGTTTAACGCATTTTTTTATGTATGTATGTATGTATGTATATATGTATGTATGTATGTATGTATGTATGTATGTATGTATGTGTCATTCCAGACGATAACTGTCCGTAGAATTGGGCTAGAAACTTCAAACAAATTTTAAAATGTTAAGGACACAAAAACAAAGTTCAAGTTCGTTGGCCAGCATGATCGGATTACATCTTCGGGTTGAAATGTTCAAAAATGTAGTCAAAAATTTCAAAATAACCTGTTTTTTGCGATTTGTTGTGCGAAATATTTTTTTCAGCATACTAACATGTGGTATATTCGGAATCAGCGTAAAATTTCCTATAAGAATATGTATCAAGTTTTCAAAAATTTCAAAGTTGAAAAATCAGTCAAAAATCGAAATAATGCCGTTCGCTAGTTGTAAAAATCGGTAATATTTGAATGAAATATTGTCCAAATTCAGATTGAACTACTGTTATGGAAGTATCCCTGTATAAGCAATCCTAGAACCATGCTGTTTGAAACGTAGGTAGTAGGTGCTTGTTAAAAAAATAAAAAAATAAAAAAAAAAATAAAAAAATGTAATCACAACTGATGAGTTTACTCTGTGAAATATTCCGTCCTCCGATTCTCTCGGTCGCTCTCTTTAATGTTTTACGCTCAACTGTTTTAGGACTTGATGTAGCTTTAATACTGACTGTGGCTTAGAAAATATCAGCCATGAAATTATGAAGAAGTTCTATTTATGTACGTACTAGCACGCAGACCCTAAGTCGAAGATTTCTTCAAAATTCGCTCTTGGGGTCATGCTGCATGACTGGACTTTTTTTTTTTTTAGTTTTCAATTCGTAAACAAGGCATGGATTTAACGCAAAGCCTCAAATGGGAAACACAGCGGTTTAGATGCACTTATAGGTCATTAGTCGTTTCATACTTCATGTTTTTGGGTTTTCAGTTGGGTAACATATCAACAAGTATGAAAAAGTATTTATCTCTATGACAATGAACCAGGATTTCACCTGACACAATCATCAGTGGTGGCAGCACTTCACGCAATGGTCACGAGAAAATAGTTGAGAGATCAGGCAATACTGCGAAGTAGTGTCTTAAAACTCAGTTTTCTCATTGAAAAACATGTAAAAATAATAATAGAAACAAGACTCTAATCGACCAAATAGAGCCTGTGCGCAAAAGAACGGATTTTTTCGATCGAGTTGAAGGCTAGTAAAGCTAGACAGTGGAGGCGGACTTCAGATGGCACATTCAGTTTCTACGCGACTTGAAACGTAAAATAACCAAGTTTGAGAGGTGTTCAAAAACCTACCCGCTACATCAACATAATTAGTTGGTAATGAGGCATTTGAAAAGAAAAACTATTATTATGTACTTCAGCAGTATTCGAGTAATTTTGAGGTGCCCAGTAGTGTTACATTTACAGAAAGGTTAGGCTGGTGCCTTTAGGTCCCCAAACTGGTGACGTTAAATGAGCCATTCTAACGTACGTTGCTAACGTTCCCTCAAGGTCACGTACTCTTGGGTACGTTAGGGTGACGTTAAGGGCACGTTAGTTAGTGGTCATCAAAAACTCTAGTGACATTCATTTCTTGTTGGTATTCATGATTCATGCAAGTTATATTCATTTTATTGTTCATAAATTTTCAAAATCTGCCATTCCAAAAGCTTTTGTGAATAAGAAAAGAACTAGGAAACTTAGAAATGCTGGAAACTGAACACACAGGATAGGTAAGCGGGAAAATCCCCAAGGTGGTTCAGCGTTACTTGGAGATAAGTACCGTCACTTTAAGATAAGACACTAATTCGACTCTCTTGACTCTATCAGGTTTAGCATACGCTGTCGCTCGCCCCAGTAGATAAAATACCCAAGCACTTTATCACAATTGACTTATCGCTTAGGAACTTTCTAATAGATAGATAATACATAGATTGTACTCACTTAGGTCCGTATCTCGGGTGGTTGAGGATGGACTGAACGGTGGACTCTCTGAGCTGGAAGTTGCCGTACGGGAGCGGGGATTTCTCGCTCGAGCCCAACGCGCTGTCCGTGAAGTCGGAGTTGAGATTCTGCCTGCAACACAAAGGAGAAAAGCGGCTCTAAATCCTGTTAAAGGGAAAACTAAAACAGTCCGGGACACTGGGATAAATGATTGGCCACACCGATGACCCGATTTGGTGCCTTCGGATTCTGCCCAGGCGCCGGAAAAATCGTTTCCTGTTTAGGGGAGTGAACAATTTGTTTGCTCCTCAGCTTCTTAACTTCTGCCAAGTTGGGTGTGGACACCTGGCTTCCACGTAACCGTGAAAATTACCAAACAATCATACAAGATCGAAGATCCCCAGTTATTTGCTATAGTGCTATAGTTAGGGTAAAAAACCACCTTGCGTCTGGAAGCTTAAGAGTGGTAGCGTAGAATACGTTTTAGCGAATTTTCGTAGAAAGTGAAGCTATTGCAATGCTCCAAAAATTTTTAAATCAAAATTTTCTTCATTGAGATCCGTTTTGTGGCATTCTGAAACAAGTCCTAGAGTTTAACGCTTTTTAGTCTTTTTCATATATATTTATATATATATATAAGTTGTGGTGAGCTTCTGACTACTCAAATATGAGAACTTGAGGTTGAGAAATGACCAAGCTAGTCTATGTGTGGAGTTGTTTATTCTACGACTTTTCGGTCCTGTAGCAGGACCCTATTCATGTAGGTAGTTTTCCTATACAAAAACCAATTAAGAAATTGAAATACCTACATCGATTTTCTTCAAAAATTATAAATTACCTACTATATGTTTTACTTTACTTCACTATCTGTAATTTGTAATTTTTGAAGAAAATCGATGTAGGTATTTCAATTTCTTAATTGGTTTTTGTATAGGGAAACTACCTACATGAATAGGGTCCTGCTACAGGACCGAAAAGTCGTAGAATAAACAACTCCACACATAGACTAGCTTGGTCATTTCTCAACCTCAAGTTATATATGTATTTATTTATTTATTTATGACAAGGTGTTAATATTCTCGAAGGTTCGTCAATAAATCAGGTGTTTTCCTCACGTCGACGTTTCGTCCAATTTATCAGACATCTTCAGGACTGAGGGATGTTATTATCCTATTACTGTATTTTATTATTATTGTTTACTGTAAACTAACAATCCTGCCCTCAGCATATTGTTTGTTACCATAGTTTTATAGTTTTTTCATACATTGCTTATTAACTACAACATGATCTACAATATAGAATGAAACATAGACAATAACATCCCTCATCCCTGAAGATGTCTAATAAAGTAAGGAAAAAACCTGATTTATTGACCAACTCTCGAGAACCTTAACACCTTGTTTTAAGAAGAAGTGGTCGAGAACTCAACATATTGTTATTATTTATTTATGTATATATATATATATATATATATATATATATATATATATATATATATATATATATATATATATATATATATGTCTAGCCTTCATGATTCTTTTCTAGATGTCCCAAGGATTCTTCATTTCACATTTCAGCTTCATAGGTTGAATAGCAAAGAAATTAGCTAGAGGAATTAGATTATTTTTTTTGGTCGGCTACAAAGGTTCAATACTGAAAATAGTAAACCAAAAGGTGCTTATGTGGTATAATGGCCGGTGAATGTGAACGTTAAAACACAGGCACAATAATTATTGTAAATGTAATAAATGTAAATGTAATAAATTATACATTGTAGGGTACTATCAACTCACTGTTACAGGCTGAGGAATGCAAAGCCCGCATAGCACAAAAGAGTTGCGTCTGCCTATCGCAATCCTCAACTGGCGCACAGTGTGGCAGGGCTGGAATAAACCCACCAAAAAAAAGTTTCCATTTCAACGTTGTTTCGAAAATGTTCTTCACATGAAAAGTGTGAAGAGTTGATTTTTCATCAGTTTTTTTTTCTATCAGAAAGTAGTTTTCTTCAGAAAGAAGGCTCACCTTTGCTCAACATATTAAGGATCTACTAAAAAGATGCACATAAACGATTACACCTGCTACGCAATCAAGTTATGTCAATTTAAAAAAAACTATTGATTTATAAAGTATTTATCAGGCCCCTTTGGAGTTATGCTCTTCCTATATGGGGAACCTGTTCCAATTCTCAATTTCGACGGCTGGAGCAGCAGCAAAATCGGGTATTGCAAAGAGAAATTGTACAAGCTCCGCCATACGTAAGGAACACGACAGTCTACCACGACTTTGATCTCGAGACTTCACAGGAATGTCGTAAGGCTGCAATGTGACGATTTTTTGTTGTTATTGTGCACGTCAACAACCTTGTATGTGAAGGGTTTCAATAACCACAAGACCCGAGGCTCCGAAGACCTCGCCATATCCTGAACATTATCGATATGTAACGACGTACATGTAACATTAATTGGTTAAATATAAAATATCTTTCAAGCACGTTTTCCATGTTATAAGGTACTTCGTATTGTGAAGTTAAATCAGTGTGATAATCTGTCAATGAGGTATATTTATTTTAAGGAAATGGTCTCAATAAAATATTTGAAAAAAAAGTAGTTTTCCAAGATACCTAGAAAAAACGTCATTTATCAGTACAAAATAAATTCGTTCCGTATGCTTTGGTCAATAAAGCTAAAACTTTGGAACTTACTACGCTGTTTTCACATACCTACTAGATCAGTGTTTCTTAAACTTTTTTCCATGTACCCTCAGAGCAGAAACGAGAATGTTAATGTACCCCCCACAGATTTTCATGTACCCATCATCTCTAAAAAAATTATTAACACACATAGGTACTGAATTAATAATGAAATTCAAAATAAATTTCCAGAGCTCAGGGATTATTGCTAATAAAATACGACTTCTTATATTTATGAACTGTGTTTGTAGAATACAAATTTATAACCACATTCATGATTATATAAGATGAAAATTGTAAACACGAAGAAAGATTGGTAGGTACCTAGCTACTTTAGCCAAAAAGAAGGCCATAAGCATAAGTACATTTTGATAATAGTAAAAAGTCTTTAAATTCAAAATCAATCTTCGAAAAAATAACTTTAAAAATAGAAGGTTAAAATGGAACGAACCACGTTATGTGTCTGAAGAGCAGGAACATGTACCTACCGATAGAAATATTGCAATTTTTGTATTGAGAAATTTTAGGTTTGAAAATTATTGAAACGAATGAAATAATTTGTAAGTAGTGAGTTTGCATGAACTCGAAGGCAAGAGGGTAGGTAGGTACTACCAACGAATTCTATTGGTATAATCTTGAAACACAGAGACTAAAATTTATTCACAGAATGACTATTGTTGGGTCATTGTTCGTGGGTTAAAAACCTCAACATCTACGTCTTGGCCCTGGAAAATAATCATGGCTGAGGCATTTTGGTCAAAATCCGTTATGTGCCCACAATCTTAAATTTTTTTCAAATCACTACTAGACTATCATCAAACACTATTTATAGGCTACAAACATTCCAACACACTAGTACGGCCAAATATAAATGACTTTTGTTGAGTTTCTTGTCTTATCTTGACCATGAAGGTCAAATTCCGTTATATGCCCGCCAAGCTAAACGCCCAACTAATCTGCATTTTTACTAAGGGATTGACTACTTGATGTTATGTATTTTTGAGATGCGAGCTTGCGAGCATCCAGACCACCAAACTATACACGGTCAAATTCCACATTAAGATTGTGGGCACATAACGGATTTTGACCGGCATTTTATTTATTTATTTTATTTTATTTATATTTGTTTTTGCGATGCATTGTAGATTTAAAACCCCTCAATACACAGAGCTTCTCAAGTACCCCTGGACTTTGTCCATGTACCCCCTGGACTTAGTCCATGTACCCCCAGGGCTACATGTACCCCACATTAAGAAACACTGTACTAAATGATTTAACAAAATTAACCGGCACCCACGTTCACTAATTCGCAAGGATTAGGAAGGAGACACACACAAATTTGGAACATTTTCATTTAAAATTTTTGGAGCCATTGCAATATCTCAATTTCCATTGAAAATTCACTAAAAACGAGGATTTAAATGGAATTAGCCTTATTAAGTTGAGATTCCTGAAAAATTTACCTGTAGATGGACCAAGCGTGGAGATCTTCAGAGGTGGAGGGGACCATCCCGCGGGAAGGCGGTGGGAGGCGCTCGTCCCCGGCTATGGAGTATCGTCTCTGCTCCATTTCCCAGACCTCTGGCATCCCCCCTCCTGCAACATAAACAAATTTATTAGGCAATTTATCAGTGAACGGGCATAGCACAATCAACAACAGGAAATGAAAATTCGCCAGAGAATATGCATCATAAAATAATAATTATCGAACAAATTCAATCATACAAAAAATTTAAAAAAACGACTGCCAAGTTGGGTGTGGCAAATAGATTCCTCGTTTACCTATCAACTCCTTCCAACTATCATCAAAATTTAAGCGAACTCGAACGGCTAGAGAGTGAAATGATGGAACACGATGGAATTTACGTTTTCGCATGCGCAGAATGAAGTATTGATTTAGCAACAATGCAACTGATGGGGGGACATCTACAACCTAACCCGCGCATCCCCTGAAAATTTCATTGAAATCGGATGAAAACAGTGGTAATTACGGTCGTTACAAGGATTTCACGTAGGTGCATGAGCAGTAGCTATAAATGGTACAATCATGTTGAAATTCAAATAGGATAATCACATCGTCATCCCCCAACTATCAGCCAAATTTGAGCGATATCGGACGACTAGGGCGTGAAAGAGTTAAGTGAAATGGAATTTACGTTTGCGCATGCGCAGAGCGGAGTATTGATTTGGTAACGATGAAACTGACAGGGGACCATCTACAACCTACAACCTTGTATTCTCTGACAATTTCATCCAAATCAGATGAAAACAGTGGAAATTAAGGTCGTTACAAGGATTTCACATAGGCACATGCACAGTAGCTATTAATGATACAATCACGTTGAAATTGATGATCAAATCGTCATCCCACATCTATCATCCAAATTTGAGAGAGATCGGACGACTAGGGCGTGAAAAAATGGAGCATAATGGACTTTACGTACGCGCAGGCGCACAGTGAAGTATTGATTTGGCAAAAACGAAACTGACAGGGGATTGTCTACTCCCTAGTCCGTACATTCCCTGAAAATTTCATCCAGATCGGATGAAAACTGTGGAAAATAAGCTTGAATTACAAGGATTTAATATTGGCCCATGCGCAGTAGTTATTAAAGATATAA
Organism: Adelphocoris suturalis; assembly: GCA_030762985.1. Lineage (NCBI taxonomy): Eukaryota > Metazoa > Arthropoda > Insecta > Hemiptera > Miridae > Adelphocoris > Adelphocoris suturalis. The sequence goes on along the minus strand of CM061049.1, from coordinate 16,380,296 downwards.
TCATGTTGAAATTAATATAAGATAATCAAATTGTCATCCCCCAACTATCATCCAAATTTGAGCGATATCGAACGTGGGAGAATGATGCTGTGGGGCTGAAAATGATGCCGGGTGAGTATTTACACCACCCCAGCATTTGCTCGCGATTGCTTACAGTGTTCACGATCAATGCTCATTTCGTGTAAACCCGGCTTGTAAGAATATCAACAATGATTAGTATTAATCCGAAGACGTGACTGACCCTTCACCCTCTCCCACCACCGTTCATTCGACATCCGAGCACGACAATCAGTCGTCCTCCGTTGCCCGTGCGCACAAACTATATTTATTTTCACCTTCAAAATCGCGAGTGCCACGTGGGATTTTGTGTGGTCCATCCCTACTGACATCCGGAAGTGATTATACGCAACTTTTCGTAGAAAATTATATAGTATAGTAAATTATAAAAATTAATTAAAATTATAGTTAGATCTCCACCATAATAAAGCTACCAAGCTTTATCAAAAGATTGAGAGTTAGATCTCCACCATAATAAAGCTACCAAGCTTTATCAAAAGATTGAGAGTTAGATCTCCACATTAACTGGTCCCAGCCGGAAATTTTATGCATGTAGCATAGATTGATTCAATGAAATAATCCTAAAATAATCATCCATTGAAATGTCCATGGTTTTATATGATAAAATAAAAACAACAACTAAAATATACTACTCCTCAAATTTCAAATATCAACACACATTAGGGTCAGAATAGGCCGAGTGTTAATCCTGTTTATATAAGATTCAATAACATGAAACTTCTCAATCGATCTCTGACTATAAGTAATGGATATTTTTGTGTAATATTCAACTTGTTACAGAATAAGTGACTCGATCAAGTCACTCATAAAAAAAAACAGCTGATATAATTTGAACTACCTAATGAAATTCAATCTGACAAAACTGAGTGACTTAACCGATACACAAGAGAGTCATTTCAGACTTTTTCTTTAACGTTGATATTTTTCTTTTACAGATCAACCAACCACACCACAATAGTTTGGCGGATAGTTTGGCGGATTCATCAGTTCCAATTTTGTTTATAACCTTATTATTAAAATTTTACAGTTTCTAGAAATTTCATTGGCGATTTTGATTCAATACATAGGGATAGCAAGGTTCTGTTTTGTTTGGCTGTAGATTTTCACGAGTTGGCCAACATTCAATAAGTTCAGCTTCATGAATGAAGGCTAATAGAAATGAGCGTCCTTAGCCAATACCTTTTTTTCCTTGCTCAAATACATAAACCACTTTTCAAAATTATTATGAAACCAGATAATAAAAATAATTGATAATAACCAAACTCATATAAAATATATCCCATGGAAAATTTGGGGTTTTCACGTGGGACCGTGAAAAGTCAGTATGGCCGTTTCGGGAATATTGTTAATTTGAGAACAATTCGGTATACCTACCAATTCTATTCTTCATTTGGCGGACAATTAATTACTGAATCATCCAAACTTCTACCCAGGTTGTCATAACCCCATAATTATTTACTTTTCCGATAACGGCGTTGCTTGGAAATTCGATCGTCTTTCCTTTAATTTAAAAACTTATGTTCAATCAGAAAATAAAATCACTTGGCGTTTGTGCTAAACCCGAAAGGTGGTGTTTTTCATTAATTTAAATAATAGTGTCAACCCTAGTGTTATAAACATTTACTATTAATTCTAGATATATATGGACAAAATTTTGTGCTTCTACTCCTCCGAAACCGCTTGTCCGATTTGGACCAAATTTTGATATGATGTATTACCCTTTCGAAACTTGTGCCTCGATGACCTGTAATATCAATCATGATGATGGCAAAATCGTGCTCAAATCTCTCCTATTTACCGTAGGACGTCGAAATTTGATAGGGAGCCTCCATGGGACAACAAGAGACGAGCAAAGTGAGGAGCCCCATCCTGATCAGCTGAGTGTGTTAAAATCTTTCCTGTTCACCGCAGGACGTAGAAAATTGGTAGGTAGCCTCAGTGGGATAATAAAAGATGAATGTCCTTACAGGCTCCATCCTGATCAGCTGAGTGTGCTAAAAGTTATGTCGTCTGTCTGATTGTACAACGAAATTTGACAGGGAGTCTCTCTAGGACATCAAGGGACGAATGAAAATTACGGGCTCCACCAGAGCTCCAGCAGATCGATTCGAAAAGTTGGTGCTGCTTACACAAGCTGCGCGAGTGTTTTTATCATTATCACGGTCTTTTAACTATTTTTTTCAAATTGTCCTACGGATCCGGTGAGTGAATTTACAATAAATAATACTTTGGCTGTGGTGGTCAACGCTTGTCCGAGACACAGGGCTATAATATATTAAAGCGAGGTTCCCCCCCTTTTAATAGGTGGGGTCAAAAGGTTTTTGGAAATAGTGGGGCAAGCCCCCTGGACCCCTGGATGCTTACTGCTTAGAGCCTTTGGCTAAAATTCAAGGAACATGGAACATGCTTTAGCTGTGTTTTGTTTGTTGCTTCCTTTTACTATGAATTTGTTGTCTGATGTTTTCATTTAGCTCTTTATGGGCCTGCTATTCCACTTGCCGCCACAATCTGGTTCAGGACACAACATCACCGGTGGACAGATGGAGCAAAACTGATATGTAAATGACGTAAATATGATAATACGTAAATTAGTACTCACAAGCACCTTAAATGGAACTATAAATATTATGTTATCTCATGTTACACCACTAGGATTTAAACGTTGCCAAGGTACTACATAAATTACACCTTCCTTCGAAATATAACCCCGCTAAATCGATCATGGTTTTTACCGCGAATGTTGTTTTCCGTTCTTATTTCTACTCAGGGGTATATCTCAGCTTCTACCATATTTACAGCGGTTTTGGTAGTAAATAATTTATGCACAAATTCATGGCTTTCCAACAACTGGTGAACGGTTCTTGGGCGATCAAAAATGACGAAAATAAAGGTCCGTAAGTGGAAATCATTGCAAAATTTCGTGACATATCGCCACTCCCAACCGCGTCTCTCAAAAAATGTGACACATTTCGCCAGTTAGCTCAAGGCATAAAGCATGTTCCATGTTAAAACCCTAAATTTGGAAGCTTTCGAATATTTATTGTCCTTATTGCAACCCGAATCACCACGTTACGGAGGTCAGTTAAACTTGAAAAATGTATATATTACGCTATGGTACAGCCTTTGTTGCGGTTTGCGATTTCTCTATGGGGTCGGATCTATAATAGTGTTATAGAACCGTTATTTATTTTACAGAAAAAATCCTAAAAATTGGCTTCAAGAGAAAAAAAAGTAAACCGACGTATAATTTGTTCAAAGACCTCGAAATTTACAGTGCTCATCAACTATATACGTACAGCATGTGTGCAGATACGTCTTGAAAAATAAAAATGAAATCAAAGATAATATCGGAACTTCTAAAGGAAAGCCGTATAGGTTTGAGCTACCGAGAATAAAATCAAAATTTTCAGGGCATAGTCCTAACTTTTAATTATTTGTTCAAAATTTTATATCGCTTATTCACCAACACTTACAACTCTATACATAGATAACACCCTCCTTATGCTCACTAATGTATAGAAAACCTAACTCTTAAATTCAAATATTTATTTCTTCTTGAATTATCCGAATTTCTCTTTTAATAAATTATACAAAAATAGTAATTAATAAGCGTAACAGGCTTTATGTATAAGGGTGGAATAAGTCTGTGCTATTGTGGCCCCATCTCCCCGCAAATGCGCAGTAGTGTTTTCATTCACGATAAGACGCCTCATCTCTATCTTCCTATCGCTTTAGGAAATCTCCAATATTTGACTCAAACGGTTGTTGGACGAACGCCAGCGTCAAAAGATCGCCCTTGACCTACCTAGGTAGGGTCAAAACACTTCTAACGTTACCTGTATCATACGAGAATCAGTTTATAAGAATAGTACAACTTCCTTAACACCATTTCTTATGCAATTATGAGATAGGCGTCTGATCCCAAGGTTACGAACGAGGGAGGTCGTTGCTTGGATAATTCAAGAGCAAGTTGAGGAGGATCTTCCCAGATAACATCAGACGCCAAGATGATCCGCTGGGCTCCGAGCACGTAACGCAACCAGCTCGTTATGTTGGAACTCGGGAAAATCTTATGGACTCCCAGACTTGGTATTCTAGACGTCTTGCAAGATACGTGGGTGGTTTTGCACGAAACATGTTGCTATGCGACGAAGCGCCAATTATAAATTTTTTCCACGTCGGCCAGGTTGGGTGGTTAATATTATTAGGGAGATTTTGCAGTTTTCCATCTGAGTCGTTCAGCGTTGTACAAAAAGAGGTTTTTCTAGTGCAAGCAAACCAGAAGCTAACCACTGAGTCGTACTGTACTTTTGACATTTTCATGTCTTTGCCCTGGCACATTGCACAAAAAACTGTCACGTAACGTAACGTAAATATTTTGACGATTTCCGCTTACAACCGAGTCGTTGCTAGGGAAATGGTACTTCGTCGTTTTTCATCCCAAAAAATTCGTTGACCATTCGTTCGAAAGCTCTCGATTTATCCAACCATATTATGTTTACTACTGCGAAGTGCGTGGCCAACAAGCTGAGTTATGAGCAAGGTTATTTGAATAATTGTGTACACTCAGGTGATCATTCTCAATAATTGATATTGTGAACATGATTGCCACCGCTTGTTAATTTCTGATGATTTCATTGAGATGGTGTTTCGATGATTTGATTCATAGCAGGTGATCCAAATATTGCGAGAACGGTTTGATTTGTGAAGCGGTGGTTAAATCATTTTAATAGGTAATTTCTATGCTTTACACTCTAGAAAGCTGTAATTTCTTATGTAGCCTCTTTAGGACATTGACTTGACGATGCCCAGGGTCCGGATCAGATGAGTGGCTTTTGAAGCTAATTTCTATGTTTTACACTCTAGGAAGCTGTAATTTCGTATGTAGTCTCTTTAGCACATTTACGTGACGATGCCCAGGGTCCGGATCAGCTGAGTGGCTCTTAGAGCTTGCATACGAGTCTGCAGGGGGGTAGGTGATGTAGCCTGGCTCGAATTCAATGAAGTACCCACGGGTGTCGGAACAATGAGTCAACACGATCGCGAATTCAATTAAGTACCCACGGGTGGGCGGTTTCTCTTATGGCCCATTTAATTGATTTGTACGCCCCGCCGTGCGATGCACGGGTGAGATCTGCCTAGTAATAAATACAATAAGAAAACACACATGAAAATGTCCCAATGTGTTGCAGACTCGTATGCAAGCATTTCAAGCTGCTTTGTCTTTCTTATGATTTTTACTTGATTTTGTCCTTAGGAACTTTTAAAATAAATGTAAACTTTTATTGGAAAAAGTAAACAATTTATATAACCATGAAACCAAACGTAATAATTATCAATTGACTGTAGTGGAAACCACTAAAATCATCATCATTGTTCGCATGTCACTGGTCGAAATAATCTTCAAATGACTCCAGCAATGAGTAGCGTTTGGCTTACTTCAATTCTCGTTTTGTTTTATAGGATTGGTTTTGCTAAAAATCCTCTTGCATTTTGCATTTGAATGAGGGAAGGCAAATACGTTCAATACAAATTTTGGCTAGAGTAGCATGATTTTTCTCTGGATCTGGAAACTGAAATCCTCTGGAACCTGATCCAATTCACACGTTTTTATTTTGAAGAGGAAACATGAATAAAGAAATTCTCACATCCTTTTCCAAACTATTTGAAATTTGGCACAGAAGCAAGAAAAAATATGCCGTTTGCGTGCAAGTTCATAAATGAAAAGGTAACCAGGATAAAACGAAAGGGATGCGAGAGTCTAAAGATGAGAATGCACCCTACAAACAAAAATCAGGAGAATCGGTTGATCAGGGACTAAGGAGTCCATGAAATCACCTCTGTTAAGGACGGGAGGGGGGTGGGTGTCGGGTCCCCTTTGTGCTTAAAAAGTGTTGGCCAACGAACTCATCCTTTTGTTGTTTTTGGCGTAAAACGAATTTTATAGTTACTAGCTAGTTACTAGCTATAGCTTTAGAGTTACTGATTTTTATGTAACTTTGGCCCTACGTCATCAAACTGATCTAAATCCCTTAATTTGCGTGTAAATTCATATTTTAGAGTATCATTGGAACATTTCCAACCTCTCTGATTCCAAATCCGGTACTCTCCGGTACCTGGAAAGTTAATTTCCTCGATTCTTCGAAACTTCTGGTATTTTCAGCCAGTTCTACGTTGATTACGTAATAATAAAAACCTAAGTTGTCCGATTGAATGAAACGATTCAAAAGTCACACTACCGTGACTACACTACTCCAAATCTTCATAATTAAGCACGAGTCACAGATTACCTAACGTGTAATGAATTCTTTCATAATGTAAGAAGTATCAAATCAGCAAGAACACTGTTTTGACACAAAGGAAGGCCAACAGAAACAGAAATAAATGATGCATTAATAATAAAAATAGATAATAATAAAATGAATTTAAAAAAAGAAGGAACAAAAATTGTTTATAATACCACAACTCCGTGCTGGGCCAGTTATCACTTTCCAGCACGGTCAAGTACTTTATTAACTTGAAGAGCTAACACTGCCTGTACTTTAGCAATACTACACATATAGGAATTACTACATTAGGTTGTTTGTTCACTACTAATGCCACTTTTGTAATCAATTTGACAATAAACGATTCATTCATTCATTGTATTTCAGATTCTGTACGTAAATGATACCTTTTTTAAGTTTAGATTTGTAATCGGTTAATCGATTTTTTTAAATCTAAATAATCGAAAAATGAAAAAAATCTATTTATTTGAAGCATTATATTGATATGTGGCAATATATGCTCGAGAACTGTCGGTCCCAGAAAACTGTACCGATCAGTATGATTGTGATAAAACACCAAGGCTGATTTTGCTAACAAATGTTTCAAAGAAAAAACGACCGGGTGTTAAAAAAATCGACTGAAGGGTGGCGTATGTAACGGAGTGATTTCACCTTGAGGATTGCCTTTTGTATTACGCAAGGAGATTCTAAATTAATATTCCATGTCCCTCCCCAATCTATGATGCCAAAACAAAGAATTAGCTGGACCAAAGCCTTGTACATGACAAGAGTACATGCGATGGTCTTTTACCCCCCATTCAGGTTATTACAATTGAAACATGTAGGGGATGTTGCTCGCTTCGCTCGCAAAGGGTAGATCCCTAAGGGTAGGTTTTACGTGTGGAGGGGATGTTCTTATTTATGGTAGCTGGAATTGAAACCCCCTAGACTTTCGTTTGAGCCCACACACGGATTTTCCAGTTTTTTTACCCCCCACTCCTTACAACCACCCCTTACTGAGCAGGGGTTGCACAATTTTGGTGTGACCTATATTTTGCGCCGGAAGTGACTGGTTATATTAAAAAAGAATCGCGCAAATCGGTCAATCCGTTCAAAAGTTATGGAGGTACCCACATACAGACACTTTACTTTATTAATATAAAGAAGAAGATAAGAAACAGTATTTCCTCCGCTTGGTAAGCAGCTTGTTTGTGTATGTGGTACCTACAGCTATGAACACGAGTCTTTTGCATTCCGCAAAGAGATTCTAAATTACTTTTCCAAGTCCCTCCCCAAGCTATGATACCGAAACCAAGAATTAGCTAGACCTTGTACAACATGATAAGAAAGTCAAGTTGTAAAAATTTACGAATATTGTAAAATAAGTATCAGTATTTCCTTAACTCGGTAAGCAGCATGTGAATGGAGTTTATGCTTATGGTAGAGCTCTCTGAGGTTTTAGAAGTGCAAAAGGAGCAGGACGGCGCCGCAGCTGACCAAAAACGGTCCTTTTGCACTTCTGAACCCTGAGAGAGCTCTACCTACCTACCGTTGTGAACAGACTCTTGAAAACTAGTCCTTCTTTTCCCTTCCTCACCACAGGGTGGTTGAAATTGATTCTTTTAGGTACTGAATCCTTCTAAATGAGTGTATTTAACGATTTTGATAGTTGGATTATGTTGGAATTACTTTTATCATGACGTGTAAGCAGTGGATGTTGAAGGTAAGTACCAACCTACCATTGTGAACAGACTCTTGAAAACTAGTCCTTATTTTCTCTTCCTCACCACAGGGTGGTTGAAATTGATAGTTGGATTACGTTGGAAATACTTTCCTAATGACGCGTAAGCAGTAGATGGAGTAGGTAGGTCATTCAAGTTTATTCAAGGTCATCAAAGGTTATTCAAGGCTATTCAAGGTAATTCAAGGTTATTCAACATTATTCAAGGATATACTTACCTACTGTAGTAAACAGAATGGTGAATACCCTCTTAAATAAGAGTATCTAATGGTTTTGATAGTTCGATTATGTTGTAATTACTTCCACAAAGACGGGTAAGCAGTGGATATTGTAGGTTTGTGTGTTTGTAACGGAGTGATTTGACCTTGAGGATTACCTTTTGCATTACGCAAAGAGATTCTAAACTACTTTTCCAAGTCCCTCCCCAAGCTATGATACCGAAACAAAGAGTTAGCTGGACCAGCGCCTTGTACAACATGGTAAGAAAGTCAAGTTGTAAAAATTCACGAATATTGTAAAATGAATATCAGTATTTCCTCAACTAGGTAAGCAGCATGTGAATGAAGTTTATGCCTGTGGTACCTACCTACAGCTATGAACACGATTCTTTTGCATTACGCAAAGAGATTCTAAATTACTTTTCCAAGTACCTCCCCAAGCCATGATACCAAAACAAAGAATTAACTGGACCAACGCCTTGTACCACATGATAAGAAAGTCAAGTTGTAAACATTTGCGAATATTGTAAAATAAGTATAAGTATTTTCCCAGCTTGGTGCAGCATTGGAATGGATTGTATGTATATGGTAGAGATCTCTGAGGTTTTAGAAGTGCAAAAAGAGCAGGACTGCGCTGCAGCTGACCAAAAACGGTCCTTTTGCACTTCTAAATCCTGAGAGAGCTCTACCTACCTACCTACCATTGTGAACAGACTCATGAAAACTAGTCCTTCTTTTCCCTTCCGCACCCCAGGGTGGTTGAAATTGATAGTTGGATAGTTGGATTACGTTGGAAATACTTTCCTAATGACGCGTAAGCAGTAGATGGAGTAGGTAGGTCATTCAAGTTTATTCAAGGTCATCAAAGGTTATTCAAGGCTATTCAAGGTAATTCAAGGTTATTCAACATTATTCAAGGATATACCTACTGTAGTAAACAGAATGGTGAATACCCTCTTAAATAAGAGTATCTAATGGTTTTGATAGTTGGATTATGTTGTAATTACTACCACAAAGACGTGTAATCAGTGGATATTGAGGTATGTAGAGCTCTCTCACGTTTTAAAAGTGCAAAAGGAGCGGGACGGAGCCACAGCTGACCAAAATCGGTCCTTTTGCACTTCAAAATCCAGAGAGAGCTCTACCTTCCTACAGCTATGAACACGAGTGACGCGTACAACGGTGTCCGCTTCCCGGTTGATTTCACCGTTGGTTTTTGTCGCAGAAATGTCGACCTGAGATGTTTCTCTTCCCAGAGGCAACCGGCGAACAGTTTTGTTGCGTCCGCGGGTGACGTCTACACCAACGGTACTTTTCCTCCGGTGCATCGGCTTTACGAGCTGCACCGCACCGCTCTGTTTTCATCCTGAAATGCGGCTCTTGCGAACTAGAACGGAATCCCAAGGTCTTTTCAGTTGCATTCCAAAGTCTTGAATGATGTTTACCTCCCGCACACAAACAGTTCGAAACCAAACCTGTTGCATTACCCGAAACTATCTTAGAAAATGTTGAGTTGGTTTGTGCCTCAAAAAACTCAAACATGTTGGTAAGTAATGCATGCATTACAGTGACGTCCCTATGAATGGACCGATATAATTTTAGCGAGAATTAAAATAAGATTTAAAAAAGAAAGTATGATTTCTCGGACACCTCCCCCCACCCATTTAACCCCTTCACCGACAGTAAATTTGATACTTCCAAGGTTGCACAACTGGACTAAAATCTGGAAGTACGAACATAATAAAAATATCACAATTTATAGTTATTACCCCCGTAATCGTTCTATCATCCAAATTTAAGCGAAATCGAACGACTACAATGTGAAAAAATGGAGCATAATGGAATCTACGTTTGCGCATGCGCAGAAAGAAGTACCTATTGATTTGACATCAATGAAACTGATAGGGGACCGTCTACAACCTAACCCGCGCGTTCTCTGACAATTTCATCGAAATCGGATGAAAACAGTGGAAATTAAGGTCGATACCAGGATTTCACATAGGCGCATGCGCAGTAGCTAATGCGCAATAGTTATTAAAAATATAGTCATGTTGAAATTGATATGAGATGATCAAATTTTCATCCCAACTATCATACAAATTTGAGCAAGATCGAACGACGAGGGCGTGAGAAAATGATGCTTGGGAGAATTTGGGTCATTCTCATTTCATTTGCCGCTTTCATGTCCCCGACGACGAATTCTCACAATTCTTGACCAACACCAGCGATTTTGGGGGAGAAAAGGGTAGTATAAGTTGGGAGATCAATGAAGAAATAATTTGGCTGCCCAAAATCCCCTTTAACCAATACACAGTGTTAACGAAAAACCTTGAAATGCTGGAAACTCATGAGTGTTACTGTCCCCTCCTACCTAACATGTAAGTAGAAGTTAGGTAGTTAGGAAACAATGGCAATCTAGAACTGGCCAGGGTTACTAGCTGCAGTAGGTTGGTTCCTCATTATTTAGAGTAAGGTTTTACATTTTTAAGATTTTTCCCAACCCGTTAAAAACTAGTTTTTCAGTCAGTCCCCCGTATCTCATCTCAATGGGACCTCAGGAGTGCTATCATTTTTGCGATCAAGAAAGCCGATGGAAAATGGCGGGAAACAGTCAGATGTGAAGGTTATATTGTCCAGTTGAAGATGTGAGACTGCAGTGGAATGCTTGGAGTTGCAGCAGTTTTTACAGCGAAACAAGCCTAAAAACATGGGGAGTATTTTTATTTTCAATCATGAGTGTTACACTAATTACGAGTGTTTTCAGTGCTTAAACAAAATAATCCGATATCAAGAACCATACTGCTTGGTGACAGGTTTCAAACAGTAGCCATCCCCGAGTTTTGCCACTTCATCATCCAGTTTGACGCCATTTTTACTGGAAATTCTCATGAGTGTTACCTCTCAGGAGTGTGACCAAGGATGGGTAAAAAATATATAAAATACAACATCAATGAAAAACTCACTGTTCATCTATAGAACACAAATCTGCAATGTACAATGAGTAGTATTTGCCGATCCAACCTCATTTTCGAGCACTTTCATATTTCACGTCTTTGAGGTTCTCAAACGACCCAAAGCGGCAAATGAAATGAGAATGACCCATTTACGTTTGCGCATGCGCAGAGTGAGGTTTTTAGTCAAGAACGCTGAAACTCTAAGGGGACCATCTATAGCATTTACAAGTCAAATTAACCTTTTTACAAGTTAAATTAACCTTTTTACAAGTCAAATTAACCTTTTTACAAGTCAATTTAACCTTTTTATAAATCAAAATAAACCTTTTACAAATCGAAATAACCCTTTTACAAATCGAAATAACCCTTTTACAAATCAAAATAACCCTCCTTGAGCAATGCGCGAAAATCGTTGAAGGGCAAAGAAATAAGAGTACGGGTTAACCTGGCATTCCTTTTTCATGAATTTCTACACCAGTATTTCTTCTCACTCTGACCTTCAAGAATACCTACCTCATTTTTTCGTTGGAAAATTTTGATATATTTTTGGTTGGAAAATTGATATTTTTGTTGATTGAGTTTTTGATGGAAAATGTTGATATATTTTTTGTTGGAAAATTGACATTTTTTAAATATTATTACACCTACTTTGTCGTATTCAATGTAGGTATTCAGTTCCTTTTCTTTGCCCTTCAACGATTTTTGCGCATTGCTCAAGGAGGGTTATTTTGATTTGTAAAAGGGTTATTTTGATTTGTAAAAAGGTTAAATTGACTTGTAAAAAGGTTAATTTGACTTGTAAAAAGGTTAATTTGACTTGTAAATGCTATACCCCCTAGCCCGCACATTCCCTGAAAATTACATCCATATCTGATGAAAACTGTGGAAAATAAGCTTGTTACCAGGATTTGCGGACACACGACTGACTCACACACACAGACACACTCACAGACAGACAGACACGGAACCAAAGTTGTTCAGAATGGTCTAAAACATAGAAGGCGAGTGGAAATTTTGATTTTGTAGACCAAAAATTTTTTTTCTCCCGAAAGTGAAAACAATGCTTCCGCTACCTTTAGGTAGACTCGGAAGCAAAACAAAAGTATCATGATTTCTCTTAAATCCAGCTTCCCCCACCCATTTAACCCCTGCAACGACAGTCAATTTGACACTTCCAAGGTTGCACACAACTTAAAATACCTTATTTTCTTTACCATATACGACTCATATAGTGGTGAATAAATTCATATATGTTGATGTATGTATGTATCTGCGCGTAACTACACAGAAAATACAACAAATGATTACAGTTTACTGTTTGATAGTCCTCACGACACTTACCAACATAAACTACTACTACATTATTATAACCGGTTGCCATGATGACAAATTTGAATAATGTGATGGGAAATCGTGAACAGTACACAATAAGGGGGGGATTTAAATAATATTCAGCTTCCCAAATAAATTATTGTATTTATTACATTTTTATCGATATTTTGAGACTACATTATTGAAATCTCGAATTGTAAACTTTTACCGCTTGTACGGAAAAAACTCATGCTTAGATATGTCTTTTGGCAATTATTTATTTGTTTTCCTTACGCAATATTATTTTTCGTAGGATCGATTATGCTACTTAATTTGTAGGTAGGATAAGAAACAGTAGGTGAACTCACTTAAATTAAAAATTCGAACGGTTTTGTTTTTGTTGACATTTTCATGTCTTTGCCCTGGCACATTGCACAAAAAACTGTCACGTAAAGTTACGGTTGGTTTTCTGATGATTTCCGCTTACAACCGAGTCGTTGCTAGGGAAATGGTACTTCGTCGTTTTTCATCCCACAAAATTCGTTGACCATTCGTTCGAAAGCTCTCGATTTATCCAACCATATTATGTTTACTACTGCGAAGTGCGTGGCCAACAAGCTGAGTTATGAGCAAGGTTATTTGAATAATTGTGTACACTCAGGTGATCATTCTCAATAATTGATATTGTGAACATGATTGCAACCGCTTGTTAATTTCTGATGATTTCATTGAGATGGTGTTTCGATGATTTGATTCATAGCAGGTGATCCGAATATTGCGAGAACGGTTTGATTTGTGAAGCGGCGGTTAAATAATTTAATTAGGTAATTTGTATACTATACACTCTAGGGAGCTGTAATTTCGTATGTAGCCTCTTTAGGACATTTAAAATATCACGATTTATCGTTATTACCCCCTCCATTCACCCCCTTCCATCATGAAATTTGGAACTCTGGACAAATTTTCTAAAACTAGACCAAATTCATAGTAGAAAAAAAATAAAATAAAATAAAATAAAAAAACCTCAGCCAAGTTTGCCTATCATGAATGTATAGATCACTGCAAAGTATTGAATGATCTAGAAAAATCAAGAAGTAGCGTGAAATGTCATAAATCTTGGATGACGTTTTTTTATCGTATGCCAGAGTTAAAGCAAGGAACTAAGTATTCTGGCTGTGGGGATGAGTTGGGACTTGAGGTCAGCTGACTCAGCCGGTGATCTCCATAGGAGCCGATTTTTATTCAGAGCGATCGTCTAGTTTCCGTTTGCGCCACGGCCGCCGTGCCGACGCTCTCAGGCAATCCATCATCCTAAAGGTCATTTCAATGGAGGAAAAGGGGGGTTCACAGTTACTTGTCGGGGTTTACATTCATTTGCCGATGATGATGAGGGTTTTGTGGTCTCATGGCGTCCAACGGATCGGCCGACGATACCTGACGACGTGCTGATGATGTGCCGATGACGGAGGCGGTTGTCACGAGATGACGAACGACGTCGTCACGGGTGAAATGCGGCTTTCGTGGGTGCCATCTTTCATGAAGCTTATGGATTGTAGGTTGGTATCCAGATGAAAGTGTTGCTTCCAGAGTTGGGCAGTATTTAGTTACATTGGTGATTAATTACAAATACAATAATATAGGAACATTTTGAGAACCTTTTTGGTGAGCTAGTTCCGAAAAATGAACATCGGCACATTATACCTCACGATGAGGTACTCAAATTACCTGCAATTGCATAATTGCAATTAAATTGACAATTACGTTTTTATTTATTTATTTATTAACGGGCAAGCCCAATTTACTACAGCAAAATATAGGTTACATATATAAGTATAAGTTACATAATTTACACATCTAATAAATCAACAACAAGAAGAAAAAAAAAAAAAAAAACAGTTTTTACCAGAAACAACAATAAAACAAAACGAAGAAGAGTCAAAACAAAGCGGGAGCAGAGAGCACTATAGATTTTAGAGATGAAAGGGGGCTATTGAAGAAATCGAAATCTGGATTTAAATTTAACAAGAGGTTTGCAGAACGGGGGATGCGATGAAGTGGACGGTTCAGAAGATAGTTAGTCGGAGAGAAAGGAACGTGAAAAATTTCAGGCTGACGGCTTGAGATTCGAGGGATGGAGAGTCGAATTTCTGCCAGCAACGGAGGACAGTCAATACCGCCGTTAACAAGCCTATGGAGAAAAGACAGGTCGGCCATGCCACGCCGCACTTCCAGGGACTGGAGTCTGCAGGTCCTGAGGAGTGATGGATAGTCCACGTTATCCGAAGATATTCCAATCTTAAATGCAATATACCGCAGGAATTTATTTTTGACACGCTCAATTTGGTATTTGTGGATGGCATAATAAGGAAACCATATCGTTGAGGCGTACTCCAGCTTAGGAAGGACAAGCGCCTTATAAAGCATAACGATGGCATGAACGTGGCTAAAATCGCGGGTATGCCTCTTTACAAAGCCAAGCGAGCGCATAGCGCTACTGGCAACCATTTCAATATGCCGTGAGAAAGTGAGCTGACCGTCGCACCTAACTCCCAAATCCAAAGCTTCATCCCTTCTAGCCAGGGGTGCATTTCCAAGGGTGTACACAAACTGAAGGGGCGCCACTGAGCGATGAAATGAGATGACAGAACATTTCGATGGGTTTAGAAAAAGGCAGTTCACCACGCACCATTTCTCCAGTTCAGTGATGGCCCGCTGAACGATGTCACGGTCTTCAACCGAGGTGACGTATCGGAAAATCTTCAGATCATCAGCAAAAAGCAGGCAACGCACGGCAGGACCCAAGTGGGCAATAACACTGTTGATAGCCAGCAAGAAACACCAGGGTCCAAGATGGCTGCCCTGCGGAACTCCTGAGGAAGCATGAAATGGAGAAGACAGTGCACCTCGAACCCGCACCCTCAGCCATCTATCACAAAGATATGATGCCAACCAATCAAGCAGTGGTCCAAAAACCCCCAAGGAGCCAAGCAGGCTCACTAGATGAGTGTGTGAAACCTTATCAAAGGCTTTGGAGAAATCGGTTTGTACCAGGTCTGTTTGGCAGCCACTGCGAAAGCCCTCCATAACGTATTCTTGGAATAAGAGTAAATTTGTCACCGTTGAGCGTCCACTAATAAAGCCATGCTGCTCAACCACAATGAAAGGCTTGAACATGACCTGGAGCTGCTTTATCAAGGAGCTTAGGTGTCGTAGATAGACAGCAAACTGGACGATAGTGCACGATGAGGCCCTTATCACCACTCTGACAAACGAGGACTTCCAACACTTGGGGAAACAACCTGTCCTAAGAGAAAGGTTGAACAGAAAAGTAAGTGGTTCGGCAAGCTTGGTAGCACACTAACTGTAATTACAATTGCATTTGGGTCAGAAGTAATTTCAACTAGAACCCACAATTGCAATTACTATTGGAGACAAAGGAAACACAATTACGTGCAAAAACCTGTAATTTTAATTGCAATTACAATTACTTTAAGCTAAAATGTCTCTGATGGAACAGTACAACAGGTCCTATCTCCCTCTCTCTCAGATACCCAGAGTATTTGTATAACAATTTTAGTTATATGTCAGATCTACATAGTGTTAATGCTAGGACATCAATTAAAATTTTGCAAGTACCACCTCGTAGGACTGAAATATTTGCACAATCTTTTAGGGTAAAAGTGTTCCAAATGCACAACAAATACAGCGATTTATTTAATGAAAGCTTGGCCTTGCCTACATTTAAGAAGAAGTTGAAATTTCTTTTATTACAGAATTACGATCAATCTTACTTAAATAACCATGATCCGTAGTAACGATATCATATAACTGTTAATATGTCCGAGTAAGATTAACTTTATCTAAAGTACGGTATAAATGAACGTTTGTTTAGCCTAGAGAAGCCACTATACTTCCATTTCACAATTATGTAGAAAACTTGCTCTATTAATCTTTATGATTTTTCCTTTATTTATTTCCACAGCGCATTTGCCTTTTCAAACAAGTAAATTTTAATTTTCCCTTATTTATCTATTTTTATTTTCCTACCAACTTATTTTCCTTGTTGTTGAGGTTATTAGGCAATTCTGGAGATTGCTCCAGTGGTGGCAGAACCCTGCTCGACACTGGATACTAATTTCTTCACAATTGGTCACCCATTGTCATACTTGGGACGTCTAGAAACGAATCATAAAGTCTAGAGCTCCCCCTACTACCTATGCCTCTAAAATTTGAATTGAAGCCCTCTTAGAATCGTAAAGCAAAATAAGTCCACTCTAAATACCCAAACGGTTGCTCCCATTTCCATGCGGCTGGGCACAAACTGACGAGAAAGTCCTGATATAACACTTGGGCCATATTAATATGGGTTACCTAACTTTGGTAAAAATAAACGTCTGCCAAGTTGGGTGTGGCACATAGCTTCCTCGTTTACCTATCATCGTCTTTCAACTATCATCCAAATTAAAGCGAACTCGAACGACTAGAGAGTGAAAAGATGGAACATGATGGAATTTACATTTTTGCATGCGCAGAATGAAGTATTGATTTGGCAATAATGAAACTGATAGGGGACCATCTACAACCTAATCCGCGCAATCTCTGACAATTTCACCGAAATCGGATGTAAACAGTGGAAATTAAGGTCGGTACAAGGATTTCATATAGGCGCATGCGCAGTAGCTATTAATGATACTATCATGAAGAAATTGATAGGTATAAGATGATCAAATTTTCATCCCCCAACTATTATCATGATGAATGATGCTTGGTAGAATTTACGTTTGCGCATGCGCAGAGTGAGGTGTTGTCAAGAACGATGAAACTGTTAGGGACCACCAACCTTCTAGCTAGCATATCCCCTGAAAATTTCATCCAAATCGGATGAAAACTGTGAAAATAAGCTTGTTACAAGGATTTACGAACACACGACAGACAGACACACACCCAGACAGACAGACACGGAACCAAAGTTGTTCAGAATGGTCTAAAACGTAAAATGCGAAATTTCGATTTTGGACACCAAACATATTTTTCCTCCCGAAAGTGAAAACAATGCTTCCTCTACCTTTAGGTAGACTCGGAAGCAGAAAGGGGTAAATGTAGAATTTCGCAAAAGGATTACAAAATATGTCATGAGAACCACTTTGTTGTGAATTTTGTAAAAGCCAGGGCGAAGAATCCATCCTTGATGTTTGGCAGTTTAAAGGTTGGAGTTGGGGAGTTGGAGGATTTATAATATAAGTGTCTACACCTAAGTATATACATATTAACAGAAAATGAAAAAAGTTGTATCGCAGATCTGACAATTTTTAGGGAATCTCGCGTGACATCCGCGCTTTCTTAAACTCCAGTCACGTTTTCAGAGAACTGCAAGTAACTTGTGGAATCCGATCTCGCGATCAAAGGTCACATTTGGATTCGGTCCGGTACAAACGTCTAACGCCGTTCAACTCAAAACCTTTTTCCCCAAGAAAGTTTTCATTTGCGAGAGGGAAGTTTTGAAGATTTGTAGGACGAGATAGGAAGCCTTGGGAGACACGCTCGGGTCTCGGGACCGTTTCGAAGGCTTTGAGCGGCTCATTTGGGAGTCGGTGGGAAGGGAAGAGGTTTCGTGCAGCCGGAAGGTAGAAAACAACAGAAACTGAAGACAAAAAAACGTGAAAAGAGAAAAAAAATACGAGTAATTGTCTGGAAATGAACGTAAAACGTGAAAGAGCTCTTCGTTCACCTCTTTTCAGGATCGTACTATTCTTTGTGGAAATTAATTCAGAGAGAGAAGTGTTCCTTGGCCTTGGTAACTATGGTTACTACCAGTGTTGGGCATAATCTTATCGTCTAATACGAATACGATTGTAATAGCAACAATTATACGCTGTTTCTGAGTCAACTGCGATTATATTCGCGAATTTGAGTGCGGGAATACGAATGTTCGTATTCGCGGAATCGTATTCGTGTAATCATATTCGTCTGTAGGCGATTACGCAAATACGATCACGTGAATACAAATATTCGTATTCGCGTAATCGTATTCACGTAATCGTAGTCGTCAGCCAGCGATTACACGAATTCGACCCATAAAAATACATATCTTCATTTTGACATTTTATGTCTTTGCTCTGGCACATAACTCGAAAACCGTCACCAAATTTGTTACCAAATTTCTAATGATTTCCGCTTACAACCGAGTCGTTGCTAGGGAAATGGTACTTCGTCGTTCTTCATCCCACAAAATTCGTTGACCATTCGTTCGAAAGCTCTCGATTTATCCAACCATATTATGTTAACTACTGCGAGGTGCGTGGCCAACAAGCTGAGTTATGAGCATGGTTATATGAATCATTGTTTACACACAGGTGATCATTCTCAATAATTGATATTGTGAACATGATTGCAACCGCTTATTAATTTCTGATGATTTCATTGAGCTGGTGTTTCGATGATTTGATTCATAGCAGGTGATCCGAATATTGCGAGAACGGTTTGATTTGTGAAGCGGTGGTTAAATCATTTTAACAGGTATTTTCTATACATAACACTCTAGGAAGCTGTAATTTCGTATGTAGCCTCTTTAGGACATTTACTTGACCATGCCCAGGGTCCGGATCAGATGAGTGGCTCTTAAAGCTAATTTCTATGCTTTACACTCTGGGAAGCAGCAATTTCGTATGTAGCCTCTTTAGGATATTTACTTGACGATTCCCAGGGTCCAGATCAGATGAGTGGTTCTTAAAGCTAATTTCTATGCTTTACACTCTAGGAAGCTGTAATTTCGTATGTAGCCTCTTTAGGACATTTACTTGACCATGCCCATTGTCCGGATCAGATGAGTGGCTCTTAGAGCTAATTTCTATGCTTTACACTATAGGAAGCTGTAATTTCGTATGTAGCCTCTTTAGGACATTTACTTGACGATGCCCAGGGTCCGGATCAGCTGAGTGGCTCTTAGAGCTAATTTCTATGCTTTACACTCTAGGAAGCTGTAATTTCGTATGTAGCCTCTTTAGGACATTTACTTGACGATGCCCAGGGTCCGGATCAGCTGAGTGGCTCTTAGAGCTTGCATACGAGTCTGCAACTAAAGACATAAAATGTCCCAATGTGTTGCAGACTCGTATGCAAGCGTTTACAAGTGGTTTCAATTGAGTTTGATCGTAGTTTCAGTTGGCTTGCGTACGTCATAAGGCCCGCCCAGACTCCTCGGCGTGTCCTTTTATAATATTATCTGCCATTTTAGCCTTAATTATAATTTCAATATATCCACCAAGAAATCAGGTGATGTTTAAGAAGGCTGCTTTTATGTACTATCTCTTTATTAACTCATTCCCGACGTTTCGCAATGATGGGACATTGCATCATCAGGGGATCTAAGGACAACAAACAGGTAATCAATATCTGAACTCTCACCTCAAAGCCAAAAAATCTCAGTACCTGCCCAATTTTAAACTAATATACTCACAGAAATTCAGAAAGTCAAACAATCTACGTCAAATTGTTCAGGAAGGTGGGTATATCATTCACCACTGCAGTCATCAACAGGTAAAATGGGAATTTGGGGATTCTCCTAATTTAATAAAAACTATTAGTGCCAAATATTTTTTGCAAAATTATCCTAATACCTAATACTATAAAATATATGAATTTTACCATACTTAGTATATAACAGCAACAACAACATTTCGTTCATTATCAAAAATCATCAGTCTTAACAACAAAATTAGGAACTGATAGAACATTTTTTAAGAGGAATTGCAACAACACTAACAAAACTGGAATTTAATAAAGCACTACATAGACTAAATTCTCTATAATCGCACAAATATAGTTGAAACATTTTGAAATAAATTTTCGAATGCTATTTTACCTGTAGATGACTCCAGTGGTGAATGATACCCACCTTCCTGAACCATTTGACGTAGGTTGTTTGACTTTCTGAATGACTGTGAGTATATTAGTCTAGAATTGGGCAGGTACTGACATTTTTTGGCTTTGTGGTGAGAGTTCAGATATTAAGACATCACCTGATTTCCTGGTGGATATATTGAAATTATAATTATGGCTGAAATGGCAGATAATAGTATAAAAATGACAATGAGAGCATACAAATGAGAGAATGCATTTTTATGGGTTGTATTCGTGTAATCGCTGACTGGCGAATACAAATATTCGTATTCGCGCACTTAAATTCGCGAATTTAATCGTAGTTGACACAGAAGCAACGAATAATCATCGCAATTACAATCTTATTCGTATTAGACCATACAATTATGCCTAACACTGGTTACTACCTACCAGGAGCAGTGCCGCACAGTGCGATCCTGGGGGTTTTGGTGGGAAAAAGTCAGAAATCACGAAAATCGATAGATAGATTGATAGATAGTTTAATTTTACATCACACATAAGTCATAACAATAGTCAAAAACAAACAAGCCAAATAACAAACGCAAAGCCCAAATCCCAAATGATCAAATTTGCTCACATTTATATATGCAGCCACGCAATTTCATGGAAGAACTATATTTAAACAGTCATAAAAAAATAAAATAAATGAGAAAACTAAAATGTCGGCAACAGAGCTAATAGGTAGTCTGTAACCATCCAAAAGGTGGCTTGGCCGGGGCGTCCCGGCCAAGCCCGGACCCCACCCACCATGGCGGCCTCCTGAGGGTTCAAACCCATTTCTGGATATGCACCCCTACACAAGATCATAACTTTCGCTCCACCGGAAAGCAAAACACCAGGGCCGACCGAGAGCCTCAGGCCAAAACACAGAAAGCCATCATCATGCAGCCAAACATTCGAAAAATTACAAACATACTAAACATTCATTCATAAAATTCATCAATAAAACTATTATTCATAAAATCAACAAACAATAATAATAAAATATATATGTGTCTAAAAATTAAACTATTTGAAATTTAACAGAAATGCTTCTAATCTTATCACAGTTCATCTCAAAGCTAGTACTCTTAAATGCTTCTAATCTTATCATAGTTCATCTCAAAGAGTACTCTTGAAAAAAATTCCTCGGCTGCTGACGTAAAATTTACAATGGCTACAAGTCAACCCTAAAACTAACAATATACAAACGAAGATAATAAGTAAAAGAAGTAAAGATAGGGAAAAGTGCCCTGATATGGTACGGTTCCTAATATGGCACTCTGCAAAATCATTACAGCACACTACAGACACGCACATACGCAGACAGACAGACAGACACGGTACCTACCTACGAAAGTTGTTCAGAATGGTCTAAATTATGTAATGCGAGTGGATTATGATTTTCAGACAACTAACTTTTCTTTTCCCGAAAGTGAAAAATTTTCATTTTCTAGATTTGGTGTAGGCCTAATCATCGACATATCTATGCCAATAGAGAAGATTATTTGTGTAACAAGTTGTAAATGTTTGTTGCTCAAGATAATCCATGTATATATCTGCAAGCAGAGGATATAACGGAGAACCCATTGCAACCCCTGGCTGTGTATAACATTCTCCTCAAATAAAAGTAATTTTGATCCATACAGACAGACATCAAATTGAACAGTTCATCCTCTTCGAGAATATTGTGTTTAGAGGCGTGAATCAGACTGCATACCACCATTATCAAAAGCATAGCGGCTAGTAAGTGATATGGAGGATATCTCGTTGATACCATATGGGATAAGGTTCTTAGGAAAAAGAGTAGAGATAAAGTTTCCAATCTGGTTCTCGAAGATGTAACTTTAGAAGGAAAACAATGGATAAATATATCTTACGGGAAAATTTTTGATAAAATCGGCAAAATTCTATCATCGGTCGGTTACCAAGTGGGTTTGAAACTAGAAAATAGTCTTAGGGCATTACTAGGTTCCGTTAAAGACAAAATCAATGTTCAGGTTAAAAGGGGGGCTTACAAACTAAAATGTTCTTGCGGCTACTAATATTGCGGTCAAACTGGTAGGAAATTCAGGGAAAGAAAGAAGAGCATTTTTCACTAACTTCCGTTTTATGTATTTTGGAGCTGGCTTTTAACGCTTATTGTCTGTGAATGCTGTGTGCGTGCGTGTTTACGTGTGAATGTGGGTTTGTGTGAGTGGGGAGGAATCTATATAATTCTTATTTTCATGAATCTAACCAATGAGTGGAACCAAAGAATTTCTATTCTAGTGTGATAATCAAGCATCCCCTCCTCGAAAAATTTTCGCGTGTTGAAAAAAACAAGGAACGTTGCGAACGTGATAGAAGAGGAAACCAATAGATGTCCTTGGGAATTGTTTCGGCGAAAATGTGTTTTATGTGGCCATCAGAAGGGGAAAAACCACATCACGTACGGCGGGAAACAATACGATCGTGCGGCTGACGGCCTGTGACTGATTCTTCTGGGATCGGAAGAACTCGAGACGATGGATGGGAATTAATCGGGTGTGAATGAGACAAAGGAGACGAGACAGACAGAAGCGTCTTCGAAAAGTACCTTTACCGAACAATAACATCGCTTGAGTTAATGTCATCAGCCATTATCGGAATGTTGGTTTATTATTTTCAAAAAGAGAAGGAGGAAAAAACTGTATGCCAAGTTGGGTGGGCAGTATCCCAGCATTTCCCCGTTATTTTCAAATTTTTGACATCAGTCTCAAAGCGCAAGACAGGAGGGTCCATATTTCTGAGCATTTGTCTACAGTGGACACACCCTACCATTGCTCATAACAGATAGAATTGGCTTTAGTATTAAATCTAAAGGGTTATTTTCGCTGGTAGTAATAGTAAAATTAATATTTACATACCTTTCGGAGGAGTCCGCCGTCACTAGCAAGTCGAGTACCAGGGGAGAGCGCTTTCGATGTAAAGCCATCATCATCAGGCCGTCGAAACAGCCTGAATATGATAATAGAATTGGCTTTATGTTGCATGTAGAAGATTCAATCCTCAATCATGATTTGATCCTCATTGCCAAGAATACCCACATGGCTTGACTTAAAAGTTGTGGTTGAGCCCAATATTGTGGCTTGGTGAAGCGATGCAGGGAGGCTTTGTATTAGAATTAGGAGATCCTCACTAATTGCCTCAATGGCACTTAGTGAGTTGCTACAGATCACATGATTCCCAACTCCCAACAACTGTCAGTATCGAATAGCCAGTTTCACTGCGACACTGGTCACAGCTCTGCAGTGAAAACAAACAGACGCGACAGGTGGTAAGCGTCTAGCGACTTAGAAGTTGGGGCTCCAAAGAGCAAGGTCAACAGCATCAGATGTCTTTGAGCCATTGGTGAAAAGGACGCTGGATTGCCTCAGTGTAGCGATGTGTCTATGTCTGTTTATATATATATATATATATATATATATATATATATATATGCATAACTACAATATAATCTAACCAAAATCTATTGGAGTTTTGGCCACAAAAATCGGGCGTTTCCCAATTTCTGTACGTTACAAGAATACTTTTTTCAACAATGACATTTTTATGAAAAAAGTAAGAGTCAAAATGATTGATAGGTCGGCGTTATAATAAATTAATGTTTGCGCATGCGCATTGCATTAATACCGTTTTAATCCCACGGTAATGAACTTTATAGAGGACCGTCTAAAAGCTATTCCACACAATAGCTAAAAATTTGATCAAAATCGGTTGTTTTTCATCAAAATAGGAGTATAAAATAAGTTGAAGAACAAAGTATGAGTCAAAATGATTGATAAGACAAAGGCGCGAGTGTGTGTGTGTGTGTGTCTGTCTGTCAAATCCTTGTAACAATGCCCATGTGCAAACGAAGGTAAAATCCATTATGCTCAATTTTGTCACACCCTAGTCGACCGATTTCGCTCAAATTTCGATGATAGTTGGAGGATGACGATTTGATCATCTCATATCAATTTCAACATGATTGTATCATCAATAGCTACTGCGCATGCGCCTATGTGAAATACTTGTAACGACCTTATTTCCATTGTTTTCATCCGATTTCAATGAAGTTGCCAGAGAATGCGTGGTTTAGGTTGTAGATGGTCCCCTATCAGTTTCATTGTTGCCAAATCAATACTTCATTCTGCGCATGCACAAACGTAAATTTCATGATGTTCTTTGAGTTTGCATCTACACTACAGAAGTTTCATTTCCCTAGCAACGGCTAGGTTGTACGTGAAAATCATAAGAAAATTGCGTTGACACTTCCGCGTAACGTTTTCGGGCAGTTAGCTCAAGGCTAAAGCATGTTCCATGCTAAAATTTTAAATCCAACGTGAACAAACCACGCATCATTCGCATAATACTGACCTGCGGGCACCTACACGGGGTTCGCCTACCTTGGGAGCATCTCGTAAAACTTTACGGCCCCATGAAAAAGTCATCGGGGAGAAGTTAATGTTAAGGCAAACAATATCAAAAGGCCCGTAAAGGAGTAATCTTCATAGTGGAAGAGGGCGCATGCGCAGGGAACATCACGGTGTGTTTTCCCATGGTAATAGGTAATTGTTGTTATCGTACTTAAGTGACGACCATTTGACGTCTTGATGTGCACAAATGCAAAATCTCTTCCGTCGGATGAATATTCATGTGAATTATCACAACGGGTGTGTTCCCAGGGTGATGCCTGTTCCTGAATCTTTTGTTTCCGCAGTGCTATCGGTTTTTTTCGAAACAGTTAGGTTGGGCTACTTCTTTGCCTTAGCAACGAAGACACGAACTCGTGACCTCTGCATTAGGTACAGAGTGCAAGGTGTCTGTGCGGCTCAGAGAATCGAATGCTTCAATTTGAGATTGTTAGTTGTCACATTTTGCTTCCGATTCTACACCTAAAGGTATTGGGATTTCACTGTCGGGAGAAAAACAATTTTTGGTCTCCAAAATCTAAATTTTCACTCGCATTTTGCGAGTACGCTTTAGATCATTCTGAACAACTTTGGTTCCGTGTGTGTGTGTGTGTATGTGTGTGTGTGTGTGTGTGTGTGTGTGTGTGTGTGTGTGTGTGTGTGTGTGTGATCGGACAGCAAGCTAAAGAAAAGACTGAAAGCCTACTATGGCAATACCTCTTAGGTAACTCCTAACACCATAGAACCAGTTATCTATATAAACAAATTGATAAATCGATCACCTAATAATATCTCGAGTATAGAATCCAAAGTATAGAATTACATGTATATTTTCAATTTGTTCATATTATATATTGGAACTGCCACACATGGACCACCACACAAACACACTGCGCTCACCAACAAAGTGGTCCATTTTCGAACCGAATCGTACATATATATTTGGTTATAAAAAGCGGAAATAATATTGTGGATGGCACTAATTTATTATTGACGAATGTATTGGAAAATAGGTAAGAATTGATATTTCATAATTGAGAATGGTCATTGATAAATAATGATTGTGTGATATATAGTTTCGTTTGTTGTATTGATTGTCTATATTGTATGTGCTGCTTGAAAAACGGGTTGATACATTGTGCGCTAATGCATCATTATTGGTTCCTTTCTACATACACTTACCACTTACCTAGTAACTAGCAAAAAAGTTTACCAACATCTGAAATGTTACGTTTTATAAATTTCTACGTTACCTAGGTAAGATACTCAATATATCTCATAACTGCCGTATAATTATTTTCTTAATCGCTTATATTCTTACAAATAATCTTGAATTATCTTGTAGAAATGTTCAATTGTATACCGCAATATCGAGCATACATTCGAGATGTCTTTATTGGACATTTATTGTATTTTCAATTTTGAAATCCTGGGGTTGAAGTATTATCCTGTAAACATGTCGTTTGTTCTCAATAAAATAATATCCTATATCGTGTCTCGTGTCCGTGTGCGTGTGCGTGCGCGTGCGTGTGCGTGTGCGTGTGCGTGTGCGTGTGCGTGTGCGTGTGTGTGTGTGTGGGTGTGTGTGTGTGTGTGTGTGTGGGTGCGTGTGTGTGTCGTATGTCCGCAAATCCTTGTTCCCAGTTTTCTTGGATGAAATTTTCAGAGAATGTGCGGGCTAGGGGGTAGACGGTCCCCTATCAGTTTCATTGTTGCAAAATCAATATTCCACTCTGCGCATGCGCAAACGTGAATTCCATTATGCTCGATTTTTGCACGCCTTAGTCGTCCGATTTCGCTCGAATTTAGATGATAGTTGGGGGATGTCGATTTGATCATTCCATATCAATTGCAATATGATTGTATCATTAATAGCTATTACGCATGCGCCTATGTGAAATCCTTGTAACAACCTTAATTTCCACTGTTTTCATCCGATTTCGATGAAATTGTCCGAGAATAGGACATTAAAATTTGATAGGGAGACTATCTGGGTCATTAAAAGACGATTAAAATTATGGGCTCTTTCATAATCAGCTGAGTGAACAAAATTCTTTCCTGTTCACCGTAGGAAGTTGAAATTTGAGAGGGTGACTCTTTGGACAATAAGAGCTGATTGAAATTAAGGATCATCAGTAACAAATAATAACTGAATACACATTAGAGAGGACACAGCTTTTATAGTCACAAGTGAATTCCATTGGACAAGAGAAAGGAATGGGGGCAGGAGGTACAACCAATTAAGTGCAAGTAAAGTGAAGGGGGATAATAGCTAATCAGATGAAGTGAAAGGATGGGAAGAATTACTGGTTTCAACAGTTTGAAGGGATAATTCCAAGCTTTACAGAAATGTACTTATCAGTGGTGAAATATATTGAGGGATATCATCTTTTAAACATTTACCAGATCTGTCGCTTTTGATAACTTCGAATTTTTCAAGTACATTCAACATACTTCCCTTTGGACAAAAATGTAGAAATTCTAAAAACTGTCTATCTGTCAATCAACATTGTAAATATGATTGGATTCCTTAAGATGTATCGCAAATGTAGACTTACACTTATTTTCCTTGAAATCCTCCTGGTGCTCGTCTATTCTTTCCCTGAATTTCTCACCAGTTTGACCGCAATATTCCCCCCGTCAACCGTTTACTTATAAATAAATATATGCTTGCAGGTGCATTTGAAATTTCGGAAAGTAGTATGAAGCTTCTCACGTTGTTTTTTGACTATTTGTCTCAGGTCATCGGCCCGAGCCGGGTGTTAGGATGGGATCCCCGTACAAATAAACAAATGCGCCGTTGTGGGCGCTCTCATTACGGACCACTTTAGACCGTTGACTCGCTAAAAAGACGGGCGAGAGGCCGCCAACCAGAAAATCTTCGAGTTCTAGCGATTTCAAGGATCAATGATTTCACTCTTCATTGAACACTTCGCGAGAGAATCCCGCAAGGGAAATCATTTGGATGGCTTTGAATGTTCGTTGAACTACATGTAGCGCAGGAGAAGAAGTCAATGAACGGTGAAAAGTCATATTGCATCTTCAACGCAGATGACGCGTTCATGTTGCATAAGATAACCCCTCACTCAACGTTTCTTACTTTTAACGAGATTTTGTGAACAATCAGGGCAATTAAATATGGTCGGTTTTTAACCAAGGAAGTATAGTAAGTAAGTAAGCGAGTATATCAGTGAAACCATTATTTCAGTCTGTAGGCAACAAATTGGGATGATATGACGATTGCGCTCTAACCCAATGAACTTATGGTAGGATATAAGCTGTTAGATATAAGATATAAGTAAGATATAAGCTATAATATGTAAGATTCATAGGATATAAGCCATTTTATTTTCTTTGGCTCTAATCATGGATTGTGCAGAGCTTATTCACAAATGATCGATCCCAGTACCCAACCCAATAGTAACCAATGGAGCACCGATCGAGAAACCCTAGAACACATAAGCGAATTTCGGTAGAAAATGAATCAGTTGCAATGGCTCGGAAAATTTTAAAATCAAAATTTTTGAAAAATTTCTTAATTGAAATCCGTTTTGATCCTGAAACTAATTCCTGAAGTTAACGCTTTTCCATATATATATATATATATATATATATATATATATATATATATATATATATAATATGGGTCATTCCAGACTCCAGACGATAACTCTCCTTAGGATTGAGATAAAAATCCCGTTATTGCGCCGCAAAATCAAGCTCTCCAAAAGAAAGGATGATTTCATTGGCCAACAATTTTTGAGCTCATTAAATTGGTCAAATTTCAAAAAATGTACTAAAAAAAATCACTAGAAGTAGCTTTAAAAAACGGCCAAAAATCTTTAAATTTAAACTTTTTAGCAGAATTTTTGTCAAAACAAAATTATCAACGATCAACTAGGACATTAAAAAATGTATGCAAAAAAATATGCCGAAAAACGTACCTAAATTCCATTAATATTTGCTCAAAAATCTGTAAAAACTCCAAAATCTCTTTTGAATCATCGAAGTTTTTTTCTTCATTAAATTGACAAAGACATTCTACTGAAATTGCTCAAATTGCATTACATGTTATTATATTATAATACGATAGATGTTTTAAGAAAATTCGCTCATACGATCATGCTGCATGAATGGAACCTTTTATGATTTGTCCAAAGTGCAAGAAATCGAGATAGATATTATGCGTTAAAATCTAGCTATTAGTGAGCACCTAGATGATCCAGCAGCTGTAGAAATAGGACGAATGATTTTTCTTTGCTTATACATTGATAGATCCGTCTTAAATGAGCAGATTCCGTTTGTCAGAATCACTGCGGGTGAAATCAGCGAGAAGCGGCAGGTTGAATTTGACGAGGATATGGTTGACTTTGACATGGAAAAGGTTGAATTTCAGTTGGAAAGGTTGAACTTGTCGTGGTTGACTTTGACGTAGATAAGGTTCAATTTGACTTGGAAAAGATTGAATTTGACCTGGATAATGTTGACTTGGAAAAGGTTGAATTGAACGAGGATAAGGTTGACTTTGACATGGAAAGTTTGAATTTGACTTGGAAAAGTTTGAATTTGTCGTGGATAAGTTTGACTTTGACATGGAAAATGTTGAATTTGACTAGGAAAAGGTTGAATTCAACTTGGAAAAGGATGAATTTGTCGTGGATAAGGTTGAATTTGACATGGAAAATTTGAATTCGACTTGGAAAAGTTTGAATTTGTCGTGGATAAGGTAGACTTTGACATGGAAAAGGTTGAATTTCAGTTGGAAAGGTTGAACTTGTCGTGGTTGACTTTGACGTAGATAAGGTTCACTTTGACTTGGAAAAGA
Source organism: Adelphocoris suturalis (assembly GCA_030762985.1). Taxonomy (NCBI): domain Eukaryota; kingdom Metazoa; phylum Arthropoda; class Insecta; order Hemiptera; family Miridae; genus Adelphocoris; species Adelphocoris suturalis. Next base: position 16,350,610 of record CM061049.1, on the reverse strand, counting down.
TTGAATTTGACCTGGATAATGTTGACTTGGAAAAGGTTGAATTGAACGAGGATAAGGTTGACTTTGACATGGAAAGTTTGAATTTGACTTGGAAAAGTTTGAATTTGTCGTGGATAAGTTTGACTTTGACATGGAAAATGTTGAATTTGACTAGGAAAAGGTTGAATTTAACTTGGAAAAGGATGAATTTGTCGTGGATAAGGTTGAATTTGACATGGAAAATTTGAATTCGACTTGGAAAAGTTTGAATTTGTCGTGGATAAGGTAGACTTTGACATGGAAAATTTGAATTTGACTTGGATACGGTTGACTTTGACAAGGAAAATGTTGAATTTGACTTGAAAAAGATTGAATTTGACTTGGAAAAGGTTAACTTTGACGTAGATAAGGTTGAATTTGACTTGAAAAAGATTGAATTTGACCTGGATAATGTTGACGTAGAAAAGGTTGAATTGAACGAGGATAAGGTTGACTTTGACAAGGAAAGTTTGAATTGGACTTGGAAAAGTTTGAATTTGTCGTGGATAAGTTTGACTTTGACATGGAAAATGTTGAATTTGACTAGGAAAAGGTTGAATTTAACTTGGAAAAGGATGAATTTGTCGTGGATAAGGTTGAATTTGACATGGAAAATTTGAATTTGACTTGGATATGGTTGACTTCAACAAGGAAAATGTTGAATTTCACTTGAAAAAGATTGAATTTGACTTGGAAAAGGTTGTATTTGACTTGGATCTGCTTTAGGTGTTCACTAATAGTGTTATATATAATTATAATATTAGGTATATATAATTATAATTTTAACATACAATATCTATATAATATTAAAATTTAGCTAATAGTGAACACCTAGATAATCCAGCAGTAGCCGTAGAATTAGAACGAATGAGTTTTCATTGCCTATACATTGATAGACTCCGTTAGTCAGAATCACTGCGGGTGAAATCACCCAGGCTGGAATAATGCGAAGGGCACGGTCTCAGAATTACATAGGGGAATTGACGTGATGGGGCAAACCCCGCATTGTCTCGGGGTCTTGATGAGCGGTGTAAGTCGAAATCTGCGAGGATCTCTATGGAATCATATGGCGGAGCTGAAGGCCACAAACATCTCAATCTAGACGAGTAGGCGGTGTTGTTTATCTCACTGCTGGGTTTACCGAACCTCTACAATTCGTGGACACCATTTTCAAGTGAAATCCACAGTCGTTCACTATCAGTCAAGTACGTTGTAATTCTTTCCATCCTTCCACTTCATCTGACTAGCTGTAATCTCCCTTCACTTTGCTTGCACTTAATTTGTTATACCTCCAGCCCCTTTTCCTTTCTCTCGACCAGTGGGATTCAATCTCCCTTCTCCTGTGACTATATAAGCTGTTTCCTTTATAATGTGTGGTCAGTTATTGCAATGGATAAGTATACCTCGTTATGGGAAAATTTCTGATAAAATCGGCAAAATTCTATCATCGAGGGGTTACAAAGAAGGTTTTAAAATTAGAAATAGTCTTAGGGCATTACTAGGTTCCGTTAAAGACAAAATCAATATTCAGGGTAAATGGGGGTTTACAAATTATAATGTTCTTACGGCTACTAATACTGCGGTCAAACTGGTAGGAAATTCAGGGAAAGAACAGAAGAGCATCTTCAGGGAAAATAAGGGTAGATGAAGATAGTAACCGCGGGTCAGTGTTTTCATCGTTCCTGACTACTGGAAACACTGACATGGACTGATAAGTCAATTTCTATAAAGCTTGCAATTATCCCTTCACACTGTTGAAACCGGTAATTCTTTCCCTCCTTTCACTTCATCTGATTAGCCATAATCTCCCTTCACTTTGCTTGCACTTAATTTGTTATACCTCCAGCCCCTTTTCCTTTCTCTCGACCAATGGGATTCAATCTCCCTTCTCCTGTGACTATATAAGCTGTTTCCTTTATAATGTGTGGTCAGTTATTGCAATGGATAAGTATACCTCGTTATGGGAAAATTTCTGATAAAATCGGCAAAATTCTATCATCGAGGGGTTACAAAGAAGGTTTTAAAATTAGAAATAGTCTTAGGGCATTACTAGGTTCCGTTAAAGACAAAATCAATATTCAGGGTAAATGGGGGTTTACAAATTAAAATGTTCTTACGGCTACTAATATTGCGGTCAAACTGGTAGGAAATTCAGGAAAAGAACAGAAGAGCATCTTCAGGGAAAATAAGGGTAGATCAAGATAGTAACCGTGGGTCAGTGTTTTCATCGTTCCTGACTACTGGAAACACTGACATGGACTGATAAGTCAATTTCTATAAAGCTTGGAATTATCCCTTCAAACTGTTGTAACCAGTAATTCTTCCCCTCCTTTCACTTCATCTGATTAGCTATAATCTCCCTTCACTTTGCTTGCGCTTAATTGGTTATACCTCCAGCCCCTTTTCCTTTCCCTCGACCAATAGGATTCAATCTCCATTCACCTGTGACTATAAAAGCTGTGTCCTGCTCAATGTGTGTTCATTTATTGTTTGTTACTGATGATGGCCTGACCGTCGAAATCGATTAAACATTTAACTCTTTATTTTTCGTGGAAAGAGACTACGTTTTTTCACTAACTTCCATTTTATTGTGGAGGCGTTGTGCGTGCTTCCGTGCGTATTTATCAATGGTTTGATTGACGGTATCCATGCCTAAATCTCGATGAATATCATCGTTTCGCATGTAGCATGGGCACCAACAATGCTTTTCGGTATTTTATTCTGAGAAGTTTGGATTTTTTTAATATTTGATTTCTTGGCACATCCCCAGAGCTATATCCCGTAAGTCCAGATAGGGCGAAGAATCAGCTTATATGAGTAGTTTTTTATGAATTGACTTCTGGGAATTTCTTCCCAACAACCAGTACATCTTTCTGAACTTGATTTTCAGCTCTCGTTTATTTTTCTCGATATGAATATTCCAGTAGGGTTTAGAGTCGAGAATCATACCCAAGTATTTAACTGCATCTCCATGTGGCATAACATTTGAGTTAATTTCAATATTCTAGGGTCTAATGTTTCGGTTGGTGAAGTTTATGTGAATCGATTAAGGTTCGCTTAGTTCTATTCTCCACATCTTGGTCTATTTAGAGCCTTCATCAGCAGATGTCTGGAGCATTCGTGTTGCAGTTTCCGATTACTTCCGTTTTATCTATTTCGGTGGTGCCTTTTAACGCTTACTGTTTGTGTTTGCTGTGTGTGCGTGCGAGCATACGTGTGAATGTGTTTGAGTGAGTGGGGAGGGAATCTATATAATCCTTATTTTCATTCACAATTCTCATCTTCTTAACTTGTGAAATTCCCAACCCAACCCAACTTGAGAAATTTACATTACCGAATTTTCCTGCCCTATCAAATCGCCATATATAGGTACTGATTCATAACGAATTTCCCAGGTAGAGCAGAAGTAGAAAATACCAAATTTCTCAATTCAATCTTGAGTACATTTAAAAAAAGTAGGTTACTTAGTAGGTAGGTAGTGGGGGTGGGATGCTGTGAGACCTAAGAAATAGGTGAGTTTTTGTTAGCTACTGAAGGTAGAACAGAAGCTATTGATTCTATTTTTCCAACTAGGTAAGTACCTACAAAGTACTTAGGTTATACCTCTCTACGTATTCTAGGAGATAGTTACTCTAGCTAAAAGCCCCTTCACTTGCTTGCTCTTCCCCTCCCGGCCTTTTCCTTTCCCTCGACCAATGGTATTCGATACACCTTCACCTGTGACTATAATAAGCTGTGCCCTTTCTAATGTGTGTTCAGTTATTGTTTAATAGTGATGATAAATCGATTTAACATTCTCTTTATTTTTCGTGAATATAGACAAAGGTTTTCGATAAATTCCGTTTTCATAGGATGGAGCATGCACACTGAGCACATATTAAACACACAAAACCAACAACTAATCATGCTTTCCCACAGGTTTAAGGTATATTTTCAATATTGCCTGTTACAAAACCATTGGTCGCTTGAATTTGAGGTGGATAAGGTTGAATTTGACTTGAAAAAGGAGTATTTTGACGTGCATGAGGAATAATTTGACTTGGAAAAGGATGAATTTGAAGTGCATAAGGATTAATTTGACTTGAAAAATGATGAATTTGACGTGGATAAGGTTGACTTTTACACGGAAAAGTTTGACTTTGGCATGGAAAAGGTTGTATTCGACTTGGAAAAGGATGAATTTTACTTGGAAAAGGTTGAATTTGGCTTGGAAAAAGTTGATTTTGACGTAGATAAGGTTGAATTTGACTTGGAAAAGGTTGAATTTGACGTGGATAACGTTGAGGTTGACGTGGATTAGGTTGACTTTGATATGGAAAAGGTTGAATTTGACGAGGATAACGTTGACTTTGACGTGGATAAGGTTGACTTTGACTTGGAAAAGGTTGAATTTGACTTAGAAAAGGTTGAATTCGACGTGGATAATAAGGTTGACTTTGACATAGAAAAGACTGAATGAATTTGACTTGGAAGAGTCTGACTTTGACAAGGATAATGTTGATTTTGATGTGGATAAGGTTGACGTGGATAACGTTGACTTTGGCGAGGATAAGGTTGACTTTGACATAGAAAATGTTGAATTTGACTTGGAAAAGGTTGAATTTGACTTGAATATGCCCTATATTTTGGAAGACATGCACCAACAAATCTTTAAGTGGTGACTTTTTTTTTTTTTTCTTGGTCGAAATGAACCTCTGTATCGTTATTAATAATATCAAATCCAAACGGAATTCATCAACACTGAAAATGATGTACTGAATGTTAGACATGAAGTCCACGTGGTGGAAACGGCCGAGCATAATCAGGTCGCTTTCTGAATATCCCGAGGTATTACCTACATACCTTCAGTTCCCTTGATTAGTAATTATAACCGAAACGATTTTCTGTTTGCCGGTAATCTCCGTTTTCGTGTTTAATTTCTTCTCTTTCGTTTTATTTCCATTCTTTCGTTTATTATTAATTTTTTAATCAACTTCACGAAACCGCAACTGGCCTAATGGGATCCTAACGGGGACGCGGGCGGTGGGTCCTTTCTATTCATTTCCGAGCGTCGAGGTCTCCCGGCGATGCGATGAGCGGGCGAGGCGGTGGGCGGAGCCCACGACTTGCGGCCGCGTTCCGTCCCGATTGGGCACCGCCTGTTTGACAACGTTCCCATTGGGCCTCACTGTCAGACAATGGCCCTTTTTCGGAACTTCATTTCTGGTACAAGTAGCTGATGAAAAGTCATAAAAATACCTACAAATCAACTTCAGGATTTTAAACAGGCAGAGATATAGGCGACATAATGTATGTGTTATTTCTTGGGGAGGAGGAAATTTCTAATCATTTAAGTAAGTAGGTACCTACTAGGGATGCAAAAGCAGTAGCCAACAATCGATTTTGACAATCGATTTTAATCGAGAGCTCACTATTTTTAATAAAAATCGATTTTAAACAAAACTCGGCGCTCCTCGCCTCGCCAGGGGGCAAGCCCCCTGGACCCCCGGTTACCTCTATTTACATACTTCGGACGAAATTATTGAAACACAGAATGTGTTTGCGTTGTCGCGCAACCAAGTGACAACCAAACAAGCGTCATTGTTTACTATTCATTTATAACATCAATTTATATAGTTATAGTATGAAACTACGAAAAAAAATACGAAATAAATTCGTGATAAATCAAGAGCGATTTATCAAGTAAATGTCCTAAAGAGGCTACATACGAAATTACAGCTTCCTAGAGTGTAAAGTATAGAAATTAGCTTTAAAAGCCACTCATCTGATCCGGACCGTGGACATCGTCAAGTAAATGTCCTAAAGAGGCTACATACGAAATTACAGCTTCCTAGAGTGTAAAGCATAGAAATTAGCTTTAAGAGCCACACATCTGATCCGGACCCTGAGCATCGTCAAGTAAATGTCCTAAAGAGGCTACATACGAAATTACAGCTTCCTAGAGTGTAAAGCATAGAAATTAGCTTTAAGAGCCACACATCTGATCCGGACCCTGAGCATCGTCAAGTAAATGTCCTAAAGAGGCTACAAACGAAATTACAGCTTCCTAGAGTGTAAAGTATAGAAATTACCTATTCAAATTATTTAACCTCCGCTTCACAAATCAAACCGTTTTCGTAATACTCAGATCACTTGCTATGAATCAAATCATCGAAACACAAGCTCAATGAAATCATCAGAAATTAACAAGCGGTTGCAATCATGTTCACAATATCAATTATTGAGAATGATCACCTGTGTGTAAACAATTATTTATATAACCATGCTCATAACTCAGTTTGTTGGACACGCACTTCGCAGTAGTTAACATAATATTGTTGGATAAATCGAGAGCTTTCGAACGAATGGTCAACGAATTTTGTGGGATGAAAAACGACGAAGTACCATATCCCTAGCAACGACTCGGTTGTACGTGAAAATCATCCGTCACACATTTCGTTACCATCCCGCGTTCCATTTTCGGCTAGTTAGTCCATGGCTAAAACACATTCTGTGTTAAAATTATCTGTTATATAAAAACAGCATGATGTATCTAGTTAATTAAATATTTTACCTTTTAAAATTATTTAGGAAAATATTGGTAGGTACTGTTACTGTAACTATGCATGACATCTTTTGCATAGTAAAAATTTAATGAGGAAGTTGGGGTGATCAATGAGCATAGTTGGGGTGAGCCAAGTTTAATAAAGAATCATAAATAAAGTATGTACAAGGTATTCTGGACTACACACTGAAAAAGTAATCTTCGGGTACGCTGTTCAAAAATAATACCTAACTTGGAAAGTGTGTCGCCTTTCAATCTGTTGCGTTCCTGGGTAAGCACAGATCTCCCTTAAAAAAAGCCTCTCGCTTGGGACTGAAGTAGACACTGAGGCTACGTACTTGATTGCAATATTTGAAAGGTCGGGAGAGTCTGTTGTCTATATTCTCCTTTTCGTGGGTCTGCTGCGTAGGCACACACACACAATACAAAGAGTAGAATATACAGAAAACAAACACCGCAAGGAAAATCGATTTCACAAAAAACAATCGATTTCTGGATAAAAATCGGTACAATCAATCGATTGCAAAAAAATCGGAAATCGGAGGTAAAAAATCGATTTTTGGATTTAATCGAAAATTGATTAGCATCCCTAGTACCTACCAACTGAAAATAACATGAATTTATCGATCATTGAAATGGTTTTTTCAATAATATTAAAAAACTTCTTAGCTGAATTTTGAAGAAGTAATGATCAAGTGTTCACAGTCCCTACCTGCTTAATTACCTACTGTGTATTTCTACAATAGCATAAAATAGATAAGTTTTAATGCCATTGATATTTACATCATTTCCTATAAATTGGGGATCAACTGAATTTGGTTTGCAAAATGTTGAATTTGGTTAGGAAAAGGTTGAATTTCACTTGGAAAATGTTGAATTTGACGTGGATGAGGTTGAATTTGACTTGGAAAAGGATGAATTTGACTAGGAAAAGGATGAATTTGACGTGGTAAGGTTGACTTTGACATGGAAAAGGTATAATTTGACTTGGAAAAGGTTGAATGTGACGTGGTTGAGGTTTCCGAGCGTTGAGGTCTCCAGGGGATGCTGGGAGCCCACGACTTGCGGCCGCGTTCTGTCTCGATTGGGCACCGCCTGTTTGACAACGTTCCCATTGGGCCACACTGTCTGACAATGGCCCTTTTTCGGAACTTCACCTTTGATACATGTAGCTGATGAAAATTCATAAAAATGCCTACAAATCAACTTTAGGATTTTCAACAGGCAGAGCCTGCACTTGCAGCCAAATTCAACATTTTCCAACTCAAATTTAACTTTTTCCATACCAAATTCAACATTTTCCAAACCAAATTAAAACTTTCCTCAATTATTAGGGAATGAAGTAAATATCAATAGGAGCGTTTAGGCGTAGGATGTCATTACTAATGATCAAGTGATTTCACAGTCCGTACCTACTTAAGTACCTACTATGTATTTCAATAATAGCATAAAGATAGAAAAGTTTTAATGTCATTAATATTTGCGTCATTTCCTATAAATTGGGGAAATGCTGAATCTGGTTGGCAAAATGTTGAATTTGATTTGGAAAAGGTTGAATTTCATTTGGAAAAGGTTGAATTTGACGTGGATGAGGTTGAATTTGACAGGAAAAATATGAATTTGACATGGATAAGGATGAATTTGACTTGGAAAAGGATGAATTTGACGTGGATAAGGTTTCCGAGCGTTGAGGTCTCCAGGCGATGCTAGGAGCCCACAACTTGTGGCCGCGTTCTGTCCCAATTGGGCACCGCCTGTTTGACAACGTTCTCATTGGGCCACACTGTCTGACAATGGCCCTTTTTCGGAACTTCATCTCTGAGACAAGTAGCTGATGAAAAGTCATAAAAATGCCTACAAATCAACTTTAGGATTTTCAACAGGCAGAGCCTGCACTTGCAGCCAAATTCAACATTTTCCAACTCAAATTTAACTTTTTCCAAACCAAATTCAACATTTTCCAAACCAAATTAAAACTTTCCTCAATTATTAGGGAATGAAGTAAATATCAATAGGAGCTTTTAGGCGTAGGATGTCATTACTAATGATCACAGTCCCTACCTACTTGGTTACCTACTATGTATTTCAATAATATCATTAGGATAGAAAAGTTTTAATGTAATTAATATTTGCGTCATTTCCTATTAATTAGAGAATTGCTGAATTTGGTTTGCAAAATGTTTGAATTTGGATTGGAAAAGGTTGAATTTCATTTCGAAAAGGTTGAATTTGACGTGGATGAGGTTGAATTTGACAGGAAAAATATGAATTTGACATGGATAAGGATGAATTTGACTTGGAAAAGGATGAATTTGACGTGGATATGGTTGACTTTGACATGGAAAAGTTTTACTTTGACATGGATAAGGATGAATTTGACTTGGTAAAGGTTGAATTTGACGTGTATAACGTTGAATTTGCCTTTGAAAGGGTTGAATTTGACGTGGATAATGTTTCCGAGCGATGTGGTCTCCAGGCGACATGATAAGCAGACAAGGCGGTGGGTGGGGCCCACGACTTGCGTCCGCGTTCCGTCCAGATTGGGTACCGCCTGTTTGACAACGAAATGTCATAAAAATGCCTACAAATCAACTTAAGGATTATTAACACGTTAGTCCCGCTTTTTGAATCCAAAAAGGGTGTCCGCTATTTTGAGAAAGGTGGAATTTTGATGACCTCCACCCAAAATTTGGTTTAAAATGTCAAAAAAATGACCCCTGTATTTCTTCAGATTTTTTGCATAACATAAACCCACGCCGGTAGCTCGATTTTGGTTTTTGAAATACGCTTTTTTTGCCAATATCAGACTTTTGAATATAACTTTTACAAACTTCTTTGTAAAATTGTGAAACTTCGTATACTTCCGTGTTTGGGGTCGCTGAGCTCGAATATGCAGTCAAAACAAGTCGACAGCAACAACTTTTGACATTCAGAAATCTCAAAATCGTCGAAATCATGTCAAAAAATTACAATTTTCCAAAATTCATATTAAAATTATGAAAATTTGTATTCTTATGTTTTTTGAGTCTCTGAACAGCGAATTCAAGTTCAGCGACTCAAAATATGAATTTTCATAATTTTACAATTATTTTCTCGTATATGCAGGACACTAGGAGAAATAATCGTGGTTGCCAACCTCCGAAAACCGTATCTGATCTTACAAGAGAAAATACATTCGTATGATCAAAATACTGGGAAGAAATATCATATCTGCCACTGATGCCGAAATCGTATCAGACGCCACGAGTCCTAAAATACTAATAAATAAATTCCTATCTGGACTTTCAAGAGTGTCACAATTCGTATGTACTTGAATACTAATAAAATGATCGTATCTGACGCCCCGATGCGGGGTTTTGCTCTAGAAAACGACAGTTACGGGATTTTCATTAGTGAATCGAACCAAAACGTAGTTAATGCGATAATTGTAAGCCGTTTTTGAGAAATTTCCCATTGAGATCCGACTTCGAGACTAGCGAAATCGAAAGAAACCACCCGCCCAAACGGGACTATTGCAACCATCTAACAACGAAGATGGTTGTACCGTGCAACCGTTGTGTGAAGTTAGCAGTTGCGAAACATGAATTGTCCAAAACACAACTTACAATTATAACTTTGTTTACAAGTAGGCTTGCGTTATTTTGTTTGTGACAACAGAAGCATTAGACAAAGCTATGTTTTCCAAGTATAAAAGCCTAGAGCCAGTCTTATTTGGAAATACCTTACAGTTATCGACGAAAAACTAAACCACCGACGAAGTCAGTCTGCTTAACTTGTTTTAGTCAGAAAGAAATCAATCCTAGGCAATAAAAGTTGCCTATTAATTGATACTTGATAGATAACATTATCCAAGTTTTGTTTTTATTTAAAAATTACCTCATTTGCAAATATATTGGGATCAATTTTTTGTAAGTATAAGTTATATGTTGAACAAAAAAATTTGAATATATTACTAGTTCAAGAGGAATTTTTGTTTTTCACCTACAGGTAAGTTAGGTATTATGCGCCGATGGTATCGGTATCGAGAATCGGGAATCGATTCTTTAGGTATCGGTATCGGGAATCGATAAATTTTGGTATCGACTCATCTCTACCAAAAATGCAGATATGGGATCTACTCTCAGCACGGCAGAATAATAATAATGGTAGTTATCACGCATGGAGTGGGGCTCACGTCGGTACTTAGATTATAATGAAGTGATAACTAGTACCTAGCTTTTGTCGGTAGTAAAGAACACCATATTTTGGCCACTCCTTCTTCTTATTTGTTCTTAGTTCTTATATCACATCGATGAACACGTTCTTGATCGTCAGATGGTGGTGCGGGACCTGGGTATACTATTTGATGTTCAGTTGAGCTTTTCGAATCATATTGATTTCATACGCAATAAGGCAATGAGGATGTTGGGCTTCTTGAAGAGAACGGCATCAGATTTTACCAATGCCATGGCCCATAAGCTGAAAACAGACTATGCTGACGTGACGTGGGATGACGCAGGATGGCGTAGTATGACGGGGGACCACGTGTGAAGACAAAATGTAAACAAAGGATTCGGACGATCACCAACAGATTGCTCTGACGTGACGTGGTAATGCGTGGGATGATGCCGTCTAGCGTATCCTACGCCTTAAAACGCCATCTACGCGTCAGGTCAAAGTCAAAAGATTTGGATTTTCGTCAGGCGTGTGAAGGCATCAGCCGGCGTCAGGTCGTCTAGATAATTAAGTTATCAGTTTGTACTCACCTCAAGCAAACTGCCAGTCTGATCTCCACTGGTATGCTCGCTCGTAGTTGAGTCGAGCGTTTCTCAATTTTCGGACCAACTAATTTCAACAAATGATAGAACTCATTTTTCGTCATGCGGAAATACATGACGAAACGCTCTTCGTCCTCCACCAATTCGGGCATCAAAGTTGAAAATTCGCCGTACAGGCCCCGCGTGCTGTTAATGGGATGCACCCATATCCTTGATACTGCTGCTGCAGCACAGGCAATTGCCATCCCAGCAATTTCTTCCTCTTCCTCGTCAAGCAAGTCGAGAAGTTCTTGCATTGCCGAAGATTACACATCAACTGAACACACTTTCCTCCCTACTTTGAGCACGATATCCCAGCATCACGTCCCCCACCCTCACGTCACGTCAGCAAAGTGTGAACCTGTGGGCCCATCTCTGACGTGGTCTGTCGTTGCCTGATCATGCGTCATCCCACGTCACGTCAGCGTAGTCTGTTTTCTATACACCGCACTTGTCCGATCCACGATTGAATATTGCGCTATAGTTTTTTGGAGAAGATCCAGAATAAATTTCCAAGATTTTTAGCATTTAGAGTGGGAGTGCCGATCAGTGGTGACTCTTTACATGAAACGATGATGGGCATAAGTGGTCTGTCTCCGTTAGAGACATGACGAAGGTGGATGGATGCAGCATTCGTTGTCAAGCTGTTCAATGGTGGAATCGACTGTCCCTCACTCTTATCCTTATTTAATTTAAATGTCCCCACTACAACATGCGCCACCATTTCATTTTTTCCATTCTTCACACCCACACTAATCATTTATTAAATATCCCTATTACTAGAATTCGGAGACATATAAATTATTTAGCTTCATTGTCCGAAGATTCAGATCTGTTCACCTCCAGTCTAAGTTACTTCAAGAAGCAGGTTTCGTCACGAGACCCTCTCGAACGAGCAAGTTTGCCCCCCCCCCCCCCCCCCCCCCCCCCCCCGGCAACTACTTGGAACCGTTCCCAACAAGAAGAACTATGAGTTCTTCAATTCCGTTCAACGCGGAGCAGCTCATGAGTCACAAATGAAAAGTCACATTTACGTTTCTAAACTGTTATGTGATCGTGTTATGAGACCACGAAACTATACACTTCATTCTGATCTACACATCCAACTAATCTGCATTTTTACTAAAGGATTGACTCCTTGATGTTATGTATTTTTGAGATGCGAGCTTGCGAGCATCCAGACCACCAAACTATACACTTCATTCTAACCTACATGTCCATTAAACAGGTTGAACGGAATTGAAGAACTCACAGTTCTTCTTGTAGGGAACGGTTCCAAGTAGTTGCCGGGGTGGGGGACAAACTTGCTCGTTCGAGAGGGTCTCGTGGTTTTGTCACTAATTTAATATTTAGATTTTTCATGTCCTGTGACCTTCTTTATTGAAATTCGTGTTAATTGTTGGTGCATTTTCCCTGTACCTTGTAATTTTGGTTAAGTTTAAGAAATTTCATGAACTCCAGCATCCTTGTCATGAACTTTTCTGTTTTGTTATATACATCTATTTTTTGTCATGCATATTGTAATTGGGCTACGCCCGTATCTATTCAAATAAACAAATAAACTCCAGTAGGGATGGCCGACTACTGGCCACCGTCATGCAAAATACTAGCGGAAAAATGGTCTCAAAGAGCAGGAAAAGCCGAAGACGCAATGAGCAGCGAGCGGTGCCGTTAGCCGACGGTAGGTAATTACGAGAACAGTTAAACAAAGTCTTCATTACCTTCCTAATAGGAGAGGGAATGAAGTGAGTTGACTTGAGCCTACTGACCGAAGGATGGACAGGAGAATCAACGCGTGTCTTGTGGGGAAAAGTAACTGAGCTCTCCAGTAGCTCGGAACAGTAAAATTCTTCGGGAGCGTCACGGAACGTGAATGAAGCTATGCAAATGAAGGGTCGCGAGAAATAACGATCAGTGTCACTTCTTCACAAATCTCAAAATTTCAAATGTTAAACTTTCAAGTGTAATATTTTTGGTTTAGGGTAAATAATTCTCAACTCCAAATAGTCATTTCATTGAAAAAACGCTGCAAATTATTACACAAATGCTTATTATTTAAGTATTAGACAGCCCTTCTAGGTAGATCTCTGGTCCATAATTATTAAACGCCGCTTATAGTATATTTAGTATCGGAACTCGGAGCTTCGGACCTCACAAATGGGTTCAATCCATTACAGCAGCGGAATCTCACAATTTTACGCTTTTTAATATAGTTGATAAACATAACAATTTATTACCAAGTCATCTTTCCAACACATAAAAGTGTTACCTATACTGTATATTGATATAATTTAATTGGTCAAATTTCAAAAAATGTGCTGACAAAATCACTGAAAATGGCTAAGAATCGTTAAATTGATATTTTTTAGCATAAGATTGGTCAAATAAAGTTTATCAACTATGAAATAGAACATTCAACAATTTATGTACGACATTATGCTAAAAACTTGAACTTCATTAAATTTTGTTTTAAAAAATCTATAAAATTGTGGTGGACGTTCACTCAGATACCTACACAAGACAACGCAGGTTTGTTTACTCGCGATTCTTCCCTCTTGAAACGATGATAAACACGTTAGGACGCGCATTCCTCAGTTGCGATCCGTACTACCTCTCACCATCTCTCAGTAGTAAATGCTCGCTCGTTTAAATAACTACTTTCTGGTGCTACCGGCGATGGATAATCCCCGAATAGGTAAGTAACAAACATGTTTTATGCAAAAAATATTTTGAAAAGAAAAAAAAATTGATCGTATCTAGAAAAATGATGCAATGGAGACCTTTTTCTTCATGTCCTACAAAACTGTTAAAGTCTGCCAAAAGTGAAATTGACCTATTTTAAACAACAGACTTTAGTAATGTTCCTGTAGAGGTTAAAAACCAAAATCACCTGCTACTACCTTCAACTTTTTATGTTTTAACTGTTTCAGTGTTGCAAAACGGAGTTTCATGGCTCCAGTTGTACCAAGCGTGGAAGCAGGTAGATGACGCCTCGGCCAACAAAGTTTTGAGTGTTTTAAATTTAATTAGAGACAAGACCACCGCCTGTTCTATAACTGTTTTTCTCGATTTTTGGCATTTTTTCGAAGTTTTAGTAATTTATCACTTGTTGGTGATCTCCACGGAAGTGTGTAGTAAGTGGTAGGTTACAATAACTTTGAAAAATTGCCAAAAATCGAGGAAAAGAGAAAGCTGGCGATGGTGTCGTTCGATGTAGAATTCCTTCCTCTACAACGAAAAGAGTTTAGGTGAGTTTCAAAGGTCAGAAAGTGAGAAAAATTGTCAAAAATCGATTTCTAGGGTCGAAGAAGCTATTTAAGGTATAGGGTATAATATAATGTATATATAGGGTATACATGGGGTATAATCGGGATCAGCGCAAAATTTTCTATAAGAATAGCTCATAAAATGATTGTTTCCTCCTAGAATCGGTTTCTGGCCCACTGTGCGACGGTGGCGCAACTACCGGTAATCGAAAACACGAATAGTCTGAATTTCTTTGAGCTTTCGGGTGTTGGGAAAGTAATCAAGAGGTGCGTCCTCGTCAGCTGAGAGGATTTGCGCCTCAGCCTGTCGAGTCCCAAAGCGAACCAGTCCGCCGGGGGGTCAAGTCCCGTTTTCCCGGCAGAAAACCAGTCGAACAAGTGCGGGATCCCCGCGGCCGATATCGACCTCCGACGGCTCCCATTCATTGAGGATGAGCGAACGGCTCTCGTGACGGTCACCGCCTTGTTGAGGGTCCGCCTATGAAAAAAAAGCCTGCGACTCCGGGGGACATTCCTTGGAGTCATCCGAGGTTTCCCTCTGAGTCTGAAATTTATTGACCTTTGGGGCCTCGAATAGAAGAATTGGGACACCGGGTCGAGTCAGAACGTCACGTGACTCACATCAGTGGGTTCCCAGGTGAGATGGGGGGGAAAAAAAAATGACGTAAAATTTTTTGCGTTAGTCAACATCAGAAATGTAGTCAAATACCGCCAACCGCATATTTTTATCTAAATCCGTATAGGAGATATGATTTTTTTTTTTTTTTTTTTTTCCAGTAAAACCGTGTTTTTTTCCTTTTAAACTTAAATTTCTCAACTTTGCCTCATTTAATTTCAATTTTTGACCTCTATTCCGAAATCAGCGTTGAATTTCCTATAAGTATAGAAGAAGAAGAAGAAGAAAATAGTTTATTATAAGTAAAATCCACATCACAAAAATCAGTAAATACGTATTATAATAAACATTACGACATGGTGTCAACTGTCTGTCGGTAGTTGGGGTATAAACTAAATTACATTGCTATCTTCTAAAAAATATAAATAAATAGTACCTATTCTAGAACGCATGGAGTCCACGCAAATGAATTAAAACATGCTAGGTAATAAAGAAAAATAGTCTATAAGTATAGTCAACTCGGGTTCTTAAAAAATGCCATTCGAAGACCTTCAAATCAGCTCAAACATAGACAATTTTGAAAAAATAAAATTTCTGAAAACCTTTAAAACTTTACTACTTTTCCAAAACAAATCCTGGAAACTGGCAAATCTCATGAAAACTGCTTCATCTAATACTCTTTCCAACGGTATAGTCAATTTTACTTTTACTTCGTTATTTAGGGGAGAAAATTATGTTTTAATGTTGAAGAATGTGGTTTTTTCATCAAATCGATGGTTTTCTTGAAAAATGACCCTGTATGAACCTACAATTATGAGGTTGGTTTCTAAGTATTTTTCCACGCTGAATCGAATGGTAACATTTGTAGATCTCTCCAACTCCGTTATAACCGAGATTTACACTTAAACTCACAAATTTTTAGTTTGTTAGTTACGCTTAAGTGTGTGTTATGGGGTAAAACTAGTTAATTAAAGTGTAAAACTCGATTATAACGTAGCTGGAGAGATCTACAAGCGTTATCATTTGATCCAGCGTGAAAAAATACGTAGAAACCGACCACATACGCATAGGTTCATAGAGGGTCGTTTTCCGAGAAAACCAACGATTTCATTGAAAACCCCACATTAACCATGAAAACATGATTTTCTCCCCTAAATAACAAGGTAAAAGTAAAATTGACTATACCGGTGAAAATAATATTAGATGAAGCAGTTTTAATGAGATTTGCCAGTTTCCAGGATTTTTTTTTTCTATGTTTGAACTGATTTAAAGGTCTTCGAATGGCACTTTTTAAGAACCCAAGTAGACTCCATACAGGGAATTCAACGCTGATTTCGAAAATGAGGTCAAAAGTTGAAATTAAATGAGGCAAAGTGGAAAATTTTGAGTTTAAAAGGAAAAAACACGGTTTTCCTGAAAAACCTTTAAAAAATCATTTCTCCAGTACGGATTGAGATAAAAATATGCGGTTGGCGGCATTTGACTACTAATGCAGACTTATCCGGTTCCACCCTGTATATGTATTTATTTATTAATGTATAACACGTGTCATTCCATACTATAACACTCCTTAGGATTGAGATACAAATTCCGCTCTTGCACTAAAAAATCAAGCTTTTCAAAAGAAAGGATGAGTTTGTCGGCTATCACTTTTTGTGCTTATTGAATTGGTCAATTTTCAAAAAATGTGTTTAAAAACTGCTAAAAATGAGTAAATTTATATTTATAGCAAAAATTAAAAAAAAAAAACGAAAGTTGATCAACTCCGAACTAGAACATTTCAAAATTTATGCACACAATTATGAAGAAAAACGTACCTAAATTCCATGAATATTTGCTGAGAAATCTATTTTTTAAAAACTAGAAAAAAATTGCTAAAAATCCCAAACCTTTTTTGAGCTGCAGATTATTAGTTAGAACGAGTTTTTTTGCAATAAAATTGGTAGTGACAAGATCTTTGCACTCAAAGTGCTTAAATTTAAAACGATGTTGCAGAAGATAATGAGGTAGTTTAAGAAAATTCGCTCATACGATCATGCTGCATGGCTGAAACTTGTTTAACTTGACTTATCTGAATCAACCTGCAGTTCACTTCATATGAACCGCAACAAGCACAATCCCTGAGAAATTTGATCATCTCAGTAACCGTATCATCCTATCTTTCTGGACGTTATGATGATTGATGAAGTCAATCATAGAAATGTGAGATCATCGTTTCCATTACGCGTTAACCCATCAGATTACACGAGTTTGACAGTGCACTCAGGGGGACACTCAACGCTTTTTCAACTCAAGTTGGCAGCTCTAATTAACAGTATGTTGTAGGGGAAGTTTCCCTGGTTTGAGGGAAAATGAACGGGATAATTCCCTCTCGCATTCCACAATGATTAATTACAACTCTCAAAGGTCTTTCTTACTCTATTTTTCTTTGCGTTTTTGCTTTTTCTGCTGTCATCCTTGTTCCTTGGGGAGACAGGACATAGGTCTTATCAGTCAAAGACGAAAGTCATTGGTCCTCCTGCCTGGACCAGACCCCCACCTCCACAGTTTGTTGACGTGCTGATAATTTGTGTACAGAGTTGTGACCGTGTGACGGAAAAGAAATGAGAAAATGAGAAAACAATGATTCGCCAGTTAGTTTTGAAGAACTGAGATGTAGTTGAAAATAAGAAGAGTTCTAAACTCACCTCAGTCTTATTATACCAATGTATAATGAGACTGTTGGACTAAAAGATGACGTGAGGTTTTGGAAGAGCTTCAAGCGATCACATTTTCTTGGGATTATCATTGATTGTGCTAACGATGTAGCAAAACATAATGAGGTAGTTTAAGAAAATTTGCTCATGCGATCATGTTGCATGGCTGAAACTTGTTTGACTTGACTTATCTGAATCAACCTGCAGTTGTTTCAAGTGATACTTCATATGCATCCCATCAAGCACAATCCTTGAGAAATTCGATCATCTCAGTAACCTCAGTCATCCTATCTTTCTGGACGTTATGATGATTGATGACGTCAATCAAAGAAATGTGAGATCATCGTTGCCGTTACGCGTTAACCCAGTTGGTGGTGACTTTCTCTCGTCCGGCGACTTTTTTTCTCAGTTGTTCATTTAACGACTTGACAGTCAGCGATCGTGCGGACGATGTGGAGCAGCGATAAAAACGAGCCTTCTCGGAGCGGTAAAAACTTGTGAATCCCCGACCTTGAAATCGCCAGCTCCGAGGTACCGTACGAACCACCAGACCCGCATTGCACTCACTTGCAACCAGGGTTGCCAGTTGTCCAGTTTTCAGCCGGACAGTCCTGTTTTTCTCTGAACTGTCAGGGCCAAAATCAAAAGCCGCCCTGGACGCCAAATGTCCGGTTTTTGAGGAAACAGTAGCAAATGTCCGGATTTTTGTTTTCAAACAACGCGTCTTCAATAATGGGATATTTCGACAACTGCTATCCTAAATAACTAGCTGCACTCTTTCAATATAAGATCCTTCCTTTGATTGCACCCTTCAATATTTGAAGGGCATTATTTTCTTTAATTTTGCCAATAAGCCTTCATTTGTACTGGTGCCTATTCTTTACCTTAATAGAAATAATCATAGCTCTACGCCTTGGGGGTTCCCAAACGATAGATTGCATTAAACTATTATATACACTACTATTTTCGGAATAGGGATGTATAGTAGTAAATTCCTACATATTTGAGATTATAGGCGCTCAAAAAAAGTATTTCGAACATCTCTTAAAATGTGTAGGTACAAAATTGCTGAAAAGAAGAGAAAAAAGTGTCCACATATGTCCCATTTTGACAAGGTGATGAACAATGGGTTTTATATGGGAAATGCATACCTATCTATGTTTATATGCGTAGAAATTAATTACCTATCTATGTCTGTACGGTGTTTTCTCAATGTGTGCGGATTTTCATCCTATAGCACCTGGCAACCCTGGTTGCCAGGTGAAAAAGAGCTAAAAACCGAACAATACGATCGCTAAAACACTGCAATATACAGACACTCCAATAAATATCTCTTGCCGGCTATAATTGGTAGATAAAGGTAAGTTTAAGGAATTTCGAGTTGAGCTAGTTCAGAAATGTAGTAAAAAACCGTCATTTTCTACCACAATAGTATTTGAGGTGTATGATTTTCGGAAGAGTTTTTCAGAGAAACTGCTTTTGTTTGGCATTAAAATCACGATTCTCCACTTTAATTTAACCAAATTTGATTTTCGAGAATTTTTTCAGGGCTAAGTTTTATAAATTGTGTCTTTTGATTCTTGAAAAATACCATCCAAATACCACCGGCTGAAACATGGAATGTTTTGAAAAATAAATAGTTATGAAAATCCATGAAACTTCAATAAAAAAAAAAAAAAAATCCTGAAGATTGTCAAAACTCAACTTGGACCCTAGCTCGCCTAATCCCTGAAAATTTCATCCAAATCGAATGAAAACTGTTAAAAATAAGCTTGTTGCAAGGATTTCACATTGGCGCATGCGTAGTAGCTACTAATGATACAATCATGTGATATTGATATGGGGATGATTAAAATGTTCAGCCCCCAACTATCATCTAAATTCGAGCAAAATCGGACGACTAAGGCGTGCAAAAATCGAGCATAATGGAATTCACGTTTGCGCATGCGCACAGTGAAGTATTGAGTGGGGAACAATGATTCTGATATGGGACCGTCAACACCCTAGCCCAATAACTTTTTTCATGCAGCAGACTTATAATTCATCAACATAACATGCTGTTCTAACGTTTTGTTCTTACTTATGGGCTACAGAAATGAGAAGGCAGCATAGGATGCTCTGAAGTGCCACCTCAAGATGTGAAACTGGAGGTGGTAATTAGCCAAAATGCTCGAACGAGAGCAACGGAGCTGTCTATAGCTGCCTAGAGCTGTCTAGAGCTGCGTCTGTAGCTGTCTATATTGGAGGCATTTAGAAAAATATCATACAAGAACGGGAGAGATGGAGGAGGGAGGAAATGGACCGAGAGGAATTGAGAACATTTATCAAGTACTCTGCCAGAAATAATAGAGAGTTCCTGGTTACCACGGTGTCTTAATACGGTGTACGTGAATCTAGGGAGAACCAAAATTTTGCTAACAACGCTGGCTGTTAGGTACTACGGTGTTTCATGTGTCTTCACACGTCGTCTCTTATCAATTTTGTAACCTGAAGCTGATTCCGAGATTCCGACATCTTGTATTTCTCCGACACTATTTTCCTTCATCCAGATCTCACATTCCATAATTTATTATCATGTGGTTTATTGTTCTGTTTTCGATTCGTAGTGTTCTTTGCAAAGTGAACCTTTGTTATCGGATAAGCAATTTTTTTTTAATCTCTCTCCCAAAATTTTTTGGTTGCGTTTTAAGATACATGGATTTCAAAAATCGAATCAGTCCGTTGTCCGTCCTTCCGCCGTTTTATTTGTGCAATGAAAATCAGCGTGAAGTATTAGACTTCGTAAGCTTATATATCACGCTAGTTGATTGAGCAAAGACGAGCTCGACGTGTTCCAGGTTTACCTTGAAGATACATCCGTCCGACTTGTCTTGGCGATCGTTCGAGTAAGTTCTAGCTCAACCATGCTAGTAGTAATATTGGTGTATGTAGATATAAAGGTCGGTATAAATATACAGATTAAATCCATTTTGTGTAGAAACTCACTAAAATAATACATGTTCTTATCTTAAAATTTTAATGTTTGTATCATGAAAAAGGTAGATATGATTAGAATGAAATTATTTTATCCGTTTTTCGGCAAACCTTTATCCTCCGATTTGTTGACTAGTTGTTTTTTGGCACTCGATAAATGGACTGCTTCGAGTGAAAATAGGATGTATATAAATAAATTTAGTATATTTTAATATAATTATATATTCAATTTATATTTTAAATAATATATTTAATATATTAATTCAGTATAAATTTTAATATGAAAAATATGAACTGAATACGCTTATCACTGAAACCTTCCTCGGGTTTATACATTTACGGGTGAAGTGTCGAAGACGTGGTAACGAGGACGTAGGTACTTGACTCGATTTTGCGTTACCAATCAAGCGGTCTCCTACTCACGTCGTCCACTTCTACTAATTCGTCAGCTGTCAGTTGTTTCCAGATCAGCTGATCATGGCTCACGGGCACCGTGTAAACTAAAAACGTGGTAACCAGGAACTCTCTAATATGGTGAAGATTATCGAACAAGGGAGTTTCTGAAAAGAAAGGTGAGGATTTAGACGTGTTGACCAGTGTTGCCAATGGTACCCCAAAAGGGGGAATTTTCCCCTTTTCAGTCTGCCGTTACCCCGATCCTTGAAGGCCTCCGGGGTGCCTCAATATTTCCCCCTTTTTATTGAAAGGTCCCCCCTTTACCCCGAAAAATGAAAGCATGAAGTAAAATTTGCCAGATTAGTGTCACCAACCATTTCTAGTCGCTCAGTATAGTTACCGGTCACCAACAACAACAACAGTTCCCTATTATCAGTTATCAAGATATAACTGTCTGATCTGAAAATTTGGTCAAATCCTTACTACTCAAGACAGCGAAAATAATTGAATCGTTTATTTCAGAACCTAAGCGACAAAAATTAAAAAAATGTTGTTTTGGTGGTACTGTTCTTTTAGAGGTGAATACATCGTTTAGTGCCGAAATAATGTTCCATATCACCAATGCTATTTGACAGCCTTGAAAAGAATCCGTTTATTTCAGAAAGAACCCAAACGCCGTCGCTGTAGCCCAAGCGCACTGAAGCGTGTAGTCCACTTGAACAAGTATTTCCGTTTAATGCCTAGTAAAAACCACTCTTGTTTATACTGAAGTGTGTCTCTTACTTACTTTTGATACCAAAACAGATAAAAATTAATCGTGAGACTTAATTTCAATAATAGTTTTTAAAGAATCACTTTGGATTTATTCATGTATTGCAAAAACCACCTAAGTGCAAAATTTTCAAAAATTTATAACTCAAAAACTTGAAGAAAAAAA
This sequence comes from Adelphocoris suturalis, assembly GCA_030762985.1. Taxonomy (NCBI): domain Eukaryota; kingdom Metazoa; phylum Arthropoda; class Insecta; order Hemiptera; family Miridae; genus Adelphocoris; species Adelphocoris suturalis. The sequence continues at coordinate 16,328,368 of CM061049.1, read as the reverse complement.
AATTAACAAAATAGATAATTCCAATAGCATGTTCTTGATTTGGTAAAAAAATATTTGAAGGATACTATAAGCCCCTATCTACCCTAACCCCCCTACCCCCTACTACCTATACTTAAGCTTAAGCTGCAAAACAGTCTTTTTTAGTTTTCCAAAAGTTGAAAAAAGCGCACTTAGGTGGTTTCTGAAATAAACGATTCAATTATGAACTAAGTGCGTATGTGTTTGTTGAGAATCTGCCACTGTAACGGAATATATATAAAGGGTTAAACAGTGTTTCTAGCAGTGAAAAGGACCCCAGAAAGTTCACCTTTTTGTTTGAGAAAGTCCCCCGTTTTTCCCCCTTTTTCTCCTCTAAAGGTCCCCTGGGCTCCCTCCGGAACCTGGCAACACTGGGTGTTGAGTCCCACATAACCTGGAGTATTATCCTTATCTTATTATCCTTATTACAGGAACATGGATCCTAGATCCGATTACCACCTTTGGATCTTAAAGAGTTCCTCACCTGCCTACGTAAAAAAATAAAGAAATACACTTACAGAGTTCGCAAAAGCAGAACCGACTTTTCGAATAGAGCTAAGTTCTGGACCTCAGTGCAGCGTCTCGCATCGACGCGTCTAAAACTCATCCAACCGACCCGCTCCTCTCACGATCAGCTCCGTCCTATTATATAATGAAAATATATGTGTGAACTATAGGTAGACACCGATGCTCAAGGCGAGGTTTTAAAGGACATCAGATAAATCTGCCAAGCGGAGAGAACTCGTTATATGTGGCTCGGCATTTGGGGGGTATTGTCAGGAGGGCACATTAGGGTCACGGAGGCGGCTGATGAGTTGACTCGTTTCATTTTCCAGATTGCTCGGTCATCATCCGAAATGCCAATGGGATGACTCATTGAAATCGAACTACGATCGTGCCAAAGAGCACACGGGAAGGAACCGCCTTAACAAGGCCGCTGTCGAATCAAATGAGTTTTTTTTATCAGGGTGGCCTCCACATGGAAATTTGAAATTTCCCTGACTTTTCCTTGATCAAAATTCAGATTCCCCTGACAAAAAATATTGAAAGCAAATACTGTTTTTTGTCATTTTTACGAATTTTTAAAGAAAAATTGAGCCATTTAGATAGCTTCAAAATTTAAAAATTGGGAGGAAGGGGAGGGGACCCCCTACATTTCGTACATCAAAGAATACAATCCTAGATTTTCACGTCGTGTATATATATATATATATATATATATATATATATATATATATATATATGTTTGATATAATTTATATATTTGATTGAAATCGAAGATTTCGGGTGATTATTGAGGTGCGGTCGATAAAGGACACTGGTTTATTTTACCAACGTTTCGTACGTTTATTCGTACCTCTTCAGGGTTCTATAACAGAGATAACAAACATGGGAACTTAGTCTAATGGTAAATTAATGTGATAATGGAATGATATCTGTAACATGATTGTGTGGAAAGTTGTACAGTGAAAAAAAAAAAAAAAAAAAAAAAAAACATATGTAAACTCAAAAAACACAACTCATGTAAGTTTTTTTTTACTTTGAGCCTGACTGCTAAAATGTAAAAAACATGGAATCATGTTTTAGCTCCTCGCTCTCACTTTATTATAGAAATGATCACGACGATTGAGCTCTTGTGAGATGATAGAAACTCCTAATAGAAACTCGGGAGTAAACATTCACTTTATTATAGAAATGATCACGACCATTGAGCTCTTGTGAGATGATGATCTCCTAATAGAAACTCGCGAGTAAACATTCCCTTTATTATAGAACGAGGCTAAAGAGGCTACATACGAAATTACAGCTTCCTATAGTGTAAAGTATAGAAATTACCTATTAAAATTATTTAACCACCGCTTCACAAATCGAACCGTTCTCGCAATATTCGGATCACCTGCTATGAATCACATAATCGAAACACCAGCTCAATGAAATCATCAGAAATTAACAAGCGGTTGCAATCATGTTCACAATATCAATAATTGAGAATGATCACCTGTGTGTAAACAATTATTCATATAACCATGCTCATAACTCAGCTGAATTAGTCTGATAGAAAAGATTAAAATGATCTATTGTAGCAATATTTCTATTCTAACCTAGCATATTGCTGATTTGAGTTTGTTTTGTATAGGTACATTTTGTTGTTTGTCGTTCTCGGTTTCTTGACCCGTTTTTTATTCCGCACACTTATATAATACAATTGTGTGATATTGTCCTGAAGAAGTGTTTTTTGAGCTGAAGTAACTCTGAGAAGCGACCTCATACCTAAATATATATGATTTTGCAAGCAGTAAAGTCGTTTAATAATATGTACGAGTGCATAAGCCTATTGCTCCTAGTTCGTCCGTAGGTATTAGTATTTATCGTAGTTTTCAAAGTTCTGATTATTAGTTGATTGGATAATATTTTTTCTAAATGGTATAAGGTACGCTTTAATAATCCATAGGTAGGTTTGTGAATATGAAAGCGCACGTGATTTCAAATCATTAAAAAAAACCATAGGAAATTTACTTATATGAACGTTTGACAGTTCATTATACAGTCTTCGTATATTCAACAACAAGTGCTAGAACTGAATACCAAAACTGTAAAATAAAACGAAATCCTCGACTGTTGCCCCTCCATGAGAAAACTTAGCTACGCCATTACCGATACAGCAGTATATAATTTATAACTGAAACTGAAAATCTAGCATCCAACTGCAGGTGTGTATTGTTCTTCGTCACCTGCCAATCTGGATGATCGTGCGGTTGAGGTCAACAACATCCAGAACAAGAAACCGCGACAACAGACCGCAAGATGAGAACAAACTCCGACCGCAACTGAGCTACTGATGATCCACATGATCCAATCGAATATTTTCAGTTTGCGCGAATTTCTATTGCCTAGCGTCTGACAGACGAAGTTTTATTATGGCTAATAAACATCACTAAGAGCTCCCTTACCATACTGCCGTACTAAGAATAGATCCCGTATCTGACCAAACCCTAATTTTGGGAAAAGGCGTCTCTAGGTTTTGAGTCGAAATTTCCTGATGATAGCTCAACTTTACATTGTCTAGAGCTCCAAACGCACTCATTCCAAAGGAAATTTCTTGCTGAATCGCCTGGCGTGGCTGAAAAAACATTATTTTGGTCAAAAATGTTCATAAAAAGGTGGAGAACATATGTACTAGAAGATTTCCTTGTATCTGGTCCACAGTGAGTTTTTGTTCTGCATTAAGACTGATACGTATTTTCTAATACAAAATTAGTACCGCTCTAAGTGGCGAGAAAAAAATTATTTTCCCGTATATGCAGGATACTAGGAGGAATAATCGTGGTTGCCAACCTCCGAAAACCGTATCTAATCTGATAAGACAAAATACATTCGTATTATCAAAATACTGGGAAGAAAAATCGTCTCTGCCACTGATTCCGAAATCGTATCAGACGCCACGAGTCCTAAAATACTAAGAAATAAATTCTTATTCTTATTCTTATACGGATTTGGACTTTCAATAGTGTCGCAATTTGTATGTACCTGAATGCTAATAAAGTAATCCTATCTGGCGCCCAGATTCGGGTTTTTACTCTAGAAAAGGAGAGCTAGGAAACTCATCAACAGGAAACTCATCAAAAAAATCGTGGAACCCCATTCTTGATCAGTTTTCCACGTGGGGTGAAACTCGTCAAATCTTCATGAACGAGCGACTCATCAAAAAATGTCAACTACTTTTCATCTTCCAAATTTATATCCGATTTCTATTTGAAATTATTTTTGACGACTTTCCCTCCCCTTCAATTTTGACCAGTGTCCCACCCAAAGGGGAAACTCCTCAAAAAGCCTCGACCTCACGTTTTTGATGAGTTTCCGTTTGATGAGTTTGTAGGGACCCTAGAAAAGGCCAGTTACGGGATTTTCATTAGTAAATCGAACCAAAACGTTGTTAATGCGCTAATTGTCAGCCGTTTTTGAGGCATTTCCCATTGGGATCCGTCTTCGAGACTAGCAAAATCGAAAGAAACCACCCTCCCAAACGGGAGGGTGGGGGGGGGGGGGGGGGTACCATTAACTCAATATGACCAAAAATGCAGATACGGGATCTATTCTTAGTACGGCAGTATAGTAACTGTTACAATTGTTACAATAGTTTGTGATTTTTCGTAATTGTCGAACGAAGTAAGTCTTTAATATAATTCGGCCTGCATTAGTCTGAACTTGAGTGTGATTCTGTGTGTGTCCGTATGTCTGTCTGTCTGACTTACAGCACTTTTAGAGCTACGATTTAAACTTGTAATGTTGACATGTCCAAATTTACATATTTTATAAATTTACATAAATTATTCCTTATAAAATACAAAATATTTAACAAAATCATTTATATATTTCATGCAGCCTTATAATATTAGATCAATATATTTACGTTATTCGGAACCAATAAAAATTGAATAGAATTAAAAGGCGATTCTTGTTAATTGAGCGACATTAATAATTAAAGAACTTTTACATGAAAATAAGCTCACCATTTGTACAGTCCGGTTTTGTAATTAGCCAATATTACCAACCTGAAAACAGAATATAAATTATCAAATGAGAATAAATTTATTAGGCAAATATTAGAGATGGGATTCACCCTCTCGTGACATAAATAAATCAGCCAGATTAATTGAGATAGTACTGCTAGGGAAATACTATCTATCTAGAGTATAGGACCATTCCAAAGTCCAGCATTTATTGCGAAATTCGGCACAACTCAGTATGGGTACATCTGCAAAGCTGAATAGAAACAAAATTAGCTAAAGAGCCCATGCAGCTGATTGTAGTGTAGGTAATGGTTTCCCAAATTGTGATATTCATACTCAACGACATCCAAAAACGACCCGTTCCAAAGTTCAGCATCTCAAGATGAATAGGAACCAAATAAGTTTAAGCGTTCACTCTGCTGATTTCTAATTCTTCAAATTGAAATTATACTTTACTGCACCTTAATATATCTGAACTATAATAATAATTTTCATTACGATTGTAACAGTTTCAATGATTTCAATAAACTCTTGTAATAAAGCAATTATCATTACCCACGGCTTCATTTTGGCGTTTTCTCGAAGTGATTTCTAACGTGGAAACTAATAACAACAAAACAAGCGGCATCGTTTACTACATGCATTAATGATATTAATAAATATAAAATGGCAACATAAATATTAAGAACAAGTGCGAAAGAAATGCGTGATAAATCGAGAGCTTTTCAACGAATGGAGAACGATTTCTGTCCGCTGAAAACTTGAGATGTTTTCTTTCCCCAGAAACGGCTTGGTTGTACGTGAAAATCATTAGAAATCAACTGTAACGTTTTTTTATAACGCAACGCTTTTCGATTCCATGTGCCAAAGACAAAATGTCAAATAGAAGCGTAACGCACTAAATGTCACGCAACGGTAATATTGTCTCATTTATGGCCGGGTTATGATGGCGAAAACATTCAAGGGTCATTCTCATTTCATTTGCCGCTTTGGGGCGTTTGAGAACCTCAGTGACGTGAAATATGAAAGTGCTCGAAAATGAGGTTAGATCAGCAAATACTACTCATTGCACATTGCAGATTTGTGTTCCATAGATGAACAGTGAGTTTTTCATTGATGTATTTTATATGTTTTTTAGTATTAAAAAACAGGATATCCAACTCATGAGTGTTACCAGATTTCAAAAATTGATTTCTGTAAAATGGATGATTTGGCACAATTGTTGTCGGGGCTCAAGTAAGTACAAAAGAATCACGTTCAGACGTAATATTCAGATTTCACGGAATTCATGTTGAAGGCAGTGTAATTGAGCTTAAATCTCAGGAGTGTTACCCTATTAGTGTTACCGTAATATCAGGAGTGTTACCCATCCTTGGTCACACTCCTGAGAGGTAACACTCATGAGAATTTCCGATAAAAATGGTGTCACATAGGATGATGAAGTGATAAAACTCGGGGATGGCTACTGTTTGAAACCTGTCACCAAGCAGTATGGTTGTTGATATAGGATTATTTTGTTTAAGCACCAACAACACTCGTAATTTGTGTAACACTCATGATTGAAAATAAAAATACTCAACATGTTTTTAGGATTATTTCGCTGTAAAAACTGCTGCAACTCCATGCACTCCACTACAGTCTCACATCTTCAACTGGACAATATAACCTTCACATCTGACTGTTTCCCACCTTTTTCCATCAGCTTTCTTGATCGCAAAAATGATAACACTCCTGAGGTCCCAATGAGAAGAGATATGGGGGACTGACTGAAAAACCAGCTTTTCAGGGGTTAGGAAAAATCTTAAAAATGTAAAACCTTACTCTAAATAAAGAGGAACCAGCTTACTGCAGCTAGTAACCCTGGCCAGTTCTAGATTGTCATTGTTTCGTAACTACCTAACTTCTACTTAGGTGTTAGGTAGGAGGGGACAGTAACACTCATGAGTTTCCAGGATATCAGGTTTCATTCGTTATCACTGTGTATTGGTTAAAGGGGATTTTGGGCAGTAAAATTATTACTTCGTTGATCTCCCAACTTATACTACCTTTTTTCCCCCAAAATCACTAGTTTTGGTCAAGAATCGTGAGAATTCGTCGTCGGGGACATGAAAGCGGCAAATGAAATGAGAATGACCCTCAATTCAATTTTATGGTATAACCCGTAGGTATCACAAGGAGTTCCTTAAATACATGTTATAAAATAGTGCATGATATCTTGCCTTCATTTCAGCCGCAACAATGTTAGACTTTTACGCATGATGTATCAAATAATTACTTATATAGGTCTACATAATTTGCGTATAATAAATGAGCACTGCATAGTTAACATAGATCACAATCAATAATGCCTACACTCCACTGCCAAATTTCAATAATAGTCATTGCCAAAATTTCCAAAGCGGTGTTGATGTTCGTTCTACCTCTTGAAGATCTTCATCTTTTTCTTGACCTGTTTTCTGGAAATGTTGGGAGGGGACGGAGGAGGAGTATTCAGATTAATCTCCACTTCTGACCCAGTAGATGTAGAATCCTCCAACGTACTTCGTCCATAGTGAATGATAAGTTTTTTCCATCAACCAGTAGTTCATCTTCAATCAAGACGGCATGCTTCCCGTCTTTTCTTGCTTGAAACAACTTTGGCAAGAGATGCTTACTAAATTCCCGTGTTCGTCTGTCGTAGAACTCGGATGTATTAAATTGGGATCCCATGAACTTGTAAATGTTCTGGCGTACTTTAGATTTAGAGAAATTATCAGCAAAATGAATGTAAATTAGTCTACTCCTAGAAGGTTGGATGTTGCCCAAACGTCTTACACTCATAACTTCATAATCCTCAAGAACGCAATTTAATTCCGTTCTAAAAATGTCCATCGCCTTCCTCTTGAGAATATTCATGTTTTCTTTCCCTTCTAGAACGTTATGAAGAATAAGCTCGTTTCTGTGGTACGTGTGCTGGTTCAGTTTCGTATCATTTTGACATTTTATGTCTTTACTATGGCACATAAATGAAAAAGCGTCACGCGGGGAGCGTCACGCGGGGAGCGTCACGCGGAGAGCGTTACGCGGAGATTCCCTAATGATCCCACGATTCTGAGATTTGGTATGTAGCCCCTTGAGGGACTTCTGAACACAACTGACCGATCCCAGATCAGCTGAGTGGCTCTAGAATCCAGTTTTTCCCCAGTGATCCCACGATTCTGAGATTTGGTATGTGGGCCCTTGAAGGACTTCTGAACACAACTGACCGATCCCAGATCAGCTGAGTGGCTCTAGAATCCAGTTTTTTCCCTAATGATCCCACGATTCTGAGATTTGGTATGTGGGCCCTTGAGGGACTTCTGAACACAACTGACCGATCCCAGATCAGCTGAGTGGCTCTAGAATACAATACGGGGTTTTATAGGAAGGGGAAAGGGGGTGCAAAGACATAAAATGTCTCTCGAGGTTGCGTACTTGTACGAAAGCTGTATCCACCGTATGAGTTTCAAGAGGTTCTAATACCAAGTTCAGAGTTTTTTTTTTTTTTTTTACTTTCATGTTTTTGTGACAGTTGGACTCCTAGCAACCCATTTTCACCCTCCAACTCAGCTCAACCCTCAAAACCCCGAAAAATAGAAAACACAGTGATCCCTCAATTTTGAACACTTTTTTTTTTTTTTTTCAGATAATGCTAGATTTTCTTCTATACTGTCAATTCTCTTATTAATTTTTTCTATGAGCAATATAGTTTCTTGGCTGTTAGCAATTTCCTGCAACAGAGCATGCACCTGTGTATTCAAAACATTTGTATATTCCTCCAAAATACAGTCGCAGTTATGGAGTTCGGTTGTGATTACGTCCAGGCATTGAATTACCTGATGTAACTCGGAGGTCGATATTCTTGTAGTAGCAATTATTCGACGCGACACCGGTCGGCTCTTCGAGTGCTGCTGACTAAGGAATACGGTATTCGGTCGAGTAGGTAGTCCTTCCCTTCGGTAAACAACAAATCACCAACCAAACTCGCAAAAATGACCTTCTTCCAGAAATCTATCCGTTAAAAATGTATGAAAATTGTTATAATTGCTGAGAGTTAATTAAAGAGCAACCACAAAGTAACTGTTGGTGCAGCTTATTGTGAATCAAATCAGTGGCCACTCTATAAGTAGGAAACCAAGCATGAGAAAGACATTTTTCTTCGGGGGGGAAAAACAATAGATCATGGATATGTCTATTGTTGGAGGTGTAATTAGAAAATTAAAATGATGAAATAAATAACGGCATGAACAACAGGACAGCTAGTATATGTTGCGATGAGCAGAGCTACATCTCTAGAAGGTTTATATCTGACCAAAGACACTAATGATCACAAATTTTACCACGCTCGAGGTCAAGTGATTGTAAATCTGTGCACTGAATTTCAACGTGGTCTACCATAATCTTGGAACAATTGGGTACATGGGTCGCGAATTCGTAGCTCAGGCTGACAGTCATCCTTTGGCGCGGCGCTTTCGTTGTGCACGTTCAATATTCAGAGTTTAAGGGCTCATTCGGAAGATTTAATTTCTGATTTAGTCATACCAAAAGTTAAGATAATGGCTCTAACAGAGACGTGGGTTGAAAATGATGAACGAGTTGATTTGCCTGGATATAGACCAATGTCTCAATTCAAACGTAATACTGTACGCGCTGGAGGTGTTGGTATGTACGAGAAAGAAGAGTGTTCATCCGTTCTTCAATCTGAAATCCATGAGCTCCAGACATTTGATAGAGATGCATTTTTTGTAGTAGTACCTCATTGATTTCTACCTAGATTTCACTTTTCGAGTTAATAATAATCTAAAGTGCCGGAGCGTTGTATTTTGTGTGAAAAAAAAAAAAAAGTGTCGCGAAAAATTCCTTGACCCCCAGCTAAAAGACATATCCATGTCAAAAACAAAAACTGAAACGAAATTCACAATACAACCCTGCTAAATCAATACTTAACACGGAGCTTGGCTCGGCTACCTAACAGGAAGTCAAATGATGGCAAAAACATGTTCCATGTTGAAACTTTAAAATGGGCAAATTAACCCACCTTTATGAGGTTGCCATTTTGTATATCACCAATTTCGAGCTGGTAAATTAAGATTGCCTCATTCAGGACGGACTGAATGTTCAAAATCCAATCTCAAACTTTCCCCTGAATTTACTACTACCGCTGCAATAGCAGGATATGTTTTCAGTTTACAACCTCGTGCAATATTTGGACGCAAGCGATCTTTCATGACCTAAAACCCGGAGAAAATGTCATCGGACGAGAGCCCGCAGTTCCGCCACGTAACTTTTGCGAATGATTCAAAACGTAATTGCTCCCATTAAAACATTATCTTAAAACATTTCGCAGGCAAGCGGGTCGTTTCTTTCAACTTTCCCGAAAGGGTGAAAGTGTGACTTCGTTTCGAGCTGCAACAATGGGCGAGATAACAGATATTTTTTCACGACTCACGTGCGACAATCGTCGATCCGAGTTTGAGATGCAAAACCGCGTGAAATCTCCGTCCGAATCCTCCTTTGTGTTGTTTTTCTCCTATTGTTTGGGGGTGAGAAATTCTCATTTTTCTCCCTAGGAGACCCTCAATATGAAGGCCATTTTTTTGCGACAACCTAGTTAAATCCTTTTAAATGGGCGAATCTCAGCTATTCTTCGTTGATTGAAAGGAGGAAAAGAAAAGCGTGTATTGACAGAAGAGTTCCAGACATGCAGCATGAACGTATGAGCAGATAGAAACTTCATAAAAACGCTGCAAATTATTTCACAAAGGTTTATTATTTTTTCAATTGAGTTTGATCGTAGTTTTAGTTGGCTTGCGTACGTCATAAGGCCCGTCCAGACTCCTCGGCGTGTACTCTTTCGAGTTGCCACAACCTATACTTCTATAATTATATACGTATGTTTATATTTCTCGATTTGAGCTCCTATCTATTCAAATAGTTATTGCCTTAATAATATCATTATCTAAGTACGTACGAAAAGTCGAGAGGATATGTTATTGAATATGCGTAGGAAAAGCATTGGTATTAACACAAATATGACCTAGAAAAAAACATATTCATGCCTCGAAGGAACGCTGTACCCACCTCATGGTGCCGCGGTGTATTACATGGGTATAACACGTAAAAGTAATAAATATCCATTCTCCTACACCCCTCTGCTACGCCCCTGGTCACTCCAGCCACCACAAGGTGCCACGGCGCCTCCTCTCACTCCACCCCCCGCCACCCCCCTCACCACCCACCGTGACCCCCTGCCAAGCGTGCCAGGCGTGCGTCTAACACGCCTAACACTCAAAGTCTCGAAAAAGACACTTTTTCGCCCGTTTTTGGCCCATAGCATCTATGCGAGTAAAGCGATCGGGATGGTTAAACGTTAGGACCAACTAGACCCCGAATGGAGTCTATGAGCGAAAGAACGGGTTTTTTAAGTAAATTATTAGGCCTTTTATGGCCCGGACGGCGAACGGCGGACGGCCATTTCAAATTTGGATTCTACGCACCTTGAAACATAAAGTGACAAAGTTTGAGGGGGGGTTATAAAAATTTTTTGCTACACGATCACATAGGCTTATTATTGGAAATAATAAACCAAAACTATTTCCAGATCACGAAGTGGACACATCCTCTGTAATTCTTATTTTCAACGATTCGGGATTGGAAATGTAAACAGCGGCTGCGATCACCGTGGAGGGGAAGACACTGCGCGACACAAAATAATGCAGTGCCCCATATTTTCTCGAGAACGACAACTTCTTATGGACAATATAAGCGATAAAATACCAGCTCCATTCAATTTAGATTTTATTCTGACGTCAGCAGAGCAAATGGTCTACAAAGAACTTTACAGATACCTTTGAACAATCAACTGTGATCTATAAAAATATTTAGTATTATCAGATAACTAAAAATATGAATTTATGAAAAATGTATAACCCAATATGGCGTAAAAGTGTATTCTTGAGCCAATAAAAGTTTATACGAAAACAAGTATGAGCGAATTTTCGTAGATTATGGTAGTATATTATGTTAATCGTTTTGAAATCTGAGCATTTTGAGGCCCTCAATATGAAGGCCATTTTTTTGCGACAACCTAGTTAAATCCTTTTATATGGGCGAATCTCGACTGTTCTTCGTTGATTGAAAGAAGGAAAAGAAAAGCGTGTATTGACAAAAGAGTTCCAGTCATGCAGCATGAACGTATGAGCAAATGTTTTTCGATTATGGTAGTATATTATGTTAATTGTTTTGAAATTTGAGCATTTTGAGGGCAAATAATTTTTAACCATCAACATTATGGCAAATTCATATTTCGGAATTTCCTATTTCATATTAGCGGCATTGAACAAAGTGCCTAAAGGGACACAGCACGAGGAACGATTCTAAGGGAAGCCATCGTTCCTAGAAAGCTAAAAAGGAATTATGCTAAAAGAAACCAAAATGTTTCATTTTTGGTCTTCCCGTGTTGTAACGTGAGAGGTGGTAACAAGGGTTGCTACAGAGAAGGTTTTCTAGACCAAATTTTGTGGCATTTACGAGCGTGTAGTTGGCTAAAGTAGTTGCAGCTATTTGCAGTTACAACTGCAAGTACTTTGTTACAGATACAAATAGTTACAGCTACTCTATTGCTCAGCTAGTACCTTTAGCTGTACTTAGTAACTACTAACTACATGCTGTGGTAAAGTAGCTGCCATCGAGAAACTACCAACAACTAGCTGCAGTTTCCAGAAACAGCTACTCAACTATGTAGTTATCAGCTGCAGTTACTTAAAAACATAGTGACTATGCCGAACACTGTCGGATCCGCCACTTTATGGAGAACTGCCCAGACCTTTTGGATCTCCGAGTCTAGCATAGGCCTCTCAGTGGGTTGATGTTTTATCTGGGCCATACAATGTCCAGTCCCAGTTGTACCAGAGAGCCGCTGTGCTTCACTGCTAACTGCTATATCTGATCTGTGATGATATACTCGAATAATGTATGTGCCTCTGGTCATAGTTTTATTTCACTTTTCTGATTATACAGAGTGCCCCCCCCCCCCCCCCCCCCTTAATGTTTCCACAATGAAAGTGAAAAGCCACCCTTTCCCCCTTTGATAACGGCAATTTTTTCCACAAACGTCAAATTCAGTTAAAGCGCATCCACGAAGACACAAATACATACATAAACGGAAGTAGATACACCATCAGCGCTTTTGACATTTTCATGTCTTTGCCCTGGCACATTGCACAAAAAACTGTCACGTAACGTAACGTAAATATTTTGACGATTTCCGCTTACAACCGAGTCGTTGCTAGGGAAATGGTACTTCGTCGTTTTTCATCCCAAAAAATTCGTTGACCATTCGTTCGAAAGCTCTCGATTTATCCAACCATATTATGTTTACTACTGCGAAGTGCGTGGCCAACAAGCTGAGTTATGAGCAAGGTTATTTGAATAATTGTGTACACTCAGGTGATCATTCTCAATAATTGATATTGTGAACATGATTGCCACCGCTTGTTAATTTTTGATGATTTCATTGAGCTGGTGTTTCGATGATTTGATTCATAGCAGGTGATCCAAATATTGCGAGAACGGTTTGATTTGTGAAGCGGTGGTTAAATCATTTTAATAGGTAATTTCTATGCTTTACACTCTAGGAAGCTGTAATTTCTTATGTAGCCTATTTAGGACATTGACTTGACGATGCCCAGGGTCCGGATCAGATGAGTGGCTTTTGAAGCTAATTTCTATGCTTTACACTCTAGGAAGCTGTAATTTCGTATGTAGTCTCTTTAGCACATTTACTTGACGATGCCCAGAGTTCGGATCAGATGAGTGGCTCTTAGAGCTTGCATACGAGTCTGCAGGGGGGTAGGTGATGTAGCCTGGCTCGAATTCAATGAAGTACCCACGGGTGTCGGAACAATGAGTCAACACGATCGCGAATTCAATTAAGTACCCACGGGTGGGCGGTTTCTCTTATGGCCCATTTAATTGATTTGTACGCCCCGCCGTGCGTTGCACGGGTGAGATCTGCCTAGTAATAAATACAATAAGAAAACACACATGAAAATGTCCCAATGTGTTGCAGACTCGTATGCAAGCATTTCAAGCTGCTTTGTCTTTCTTATGATTTTCACGTACAACCAAGCCGTTGCTGGGGAAATAAAACTTCTTTAGTGTTTATGGGACCAAAATCGTTCTCCATTTGTTGGAAAGCTCTCGATTTATCACGCATTTCTTTCGTACTTTTAACTTAGAGTAATAAATCAGCATTCCTAGACACTACAATGGCTTAGAGGTCATGAAATGTCGTGGTAAAATGAGAGCATTCCATAAAGTGGCGAACGTTTTTATAGTTTTATTTGAATTTCTGAATATAAACAAATACCATGAGAAACCATGGTGTTGAACGTAACGGCTATAATAATATGAAGTCACAACAGTTTTATTGTGAAATTAGAAAATATACTTGAAATAGTTGAAACTATTTTTTAAATATATTTTTATATTTTAATGCGCTAAAAAGGAGCACTATTATATAGGCATCTATTCAGCAAAATGCACCAATCCATAAAACACTGCTTTCATATCTGGATTCAGTGACCTCGAAAAACTACAAAATCACTGCTGTTTTTCTAACTTCCTGACCTTCATTTTTTTGTATACTTGTGTGATTCTCCAGTTATGTGGACCGCGTTGTACACAACTCTAGACTTGTTCCAGAACTAGACCACTCGAAGGCAAACTGGAGCCGAAACAAAGGGAGGCATTCTGTTAGTGGGTAACAACCTCAGTTTAACACGATGGCCGCCTTCTACCAGTAAACGTGTCAAGAGTGCACTTTAAGAATATTATGCTACTTCACCAAGCTGCTCTACAGTCCTCTGGCATTCAGAACAAGATACAGTTAGAGAAGGTACTCCACTGCCCTAAACTACAAGCTTATTATGCTAGTGATTCTGAGGAAGGTCCCCTGTAAATTTCATCAGTCAATAAATAGTAAAATTCGGCTCTAACATAACAGATGGGTCGGGGATGTGCCACTAAAATGGGCATCAATATCGATTAACCCTAAAGGGTAGTAATTAAGGGCTGAAATATTAAAAAATCGAGATCTCGAATACTTTCAAAGTAACAGTAATGATTTTTTGGTTGTCATTGATGATTGGGTCATTCTCATTTCATTTGCCGCTTTGGGTCGTTTGAGAACCTCAAAGACGTGAAATATGAAAGTGCTCGAAAATGAGGTTAGATCGGCAAATACTACTCATTGTAAATTGCAGATTTGTGTTCTATAGGTGAACAGTGAGTTTGTCATTGATGCTGTATTTTATATATTTTTTACCCATCATTGGTCACACTCCAGAGAGGTAACACTCATGAGAATTTCCAGTAAAAATGGCGTCACACAGGATGATGAAGTGGCAAAACTCGGGGATGGCTACTGATTGAAACCTGTCACTTAGCAGTATGGTTCTTGATATCGGATTATTTTGTTTAAGCACTAAATACACTCGTAATTAGTGTAACACTCATGATTGAAAATAAAAATACTCCCCATGTTTTTAGGCTTATTTCGCTGTAAAAACTGCTGCAACTCCAAGCACTCCACTGCAGTCTCACATCTTCAACTGGACAATATAACCTTCACATCTGACTATTTCCCGCCATTTTCTATCGCCTTTCTTGTCCGCAAAAATGATATCACTCCTGAGGTCCCATTGAGATGAGATATGGGGGACTGACTGAAAAACTAGTTTTTCGCGGGTTGGGAAAAATCTCAAAAATGTAAAACCTTACTCAAAATCAAGAGGAACCAACTTACTGCAGCTGGTAATCCTGGCCAGTTCTAGATTGTCATTGTTTCCTAACTACCTAACGTCTACTTACATAGGAGGGGACAGTAACACTCATGAGTTTCCAGGATTTCAAGGTTTTTCGTCGACACTGTGTTTTGGTTAAAGGGGATTTGAGGCAGTCAAATTATTTCTTCGTTGATCTCCCAACTTATACTACCCCTTTCTCCCCTCTGATAGTCAAGAATTGTGAGAATTCGTCGTCGGGGACATGAAAGTGGCAAATGAAATGAGAATGACCCGATTATGATCCCGAAAAATCGAATTAAGTCATCCGTAACGCTGCACGTTAATCCATCGCTAACCCTAAGGGCTAGAACTTCGTGAAAAAGACCTTGGTTTCTAGGCACAAGAACATAGATAAATGCGATGCTAGCAAATCTTTGAGTTAGGTTTGAGTAAATTGGTGAATTCCATTGGTAAATGACCAGGCACCCAGAGCAAAGTGAGTTTGTTGCTATGGGTGGCGGTCTTATATACTGCAATATTCTCATGAGGCCCTTGCGCTCTCCAATTATTTACTTTTCTACTTTATCTTCCCCTGGACAAGTTATTAATCACTTAATACTAATGGATCCTATCAAATCATACAACTTAAGCAGTCAATTTTATAAATATCCCTTAACATTGGGTGCCGTTAACTGATGCTACCAAATAATCTACAACAAAACATGTATAAATTCCATACTGTCCAACTACATAGTAATGCTCCCTGATGAGGCCTATATAGGCGAAAGCCCTCGGAGGAAAATAAACTGATAAAAAAACGTGCCAACTATCTACTCATCGCCTCACACCCCTTAACTTTTATAAATCTAAAAAAATAAAAATATCCAACAATTAACAGGTTATCACAGTCATTATAAATATCTAAAAAGCTAACTCGAGTACTTTTATAAAATTCCTCGGTTGCTGACATAAAATTAACAATGGCTACAAGATAAAAACTATTTAAGAGAATAAGGGAGTATAACGTCCCACTAGTAAAAAAAAAAAAAAAAAAATTGCTTGATTTTTGATTGCTTGAAAAATTGACTACCTACTAATTAAAAATGGTACATTTCATTTTGAAAAAATCGCTAGTGTGGTACAGTTCTTGCTCAATGAGTTCACGTTGTATAGTGCGCTTGAAATGTTTGAAAGAAAGCTCTTTAGTCTCCTTCTTAAGTAGATTAAACGTACGGCATCCCATTTGGTAGGGATTCGAAATCATTGAAGAATTCTCGTAGATGCCGCCTCCGCACAAATTCTCTGTCTTTAAAGCGTCAGAAAATATTTTTGGGGCGCGAGCATATGTTGTTTTCATCAATTGAGGAGCTGACATAAAAATGCATCAAAGTCCAAAAATCCAAAAAAAATTGTTCGTCAAAATGCAAGTAAACAGTCACACCGACGGCCTCCCGTTAATATTTTAGTTTTGGCGACGGTCACTAGATCGCATTGGGACAAGTCCTGAAACCTTTGCATGGAGAAGAGATGATGTCCAACAAATATTGTAAGAATTCAGAGGGAGTTCATATGAAATTTGATTTTATGATTTAAGTGCATTTCCTTCTTCTCAATTTGTTGCATTTTTTGACTCCTATTAACCGCGGTCTTTAATTTGTTAAAAATCAAATCCCCTCTGCTGTTTGTGTTGAGCTGCGTGTAACCGGTGGAAGGATAGCTCGCTAATTCCACGTAATAGTGCCTCAATTATTTCATATCACGAGCCAGTTTAGCTCGATATAACGCAAATCAAACTAAGTAGTCGGAGCCCTTAGGACTAGAACTTCGTGAAAAAGACCTTGGTTTCTAGGCAAAAGAACATAGATAAATGCGATGATAGCAAACCTTTGAATTGGGGAGTAAAGTGATAAATTTCAGTCCGCTAGAGACTGGGATCGGAAAACATGAAACTTGCGTTGTAAACATCAACAGATATAATTCCAATGGCATTTTCAGCTGATTTACACATTTACTCTATTCTGTGTAACGTGCTGTCTCGCAATGCTGATTCCGGTAGTCTCGTAGATGGTGATTCCAAACAAATTCTCTCTCTTAAAAGCGTCAGTAAATAAATTTGGGCCGCGAGCATATGTTGTGTTCAGCAATTTGCTGCATTTTATGACTCCTACGAACCACGGTCTTTAATTAGTTGGAATTCAAATCCCCGCTGCTGCTTTGCGTTGAGCTGCGTGTAACCGGCGGAAAGATAGCTCGCTAATTCCACGTAATAGAGCCTCAATTATCTCATATCACGAGCAAGTTTTGCTCGATATAACGCAAATCAAACTAAGTAGTCGGAGACTAATCGCAGTTCAACGACAGGGCTGGAACACCGGTGGCATAGACCCTGGGGGGACGGATGACCTCACGGTTCACCGATCGTGAGGGGGGTAATGGACTGCGACCTCAGAGGACAATACAAAAAGGAAAAAGAAAAAAAAGGCAAAAAAAAATCTCGTGACTTTTAACCCTCCACCGGCTGACTCGCTTTGGTTGGCCCATTCACCGAACTCAGCGCCCCGGATCCTCGCCTGCCTTCCGCCGGTGATCCCTTTTTAACTGCTATACAAACCCTCCTCTGACCGCATCTGATGACAGAAAAGTAGCGCAAGTTGAAGAAAGAAAAATCATTTTTTAACTTTGATCCGCGAGCTCGAAAAACGTAAATTCCGTCTAGCATCATTTTCTCAGGCAGAGAAGTTGCAGACTCGGCACACCATCAGCTGTACGCTAAATTGGATAGGACACTGGAGGTTGGTTTGGCGTACTTTGGCTTGAGTGATATGTCAAAAATCAGAATAGTACGCAGAGCAAGGGTAATTGTTTACTATTACTTTGTCACCTCCAATCGTTTTGATACTAACATATATTGTAGTGGAAAGGTTTAGAAATATGAAGAGATAGTATTTGAATGCCGGAAACATGTTTGAGCCCGTGAAAGATAAGCAGAGATATCATACACTTCATTCTGACCTACATGTCCGACTAATCTGTATTTTTACTAAGGGATTGACTACTTGATGTTATGTAATTTTGAGATGCGAGCTTGCGAGCATCCAGACCACCAACCTATACACAGCATTCTGCACTCTTGGTGGTCTGGATGCTCGCAAGCTCGCATCTCAAAATTACATAACATCAAGTAGCCAATCCCTTAGTAAAAATACAGATTAGTCGGACATGTAGGCCTGGTTATCTTTCACGGGCTCAAACATGTTTCCGGCATTCAAATACTATCTCTTTATATTTATATACCTTTCCACTACAATATATGTTAGTATCAAAACGATTGGAGGTGACAAAGTAATGGTAAACAATTACCAGAGCAAGAACTGAAATGCTGACGATCAACTATCGGTGGTGGAGAGAGGGACAAGTTAATAGGTGCAGTACGTGTAACCTTCAACCAGACGAAACTCCAACGCATTTTATGACGGTGTGCCTAGTGTTAAATGAGTTTAGGATGGCGCACTTGGGGAAGGCAAGACTGTCAGAATTGGAGGTAATTGATATTATGAATGGGAAAACTGGGAATTTGAGTAATTTTGTGAAATCTAATATATAAAATTCTCGTGTCACAGTTTTTGTTGCCATACTCCTCCGAAACGGCTTGACCAATTTTGATGAAATTTTTTGTGCTTATCCGGTATCTATGAGAATCGGCCAACATCTATTTTTCATCCCCCTAAATGTTAAGGGTAGTCCACCCCTAAATTTTTTTAATTTTAGTTTTGACCAATTTTGATGAAATTTTTTGTGCTTATCCGGTATCTATGAGAATCGGCCAACATCTATTTTTCATCCCCCTAAATGTTAGGGGTAGTCCACCCCTAAATATTGTTTAATAGTGTTACTGTCGTAACTGTTTAATTAATGATATATAATTTTAAGGAATAAATTATAATATAACTTAAACATAATGTTTGCCTTTTGTTATTTTTATATTCCCTCATCGTTCACAGCGCTCCATGCTTATTTCACGCATATACCACATTCTTACATACATACAATATACACATTCTAACATACATACATACTTACAATAAGTAAGATATTTTTGGTCTACACTAGAAATTACTAGGAAATTATTTATATGGCAAAACAACGTTTGCCGGGTCAGCTAGTCTAATATATAAAATTCTCGTGTCACAGTTTTTGTTGCCATACTCCTCCGAAACGGCTCGACCGATTTTGATGAAATTCTTTTGTGCTTATCCGGTATCTATGAGAATCGGCCAACATCTATTTTTCATCCCCCTAAATGTTAGGGGTAGTCCACCCCTAAATTTATTTTTTATTTTTTAGACAAAATTTTTAATTTCTATTTTAATTAACGTCTGCCAAGTTGGGTGGGCAGTATAACTTCCTCAAGCGAGCGAAGCGAGCAGCATCCCCCACAGAAGTTAAACTTACCCTTAGAGATCTACCGTTTGCGAGCGAAGCGAGCAACATCCCCTACATGTTTCAATTGTAATACATTCCATGTATACAGTCACACTTTGCGAGCGAAGCGAGCAACGTTCCCTACATACCACACTTTGCGAGCGAAGCGAGCAACATTCCCTATATGCCACACTTTGCGAGCGAAGCGAGCAAAGCCCCCCGGCTGGAGGTGGAGGCGAGCGGAGCGAGCCGGAGCGGCTAGTATATTAGAGATTCCACTAAATATAGAACGTTCTTGATCAAGGAGTTCAAATATGATTAGAATGAAGAGATGATGTTGTCTATGAAGATGTTTAGAACTATAATAATGTAATAAGGGAAAACGTTGAACGATACTCTCGAATTAAGGGTAAACGAACAAAGTTATGAGGGTTTATTGAAAAATCACAATGGGCCGACAACCCCCTGCGACGGTCAGAACGACCAGTAGTATAAGCGCTGCAAAAAACTTATATATACACAATATAGGTGCTAATAATTTAATGAAGTATGCGACATAAGTAATAGTATGAGATTGTTGTTTGTAAAATTATTGAAAATTAAAAAAACTAGTAGATTAAGATATGATACATAAACATAACAACTTATATAATAGCTAGGTATACATACAAAACTTACTAGAAAAAAAAATAGATTAAACTCACACATTCAAACGATATTGTACCTATTACATCTGTAAATAAAATGTTAATAAAAGAAAAATGTTGATAACTAACCTAAATCATGTATTGAATTATAATAAAGCGCTTCAACCCCCCACGCCTCTCTCTCTCTCCCTCATTATATCAGGTCCTAATCGTCCGATCTCGCTCGAATTCGGAGTATAGTTGGGAGAGAACGATTTAACGAACCCATATAAATGTCAAATGATTGTATAAATAGGTAGCAGGTGGTACGAACTAAATTTTACATGAAGAAGTAGTGAAAATAACGAGATGTTCTAGAACAATCAAGTCGAGTCACGAGACTCTCGACTCTGACCAACTAATCTGAATAGTTACTACTACTACTGAATAGTTAGTTAGGATTGACTACTTGATGTTACGCATTTTTGAGATGCGAGCGTAGCAATCCCGGATCCTCGCCTGCCTTCCGCCGGTGATCCCTTTTTAACTGCTATACAAACCCTCCTCTGACCGCATCTGATGACGGAAAAGTAGCGCAAGTTGAAGAAAGAAAAATCATTTTTTAACTTTGATCCGCGAGCTCGAAAAACGTAAATTCCATCTAGCGTCATTTTCGCAGGCCCTAATCGTCCGATCTCGCTCGAATTCGGAGGATGGTTGGGAGAGAACGATTTAACGAACCCATATAAATGTCAACAAGATCGTATAAGAAGGTAGCAGGTGGTACGAACTAAATCTTACACGACGAAGTAGTGAAAATAACGAGACGTTCTAAAACAATCAAGTCGAGTCACGAGACTCTAGACTCTGACTAACTAATCTGAATATTTACTAAGGGATTGGCTACTTGATGTTATGCATTTTTGAGATGCGAGCGTAGCGAACATCCTGACTACTGCCACTGAACTAAGCATGAAACTGATCTGTGTAAAATCTCATGGCGACTGGAGCGCTGGAAATACCACGCGGTGGGTAGTTGAACTAAAGAGCAAGACACGGTCTTAAGTCTCGCAACTCGACTTGATTGTTCGAGAATGTCTACCTCTATAAATAACTCTATAGATGTAATATTTGGAGGGGATTTTCGGGAGTTATAAATGATAACTTCAGAGCACGATTAATTACTTCTTAGGCACCTCAAAACACACCTGACATCATGTTTAAATTTAGTCAGTAAACTTATTTTACCTTCAGCTTGCAACTTATTATTATTATATGCTTTTAATTTTATATAGCATTTTTCCAGTTTATTAGGATTTACATTCATTAATTTGAATATTCTCAATGGTATTACATTTACGTCACTTCCAGTATCCAGTTTGAATTTAATATTTACTTTATCAATTTTGGTCTTTATAAACCAATCATTATATTTATTGATTTGATTTACTTCCAACTTTAGTGAATCAATATAAAATGAAGAGTCGCTGTCGCTACTCGTATATTTCTTTATGGCATAATAGAAGTTGTTGGTGAACATAGGAAACATAGGAAGTTGTTAGTAAACAGATAAGAAACGGGTTCTTTCACTACATTTCCCTAGGCTTCCAACATGAGTTCGCCCAATACATCTCGTACTTCATTATGGCGTCTGGATATTAGGTTTCCTGTTGTTAGAACGTGCTCAACATTAAATGTGTTAGCATCACAGGATTCTGGCATATTTAGAGGGTTTCGTTTGTATCGTACTGTTATTGCTTCTCTAAAATCACTGGCTGACAAACCAAAGTTATGTCTATCCAATGGTAGTGCTGACAACCATCCCGACGAACTTATTGCTGACGCTTCTATTGCACGATTAATTGCCCTTTGACGAATAAATAAATAAATGAATAAGTAATAATTAGGCATGTTCCGTAAATATATAAAATGAAAAGTTTTTATGAAACATTTTATGAAAGTAATGGCAGAAGGTCTGAGAGATCGCTGGGGACGACCACAAGAGCTCATACGAGGATGGCTACGACCCAGAGTTGCTGTATCGATAATTAGAGCCACCGGAATGTGTATTCGAGGTGCAAGAAGGAAGTGGAGAGGGGCTGAGGATTTGCTGACGTTTGGAGGCTGCTATTCCTCATTTCAGAAGATGATCTAAAGGTAGAAAGAAAAAATCCACAGAATGAATTCTCCAAATACGATGTACCTACCAGACCAAATCCACGTTTATTCCCTATTAAAAACTCCATACAGGATATAAAATGAAAATTATATATATATACTAGCCGCTCCGGCTCGCTTCGCTTGCCTCCACGTCCAGCCGGGGGGTAAGCCCCCCGGACCCCCCATTAAATTGCTCGCTTCGCTCGAAAAGTGTGGTATGTAGGGAATGTTGCTCGCTTCGCTCGCAAAGTGTGGCATGTAGGAAATGTTGCTCGCTTCGCTCGCAAAGTGTGGCTGTGTAGATGCGTTGTATTACAATTTAAACATGTAGGGGATGTTGCTCGCTTCGCTCGCAAGCGGTAGATCTCTAAGGGTAGGTTTAAAGTCTGAAGGGGAAGCTGCTCGCTTCGCTCGCTTGATGAAGTTATACTGCCCACCCAACTTGGCAGACGTTTTTTTCTGTTGAAAATTCTTACAAACAAATTAAATCTTATAAAACTACTTTTTTTATTTTATGGAACCACGAAAATCGGGGTGGACTACCCCTAACATTTAGGGGGATGAAAAATAGATGTTGGCCGATTCTCATAGATACCGGATAAGCACAAAAAATTTCATCAAAATCGGTCAAGCCGTTTCGGAGGAGTATGGCAACGAAAACTGTGACACGAGAATTTTATATAGGTATTATATATATATATATATATATATATATATAAGAGATTCCTCCAGCTAGGTAGATACCATAGACTCCGAGGGCAGACAAGCCACCGAATCTGTCATTCTGACAAGGGGAAAGCATTGTGTGGAAATTTCGAGTTGCAATCACGAAACACTCTGGGCAGTCGTGAGCTGGTGAAGGAGGTTTCGGGGCAGAGACGAAGGTTTGACTGCATATCAAGGACGGCTGGGGGGTTGAGAAAGGGAGCTGAGGTCTAACACGGACTGTCCGACGGTCGGAACGAGGCCAGAACTTTGGAAGTCATCCAGTGGTGATGTGACGTCCAAAACCTCGTAACTAGAGACCGGATTTTTATGCAGCAGAAATGCTCCAAATATGCCAGTAAAAACCAATGAACTATGCAACAAAAACAAGTTAAATAGGTACGGGAAATAAAATTCAACGCTTGAAAAAAAAAAAAAAAAAAAATCCGAACGAAAATAATTCTGGATGAAAGTTGCTTGATATTAATATGTATGGTTTTAACGAAATGCTCAATAATTAACCTTCCGTCGCACTGTGGGGCAGAATCGAAAAAACCTGGCCAAAATAAGAAAAATCGAAAGTTAGATATTTCTACCAGTAGCTTGTGTTATGGTCACCTGACATCCCTGAGAACTCATTTCATAAGTATCTGACCTCTGGACAGTCATTCCGGCAGAGTAACAATCGGAAAAACATTGACGTGCTCCGATCATCGATCAACCTATTAACAGGTAAGCTGGAAGAAACAACTGCTAGTTAAGTATTGTTCCGATGTTTAGTAGTGACGTTTCGAGCCGGATCTACCTGAAAACATGTCAGCGAACGGTAAGAAATTATTATCACAATTTAAAAGTCGTTTTAAAATAAATTAGATTATTTCATTAGTGAAAGTAGTACCTAGTTTTTCAAAAATGAGATTATTTCATTAGTGAAAATAACTACGTATTGAGGCGTATTGAATGTCGATTCTTTTTTTGTTCGATAGGGTAACTATTCTACTAACTTAATCCACTGAGATCGCCCGCTAATATGCGCTATTCTTGACGTCATCAACTTTTGTAGTTGAAAAACACGATTTCACGATTATTGTGAATCAATCAACATAATCAACGTTCTGGTCAGCTAGAAATTTAATTTTATCGTCCAACTCTATTCTCGTCCAACTATTAGAATTCCACAACCATTCACAAAGTTGAAGCCTCGCAATTGAAGTTGTTGCTGAACAGCTGTTACTCAAACCGGCGCAATCTACAGAAAAACAACATTTCCGTTACTTTAATTGAAATCGTGTTTTTTAACTACAAAAGTTGATGACGTCAAGAATAGCGCATATTAGCGGGCGATCTCAGTGGATTAAGTTAGTAGAATAGTTACCCTACTGAACAAAAAAAGAATCGACACTCAATACGCCTCAATACGTAGTGACCAAAACACAAGCTACCGGTAGAAATATCTAACTTTCGATTTTTCTTATTTTGGCCAGGTTTTTTCGATTCTGCCCCACAGTGCGTCGGGCGCAATGCAAATCCAAACACGATCGGGCACAACTCATCTGACAGATTAAAAATGCAATTTTAGAGTGGTGGAAAGGAAAAACGCATCAAACTGAACCTTTCACTTATATTTACATATATTTTTGCTTTTATGAAACATTTCGATATATTAATGCCAATTTCAATTACAAAATTGGGCCGGAGCTTGTCGGTTCCTTATGTTATTTGATGAGCTGAATCCGACGTCCGTTTTGAACCTGTCTGATCGACCAAGGAAAAAAAAAATTTTTAACACCCCCTAAGAATTTGCTGATTTACGTTTCAAGATGTGTAGAATCCAAAAATCGAATTAAAGAAAATCCGTCCGTCCGCGGCTTTTCTCCGAAAATCCTGGACCAAACTATATGAAAATTGTGTTAAAAATCGCATTTGGGGTCTAGATGGTCCTAGAAGCTCGGCATCAATTTTTATCAACCCTAAAGGGTTGTATATATTGAAAGGCTAAACATTTAAAAATAATCGAGATCTCGAAAACTTTCCAAGTAACAATCATAATGTTTCGCTTGTCAATGATAAATTTAATCCCAAAGAATCGATTGATCGATCAAAAATCGAACCCATTAAATCGATGATTAACGCTGTATGTTGAATAGTTCGCTTTCCCTATGGGCTTGAACATCGAAACAAAAACAAAAACTTTCGAATTTATAAGCACGAGAAGATAGAGAAATAACCGCTGCCTTTAGGTAGACTCGGAAACAGAAAAGAAGCTTCAGCCCTCATTCTTTCCATTTCCTCGAGTCTCTACGACGCGACGTCGCCACTTACTGCATTTTTGCGCTTATGACAGGCAGCCGTCAGTCCCACACCTTCCTTGATCAAATCTAATAAGTAGTTACCCTGATACGAAGCCTTGCCTTTATGACCTACCTACCTCAGGTGTTCGTCCTAGAAACATGAAAGGAATTTTTATTGATCACCCATTTTTGTTGTCTTCCTTTGCTATGTTGTCCAACTTTGTTATGATCGTTTCGCTAACGAGGAAAAAATTAATTTCGGTCAGAGTCTCTTTTTAGTGGGGCGGCCTGAGCTCTGGTTTCCATAGCAGCTTCGTAGAAGAAGTGAAAACCAAACTTCCCACGTCACACGGCGGAAGTCGGATCGACCGAAAAAAAAAATCTCTCACGGCAGTGAGGAAAAAATAAATCATTCTCGTTAGATATTAAAAAGTTTCGGAAATGCCGGTCAGATCGTTCGGGGAATAATAATCCCGAGACATGAACGTCAATCAATTACTTTCCATCCGAACATCGAGTTGTTATGTCGAAAGATATCAAATAAGAACGTCTGCCAAGCTGGGTAGACAGTAAAATTTCCTCAGTAATTTCAACATAGATGTCAAAAAGTTTTTTGCTTCGAGTCTTGTTTTCACTTCAGTCTTCTTTTTGTTGACACTGCTTCCACTTTCGGGAGAAAAAAAAAAAATTTGGAGCCCAAAATCAAAATTTCCACTCGCATTTTACGATTTAGACCATTCTGAACAACTTTGGTTCCGTGTCTGTCTGTCTGTGTGTGTGGGTGTGTGTCTGTCGTGTGACAGCAAATCCTTTTAACAATTACGTACTTGTAACAATTATGTATTTTCTACAGTTTTCATTTGGATGAGATTTTCAGGGAATGTGCGGGCTAGGGAGTGGACGGTCTCCAATCAGTTTCATCGTTCTTGACTCAATACCTCATTCTGCGCATGCACAAACGTAATTCTACCAAGCATCATTTTCTCGCACCCTAGTCGTTCGATCTTACTCGAATTTGGATGATAGTTGAGGTATGACAAATGATCATCTTATATCTATTTCAACTGTATTATTAATGGATAATTATTAATACGTAGCATCTGCGGTACGTACCAAGTATCTACGGATGATACAATATGTGGTTTTAAATTGATTTGGAGTGATTAAATTAAACCGTCCAATGCTAATTATCAGCCAAATTTCAGTGTTATCGTTTCAAATTTGTTGTTTGTCAATTGACTCTTTGGGTCAATAAGAGCTGATTGAAATTATGGACTCTTTCCTGATTAGCCCGGGCCTGATTTTGCTACTTTCATGCTACAATTTGGCAAGCAGACTCCGTAGCTACGAATACAGTTTGGATATGGTTATTTCAGCAGTCTACGCATTGACTAACCTGCAGAGGTGGGTCCGTGCAACGCACGGGTAACCGGCAAGTCATAATACAGGGTGATTCCCTCGTAGATGCAAAAAAAATTTGGGTGAAACTACATCAAAAACGGAGTAAAATGCCGCCAACCGCATATTTTTATCTCAATCCGTACTCGAGATATGATTTTTTGAAGGTTTTTTCAGGAATACCGTGTTTTTTCATTTTAAATTCGGATTTCTCCACTTTGCCTCATTTAATTTTAACTTTCAACCTCATTTTCGGTTTCAGCATTTAATTTCCTATAAGAATAGTGTACTTGGGTTCTTAAAAAGTACCATCCGAAGACCCTCACATCAGCTCAAACATTGACGATTTTGAAAAATAATATTTCCGAAAATCTTTAAAACTTTACTACTCTTTTAAAAAGAATCCTGGAAACTGGCAAATCTCATGTAAACTGCTTCATCTAATATGCTTTCCAACGGTATTATCAATTTTACTTTTATTTTGTTATTTAGGGGAGAAAATAATGTTTTAATGTTAAAAAATGTGGGTTTTTCAATGAAATCGTTGGTTTTCTCGAAAGATGACTCTCCATGAACCAACGAGTATGAGGTCGCTTTCTATGTATTTTTTCTTGCTGTATCAAACGGAAACTCTTGCAGATCTCTCAACTACGTTATAATCGAGTTTTACACTTTAATTAACTAGTTTTACCTCATAGCACACATACATTTAATCGAAACAAACAAACTAAGCATTTGCGATTTTAAGTGTAAAACTCCGCTATAACGGAGTTGGAGAAATCTACAAATGTTACCATTCGATACAGCGTGAAAAAATACATAGAAACCGATCCCATACTCGTAGTTTCATGGAGGGTCATCTTTCGAAAAAACCAACAATTTCATTGAAAAACCCACATTTTTTAACAATAAAACATAATTTTCTCCACTAAGTAACAAAATAAAAGTGAACTTGATTATACCGTTGGAAAGAGTATTAGACGAAGCAGTTTTCATGAGATTTGCCAGTTTCCAGGATTCGTTTTGGAAGAGTAGTAAAGTTTTAAAGATTTTCAGAAATATTCTTTTTTCAAAATCGTCAATGTTTGAGCTGATGTGAGGACCTTTGGATGGTACTTTTTAAGAACCCAAGTACACTATTCTTATAGTAAATTTAATGCTAATTCTGAAAATGTGGTCAAAAGTTAAAATTAAATGAAGTAAAGTGGAGAAATTTGAGTTTAAAAGGAAAAAAACACGGTTTTCCTGAAAAAACCTTTAAAAAATCATATCTCAAGAACGGATTGAGATAAAAATATGCAGTTGGCGGCATTTTACTCCATTTTTGATATAGTTTCACCCAAATTTTTTTTTGCATCTGCGAGGGAATCACCCTGTATAATTCGAAATATTTCAACGGTCAACACATTCATGTAACGGATGTTTTGGAAAATTCGCAAAACCTAACGAAGTGTTACGTAATAACGCGTTCTCCCTTAATTTCTAGTTGTGGTTGAATTCGAAATCGAAATGCTCTCGATCGTGACTGCCGGACCCCCTCGAAACCGCATGCAAGACTCGTACAAGACACCCCATTATTGCGGATAGTCCACTAGAAACTGCAATCAGGAGAGGCTGGCCCCGGAGTCGAGTAAGGCTACGGTTACATTGGAAACGTACTTAATCTGAATGTGAATTTCGAGCTCTGCCGAATTGGGCGTCAATGGCCGAAGACTGAGGAGCCAACAAACGCGTGGACTTAGAGCCGTTTCACCAAACTTTTTGATCAACGTTTTCTCATAAAACCAAAGATGTCAGCTGTTAAACAACGATATTCGGTTTCACCAACTCCGGTTCAGATAAATCAATGATCAAATGCGCTAAATCAACTATCAAACCAACCAGCCAGATTCGGGTGGTTAGCATTCAAATCGTCGATTAACTAGGTAGGTTGTTCTTTTCGCCATCTTTGTTTACATGACCGAAATCCTTTTGGTTTATTATTTTCAATAATAAGCCTATGTGATCGTATAGCAAAAAATTTGTATAACCCCCCCTCAAACTTTGTCACTTTACGTTTCAAAGTGTGTAGAATCCAAATTTGCAATGTCCGTCCGCCGTCCGCCGTTCCCGTCCGGGCCATAAAAGGCCTTAGAATTGACTTAAAAAATCCGTTCTTTCGCACATAGACTCAACTTGGGGTCTAGTTGGTCCTAACTTCTCGCCAGCTCAATCGCTCCACACCCATGGGTGCGATGAGCCAAAAATAGGTGAAAAAGTGTCTTTTTCGAGGCATGAATATATGTTTTTTTCTAGGTCATACTTGTGTGTTAATACCAATGCTTTGCCTACACATATTTAATAACATATCCTCTCGACTTTTCGTACGTACTTAGATAATGATATTATTAAGGCAATAATTATTTGAATAGATAGGAGCTCATATCGAGAAATATAAACATGCGTATATAATTATTAATTACAGAAGTATAGGTTGTGGCAACTCGAAATAGGACACGCCGAGGAGTCTGGACGGGCCTTATGAGGTATGCAAGCCAACTAAAACTACGATCATACTCAATTGAAAAAATTATAAACCTTTGTGAAATAATTTGCAGCGTTTTCTGGTACGTTTTCCCATCTGTTTTGCTACGTTTTTCTAACTATTTTCTACGTGCACGAAAACGAGCCAGAGGATTGATTAGCGCATTGAGTTTTGAGGACGAATTTGACAAGGATGATGAAGACTTTACTTCAGTGATCCCCGTTCTCGTTGGATTAGAGAGAGTACAGCGGATTTCAATCTCAATGAAATCTATTTCTGAAGAGGTACCTGTCCGAATGTCAAAAACTACAGTTAGCGAATTTTTGAAGAAAATTAAGCTATTGATCTCGCCTCAAAATTTGTAGAATGTGAATTTTTGAAAAAAATTTATGCAGAAATCCGTTTCAGGCTATTCTGAATCATATTCTGAAGTTTAACGCATTTTTTTAATGTATGTATGTATGTATGTATGTGTCATTCCAGAAGATAACTGTCCGTAATTGTGCTAGAAACTTCAAACAAATTTTAAAATGTTAAGGACACAAAACGAAAGTTCAAGTTCGTTGGCCAGCATGATCGGATTACATCTTCGGGTTGAAATTTTCAAAAATGTAGTCAAAAATTTCAAAATAGCCTGTTTTTTGCGATTTGTTGTGCGAAATAATTTTTTCAGCATACTAACATGTAGTATATTCGGAATCAGCGTAAAATTTCCTATAAGAATATGTATCAAGTTTTCAAAAATTTCAAAGTTGAAAAATCAGTCAAAAATCGAAATAATGCCGTTCGCTAGTTGTAAAAATCGGTAATATTTGCATGAAACATTGTCCAAATTCAGATTGAGGTACTCTTATGGAAGTATCCCTGTATAACCGATCCTAGAACCATGCTGTTTAAAACGTAGGTAGTAGGTGCTTGTTAAAAAAAAAATAAATAAATAAAAAAAAATAATAAAAAAATGTAATCACAACTGATGAGTTTACTCTGTGAAATATTCCGTCCTCCGATTCTCTCGGTCGCTCTTTCTAATGTTTTACACCCAACTGTTTTAGGACTTGATGTAGCTTTAATACTGACTGTGGATATATCAGCCATGAAATTATGAAGAAGTTCTATTTATGTACGTATGTACTTCAAAAATTCGCTCATGGGGTCATGCTGCATGACTGGACTTTTTTTTTTATCATTCCTTGAACAAAGTGATGATAGCATCGAATACACAAGTCTCAGGTAGGGATATAGGCACATTCATAAAATGTACAAATACAGTTTTAAAACAGTGTTAAAATAGCCATCGGCTGATTACTTACAAATTGAAATGATACAATGTGTCTAGATGGTGCCGTAGGCTGTTGTCATTGAAGTCATGGGAGATACAAACTTAAAAATACCTAGTTATGCAGCTTGACCATAATATATTTCGAGACAACTATAACCAATGACTGGAATCTCGGATTCTGCATGTGGCTATAGTTATAAAATCCATCGAATACCAACCACTGCTTTTTAGGAGACCGACTCCTGAAATTTCCAATGAAGACGAATCTAAATCGCGTTAGGATAGAGTACCTATTCCAGTGTTCGAAATTTCGCGGGTTTTACTCCAAACTCAAATCCAGAATATTAGAAGAAACCCATATATTATCATCATCGCTAGTCTAGTTTCGAAATGATCGAGCAGTAAAAGACTACCACTACGAGTTTATAAAAGTTATGCTACCAGAATGGATTAAAAAAGGCAGAAGAATTGAAGATTTAATGTTGGTAACAGTAACAGCTGTTCCCTCACTATTATCTCGTTATCACCCTAATTTTGCGAGCGAATGCCTCCTCGATATCGTCTAAATAAACTTTAAAACATTAAATCGACGTTTGACTGAAACGCTATCAATCGATGTTTACTGATAACTATGTTGGTGGACATTTTTGACACTATTATATTTTATTAAAAAGGGTGTCCCCAGCTAAAATCTTTAATAATGGACCAAACAAGTAAATTCTTTTGGCAATATTAATGTGCTTTTGTAAGGATCTTAAAAACGACACAATTGCTCATTGCGCACGTGCGTACAAACGTGCGCAGTTGACATCGATTTCGTTATATTGAATGGGAACCCCATTTTTTATTGCAGATTTGAATTCTACGTGAAATTTCATGAAGAAATGATCCGTCACTTGATTTTTTATGTGTGCGCAAATGGGCACAATTCCGCTCTAAAAGTGCAAAACGTGAAATACTGAGTTTTTGAAGATACCCAATTGCCACATGTAATACATGATTTTGGAGTATTTTTTAGTGTTCAACCTCGTAATGATGTCCATTTATTGACATTTGCAACACCAACTTGGAGAACCACCGAAAAACCAACATTTTAGTACGCTTTGTGCTTTGTGAAAATGTGTAGAAAAAGTGCGATTCTCTTCAATTTTTCGGTGTTTCCCCAAGTTAATGTTACAAATAACAATAAATTAACATCATTACGAGGTTCAGCACGAAAAAATACACCAAAATCATGTATTACAAGTGGCGATTTTTCATCTTCAAAAACTCAGCATTTCACGTTTAGGTATAGAACTTTTAGAGCGGCATTGCGCACTTTTGGAGCCGAATTGCGACCGTTTGCGCGCAATTGCCCAATCGAGTGACGGGTCATTTCTTCATGAAATCTCGCATAGAATTCAAATCTGCAATAAAAAATGGGGGTTCCGATTTAAATAACGAAGTTGATGTCGATTGCGCACGTGCGCAATGCGCAATTTTGTCATTTTTGAGATCATTACAAAAAACATTAAGATTGCAGAAATATTATTTTTTTGGCTCATTAATAACGACGTTTTTGGGGACACCCTGTAGTATATAATTATTTTTCCTCAAAATTGTAGTATGATACGGGCCTTTTCTGTTATATCCCCGCATATTTCCGTTAATTCTTAACTATTCATTCATTCTGACTTGTATGTCCAACTAATCTGTATTTTTACTAAGGGATTGACTACCTACTTGATGTAATGTATTTTTTAGATGCGAGCATCCAGACCACCAAACTATACACAGCATTCTCATCTACTTTACCACAGTGGACGTGAAAACGATTGGGGATCATCAATCCGATCAATCCCCATTCTATGGAAAATAGTTTGTAAATGCAGGGATATAACAGAAAAGACCCTATGATACTATAAATTATAGTATGTCTGCCAACCCTATCTGTAATCGCAGTAACCAAGAACCCCCTAATATTGACCGTCGATGGGCCGCTTTATTAGAAAAACCAGGCCACCTACTGAACCTAAAAGAAGACAACGCGAATTCGCGGTCGGCTCTGAGATACTGATCCGGCTGTTAAGAACGGGAGAACAATAGGAGCTTTTGTACACACCCGCGGGAGCCTCAGGGAGAATCGCTTTTGTGTTTTACTAGGGATCCCACTTGAGCTCCTCTCACTTGTGAATGACACCTGATTGGTCCATTCAACCACCGAATCCACCAATTGGACCTCCAACGTCTTCTTCAGGAAAGGGATTTTGTCATTCTGGTGTTAGGATTTCAAATCGTGGTGACGACGTTAAGGTTTTCAACGCGATTCGTTCGCGCGTAGAGTCAAGAGTATTGAATTTGAATTGAATTGCATTTGAGTTTTGAATAAGAGAGTATCGAATTTCAACTTCGTAGAGTGAAGAGGGGAGAATTTAGTGGACACAGCTGATCATGAAAGAGACCACAATTTCAATCGTCTCTTAATGACTCAGAGAGTCTCCCTATCGAAATTTAACTTCCTTGGGGGAACAGGAGAGGATTTAGCTCACTCAGCTGATTAGAAAAGAGTCCATTATGTCAATAGTCTCTTAATATCCCAAAGAGTCACCCTATCAAATTTCAACATCTTATGGTGAGCAGGAGAGAGTTTAGCGGACACAGCTGATCATGAAAGAGACCACAATTTCAATCCACTCTTAATGAGCAAGAGAGCTCCCTGTCAAATTTCAACTTCTTATGGTGAACAGGAGAGAATTTAGCTCACTCAGCTGATCGAAATCGTCAAAACCAGAGACGCACGAAGAAAGACTTGGAACTGCGAGTTGGCAACCACAATAACATTTCGAGAGCCAAACAAATCGGTTTTCCGCTCATAAATCCTTTCAAACCCAACCAATTAAGTCATATGATATTTCAAATGAAAGGTGATTCACTGAGTGTTCGTAGACCAAAACAAAAATTGTATCTCAATTAGAACCTGAGATATCAAAGGACGAAGCTTATAAAAGATGGACAAAGCTGATTTTCAATACTTGATGACAAATCTATGCATAAATACCTTTCATTCGAACAAAAAATGAAGGAAATCGGCCCGATAGAACGGCCGTACTAACTGCCATTAGATTTCGTAAATTTTTAAAACTCGTAGGAGAAAATTTGTTTCTGAGCAACGTTCCTCAAAAAAGGTCATTTCACTAAGCGTCTATCTACCAAGTAGGTACAGAGTTATCTACTAGTTCTTTTGTGGAGGTGGACTTAATTCTATCAGGCACCAACACGTGCCCATAAGTGCTGAAAAATACCGAGACGTTTTTCGTTTCGTTTTCAGCCTGGGAAGTGATGGTCAGACCAAGTTCCAGGCCTACGAGAAACAATCCGAGAATTGTGGGTGTCCGAGTAATCAAACCATATGATCCGTAATAATTGGTGGGCAGAGGCGGCGAGCGGACACGATAATCCGTTTTGTAACGCCGGCGCAGCGCCCGCCTCCGGCGAAACGTTACTTTATTCGTCCGTTTGTTTAATCGTGGGAGACCGTCAGCGCCGCCGGCGCCTCTTCCGTTAACCGAAGGAATCCCTTTCATTTACATTGGATTCCGTTTCGTGTCGCTTATTCGCAGCCTTTTTCTGTCCGTTTCTTCTGGTTTCTTGGCGTGATAGCGCAGTTTCCGGCGGACTTTGACGGTTTTACGATGATTCGATTCAATCGTCTCCAGAGAGCCTCCCCATACGATCTCAACATCAAAGGGTGAACAGGGGGCAAAGGGTGCAGCCAGCGCTGCAAGCCTTGTCATCCCGCACACTATCATGACCCCATTTCACCAATCCTCCCTTTTTGCAGTTCAGGGCATGCGATACATAGAAAATGGCACCACATCCGTCACAGTAACTTGGTAGACCAATGGGTGTTCGACCATATCTATGGTCTATGGTGAGTGCATCCCTGAACTGATTGGTTGACAGGTCATAACAGTCCGCAAAACTTGGGAGCACTGTGAGCCATTGTGATGCATTTTCATCACTTAAGCGTCTTAGCACTCGCTGTTGATGTGGTTGCAGTGTGGCTGCTGGTCTGGGAGATGTTCGACGCTTCTTCTCCTCCTTCAAGACTTCATCAACATGGTCACAGTGTTCTCCATAATTCAACGGATGGGCGGCTTTAATAGAAGAGGTCAACATTTCTACTGCTCTTCTTGATGTTTGGTAGGCCAATTCTTGTGTGTGGAGAGGATTTTAAACTGAAATTAGATTTTAAGAGCCACTCATCTGATCCTTATTATCCTGGGCATCATCAAGTAAATGTCCTAAAGTGGCTACATAGTATTTTTAGCTTCCAAGAGTGTAAAGCATAGAAATTAGCTTTAAGAGCCATTCATCTGATCCGGACTCTGGGCATCGTCAAGTAAATTCCCTAAAGAGACTACATACGAAACGAAATTACAGCTTCCTAGATTGTAACGCTTCACAAATCAAACCGTTCTCGCAATATTCGGATCACCTGCTACGAATCAAATCATCGAAACACCAACTCAATGAAATCATCAGAGCGGTTGCAATCATGTTCACAATATCGAGAATGATCACCTGTGTGTAAACAATAACCTATTCATATAACCATGCTCATAACTCAGCTTGTTGGCCACGCAATTCGCAGTAGTTAAAATAATAAGGTTGGATAAATCGAGAGCTTTCGAACGAATGGTAAACGAATTTTGTGGGATGAAAAACGAAGAAGTACCATTTCCCTAGCAGCGACTCGGTTGTAAGCGGAAATCATCAGAAAACCAACCGTAACGCTTTTTTTTAACGCATTTCTTTAACGCTTTTTGTTAACGCTTTTTTCGTTTATGTGTCAAAGCAAAGACATAAAATGTCAAATAGCCCACATCCCTAAGCCCTTCTCTCAAGTAACGTAGGTACGCAGCTAGGGGGAAGTCATATGTCCGTTACTTTGGGGTCGAATTTTCGCAACACAAACCGTAGGCTGTACCTAACGCTCTTGGGTAATTAAATCATGGGCTAAGCTAATTATCAGGAAATTTCGACTCAAAACATGGAGACGCATTTTCCCAAAAGTAGGGTTTGGTCAGATACGGGATTCATTCTTAGTACGGCAGTATAGCGACGCCCCTGCTCCTAACGCCCACACGACCCGAGGGTGCAGCCAAGGTCGACTCCCCGCGTGGAAAATGCAGATTTCATGGAGCCCGTCATCCGCTGTGTCTCTTCTTCGTATTATGGAGATGCCATTCCTGGTTAAGAGTTACATGTGGGTTTCGTAGGTACCGATATTGTTTAACGTCTTCTTCAGTTTTAGCGAATTTTCGTATATATATATATATATCTAAATTTATATATATATATATATATATATATATATATATATATAAATTTAAATATGATAGAGAAAGTAGAAAGATATAGTGACAAAAACTTCTGATAAAAGTGAAAAATACCTCAATATTTCGGCGACTTGCCTTGATCACGAGTAGAAAGATAGTGTGGTGTATATAGTGTGGTGTATATAGTGTGGTGTATATATATATATATATATATATATATATATATATATATATATATATATATATATATATATATATATACAGGTGCAAAAAATTTGGCCCACTCTTCAAAATGGAAGATTTTATGAAGTTGCGACTAATATTCTCTTGTTTTCAACTGGGTTACTGTCTGAACTCATTTAGAGGCTTCGTTTGTTGTTTTTCAGCCAGGTGGATGAAAATTTTTTGATCTCTCAACGATCATGTTTCACTGCCATCATTCCAGATGGTAAATCTCCTTAGAACTGAGATAAAAATTCTGTTCTAGCACCAAAAAATCAAGCTTTCTAAATGAAATGATGAGTTCGTTGGCCAGCATTTGTTGAGCACATTAAATTGGTAAAATTTCAACAAATGTGCTGGAAAAATCACTAAAAATGGCTAAAAATTGTTATTATATATATATATATATATATATATATATATTTTTTTTTTTTTTTTTTTTTTTTTTTGTATAGAACATTGCTCAGCTAAAGTTTATCAACTATAAAATTGGATAGTTTCGTTATTAAAGTACGATTCCGAGCGGAATAGTAATTCAGTGATTGCATTAGAAAGGAACGGGTGTCTTGTGTCTGACGTCATTGCGCAGAAGGGACGAAAACGAGGACCTAAGTCGGCCCTTGTTTCTTCCCACCAGGGGTTATAGCAACAAAGGATATGTTGCAAACGAGATCTAATGGACTTCTAACGTACCATAAGGTCCAACTAAATCGATCAGAGGGCGCAAAAGTCACCGATTTGTTTCAGAGGAGTTTTGGTGCCAAAACCAAAAAAAAAATTGCAAATTGGGCAAATCGGAGGCCTTTTAAAATAGTATCGCCTGAAGCTGTAACTCTGAGTGCTCCTGGATTTATGATACAGTCACGTATATAGGCACGTATCATATCTAACCTATTGAATAGAAAACAAACTTTTTTGAAATGTTTAACCCCATAGAGAATAAAAGATTTTCAACGGGCTTCAGAACCCGTGAAAATTGCTGACAAACCTATTACTGAAAGTAAACAGTCTCAAGTGGTAACTAAAAACTACACTAATGGAAAATCATAGATACCCTAAGATATGTTTGCACACTCTTGAAAAAATGGAAAAGCCCAACAATAATTCTAAAAGATTGAATTGGCTGACTCAACTTAAGGCACTTATTATAAAATGTGGAGTGCAACAAGTAATAACTTAAGATTGTGAAAATCTTAACTCATAAATGTTTAGGGGATGCTGAAATCTTTGTACAAAATAAAGACGTTGATGCGGTATTTTCTGGCTCCTATAATGATTACAATTGGCTTGTGATAGCGCAGAATGGAATTAACGATTATTTGAATTAAAATAAGATTGGCAAGTAAACACCATTTTACAATTAAAATTAGGAATTATAATTAAATTTCTCCAAATACTGTATGTACAGCCTGCGACGCGGGCCTTCTTGAAAACTTATCCCATGTTCTATTTGAGTATCCTATGTATAACTGGATCAGAAAAAGGTATATCTCGGACTTGGTGGGGGGTACCGGAAACTTGATAAATTTTGTATCAGTACCAAGTGAATTCGACATGAAAGGGCTATATTTCTTCTTAAGTTAAGTTTGCAAACTGAGAAATTTATGTTTGTTTGACTGAAGGATTAACTCGCTTATATATACTGGTACTGCCTATGTTAACTGCTTGAATGTTTTTGAAATTATTTATGAAGTTCATTGTGTGTTTTATTTTGATTGTTGTTTCCAATATTTATAAGGTAAAGATAATAAGCTAAATTAATAGTGAATGTTATATTAATTTGTAATTTATAAAATATTAGAAATTTCTACTAACGCTGTATTACTGAATGGATTATCAATAATTGTGAGTATATCATGTAACTGGACACCACGATCAATTTCTAAATTTTGTACTCCCATAGTTGATTCAACAGGGTATTGAAAACACTACTACGTTAATGATGTTTACGCTACAACTTTTTCAATTATGTATTTTTTGAAAGCATACTCGAATGTAAGGAACATACATGTTCAAATACATTAAATAAATAAATAAACCTATTTCTGAAAGTGAATGAGTAGGTACTCGTGCCCCTGTTTGAGTTATTTAGTGGACTACAAAGTTTACCTTTAGATTTGTATGGGTTCTTTGGTCGTCAGAGATTCGCTGGACTCTCCTGCAACAATAAAACAGAATTGGTTTAAATATATAAATTGGTACCTAAAATTATAAAACGTCTGCCAAGTTGGGTGTGGCACATAGCTTCCTCATATCCGTATAACATGAATGTAGTATAGAATCAGGGGTCTCCAACCATTTTTCAGGGCGGGCCGAATTGAAAATTTTCCTCGAATGCGCGGGCCAATCAATATATGTAAGAGAAAAAAAGAGATTTACAGATAAAGACGAATAAATTAAATTTATTTAGAATGCCTAACAGGTAAGTACCTACCTAATATTGTAATCGTAAGAGTGAAATCACTTTAATAAGAGGTTTAGCATTATCTCAATAATTCATCAAAAGTAATGTATGGCTCTATCATTATAATGAGGTGACAAAACTTGGGCATTTCTGCATTACATGCCACTTGACTCCAGTTAATGACTTCCAGCTGAAGATCCGGAGGTAAATCTTCAACTGCTGCAGTGAAAGGGTTTTGAAAATTCTGATGTTCAAAGATTCTTCTTCAAAATCTTGAAAACGGGTCTAGGACTGGTCTCGCAGACAAATTTACCGCAAATTCATTCGGAAACTCTTCATCATCTTCGGTTTTAAGGGTGTTGCACGTTGGGAAATGTACCAGGTTTTTCATTGGTGTATGTCTTTCGAAAAGGGCTATCTTCATTTTAAAAGATATGGGAGTATAAATAAAAAATCAGGCTGTTCGTTGCTTGATGTTCCAAATACAAGTCGTTCAGCATTTGAGTAGCATCAACTAGAAAAGCTAATCTCCATAGTCAAGAAAAATCTAACAGTTCTGGAGGAGCATGATTTATTTTTTATCATAAGGTACATCTGGAAGCTGTACAGCTGGTAGCTGGACTATCCATTTCAGCAAGGAATACCTTGAACTGTCGGTGGATCAGTGCATTTTTTCTAATGAAATTCACTATCTGCACCACGACAGTCATGCCTTCACTTACATTGACACTTTTTTCTTAATGAATCTTGCTGGTGAATGGTACAGTGAATGGCCATTGGTTTTTCTCTGATCCTACTTCAATAACAGGTTCGTGAGATTCACAGCAGTCCCCTTCTCAACTGCCCACCCTCCAATTCGCTGGAAGCGGTAGTGATACACTTCGAAGAAATGACTGTTGTGGAAGTTCTAAGGTAAAAATAATCTGCGGGCCGTGGGTTGGAGACCCCTGGTATAGATAATTTAAATATTTTAAACGTTGTTAAAAAACTCCATTTCGAAAAATAGTAAATCAAGATGTAGCGTAAAACTTCAAAATCAGTCAATCAGGACACGAGATAATGATGTTTGAAGTAAATTACGTTTCCGCATGCGCAGAATGAAGGAACAATTTGGCATTAATTAAACTGATAGGGGATCATGTCTAACCCGCGGATTCCATGAACATTTAATCAAAATCCGATGAAAACTGTGAAAATTAAACTAGTAACTGATTTGATATTCGCGCATGAGCAAAACTTATAAATGAAAAAATCGGGTTGAAATTGGTTGATCAAATCGTCTTCTCCCAAATATCCTTCAAGTTTGAACGAGATCACATGACTGGTGAGTGAAGAAATTATGCTTCCAAGACTTGAGTAGGAATGAGACTGCAGAGTTTTGTACAATTTTATGGCGATTTGTGCTTCAAATTTCTTCATAAAATAAAGCTTGTTTTGCATTCAAAGTTGTTTTCAAACATTTAACACCTATAACTATCTTAGGATAAAGTCGTTGAAGGTCTTAGGACCTTAGTACACTAGAGCGCTAGTGAACTAGTACTACACTAGTATGGACTTTACTATTTGTCTTCTTTATCAATTGGTTTTTTGTTTATTAAGCAAAACTTGTAAGGTCATGAGGTGTCCTACGTAAAGTAACTTTGTAACAGGAGTCAATTTGAACGTGTTTTCAACGAGAAATGCCTCTGTCACAAAGTAAATCTCATTTTACGACCTGTAGGTAGACTCGAAAGCAAAATATAAACTGAACTTGGACTTGAAATTTAATGCTCCACAACAATTTGACCGCCACATTCTTTTTGGGGACGTCATTGAGTTATCTGGTAAAATAGATCAAAAAATGGAGGAAAATGTTTTTTGTAATTATCGATTATTATGAGCTGATATCTCAGAGACTATACACAATCAATAGAAAATAAAGCTTCCTGTACACTTTTCCGGCTGAAAAAAAGTTACACAATTTTTTCAAATACCCCAGCTAAAAGGTAGCGCCAAAGTTGACTAGTGCACCTAGTCAGCTTTAATTTTGTATTAACTGGTCATGCAGCTAGGCCACACAGTTTCGGAGATGAGCGAAAACCCAAAAAATGGGACTTTTAATGCCCCCCCCGCCCCTCTCCAGCACAGGAGTGGGGACTTTTGATATGTTTACCTCCACACCCGGCCAAACAAGACTTTGAAATCAAATTTTGTTTCTAAACATTTCCTTCAACAGCCATTTTTGAGAGTTTGTTGACTGGACCACAACTTGATTTGGTCTCATTTTGGTCTCCGCATTGATACAATATGAAATTACGGAAATGATTTCTGAGTTTGATCGGCTGATCGTGTAGGTATAATTTGTATCGACAAATCTTGCGTTGGAATCTCCTTTCACCCCTGAGTAATTTTCATCTACAGTCCTTGGAGATGCCGATGAAACAACCATACGAGCGGCACCAATAACCAGGCCCATAGCAAAGGAGTAAAAAGTCAGCTTCCAAATGACCCTCTCGTAACACAATAGGAAATATCCACACGTCGAAAGCCGACACGCAACAATCCAATCGAAATTTTTATTGGTTACTTTTGAGCGACAATTGCCTGCAACCGTCAAATCACCCTGCAGCTTTCTCGTTTGATGCCTGCAGGTGCGGTTTCACTACTTGCCTACATCCCATTTGTTTCAAATTATAGGAACTGCTGCGTGATGGCTCCCTACTGTGTAAAAAGAAATTCCGTCATCACAAAATAGGGAATTCTAATTTGGTAAAAACTGCTGTCAAGTCATGTGTGGCACATAGCTCACTCGTATACAAATAGGCAATTATAGATGATGTTCCCATGCCGTCTTGATTGGAGATGAACTACTGGTTGATGGAAAAAAAACTTATCATTCACTATGGACGAATTCTAGGAAGGATTCTACATCTACTGGGTCAGAAGTGAAAATTAATCTGAATACTACTCCTCCGTTCCCTCCCAACATTTCCAGAAAACAGGTCAAGATGAAGATGAAAATCTACAAGAGATAGAACGAACATCAACATCGCTTTGGAAATTTTGGCAATGACTTGGGATTATTATTGAAATTTGGCAGTGGAGTGTAGCCATTATTGATCGTGATCTATGTTAACTAAGCAGTGCTCATTTATTGTACGTAAATTATGTAGACCTACATAAGTATAATTATATAATACATCACACGTACAAGTCTAACATTGCCTGTTGAGATAGAAAGAAAGGCAAGATATCATGTGCTATTTTTAATATGTATTTAAGGAACTTCTTGTAATATCTACGGGTTATACAATAAAATTGAATTGAATGATGTTCTGTTAGCGCATGCGCGTAAGCTAACACAGTGAATTAGGAGCGTTGTAGTTTATTGGAGACCATCTGAAGTCTAAACCGTTCAATCTCAGAAAATTGCATCAAATTCGGATGGGAACTGTAGACGTCATGCTAGCAACCAGAGTTTGAGCTTTGAGGTTCGCTCGCGTAGCAGCCACTAATGGTGTTCTTAGTTGTAATGAGATACACTTAGGGAGGGTCTTTCAGGCCTCAAGCACGAAAGCCCGTTGGCTTGTTGTACTTTTCTGAGAGATGCACTTAATCAATGAGATGAAGCCTCGTGTAAGGTAGAGCCCCACAAACCCCCTCCCCCCACCCTCACTCCCTGCTACCGCAGTGCCAGGCAGATGCTCTGGTTTTAAAACTGAAAAGGGACAAATGCGCCAGTGCTTATATAGCATTTACAAGTCAAATTACCCTTTTTACAAGTCAATTTAACCTTTTTACAAGTCAATTTAACCTTTTTACAAGTCAATTTAACCTTTTTACAAATCAAAATAACCCTTTTACAAATCAAAATAACCCTTTTACAAATCAAAATAACCCTTTTACAAATCAAAATAACCCTCCTTGAGCAATGCGCAAAAATCGTTGAAGGGCAAAGAAAAGAAACTGAATACATTGAATACGACAAAGTAGGTGTAATAATAATTAAAAAATATCAATTTTCCAACAAAAAATATATCAAAATTTTCCATCAAAAACTCAATCTTGACTTGTAAAAAGGTTAAATTGACTTGTGAAAAGGTTAATTTGACTAGTAAAAAGGTTAAATTGACTTGTAAAAAGGTTATTTTGACTTCTAAAAAGGTTAATTTGACTTGTAAATGCTATAAATCTACATTCTGTTATGTTTAAGGAAAACTTCCGCAGTCGAAGAGGTTTGATTAAACCTCATAGCTCACCTCGATGAGCTCTGTTACTAAAGACAATTTTCTCCTTTGTAATTAGGGACATGAGTTCAAACTTTGTCAAAGTATCAAACATTTCTGGGCCGTTATGTTTGCCGCACGCCAGTAGAACCAGAAATAATTTAAAAAATCATTAATCCCTCTCGATTCAAGACTCTGATGTATCATCTTTCACTTTCTCCCTTACTTGAGTCAACACACACCGTGACAATGACCTCTTTTGACTGATGGACTTCTTTCAGTCAGCATTTGCTGAGCCAGCGGCCTCACTTCGACATTCGTCCGACCCCGAACCAGCCGAAACAGCTGGTATTTGTCTCTGGAGAAATGTTACGTTCAAGGAAAACTTCAGCAGTCAAAGAAGTTTGATTAAATCGGCCTCATAGCTCACCTCATTGGAGCACTGTTACTAAAGTAGAATTTCTTCTTTGTAGTTAAGAACACGAGTTCAAACTTTGTTAAGGCATCATTA
Organism: Adelphocoris suturalis; assembly: GCA_030762985.1. Taxonomy (NCBI): domain Eukaryota; kingdom Metazoa; phylum Arthropoda; class Insecta; order Hemiptera; family Miridae; genus Adelphocoris; species Adelphocoris suturalis. The sequence goes on along the minus strand of CM061049.1, from coordinate 16,284,966 downwards.
TATTATTGGCCCGTTATATTTTACTAAGAGGATCGAATTTGGAGAAATTTTTTTATCTTTGAGATACGAGCTTGCAATCATCCAGACCACCAAACTAAGCACATCATTCTGATCTTTCTGTCCAACCAATGTTTTACTAAAAGGATTGATTTAGGATATGTTTTTATTTTTAAAATGGAAGCTTGCAAGTATCCAGACCACCAACTCTAAAGGTAGGTACTCATCATTCTGACCTGTTTGTCCTCATACTTGTTTCGCCTTCATAATTTTTGTCAACGTTTACTATACCATCATAATCACTGGTGCTTTCGGAAAGTATTTGAACAATAGGTACACCATCGCTTTTGGGTGGCAGCCCTCTTATGAGGGATGTGAGGCCCTTGATTAATTGTTCGCTTAGACCTTATTAGAGTTTGTGCCCCAAGGTTCAAATCTGCGACAGGTAAGGGCCAGGCACACGAAGATAATGAGGGATGCTGCCTCTTCACATAGTCTGCACAGAGTTGAACTTTGTGTGACCCCTTTGTAGGTGGAATCGTAGGAGTGCAAAGCTAGTTATGAGGAAGACAGTTGTTTTTTGTTCCCTACGGTTATTCCTAAGTAAATAGTCGCTCAGTAATTCAAGTTTGATGTTGAGTTCGGCCACCTTGAGTCTGGTGAATTCACCACCTACTAAGATATTAAAAGATATCAAATATCATCAAAGACGACGGGCCCTTAGAACCATCGCCCTTGAAGCCCCGATTCAAAGTCATCTGTAACTTCGAGATGATCTTCACACTTCACTTTGTTCTTCAATGACGGGGAGATCCTCAGTACCTGATCAAGAAAAATTGCACAGGGTCGCGCACCATTTGAATCTTTCAAGGGTCTCAGAAGACATCCTAAATCTCTCGTTAAACTCAAAAATACCCACGAAATGAGCGTTTATTCGTGGCCGAAAAAATCTTTGGCACCTTCTACGCTGAATGCTCCTTGTCTGTATTCTTCAGCAGAAGATGATTCCCACATATTAAACACCGAAGAATTGTCAACTCACAATGCTGGAAAATAACAAGTTTACAGGTGAACGGAAGTAGGTTAAAAATCGGCCATTTTTCACAACTGTAAAACAGTGACTTGTTTAAAATGATTGGGAAACACTTGTAACTTGTCCAAATTCGCTTGTACACTTGTTAATTTTCACTGTGCAATACAAGTCTACACTTGTATCTTTATGAACCGCTTGTACACTCATTTTCGACAACTTATACATAAAATCGGCTGGTAACTTGTCACTTGTTGCTTTATGAAATAGGCCGGTTACCAAATTCTCCTACGTTGACAACGTGCTCCACGTTATTAAATTGTTGTTGTAGTTATTAAATGTATCAAATATCAACACAACCCCCACAACTTGTTGTAACGTTACCTTGACAACGAACTCCGTATTTCTCAACGCCGTGGGCCCAGGGAGTTCCAGTTCCCCCCGCCTGCCTCACAACTCCAACTCGCCGCTCGTGAAAGGGGGAGCGTTGAACTCTGGAATCCTATGAATACGCAAGCGACCGTTCACGCGCACCGCCGCGCCCCGGTACCCAGAAACCGCCGGAATTTTTTTCTTTCAGCGTTGGGTAGGTGTATATATATATATCCCATCTTCCTCAGCCATGCAGTCAGATGATATTCTTTAGATGAGTTTTCAATGTGCAGACCCGAGCGGTAATCGACGAACCTATCGAGGAAGTGCTGCCTAAACATCTTTTTGTGCCCTTCAGGCTAAAATTATCTGCCCTCCAGGCTTTTACATTGTTTTTAGTGGATTTTCATTTAAAAAAGGAAAACTGAGCTATTGTATTCACTTTTGTCCGTTGATGTAAATATTATATGTAGTTCCTCTTAAATTCGTTTTAAATGCCTCTTCCCGACGTCCAATTTTGATCAAAATTGGTATGGATGTAATCTGTAACATGGCGAGGATGAAGATGTATCTGGGGCTGCTGACTGATGATCAGCTGAGTGAGCTCCAAAGCCATTTTGTCTCCTATTCAACGCAGGAAGCTGAAATTTGGGAGGGAGGCTCAAGGGAGAATGCTGAAGACTACTGAGAGGTCATTGATCAGCTGAGTGAGCTCCAAAGACATTGTGAAATGAGCGGGTTAGGCCCTATCAGTTTCATAGTTGCCAAATGGTTACTTCATACTGCGCATGTGCAAACGTAAATTCCATTATGCTCCATTTTTTCACGCCCTAGTCGTCCGATCTCGCTCAAATTCTAATATAGTTGGGAGATGCCGATTTGATCATCCCATTTCAATTTCAACATGATTGTATCATTAATAGGTACTGCGCATGCGTCTATGTGAAATCCTTCTAACGACCTTAATTTCTACTGTTTTCATCCGATTTCGATGAAACTGGTCGAGAATGCGCGGGTTAAGTTGTATATGGTCCCCTACAGGTTTCATTGGTGCCAAATCAATACTTTACTCTACGCATGCGCAAACTTAAATTCTATTATGCTCCATTTTTTTCTCAATCTAGTCGTTCGATTTCTTTTAAATTAATATGGATGATAGTGGGGGGATAAAGATTTGATCATTCCATATCAATTTCAACACGATTGTATCATTAATAGCTACTGCGCATGCGCCAATGTGAAATACTTGTAATGACCTTAATTTTCACAGTTTTCACTGTTTTCATCCGATCATGATGAAACTGTCAGCAAATGCGCAGTATAGGTTGTAGATGGTCCCGTACCTATTTCATTGTTTTCAACTCGTCAGTTCATTTTGCGCTTGCACAAATGTAAATTACATTGACTATCATTTTTTTCATTTCATAATTGACCAAATATGAGATTTCAAGCTACTTATTGATTTACTCTTTTCCGCTTACTATGGAACTTTTCAAGATCATTTGTGCCAAACCCAACTTGGAGGACGTTTTTCAGTATTTTTTGGGCATTTAAATTGTAAATCTGAGTCTGAAATTCTGGAGCGATCGGGCTGGCCAACAAACTTGACCTGTCTTTTGCCAAGACGGATGTTCCTGCGTTGGAATAAATGTTTTAAGCCATTTTTAAAAGATATATACATACTTTTGGTGATGGAGATGACTAGTCCAATATATAAACTTTGGTAAATGGGTTTGGTGAATGACCAAAACTAGTCTGGGTGTGGATATTTTTTTGTATTTGGTGCGACGTTTCGGTCAGGATCTGACCCTAATCATGCGGATATCTGAAGCAACAATTAATGAAAATGTGTTAGTAAATGTTATGTGCTTAAAAGTAGGTAACAATGGTCAATCAAGATAGGGTCACTAAGTACTTACAGTTGTTGCTTCATTTTTAAAAACAATCAGTGAACCGTGCGTGAGATGGTAAATTTAAATTATTTTAGTGCTAGGTACTAAAAGTAATTATCACAACAAACACAAGAAATCCGTACTTGCACATCATTTTGCACTATTTTGCACAATCACAAGAAATACGTTACAAATAGGTAAGGTTTGCAATGGGAAGGTTTACATATGGGTGGTGGTTATTGGTACTGTTACATGGAAGGTGCTATATGGATGAATGAACTTATTTGTCTGATGTAAACTACCTAATTAATGGGTGATGAGGATATTATGTATAACTGTTATTATGATGTGGATATTATTTGCTTTGAATGATAATTGGGAGGGGTGATTTATACAATTATTCTTGTGTTATCAACTAATGATAGGTAGTTGATAACCCTTTTACATCTTTTTTGAAATTCATGTTATTTTTGTTTTTTACAATGTATGCAATCTCTTTGATTTTTTTTTTTTTTTTTTTTTTTTTTTTTTTTTTTTTTTTTTATAATTGGGCTCAATGCAGCATATGTCCCAATTGCCCACTTCAGGTGTGTGTTTGGTGACGGCTACGTGTTTGGCAAATGCAGTGGCGTACCTCTCACTTTCAGGGTTGGGGCTGTTCATATTGAAGGCTTTCCTATTATCGTTATTGTGGCCTTCAATTGTGGCATTTGCCAAACACATAGCCGTCAACAAACACACACCTGATGTGGGCAATTGGGACATATGCTGCATTGAGCCCAATTATGAAAAAAGAAAAATCAAAGAGATGGCATACATTGTAAAAAACAAAAATAACATGAATTTCAAAAAAGATGTAAAAGGGTTATCAACTAGGTACCTATCATAAGTTGATAACACAAGAATAATTGTATTAATCACCCCTCCCAATTATCATTCAAAGCAAATAATATCCACATCATAATAACAGTTATACATAATATCCTCATCACCCATTAATTAGGTAGTTTACATCAGACAAATAAGTTCATTCATCCATATAGCACCTTCCATGTAACAGTACCAATAACCACCATCCATATGTAAACCTTCCCATTGCAAACCTTACCTATTTGTAATGTATTTCTTGTGATTGTGCAAAATAGTGCAAAATGATGTGCAAGTACGGATTTCTTGTGCTTGTTGTGATAATTACTCTTAGTACCTAGCACTAAAATAATTTAAATTTACCATCTCACGCACGGTTCACTGATTGTTTTTAAAACTGAAGCAACAACTGTAAGTACTTAGTGACCCTTTCTTGATTGACCATTGTTACCTAATTTTAAGCACATAACATTTACTAACACATTTTCATTCATTGTTGCCTTAGATATCCGCATGATTAGGGTCAGATCCTGACCGAAACGTCGCACCAAATATAAAAAAATATCCACATCCAGACTAGTTTTGGTCATTCACCAAACCCATTTACCAAAGTTTATATATATATATATATATATATATATATATCAAACCAACTTCTTAAATTTCTAAACCATCTTTGAAAATTCGCTAAAAAATGCAGGTAGATGACGGATGTCTGCTAATCGAGGCTATGATCCGTCCTCGAAACCTTGTGTTTAAAAAAAATTCCTTAAACATTTATAAGTGGAGGTCACCGCTGAAGGCTCAATGGCAATGAATTATTTCTCCTCTTAAAGGTTATAATACATACGATAAAGGCACCTACCTACCTTCTATCCCCTGTTTAGTTGCTTGGACTCGGGCCGCGCCTGAATTCCAAGTGAGTCAGGTCCATTGCGACACTGCGCGCTCCCCTCAGCTGACTTCCTCCCCGTTAAAACGGATTTCAAAACAAGAGCGAAGCTTAAAGGTTAAACGGCATCCGATCTCTCATAAGGTTTAACTGCCTTTCCCACCTATGCCGAGCCTATCAACAGTTCAAGTGGACCTTTCAGAATGAGCTCATGAGTTTTTATGAACGAACGAGTTGGGAAGTTCAAAAGGGCACTATAATAATATCGAGATCGATTTACCTTCGTCTGTTGCATATAACATAACCCATACACCAGACAATAGATCTGTTAACCATTCAGAACTGCGTTGTGTCTACTCACGTTAGTGCTCACGTCGGGTCACTGATGACCCATAATGAAAATTATTGAAAAATAAATTAATAAAGCAGAAAAATAATAAATCAAACCCATTTCAAACAACAGGAATCGATAATATTTAATATAAAAAAATAAAAAACTTACATAAGTACTTCAATCACAATTTTTTCTTTGATTAGAAAAAGCCCCTCGATTTTGCCAGTTCTCCAAATTTATACATTTTCAATTTAACGCAAAGAACCACCTGAAGATCGTTTGAAGACGAGTCAATTAAAATATTAAAATTCTACATCTAGTTTACAAAAGAATTCCTCCAACATGAAGAATAAAAAGATTTATAATAGCAAAAGAAGTCCCTAAAGTAAGGCTTCTTTCACGTTATTACGAATACAAAATAAATCGAACAGCCAGTTAGGAACTTCTAAGCAGATAGCTTTTATGCAAACAATATTGTCGTGGTTTATGTCTTTTTCCAAACGTGATTTTTCAATAAAGTATTAGTGTTGGTATTGAGGCTCTATACCAAATTTCAGCCTCTTTGGTCTATTTGAGAGAGAAATGGCCTACCGAGCTCGCTCAGCTGATCTGGGTGGTTCTCACTATGTCAATCGTACACAGCATGTCTATGTAGGATCAATACCAAATTCAGCCTCCTATTGCAACTCTATAGCCTCCTATTACAACTCTATCACAACTTCAAAAACTTGTGCTTTTGGACTGTACTTAAGCCATCTAGTTCAATGCAAAAGATGTGTCTAATATCACGTGTGGATATCAATGGTGGTTTCAATGGTCTCAGTTTAAAGTTTTAGCTTCATAGGACGAATAGCATAGAAATTAGGGATCTCAGCAGATTAAGGTGGTTCCGTACTACATATGAAATTCTATTCTTCCTGTCTCATAGAGGCTCTGTTTCAAATTTCAGCTTCATACAGTGAACAGCATAGAAATTAGCTTAGGAGCTCAATCAGCAGATTAAGGGTGGTTCCGCACCTTGAAAATATATTCTACCTTTTTATTCTAACTTATTCAGTGCATATTATGTACCTGTCTCATATACATACCTAGTCCCTGTTTCAAATTTCAACTTCAGAGATTTAATACCATAGAAATCTGCTTTAAGGGCCATTCAGCCTGCTTACAAGTACCTACAACTCAACAGTACCGATCATGGCAAAAAAAGGTAACTCTTCCATCTTAGTAGGGTAAACCTGCACACTTACATTCGAACGCTCATTAAAATTGACGTCATCATCCTGGAGCTGTTAAAAATTAATAATATACAAAATTAAAAAATTACCGCATTTATTATTTCACAGGTACTGCCCCATATACCAACCTTATATAATACTTACTATAGTAATAAGTAGCTGATTAAAATACTTATCGTACTATAGTCGATTAACCGTAGCAGCAGCGGAGGGGCAGCGACAGCAACATACCGAGTCGATGTGTACGGTAAGTTTACAATGCATGAAACACACACAAATAGGCCAAAAGAGCCTATACCATCGTATTGAGATTTTTATACGCCTGTTAAATGGCGGCCACACCACCAGTGCGCGCCAAATTAATGCATTTTTCAGCTCCCGGCCATGGTTTTTTTGTTCCTTTATTACTAACTAAAAAGCAGGCATCGTGTAATTTTACTGTGTGTGAGCGTTTCCAAGCAAAAAAGCTTCAGGATGCTTAAAATCAACCACATCTTAGTTATTTTCGTGCGTTTTTATGCGGAAAAAAAACAGCTCCAGGATGTTAACGTAAATTTTGATGAGCGTTTAAATGTAAGTGTACAGGTTTACCCTACTCTTCTTTTCCTCAAGACCAGGACATTAGTTGAAGAAAAGAAGGAGAGGTTGGCTGGCTGTCATTTCAATATAACTCCCAATACAGTCAATATTATTTCTACCTCTTATTACAATGTTTTTAATATTCTGAACGTTAGATCTTGAGTTTCTTAGAAAAATGTGAATTATCTAGTTCCCATTATGTACATTTTTGCTTCCGAATCTACCTATAGGGAGCGGAAGCACTAGAGAGTTCCTAATAGATCCGTTAAACACAATACGTCGTGCCGTATTGACAATCTGGCGCCGTAACTCTGGCGCACGGTGGTCCTCGATCGGATTTGACCTTAAAGTGCTTGCCCTTCAAATTTACTTTCGAAATATGATTTGGGAATATGTTAGGATTATAATTCCGCAAAAACTGAAATCAAACAATGAGCCGAACACTACAGCGCAATTCCCAAAGAAGAGCTTCGGCTTCAAATTCTTGCACTAGTTCAGCGTGAAATGACCTATGGGAGCCTTTCGTTCAAAGGAAATAGTTGCCGAATTTTGCTACAGAAACTTGATTTGTTGCGTTCAAACTGTAGCATAGGTTGTTTAAAATAAGTTGATGCTTTCCAGAAGTTCAATGAAGTTGTCAAAGCATCTTTCTCAGTCAGACTGGATCCAAAATTCATTGAATACATCAGTGAATTCAAAGCATCATATTCATCTTTGGATATTCCAGTCACTCCAAAAGTTCACACGGTTTTCTTTCATATGGAAGAATTTTGTACTAAACACGGAAATGGCCTCGGCTTTTAGAGTGAACAGGCTAAGGAGGCCGTGCATCATGATTTTTCTGCGACGTGGGCCAAATATAAAGTATTGCGAATCAATTCTGAGTATGGACAACGTTTATTAAGAGCTGTATGCGAATATAATTCTCTGTATATTAAAAATGTTAAAATGCCATTGTTTTTATTTTCTATTCAATTTAGATGTATATTTTATGTTAAAAATAATACAGTGAATCATTATAAACTCACACACAAGCGTACACATAGACATACACGCACATACTACACACATACTCACAGGCATTTATTAAGAGCTTCATGCAAATACAATCATTATTTTGATCAATAAAATGTTGTTATTTTTGTATTTCTAATTATATTTGATCACAAAATAGGTCAGAGCTATGAAACTAGATGAAGATTCTATTGTATAATGACACATAAATAATAAATAGGTAATATTTTTATCTGAATTTTGGCGATTTTCATGATTAAAGTATCAATTAAAAATTTAAAAACTGAATAAAAAATAATAACTCTTTGTTCGATTTCAGTTTTTGCTGAATTATAATCCTAAAGCACTTAGAGGACAAATCCGATCGAGGACCACCTTCCTTCCGTACAGATACGTTAACGGATTGCAATCCGTAAAAAACGTAATCGTCTAAAATACCCTTCTTCCATGGACTCAATCAAATAACCTTCTACGGTTAATTTCTTCCTTCCATGGATTAAGCGTTACAACTAGATCCGTTAAGGACTTAACGTGACTTTAAGGTGCGGCAAATGTTTCTCGTTACCGCACGACGTATTGTGTTTTACGGATCTACTAGAAACTATCTAATAACCAGTACACATCACCCGATACTGGGGTGTAACGTTGCTCACTTCGAAGGAATCTTGAGGTGAACGGAAGACTTGAGTAGTTGGAAATAACGACAGGTGATTCACGGCTGAACTCACGTTGAGTAATGGAGTGTGGAAAGCACCCGGCGGCATTGATCTTAACGAGAAACAGTGGCATTTCTAGCCTCGAGTGACCTTGCTTAATCATCTCTATCATATTTACAAGGAACGAACGGCCGATACGGCGACAAAAGCCTGCCTTGGGTGCTCGGAATCTTTTGTTTTTTTCAGAGAAGGCAAATGTCAAGGTCTTCTAGATCCGGGAGAGGTTCGGTCTTTTAAACCATGAAATGAGATGGAAAAGAAGTTGCAGCCACTGCATCGATCTTAGCTTCTTTGCTTCCTCACCACCAAAGGCAGAAATGCGTTGTATTCGTACAAAAGGTTGAATAATATTTTTTGTTAGTATAGTTATAGGGTCTTGAGAGTCTGTCAGGATAATAAAGTTCAAATCTTCTTACCAACGTTTCGATGTATTTATACATCATCATCAGGACTATAAAAAAAAATATGAGTTCCAATAATCTATAAGTTCAACAGCTATGGTTCGAAAAGGCACATGTCAAAAAGAAAACAATAATAATAAAAAAAGTCCAGTCATGCAGCATGACCCCATGAGCGAATTTTTGAAGAATATTACCGATTTTTACAACCAGCGAACGGCATTATTTCGATTTTTGACTGATTTTTCAACTTTAAAATTTTTGAAAACTTGATACATATTCTTATAGGAAATTTTACGCTGATTCCGAATATATACCACATGTTAGTATGCTGAACAAATTATTTCGCACGACAAATCGCAAAAAACAGGCTATTTTGAAATTTTTGACTACATTTTTGAAAATTTCTACCCGAAGATGTAATCCGATCAAGCTGGCCAACGAACTTGAACTTTCGTTTTGTGCCCTTAACATTTTAAAATTTGTTTGAAGTTTCTAGCACAGTTCTACGGACAGTTATCGTCTGGAATGACACATACATACATATATACATACATACATATATACATACATAAAAAAAATGCGTTAAACTTCAGAATATGATTCAGAATAGCCTGAAACGGATTTCTGCATAATTTTTTTTCAAAAATTCACATTCTACAAATTTTGAGGCGAGAGCAATAGCTTAATTTTCTTCAAAAATTCGCTAATATATACATAGTATGACATACCTTGAATATGTGCATATGTCAATATGTACATGAATGTACATACTATATGTGCCATACACTAAATTTCTTCAAGGTATGTCATACTATGCATATATTTTTATTATTATTGTTTCCTTTTTCACATATCCATCGATATTGCAATCAAGTCATACATCGGAAGCCCAATATCGAATAAAATGATTAAATCGGCCCTAAATAACCAATATACCAATACATCGATATCGAATCTATAACATTTTTCCACGGGCTTATTATTGCGAATAACTTAAACCCAACCAATTCGTATTAGAAGAAGAAATATTTAGCAGAAATTTTTCTTACAAACTCATAGAAGAAGTAATAATTTTGAAACAATAGGGGATGGGTCTTCATGGAGTAGTGAAAAGTGGAAATCAGACTCTGTTCATTTTGTTCTGCTCTTCATTTCATTGTAGGAAGGTAATTGTTTTTTACATTTGTTTCGAAAGTTCGACTTATTATCACTAAGTTGAAATTTAAACTGATCAATTGGTATATTTCGATGTATCAAAAACAAATATCGATAAATCGTAAATCATTGAGTAATAAAAATATATGTCATAATATCGATATGATCATATATTGATAATCGATTACTGTCCAATCTCACCTTTGTTCTCCTCCATTAATCTGACAGATCTCTCTCAAACTCAGTGACTACCATGGCGAATGATCTCCCAGATAGAAGTACATAGAACTATGCATGGCCCTACGCCATTTTCCCAGAAGAGTTAGTTATGAGAATGAATTACAATAAATTACCCTTTAGAAGTGCACGGAGCTTGGCCTTACGCCATTTCCCTAATAAGACAGGGATGCGAATCCCTCAGCATGGACTCCAGCCCTTCAATATGTCCATGTAAAATAACTAATATTAAGGCTCACATCAATATACTATCACATCCTCTCTCTTCCTCTTCAATCCCACCTTCTCTTCATCTGTGACTATAAAAGCTGTGTCCTTTCTAATGTGTCTTCTCTCTTTGTTAATGATGATGGCCTAACCGTCGAAATCGATTTAACATTTTAACTCTTTATTTTTCGTGGAAATCGAACGTTTTTTCACTAACTTCCGTTTTGAAAAGGGTTTCCACAACTTCGTCGCGAGTAATTTATTTCGTTTTAGTTTAGTTTGGTTTTAGTTCGTATCAGAATGACCTCCAGACTTTCGATACGTCCAAGTAAAACTAATATTAAGGCTCACATCCCTGTTCTATCCTTCGAGTATTGATAAGATGGAGGGAGGGCTATTGCTCTGAATTCAACGCTGCATCCCTGTCAAGGCATATGTGCCACTACAGTCGAGTTGGCTTTCCAATTGAACCGTTCCCGAGACTCTTTTTTCAAATTCAAATGACAAAGCAGTTTATTGTCACTTAAGTTTTGTTTGATATTACATATTATTGTTACATTTTTAGTATTAATTTATTTATGTAGACATATCTGTCTAGATGTTAGTATGTTCATACTTTGGTTCCCATGCCCAAATCTTGGTGCCTCCTATTTCACTTTTTATTGGGACACACAGAACAGCTGGTCTACCTTCATTTAACATCCACTAGACTGTACTGGCGTCATTTCAACACTCATTTCCACAGTGTAAAAAATATGAAATATTAATGGTGTTAAATAGCGGTGTACATGGACGGTGCACAATTAGGATGTAAATCTTAAATAAGAAATATGTCCTAGGTATACAATCCCCAATCATTCACCAAACTCAACATCAGCTGATCAGTGTTCGGCCGTTTTGCCCCTGGTCAATTCAAAAGCCAAACGACAGTAGTGGCACGTGTATGGTTTGACTGCGTGAAACATCACTAATAGCCCTCCATCTTATTAATACTCAAAGGTTCTATCACATCCTCGCTCTTCTTCTTCAATCCCACCTTCTCTCTCAAGCTCACTGTGAGCCAGTGGCAAACGCTCTCCGAGACAGAAGTACACGGAGCTCTTGGCCTTACGCCATTTCCCCAGATGAGTCAGTGACGTGAATCCGGCTGAGCTCGGAGTTGACCCCCTTGTGGGCGGAGTTGCGAAGGCCTCTTGCCGGCCATCCTGCCCGCGTTATGTCAGACCGACTGCATGATCGCAGACCCCCGCGGAATGTGACCGTTTCATCCGTTCGAATGTTCGCACGATCCTTTTTCATCTCATACGCGGAAAAATTCGCGAGAAAACCACGAAAGGAAACGTTATGAAATATTATTTACCGTTCATCGATATGGAACTACGGTTAGACCGAAAATGTCCAGTTATCAGTAGTACGAGGGTTTCATGTCATACTATGTATGTATACATATTTGAAACATGACTTTCTATGAAAATGATAAATGGGGTCAATATCTAGGTACTTTTATTTCAACGTTGGGACACGTTGGAAACCAATAATGGACTATTGAAATTATTGGCTCTTTCCTAATCAGCTCATTGAGCTAAATTCTCTTCTGTTCATCCTAGGAAGTTGATATTTGATAATAAGGAGACTCCCTGGGATACTTAGTCAGATGAATTCTCTCTGTTACCCCTAGGAAGTCGAAATTTGATGGGGATACTCTCTGGGACACAAAGAGTCGATTGGAAGTATTGGCTATTTCCCAGTTAGCTGAATGAGCTGAAATCCTTCCTGTTCATCCTAGGGAGTTCAGATTTGATAGGGAGATTCCCTGGGACATTAGGAGACGATTGAAATCAATACATCATACCTAATCAGCTGAGTGAGCTAAATTTCATCCTTAGAATTTGAAATTAGATAGGGAGACTGGTACACTAGGAAGCGATGGAAAATAAGACAAATCCATGTACCGATGTATCCGCATGTAGTGTAGGCACTCAGCATCAGTTTACTGATTTATAAAATTAAAAATCAAACAGGTGTTTTATCTCAATCACAAGGAGAGTTATCGCCTGGAATGACACACATACACACACACGTCAGTGCCATCGGCTTAAAGTGATGAATAAGTTACCAGGTAAAGTGTCACCCGCCAAGCTTCATATCACTGAGCAGGCACATATATGAGCTTTTGAGCACTATATCCACTAGGCCTCAACCGATACAACACCTGAACATCGCCACATCCATTTTTTAAATTGTTTAAATTTTTTTAAATTTATTTATATTGTTTTCATTTTTAATTGTTCTAAGATTTTTTACTTATTATTTTATGTTTCCTTATTTAAGTTATTTTTTACCTTTACTCATTTTCTTTTTTTATTTTCATTTTCTTATTTAATCCAGTGAGACTTCAACTCCCCACCAGTAATGCTGGTACCGTGTTGCTTAGGAGCTAATTTCAACGAAGCAATCCTTCAAGACTAGGAGAATTAGTTGATTGACAAAAGTCACATAGTGAGTCTCACTTTTGTGAATTTATTATGTGTAAAAATCTAGCATATATATATGTATAGGTACGAAAAAGCGCAAACGTCAAGAATCTTTTCAGGGTACCTCATAACGGATTTTTCAATAAAGAAACATTTCAAACATTTTTATTTTAAAAATTTCCGAGCCATCGCAATAGATTCATTTTCAACGAAAATTCGCTAAAAATATACGAGTAACTTACATTATACGGAAGAAACTCTGAACGAATGTGCAACCGTGAAAGATATAGCATCCTACGATTATCGTAAATTACGGCATTTACACGGTGTTTACACGTAAAACTCTCGCGCGTTCATATACAAGTTTCCACCGGAAGGGGTGTTTCGCGATCTGTTCAAGGACGCCCAGACGGGATCGTAAAATTTCTAAATGCCTCTGAGAATCAAGCGACACTGATTCATTAATCGCAGTTAGGAGTTTAATCGGTAGGTGTGGTTAGTTTCGGAATAATTTAAAAAGATACTCGGGGGTCTTGTTCATTCTTATAATGTTAAGAAATTACAAATTGGACGCCCGTGGTTCGAATGATTCGATGCTTTGGTGCCGTCGATAATCCCAAATGATAACTAGATCTGATAGGTGGTTAGTTAAAATTCCATTAAGGCTGATAAGTTACGAACAAAGTAGTTGTGACTCTACAAGAACAAAACTATTTAATACCCTACCAGTGGAAACTAGGAAGGTCTAGGAGAAAAGAAAATTCAAAAGCAAAATCAAAGAATATATGCCAAGAAAGAAAATTAGGTTTAAGTTCAAATTGAATTGAACAACTAAATATAGTATAATATACATAAAAACTAGCCTTAAGGAATAGTACATGCGGGATAAGCTTATGACCATAAATGTGGAAGATTTAAGATTTGGAGATACTTAAGTATATGAGCATGAATATAGATTTAGTGTTTCACATCTAAACACGCATAAAATTTATAGCATCAAATTAACTAAAATTTGTGAGTTAGAGTGTAAAACATGGTTAAAACGGGATTGGAGAGATATGCAACTGTTAACATTCGATTCAGCGTAAGAAATACGTAGAAACCTATGCCAAAATCGTATTTTCAAAGGTCATTTTTCAAGAAAACCCCACTTCTCCTCTAGAATGCCGGAAAAGTATTCCATATAATCAGCCAATGTTCGCAACTACTAGTATGTAGCAAGAGATTGAGGAAACTAGGAGTAAATTTATTAAAACCACCGAACTACCGTAAATTTATTAAAATGTAAAGTGGGAGGGGGAAGTGACAATGTTGGGTGCTTTTCTAAAGTCATACATGCAAATTAGATCCGTTTTAGGTTTTGTAGGGAGTGATTATTAAATGCTTTGTATGATTTTGGTTTACAGAAATTTATCATTTCCATGGGAAATTTTCTTTCGCTATTTTGATCTTCATAGGCACCTACTTGTATCATCATGCGTAGAAGTATTTTTGTGATTGTACTATTCATGTTTTTTTTCTTTCTTTTGAGGTGGCACTTACTATGATTTTCAATTATTTTGTTATAATTACATCATAACCATGCAGAGTGTGGACTTGAATTTACTGACATTTTTTATAGTTTTCAGAACTCCTTATAGTACAGGTTGTGTACCTTATGCTTTATTTAAGACATTTCATTTCATTAAATTTATAGAATAGACCCCTAGAAATAGAATAGACCCCTGATGTACTGACCACCATATCCGGGACGCCCTACTTATTAATACAATATTAACTACCTATTATTATAGCCCTATTTTGGATACTACTTGGCGTAATATTATTATTTTGCGTCATAGAAGTGTGTAGTTGGTGTCGGAAATCTATGAATTATTCTTTCTTCGAAAAAATTATTGAAACACGTGCGTTTTTTCTTTGTATTTTCCCCCTCAATAATCTGCTGGTGAGTAGTTAGTGGTAAAAACAATCTTAGTTGTTGATGACCACCTCGAGAGAGAAGAGATTCCGTCAAAATCGTAGTCGAGGCGTCTTCAACAATAATTACTCCTCCATTAGCCTCGATTCCGACTACGGCGGGTTATCTCACGTCGTAGTGGTCACCTACCTCCGGTTTTATATGAAAACCCCATCTCGGTTTTGAGCTTACGATCGGAATATGATGAGAAATCCCGTATCCCGTTCCTGGGGTTAACCGCAGAGTGGGAAGGGATTGGGGTTTTTTGATATCCGAGGATCCTTTCATATTATACTCGTACGTTATGCGGACGTGAGTAGGTGTTTTGGACTCAACGGTGGGGGTACAACAAGCGCAACTGGTCAATATCCGCTGGGAGCGCTGGGTCCGTTCAGTTACGAATCGTAAAATTCTGTGGCCGTCGTTTATTCAATGACAATAAGGTCTCTGTGGTGTAATGGATATCATATGGTGTTATGGATATCATATCGTAACTGAGGAGTGGAAGGTATCGAGTTTAAGTCCGAGGAGGCTGCTATTTAGTGGGCTTTATAAATCCAGTATTGGCATTATATCAGCTGATATTTACAAGGCAATTTCTATGTCTTCGGGTCCCACTTTAGAGCTTGATTGGCTAATCAATAGAATCGCTAGCAGCGCATGGTCCGCTGGAAATCCGAAGGTGTTTTGCTTCCTCACTACCAATGGTAGGGAAGTTTTGTGTTCGTGACTGAAGACAAAAAATGTTTGTCCTCCAAAATCAAAATTTCAACTAGCTTTTTGCGTTCCAGAGCTTGCTGTTCAATTATGGTTCCGTGTTCGTCTGTCTGTCTGATGTCTGTCAGTCAGGTTTGTGCGGGTTAGCTTCTAGATGGCCCCCTATAATTTTGAATGCCGTCGAATCAACGTAGCTTGTGCGCATGCGAAATCAAGCACGTGTATTTGGATTTCTTATAACATCGATTTCTCATCATCTGTTGGTCCGATTTCGTTCAAACTCGGTAGGTAGTTAGGTATATGTTCAAGAAAAATGCCGTTTAAATTATATTGCATGGGCAGATTAATAACCACCACTAGCACGCATGCTCGAAACTAATATCGATCCGATTCTAAAGGAACGATTTTGATGAGATTTTCGGAGATTGTATGATAGCGTCTAGATGGTCCCCTATAACATCTATTGCCATCAGATAAATAGAAGTCTGTGCGCATGCGCAAACGTTAATTTTTGAAAACGTCGATTTTTTATCATCTATTGGTCCGATTTCATGGACTCCACTATCAGTAGGGTAATAGAACCGCAGTATGCATTTCTATATATTTTCGTGGTTTCGAACATTTTTCCACCAAAATCCACAGGATCGAAACACTGTGCGGCGCGGCGCGAACCTATTTGCAAACGTTAGTGAACAGTGCACACTCAGTGTAAATGGGCGTGAGACGAAATGGGTATGAAGTATTGTTTGATAAATCTACAGGAGCTGCGGATCTGCAGAACTGCTTCAACTACAGAACTACTAGACCAGGGGCCTATTTCATAAAGCAACAAGTTACAAGTGTACAAGTTAACAAGTACAAGTACCTACTTGTAATGCACGGTCAACTGGAACAAGTGTTTCGCCAAAACGGAGAGTACAAGAGAAGAAAAGTTACACTTGTAGAAGTTAAGTTTACAAGTGTAGCAGAAAATAAAAATGGCGTGTGGGGGCAAACGAAATGAACAACGTCAAGTGGGATGCCACAATTGAAGTTTTGTCAGCGAATCTTAATAGAAAAACGGTGTTAAGTACACAATAGGATGTTTATCGTACAAGACAAGGTATAATGATTGGAAGACAGACAAATTGTAAACTGAAAAGTGGAGATAGTGTGTATTTGGTTTCAACTTATTCTGATGGCTGGCATAATCGGATTTTTCTCCTTCATTCAGTGGAAATGATTAATCAGTTCATCAAGTCATAATGCTTCTGGGTTAGGAACGTCATCTGTAACTTCGAGATGATCTTCACACTTCAATTTGTTCTTCAATGATAGGTAGATTCTCAATACCCGATCAGGAAAAATTGCCCAGGGTCACGCACCATTTGTCTCGGAAGACATCCTAAATCTCTCGTTAAACTCAAAAATACCCACGAAATGAGTGTTATTCGTGGCCGAAAAAATCTTTGGCGTCTTCTACGACGAATGCTTCTTCCTTGTCTGTATTCTTCAGCAGAAGATGATTTCCGCATATTAAACACCAAAAAATTGTCAACTCACAATGCTGGAAAATAACAAGTTTACAGGTGAACGGATGTAGGTTAAAAATCGGCCATTTTTTAAAACTGTAAAACAGTGAATTGATCAAAATGATGGGGAAACGCTTGTAACTTGTCCAAATTCGCCTGTAGACTTGTTAATTTTCACCGTGCACTACATGTCTACACATGTAACTTTATGAAACGCTTGCAAACTCATCACACTCATTTTTTACAACTTGTACATAAAATTGGCTTGTAACTTGTCACTTGTTGCTTTATGGAATAGGCTCCAGGTGAATTCTTCCTGGACACGGTAGGTATCTTCTTGCCCCTTTCACAGCTCTGAATGGGCGGAATAGTCACAGACTGGACGCCTGAGAGACGGCCTGACCTTATTCGGTTCCTACTGCTTCACTCCTCGGGAACTTTTTTCATTTTCAAGCGTTCATCCTTCAGCGTACTCCAGCAGTCTGTCTCCCTCTTCTCACTCGCAATAGCTCTATCTCCGTCCTTCCTTCTCGCATTACACACCAGAAGTCCCGTACAGTTTCCTAAAGAAGTAACTCGGGACTGACGAGCTCGGTTGTTATGTTTTACTTCGTCAGAAGCCGCACCTCTTTCATTATCATTCTCTTGAACAATTACAGTCATTTCTAAGAGTTGAGAGGATTGAACACAGAACGTCAGATATAATTGTTTCATCACTAAAATAGAGCAGCACTGCGTCCGTAGGTGAGATTGAAAAAATCTGATTCCGCCCTTTGGAGGATAGCTGACAAAAATAATAAAATAAAATAAAAGTCCAGTCATGCAGCATAAGCGAATTTTTGAAGAAATCTTCGAAATTTCAGTCGCCATTGATCGTGTAGAGAAATTTTAGTTTATGATGTTGATAGACAAACATGGAATCAAATTATTAAAGATAATTAGGAGGTACTCATACTTTATCATTATTAGGAGGTACTTAAATACATACTTTATTATTAGGAGGTACTTAGAGAGCGACCGAGAGAATCGGAGGACGGAATATTTCACAGAGTAAACTCATCAGTTGATTACATTTTTTTTTTTTTTTCATGCAAATATTACCGATTTTTACAACTAGCGAACGGCATTATTTCGATTTTTGACTGATTTTTCAACTTTCAAATTTTTGAAAACTTGATAAGTACATAATCTTATAGGAAATTTTACGCTAATTCCGAATATACCACATGTTAGTATACTGAAACAATTATTTCGCACAACAAATCGCAAAAAACAGGCTATTTTGAAATTTTTGACTACATTTTTGAAAATTTCAACCCGAAGATGTAATCCGATAATGCTGGCCAACGAACTTGAACTTTCGTTTTGTGTCCTTAACAGTTTAAAATTGATTTGAAGTTTCTAGCACAATTCTACGGACAGTTATCGTCTGGAATGACACATACATATACTATACATACATACTGCATGAACTGCGAGTGCATCCCAGTATACATATATACAAATAGTATAATGGTCCAACTCAGGTTTAGGTGACACTCTGAACTACATATAATACAAAGGGATTAGAAAGTTCCAGTTCCAAGTTCACCTAGCGTTAATGACCTCGGGGGCTTCCCCTTATCCGGGGAAGACCCGAAGGGCCATCGTGTTTTTCCGAAGGTAGTTGAACCCAGACCGTAAGGCGTCCACTTTCGTATGTTCTTGTTTGAAAATTCCTCAAAAAAAAAAAATCTCAACAAAAACCAAATTATGTCATGGAATAGGTCATTTTCCGCAAAAACAAGAAAATATGTCATTTTGGGCCAAAACGGCCAGAATAGGTCATTTTCGTATGTTAACATGTCAATATGTCATTTTGCTTCCGAGACTGCAAGGCAGCGGAAGCTTTGTTTTCACTTTGGAAATGAAAAACATTTTTTTGCTCCAAAATCAAAATTTTCACTCCCATTTTGCGTTTCAGAGCCTCCTGAACAAATTTGGTTCCGTGTCTGTCTGTCTGTCTGTCTTTCTGTCCGTCCACATTTCCTTGTAACAGCCATAACTTCCACAATTTTGATCCGATTTTAACCAAATTTACAGGGATCGTGCGGGTTAAGCTCTAGATGGTCCTCTATCAACTTCATCGTGATCAAATCAACGGTAGCTTCTGCGCAGGCGCTAACGTGAATTCCTTGTGACGGTCATAACTCGGTCAATGTTGAACGGATTTCGGTCAGATTTTCAGGGATGATGTGGGTAAGGTCCCTCGAGGTCCCATAAGACAATCATCATAATTGCATCAGCGGTACGCTCTGCAATCCTTTTTGAGCCCGAACGCTCTGAATGCGCTCTAGCGGATGAACGGCGCGGTAGCAGGGTGGGCCAGCAACACAGGGTAAGTTTGGAAAATGAACAAATCGGGTGGTCCATCATGCTCAAAGTTGCCAAAAAATATCCCCAAGGATGTTTTAATCATGAATTTAGATCAAAATATTAATGAAATCCTGTAAATCAATTAAAAACTCCTTCAGTTTTGATCCGATTTAGACGAAATTTTCAGGGAACATGCGGACTACATCCTGGATGGTCCCATATTAAAATCAAAATTTTCCTTATTAGTTTCATTTATTATATGTACCATTCAGCTTCCAATTTCCCACCTTATTAATTCCCTGATGCCAGAACCGGTCGTTTCTAGTTTCCTGGAATTTAATGGTGACGTACTGTGAAGGTCACGAGGAAGCTCATGTGCCATTTCCTTGGCAGTGTATTCCCATCTCTGCTCATCACATATTCCGTTCCTCCTTCCAAGACCTCAGAGGACTTAGGCCTTTTTTTCCTCTGGTCCTCAGACGTCCAGAAGAAAGGCCGAGGGTGAATGACGTCACCTCCCGCCTCTACATTTCTCTTCTCACGACCGGGCACCTGGAAAACGGATCAGTGGGGAACCTCCTGCAGTCGGGGAACACAATGGAATCATAAGCGATGAGCCCGTTATACCTTCCACCCAACTACCGGACGCCTCGAGGATAATAACCCTATCGATGTCCCCTTCCCCCGCCGGCTAATGACCCAATCATCCCGATTTCTCCGACTCGATTTGAAATAATAACTGCCAGTAACGATCCCATAGCGCTACCACACAACTGTCATTGGTACAATTCGAATTTTTACAAGTTGTGACTAGTTAATGCTGCCATCCGTCCCGATTTTCGAGGTGTCCCAGGCGTCCCGTCTCCATTTTCGAAATGCCCTGATTAATTTTTTTGCCGTCCCGATCGTGTTCCGATTTTTGAAGAAATCGAATCTTCGAATAATTTTATAAGGCGAAGATGACAACTGGAAGTGACACGGGGACGCTTACTGGAAAGAACACACGATGTCCCCTTCCCCCGCCGGCCAATGACCCAATCATCCCGATTTCTCCGACTCGATTTGAAATAATAACTGCCAGTAACGATCCCATAGCGCTACCACACAACTGTCATTGGTGCAATTCGAATTTTTACCAGTTGTGACTAGTTATTGCTGCCATCCGTCCCGATTTTCGAGGTGTCCCAGGCGTCCCGTCCCGTACTCAAGAAAAACCTCGAAATTCACAGAAGTTCAAAATTTAGAACTTCGACTCAGTTTGTGTGTTTATGAACCTTGGAGTGCAATCATACAACTGTGGGTACCAGTTCTATAATATGCGATCTCAGTTCGACCTGCGATCGACGCGACACGTTGTCTGGACTTTCTGAGTGGCTTACTGTCACCCTAAGCATACTGTATGTAGGCCTTCCACTTGTCCGAATAAATCACAGAACCAAGTTTGACCCCGTTTTCGATGATTGGCAGCAGCGTCCTTCTGTCCTTTTTCTCTTCTGTCCCCTACAATGAAAAACTTACGTTCTAAAATGTGCGCC
This sequence comes from Adelphocoris suturalis, assembly GCA_030762985.1. NCBI lineage: Eukaryota > Metazoa > Arthropoda > Insecta > Hemiptera > Miridae > Adelphocoris > Adelphocoris suturalis. Next base: position 16,263,489 of record CM061049.1, on the reverse strand, counting down.
TGCTTGCAACAGATACCGAAGACCCATGGCCCTTGCACTCTTGTGCCATAATTACGTTGAGTATCTTACACATCATCGTCATGGGGCATCCCTGAATCGGATGTGGCATGCTTCTTCGTATTTAATTCGTGGAGGAGCATTTCACTGGATGACCGGACACACTGACTAGACACTTACTGGCCATATGAAAAGAGGAGGAACCGAGAGATAAGGAAGGTGGAAGGTAGAAGTTTGGTGTTTGAAGTTTTGTGTTGAGATCGCATCCAGATCTTTGAGATCGCATATTGGAGGTTGAAAGTGCGCTGAGATCGCATATACAACTGGTACCCAACTGTGGTCTGGTTACCTACTTTTTAGCGAATTTTTGAAGAAAATTGAGCTATTGCTCTCGCCTCAAAATTTGAAGAATGTGAATTTTTGAAAACATTTTATGCAGAAATCCGTTTCAGGCTATTCAGAATCATATTCTGAAGTTTAACGCATTTTTTTATGTATGTATGTATGTATGTATGTATGTATGTATGTATATATGTATGTATATATGTATGTATGTGTGTGTCATTCCAGACGATAACTGTCCGTAGAATTGTGCTAGAAACTTCAAACAAATTTTAAAATGTTAAGGACACAAAACGAAAGTTCAAGTTCGTTGGCCAGCATGATCGGATTACATCTTCGGGTTGAAATTTTCAAAAATGTTGTCAAAAATTTCAAAATAGCCTGTTTTTTGCGATTTTTTGTGCGATATAATTTTTTCAGCATACTAACATGTGGTATATTCGGAATCAGCGTAAAATTTCCTATAAGAATATGTATCAAGTTTTCAAAAATTTCAAAGTTAAAAAATCAGTCAAAAATCGAAATATTGCCGTTCGCTAGTTGTAAAAATCGGTAATATTTGCATGAAACATTGTCCAAATTCAGATTGAACTACTCTTAAGGAAGTATCCCTGGATAGCCAATCCTAGAACCATGCTGTTTAAAACGTAGGTAGTAGGTGCTTGTTAAAAAAAAAAAAAAAAAAAAAAAAAAAAAAGTAATCACAACTGATGAGTTTACACTGTGAAATATTCCGTCCTCCGATTCTCTCGGTCGCTCTCTTTAATGTTTTACGCTCAACTGTTTTAGGACTTGATGTAGCTTTAATACTGACTGTGGCTTAGAAAATATCAGCCATGAAATTATGAAGAAGTTCTATTTATGTACGTACTAGCACGCAGACCCAAGGCCTCGCTCCGCTCGGCCGTCAGTAACGTTAACATCAAGGTTGAAATATACAAGATTAGTTTAATAATAATAAAGTATGAGTACCTCCTAATTATTTTTAATAATTTGATTCCATGTTTGTCTATCAAAATCATAAACTAAAATTTCTCTACACGATCAATAGCGACTGAAATGTCAAAGATTTCTTCAAAAATTCGCTCATGGGGTCATGCTGCATGACTGGACTTTTTTTTGTCATTTTTTTTATTTGGCATCAGTTACAATTTAACTATACAGCCAACATAAATTAATGTTTGCACAAACGCAAATCACATAAATGTTATTTTGTATAGAAGGAAGTCACAGATCCCACATATCTGAAGAAATATGTATAGAGACAGGTACACAGATGGAAGCATGGAGCGAAGGGCGATTGTAGGGCTTGACGAGTTCTTTGTACCATTTATCAAACATAAGGGCTCTCTGGGAGTTGGTTCTTTGATCTTGCTAAAGCCTATGACTCCACTTGGCGTCATAACATCTTGTAAAGGCTACAGCAGTGGGCTCATACTGTTTCCTACGCAGCTTTATTATCGTCGAGGATAATAACCCTATCGATGCCTCCTCCCCCTCCGGCTAATGACCCAATCATCCCGATTTTTCTTATTCGATTTGAAATAATACTCGTCACTACCAGTAACGATCCCATTGCGCTACCACGTAACTGTCATAGGAAGAATTTGATACAAGTTGTGACTAGTATACTACTGAGTATTTATATAAGTAAGTAACTACCACATGATTAGCGTTTGCATTGCCGCGATGGAAGTTTCACATTTAAACATATTGGTAAGTAATGCAACTGCCTCATCAGCCAATATCTGGCTGGTTTTCGCAAACACTTCTCAGCAGTCGACCAACTCTCAGCTTATGAGAATTATATCCAGAACGCCTTTTTGGTCAGGGAGCATGCTATTGGTGTGTTCTTTGATCTTGCTAAAGCCTATGACATGACTTGGCGTCATGACATCTTGTAAAGGCTACAGCAGTGGGCCCATGCAGGGCTTCCTTCGCTGCTTTATTATCGTCGAGGATAACCCTATCGATGTCCCCTTCCCCCGCCGGCTGATGACCCAATCATCCCGATTTCTCCGACTCGATTTGAAATAATAACTACTAGAAATGATCCCATGGCGCTGTTGTCACTAGGTGGGAGATAGTGTTGGACGTAGGTACTCGAGAAAAACTTCGAAATTCAGAGAAGTTCAAAATTCGGAACTTCGACTCAGTTTGAGTGTTTATCAACTTTGTAGTGCAACCATACAACTGTGGCCTGCTTATCTTTACGTCATGCAAAAGGCAATCCTCAAGGTGATATCACACCGTTATAAACACTACCCTTCAGTCGATCTGTTAAATACCCTTAAGGTTTTTTCGTTGAAACAGTTATATGCAAAATCTGCCCTGATGTTCTATCACAAGGATACTGGTTGGTTTCAGTTTTCTCAGACCGACAGTTCTCAAGCATATCATGTTGAGACACGTCACTATAGCTTGGCCATGCATTCAGCTCCTCGTTCCCGACTTTTTAAATCAAACAATCAGATTCATTATAATCTCCGGATTCTTCACTGCAATGCAACAGTAGCCATTCGCTCACCACTATTATATACCCGTCAAAAGTTTACAAAAATAGTTTTTACACGGCTTATTGGAATAGGAACGGAACGAATTTATTCTAAGTTTATAAGTGTTCATCGCTAAATATAAATGTAACTCTTCTTTATTTATTTTTTGGATATCTATTGTTTAATATTCAAATATTTAGAAATTAATTTATTGTCTTAGTTAGGAAGTAGGTATACTCCCCACACAGCTCGAAATTTGAGAGCGAGTCTCAAGAGAGAATGCTGAAGACGACTGAGATATGAGTGATCAGCTGAGTGAGCTCAAAAACCATTTTGTCTCCTATCCGACGCAGGAAGCTGAAATTTGAGAGGGATGCTCAAGGAAGAATGCTGAAGCACCAAAACGTTACTTCCTGCATCATTAAAGTTCTCGGCCTAAACAGCAGAAGCTGATTCAGCAGAAAGCTGGAATTTGAGAGGCAGGCTCAAGGGAGAAATTTAATGACGCACGAGCGATCATCGATCAGCTGAGCCATTCTGTCTCCTATTCAACGCCGGAAGCGTCTATTTTACGCGGATCTCCTAACAAGAAAATGCGCTATCACGTGAATCACTTAGTGAGCACTGATCTGCTTGTTTTACAATATGTGTTCTTGGTTTACTTCAGACTGGACCATTAAATTGAGCTAGGATTTGTCGTGAACTCTTTTTATGGATGTCTAATTACTGAAAAGTTAGAATTTGTCACAGTGGACAGGTAGGTATTGTACGATTCAGCCACCACAAATCCGAAACTGAATTTTTCTTAGCAGTGTGGTTCATAAGAGCAAATGCTTTGAAAACATTCGAAGACGTAAGTTGTACCATGGATATTGAATGCATGTAAACTATAGAGATTTTAGCTGTTAAGTCGTTAATGCTTTTCCTGATTTAGGATGATAGACGACGATTGAAGGACTTGAATACAGCCTGCAACATAGCAAGGAACTAGGATCATTTACCATTTACTGAATATGCCATTTAGTGGATCGATTTCCATATATTACTCGACATTCAGATGCATGACCTTTACAAGCACGCCTATCAGTGCTGTCCTAAAGAAATAATGCGTTAGAAAGTTGAGTTCTGAGATGTAGGTGGTGCCAAGGATTTGCATAATCAAGGATTGATTATATTATAAATGGCCATTATATCAAAATAATGGTCTTCGAAAGGGTTGGCATCGAGTTTCCCTTTTATTTTGGTTGGCCGCCTAATTGTTCACCATTTCCAAAGTAATATATTTTCCGCTTTCTTCCTGTATTTGCATGAATGATTCTCACGAGAAATCATGTTTATTGAAGGTTTTATATACTCGCGATAGAAATTTGGAGGACACGAGGGTATTTACATCATTGAGGTGCGTAGTAAGGTAGGTGCTGAATAATAGAATGTTCTATGTTCAGTGGTGCCAACTTAAGAAGGAAATTTTCTCAATAAAGCCGGGCCCTCAGTTTCCATCTGGTCTCACTTGCGTTTATGTCGTCTTTGCTTATTTGTCACTGACCTGCTACGAGCTCAGTCTTCCCAAGATTTTTTGTGCTTGTGAGTCTACCAAAAGGAGCGGAATAATTGTTTTCACTTTCGAGATAGAAAAAATGTTGGTCTCCAAAATCAAAATTTCCACTCGCATTTTACGTTTTAGACCATTCTGAACAACTTTGGTTCCGTGTCTGTCTATCCGTGTGTGTCTGTAGTGTGTCTGCAAATTCTTGTAACATGCTTATTCTCCTCAGTTTTCAACTGATTTGAATACAATTTTCAGGGGATGTGCGGGTTAGGGGGTAGACGGACGCCCATCAGTGTATCGTCCCTGACTTGATTACTTACACTGCGCATGCGCAAACGTAAATTCTACCAAGCATAATTTTCTCACGCCCTAGTCGATTGATCTCGCTCAAACTCGGATGATAGTTACAAAATGACAATTTGATCATCTTATATCAATTTCAACATGATTGTATCATTAATAGCTACTGCGCATGCGCCAATATGAAATCCTTGTAACAAGCTTATTTTCCACAGTTTTCATCCGATCTGGATGACATTTTCAGGGAATGTGCGGGCTACGGGGTAGACGGTTCCCTGTCAGTTTCATTGTTGCCAAATCAATAATTCACTCTGCGCATGCGCAAACGTGTATTCCATTATGCTCTATTTTTTCACGCCCTAGTCGTCCGATCTCGCTCAAATTTGGATGATAGTTGGGGGATGACTATTTGATCATCCCATATCAATTTCAACATGATTGATCATTAATAGCAACTACACATGCGCCTATGTGAAATCCTTGTAACGACTTTAATTTCCACTGAATTCATCCGATTTCGATTAAATTGTCAGAGAATGCATGGGTTAGGCTGTAGATGGTCCCCTATCAGTTTCATTGTTGCCAAATCAGTACTTCATTCTGCGCATGCGCAAACGTAAATTCCATCATGCTCCATTTTCTCACGCCCTAGTGGTCCGATCTCGCTCAAATTCTGACAATAGTTGAGGGATGATAATTTGATCATCCCATATCAATTTCATTATGATTGTATCATTAATAGCAACTGGGCATGCGCCAACGCAAAATACTTGCAATGATCTTAATTTCCACCGTTTTCATCCGATTTTGACGTAATTGTCAGCGAATGCGCGGTTTAGGTTGAAGATGGCCCCGGACGTGTTTCATTGTTTTCAACTCATAAGTTCTTTTAAATTACATTACCATTTTTTCAGTTCTTAATTGATCAATTATGACATTTCACGCTACTTCTTGATTTACTCTTTTCCACTATGGAATTTTTTATGATCATTTAAACTTTCCATAATCTATACATTCATTATAGGAAAACGAGGAAGCTATGTGCCACACCCATCTTGGCAGATAGTTTTTCTTTTATCTGCATAAAGTATTTAAACATTACGGGTATGCGTTGATTGAGACCTTTACATTCCCCTCTCGTATAAGATGGCGGGTAAGAGAAGTTTCCCTCGTTTGGAAGGGAATTATTCCCTCTCTATGGGAGTCCTGTTTCCCCCAGGGTGCAGATTAGTGGAGTGATGGCTGTTTGAAGGAGAGGGGTACATCCAGGGTTGCCAGGTGTCCGGTTTTGGCCTGGACAGTCCGGTTTTTATCAAGGTGTCCGGTTGAAAATCGCTCTGAACGCTAAATGTCCGGTTTTCATTGTAAGAGCGCAAAATGACCGGTTACTTGGTTTAATGACCGGTTACTTGGTTTTTTAACCAGGCTCCTTCTCAAGTAGGACGTTGTGTCGACTATTTGTAAACCTGGAAATGATTGCGGTCGTAATCACACTTCTTTCACCCCCCTTGCCACAACTGAGACTACGTTTTTTCAAAATCCAGCCACAATGTTTCTACCGAATTAAACGAAATCAGAATTTTGACCAAACCGTTCAAAAGCTTATTACTTCCGGCAGTTGAGATCTGACAATCTTCAGAATTGGTTTCTTATTGAAGTTTCATGGATTTTCATAGGTGGTATTTTTTAAGAATCAAAAGACACAATTCATAAAACTCGAAAAAAATGCTCGAAAATCACATTTTGTTAAGTTGAAGTGTAGAATCATGATTTTAATGCAAAACAAAAGTAGTTCGTCTGGAAAACTCTTTCAAAATCTTATACCTCGAATATTATTGATGATTGAGGTAGAAAATGACGGTTTTTTACTACATTTTTGAACTAGTTTAACTCGAAATTCCTTAAACTTATTTGAATCTACCCATCATAGCCGGCAAGAAATTTGTATTGGTGGGTATGATATTTAATGAGTATTTTTAGTCTGCTGATCTTAATGTCCGGTTTTTAGCCCTTTTTCACCTGGCAACCCCTGGGTACATCTTGCGTTTCGTCTACCCTCCTTGTCGGCTAGTCCCATTCTCATATCGCTCACACTATAATAGGAAATTTGCTGTAAGTTTTTTTCCCATCAGCATGAAAACCTTACAGCCATATTTCACAGAAATAATAATAATGAAATATTTACAAATTGTATACGCATAAAGTTATAAGTACACGCTTATCATAACAATTAAATTTTACGATTAATATTAGTAAAAAATTTGAAAATAACGATGCAAACTTCTTCACTTTCTAGCCCTAGCAAAAATTCTAAATTCAATGGGTTTCGGACAACATCAACGAGGCTGCTGCACATTTGAACTCTTTCAGTTCTATATTGTGGACGAATAAAACTAATGTGTTCCAAATCTTCCGAGTTGTCACAAAAACTACTCGCACTATCACTAGCTTAGCAAATTTTCTGGAGGTACGCATTACATAGCCCATGGCTACTTCTCAAGCGGGCCTGTGTGGAGTAAAATGACTTTTCTTTTTCACCCATTTTCAGATAGCATGGTGATTTTGGGAGGACGACTGCTTTGGGGCAAAGACCAGCTACCACTTTGGGTAAACATTCCCCACCCACCCGACGATGCGGATTCCCTGCGATAACGTTAGTTGTTGATCGATTCCGATTAGCGATGGATGTTACGATTCAAAACAAATTCACGAGTCAGCGTGGAAAGCCAGTTATAGTGTTGGACCATTTTAAATTCACGGAACAGAGGACTTTGAAAGATGGAAGAGTGTCGTTCAGGTGCTGCAATAGAAAGTCAAAATTTAATGTCACGGTGTGTACTGATTCTGGAATTAAACGAGTCCTGTCAATTGAAAACGAGCATACACACGAACCGGAATCCGAGCTGAGTCGGATTTGAAGAAGACGAGTATCAAGAAAGGAGCCAGTAACCCCCAAAAAATTCGACTCGTGACATGTTAGAAGCGTTGGATGTACTGTGGAACCAGCACTTTGAGGACAGAAATGTATTGAGTTACCTTGATGGAGTTATTAAGCGCTATGACTAATAACGTATGACTTAACATGACAAGTTATCCATCATTATAAACGCTTCAATACAAATTTTTCAGCCTTTTTTCTGTTTCCCCAAAGTAGTCGCGTTTCTACTGGAGCGCTTCCCCAAAGTAGTTCTTTTTGTTTCCCCAAAGTAGTCGTGTTTCTATCCGATTTCCCCAAAGTAGGTGCCCCCGATTTCGGAACGAACCGAAAAATATTCCTATGCTTACTTGTTGATGGGTAGGAGTCGTGGCATTGATTCCAAAGATTGTAGAGCTGAGTTCTGAAATGGGTTTAGAGATCAGCAAAAGCAACTTTCTGTATTCGTAGCTGTAGTTATTAGAGAGTTTTTGTACTTCTCGTGTACGAAAATGGCCTTTCCGAAACGAGAAGAGGTTTTCGTAACGTGGAAACGCTTTTCGGAACGGGAAGAGTCAGCTTTTTCGGAATCGTAATTACGAGACGAAAACTTGACCTTCTTCTAGGATAACACTCTAGAATATCTTAGCAACTATAATGCAGTTGGCATGGATACACATACACACCCGACAAAATCGGCTGAATTTTCCCCGTGCCGTCTTTTGTTGTTGGTTTAACCTTTGTTTTTGTCTTTCTTCCGTGTTTTTTCCCAGCACCTCAACGAGAAAGGTCATTAGCGGCATTTTGTTCTTGCTTTCGACGTTTTATCGAAGATTTCAGCTTTTTCATTCTCAAGATTTTGTTTCAAGGTTCATTTTACACGTTTTAAAGATTCGTGTTCTTCACGGCTGAATCGTTTTCATATGATGTAGAGGTAAGTGGTCGTTGTTTCTTAATTCATGTTATATTTTGGAAATAGTCTACTGTAACAATTGAGTTTTGAGCAGTGATTCACTACAAGAGTCACGTTAACGTCTCTGTAAGAGTTCCCTTCCTCTCGGGCTTACGAAAACGCTACGAGAAATCTATGCAAAAAAGGTTAGCATCCATCGTGCTCGCTCTAACAGCTTGTTTTCGTGTTTACGAGAAACACCAATACGAGAAATACAAAAACTCTCTATTATTCGCCATCGTAGTAACTAATTTAGTAGCTGTTATTAGTCGTAACTACTTTTCGCCCAACACTGTATTGCACTGAATTCGGATGAAAACCAAAATTCATTCTCGTTACAGGAACGTTAAGCCCCCTATGGCGACCGCCCTTTCCCCCTATAACCCACAACGCCCCGGATAACTCGATTTCTCACGGCTCGATCTCCTTCAATGAGAAATAGCTCGGGGAGACCTTGATGGCCCTACTGCCGGGAGAGCTGAGCCCGTGAGAAACGAATTCCACGGACGTGATTGAAATAAAGAAAGGTCCATGAAAAAGACAATTTTTTTATCCGGCTTACTGTCCGAGGAAAAATAAATGAGATTATTGTATTGTAAAAGATCGTTTGTGAAGGGGGAAAGCGGTGATCCGACAGTTCGTTATGTTCCTGCGCAGTAGCGGAACAACACAGGTATAGAAGAGATGGATATTGTTGGAAACTGCTTAGTAATAAGAAGAACGATGAAATACCAATTCTATCGTCAATTACTTACAAACCGATGCAATAAACGAAATAAAACAACATAAACGTTTGCCAAGTTGGGTGGGTAGTATAGCTTCCTCACATATTGCAACATGGACTATCTGACCAATACCGAATTACTTTAAAAGTAGCACTTTACCGTAGAAGTTGGTGACTTCGGCTTGGTGGAGCAACTTCGGCCATTTCGTATTTTCGCTGGAAGTTGTGTTGTGCACTATGTTGGGGACATTTCTAAGTATTTTAAATTATGTAATCTGTTAGTCTGGTTACGAAGGTGCCATCCCCAGTTATTATTACGATCTTCTTGACAACTGTTGATGTTCAGGGAATAAATTATTGTATGTAACTTTTTTCACAGTTTTTATAAACATTGTCAAACAAACTGCTGTATACGTAACTAACGGTAGACATTACTCTAAAGTTTGTTATAATCTTTTGTTCTATTATGTGTCCTGAACGCATGTAGCTAGTTTTGTTTGGTCTCAGACCAACTCAGTCTGCTCAGAGGACAATAATGTTCAAAATATTTTATACAAAGGGTAACGTTGGCCATGTCTCCTTCCATGTTATTTACCTCGAAAATGTAGTCAAAAAAGTTCAGAGGGGCAAGATCTCAATTTGTGAAGCCTCAGTGAAGTATGCTGTATCCATAAACTAAAAAATCTTCATCCCCGTAATGGAAGGTTGCTCTTTGTTGATTTTATTTTTGGTGTGTTCAAATGTGCGGAATCGGGTTTCCCACTGACTACCGCCGACATCCGCAATATTGTGGGGTATTTGGACAGCCAGGGAAGAGTGATTCCTATATTCACTAACCTGTCCAGGGAAGTTATGGGTGAAACATCTCATTTCTCGCCGAGCTGATGTTCTTTCTGTTAGAATGAGGGATAATATACCACGGGCTCCAGCAGCAGTAAATTGTGGTAGGTACTTACTATCAATACTGCTGGTTCTATCATGAACTATTTCTTGAACCTCGCGATAACGTAGGCAGTACCAACCTCCTTATTTTATATTTTCTTTACATTTTATTGTTCAATATAGGCCGTTTTATACTACGTCTGAAAGTATATTCTTTCAATTCCCAAGGAAAGAGACAAAAATATTTTTTTAAACTTAAACCTTGGCCGAAGTTAGTGTAGGACACTGTAACATTTTTTTTCTTCCGATTTTAAATTGGTACATACCGAAGTTACTAAAACTGTGCCACGAACTTCGGCCACAATTTGAGTTTTTAAAAACCAACTGTATCAACTCTAGCAGTATTTGAAACCTGAGATATGAGGCTATCTAAATTATTTTTTTCATAATTTATTGTAGAACTAAATTGTCGTGGTAAAATCAATGAAAAAGAGCAAAAAGTGGCCGAAGTTACCAACTTCCACGGTACATACAGAGTGTATCCAGTCTCATTTAGAAGAACTGCTAGCTTGGGATGGCAATCCGAAGAAGTTTGTAGAAATCATCGTTGTAAGAAATTAACGTTTGCGCATGCGTACCGGCTACTGTTGATCCTCGTAAGAAACAAGTTTCACGAATTTCCGATCCAGACTGAACTGAGCCTTCTCCTTTTAAGTCTTATGAGTGTCGGTCCCGGTTTTTCGCTGTCACCGTTTCCATTTGACCGGTACCTACAACCAATGTTTACTTATTGCGGACTTCGAACACGGTTTTTAGGGAAGACACTGCATAGGAAATTCCTATATCCGGGAACAAAAGTAAGAACTTTATTTGCTTCCTAGTGATAAAATAATTGAATTTGGCCTCTCGTTCTGTGTGTAACCCAAATGCTGAAGAACACGTATATAGCTAGGTATGGTAATGCCTAGCTAGTAGGTTCCTTTTAGGTAGAATGGAATAATACAGGTAACAGGAGTCTATTATAATATTCTATTGTTAACCCTGCGTCGACCACGTGGGAGCTAGAACAATAGTCGCCCACGTGGGGTCCACCAGGACCCCACTCACATTTCTGGCTGTGTCGCCCTATTGTTGCATGGGACTAGCGTCAAAACATCATGCAATCAATTCTGAGGTGTCTACGAGGATAGTCTCCTAATATCGTGTCTATGGTAGCAAAGTTGCAGCTTGTAGCTCCGAAATTACACGGGCCAAAGAATTTCCTCATCTAAGAAAACCAAAAACGCAGGAGAAAGGAATAAAAAGCAAAACGTTCAAGTCTTTTATTTATATCAGAACGAAATATAAACTTTAGTCAACTTTTTAGGCATATAAACTCTAAGAAGGCCCATTGTTTTTGTGGCTTCATACTCGTATTATTATTAAATTATTCATTCAATCTAGTTAACCATTCGATCTATTGTTTGACATCATGTGTTCAATTGCTAGGTACCCGTTTGTTTGTTCGATAAGATTGAGTAAAAATAAATTCTTTTCGTTCTTGCCAATTTCTGAGAGTACGCGTTTTATTTCTAAATACGGTTAGACTTCACAAACCATAAGTGGTGACCCCGCGTAAACAAAATTTTGGATTGTGTAGTGTACCGTTTATTTACGTATCAAATCTCAGCAATATCCCGCGAAATTTCCGCGAACATTTCGTAACATCGCTTGATTTCCGGTAGACCGTACTCCATTAACTGCGTAACTTCGATTTTTCCGTACAACTGCTATGGAAACATTGCAATCTGATTCTTCGACCGCACCACAAATCGGCAATGATCAACCCGAGATGCACGTAGCCAGACTATCTATAAAAATTCCGCCACTCTGGCGTCGGAATGTGAAAATTTGGAGAATGCAAGTCGATGCCCAGTTCGCCAACTCCCCAGTGACGACGGAGCTAACGAAATATAATTACGTATTAGCCTCCCTCGATAGCGATGTAGCCGAGCTTATCTCCGATTTTTTGTTAAAACCTCTCTCCTTCACACCTTACAAAGATTTAATGGACCGCTTGCAGGCAGAATTTGAGATTTCCGAAGGTCGCAAAGTTAGTAAACTCCTAACTGAACTTGATTTAGGCGACAGAAAACCCTCGCAATTGCTCCGTGAAATGCGCTCGTTGGCTGGTTGTCAAGTTCAAGATGATTTCCTGAAAACGATGTTCCTACAACGCCTACCCGTCAATGTGCGTTCAATACTCGCACCATCCTCTGATCCTCTGGACAATCTAGCAATAATGGCAGATAAGGTTTTTGAATTGGCTCCCACACAGTACTCCATTCAAACTGTTGACAATTCTGACTCCACTAACACTCGTTTTGACCGTTTGGAATCACAAATCGCCCAACTGACCGCTTCTATAGCTTCGCTAACCCAACAGTCAAACCGTTCTCGATCTGTTGGGCGGAATACCCGACCACGAGGACGTTCAGCTACTCCAAAACCAGACCGCGATGAACATGAAATTTGCCGTTATCACCGTCGATATGGAATCAACGCACGCAAATGCTTACTCCCGTGTTCGTTCAAGTCCTCCGGAAAACTAACTGCCCCCTCCTTGGACGCGACAGCTGGGATCTATTGTTTGACATCATGAGTTCAGTTGCTAGGTACCCGTTTGTTTGTTCGATAAGATTGAGTAAAAATAAATTCTTTTCGTTCTTGCCAATTTGTGAGAGTACGCGTTTTATTTCTAAATACGGTTAGACTTCACAAACCATATTTTTCAATAAAATACGGAACTTCAGCCAACACAGAACTTTTTCGAAAATTGCCTTTTCATATTGCCTTTTTGCATGGTGCCTACGAAAGTGAATTTACATTTAGTGAGCACCTCCGCTAATACGTATGACGTGAACCAATTGTTTGCAGTCACATTGCGATTGGTAGGTATTTTTCATATTTTCACAACAAAGAACTCGTCGGACACTGAGTCATCGTTAGGCAAGATTTCATCCTCCACTTCACTGTCTACTAGTATGGACAAAAAACGACTGATTCACATTCCCAGTTTTTTCCATGGTGCAAACAGGAGAACTAAGTAACCACTACGTATGTATGCTCAAACGATTGGAAATTAAGACAAAACATGTGAGTGAATGTGCCGAAATTTTTTTTTCACGGAAGTCCACGTGGGGTCTACTCAGACCCCAACAACGATTTTCATCAAACAGAAATGAATTCAAAAGGTACACTATCCTGGAGGACCATTGCTACCTCGCCAACCTCTGGAGCAGTACTGAGTAGTGATGCGACATCGACATCGATGTTTTTAAAACATCGATGTTTTCAATAAACCGATGTTTTTAACATCGATGTTTCGATGGCGATGTTTTCACAACATCGATGTTTCTTACCGATGTTTCAATCGATGTCGTACTTCCCCTGATTTGTTGTTCCCATTGGTTTTCTCAATAGTTTACACATTAAAATAAAGAATGAAACAAGCGTTAAAATACCAATCGTGATGAATTGTTACATTCTTATCTCTTGGAGGAATAAAAATAATAGCTAATTTTCCTACCTTAACCTAAATGCTTATACCTACCATGTGTTTTTTTTACTTTTTTTTTATAAAACAAGATTTATCTTAAATCTGCAATATTATCTTCCTTTCAATGCTTTCCTATTTTAAAAAAATGCCTGGACAAGTGCTATGAAATAATGAACAATATATACTTTTGTTATTCACTGAGGAGTATTCCTAACTTATGGGGGGTGTAACTGCTTTAAATATTCATTTGGCGAATGTACTAGGGTAGAAATTGACCTAGTGGCTAGAGATTGATTCATCAGATGAAAAAAAAAAGTCTATTTGAGTAGGTACCTACAAGCAAACGATCTCGAATATTTGTATAATTATGATTGGGCACATCGATGTTAAGAAACATCGATGTTTTTGGTCGATGTTTCCACTCGACATCGATGGTGGATTTCAAAAACATCGATGTTGAGAAAAATCGATGTTTTCTATCGATGTTGCATCACTAGTACTGAGTAGGAAGCTACTCGAGGAGCAGGCAGTGAGGGGCAAAGTGGCTATCAGGGAGGGGGGGAAAGGTGCGCATGGGGTCCACCTGGACCCCACGTGGTCGACGTTGGGTTAATATTTCTTTTTCAGTTCATACAGGACAAACAGCCGCTGAACTCGTTTCCTGGAAAATTTGGATTTCTACCTGCCTGCTGCGTCCTGGTCGGTAGGTATTATCTGTTCTCAGAATCCGTAATTTCCGAGAACAGGTACCGACCACGATTGTTTCGCCAGCAAGCAATTCTATAATTCCCCAAATAGAAGTGGTTGTGGAATTTTAGATGGAACTGTACCGGTAAGAACGAAGGGGCTGTCACCATTTGGATCAGAGACAACGAGAGGCTATGTTCCACCGTCCCAGGACACATCGGATTTTTTTCTTTTGGTGCACACAGAGAACATAGAATTATATGTTCATTCTATGTTCTGTGGGTGCACACAAGTCATGTCATACTCTATTGAGGTGTCGAGGATTCGCAGAAGGACACTTCCTTACTAAATGGAAATTTCTCGGAAGCCTCCTTTTCTGCCGCCTCTCCCAACACTCTTGGCCTGCCCAACAAAACAAATCGAAGTCGTGCCCAGTGAGTATAGAAATAACTAGAGCGGCCTTCCCCAGTGCTGGAAGGTGAGCGGGCGTATGCGCTGCCCCCCCAACCCTCAGGTGCCTTTCCCCGCCATGTCAAGAGCCTTCCACTGCTCACGGCCAAATACCCTACTTGCATCCTCATGGCGCATCTCCTTTTAATCATGTACAGATGATTTATTATCATTCCAAATAGGTCTGCCACCTCGAAATGCAGGGTGGCAAGGGATAAGTGACGAAAAATTTGTTGTATTAGTCTGCATCAAAAATGTAGTAAAATACCGGCGACCACATATTTTTATCTCAATCCGTACTCGATTTTTTTTTTTTGCAAGAAAACCGTGTTTTTTCCTTATAAACTCAAATTTCTCCTCTTTGCCTCATGTAATTTTAACGTTTGACCTCAATTTCGGAATCAGCATTGAATTTTCTATAGGAATAATGTACTTGAGTTCTAAAAAGTTCCATCCGAAGTCCTTCACATC
Organism: Adelphocoris suturalis; assembly: GCA_030762985.1. Lineage (NCBI taxonomy): Eukaryota > Metazoa > Arthropoda > Insecta > Hemiptera > Miridae > Adelphocoris > Adelphocoris suturalis. The sequence goes on along the minus strand of CM061049.1, from coordinate 16,248,188 downwards.
AGCTCAAACATTAACGAATTTGAAAAAATAACATTTCTGAAAATCAATAAAACTTTACTACTCTTCCAAAAAAAAAATCTTGAAAACTGGCAAATGTCTTGAAAACTGTATCACCTAGTACTCTTTCCAATGGTATAATCAATTTTACTTTTACTTTGTTATTGAAGGGAAAAAATTATGTTCAATGTTAAAAAATGTGGGTTTTTCAATGAAATTGTTGGTTTTCTCGAAAGTTGAGCCTCTATGAACCTACGAGTATGGGGTCGGTTTCTATGTATTTTTTCACGCTGTATCGAATTGTAACATTATTTGTAGATCTCTCCAACTCCGTTATAATCGAGTTTTACACTTAAACTCGGAAATTTTTAGTTTGTTTGTTACGCTTAAATGTATGTGTGTTATGGGGTAAAACTAGTTAATTAAAGTGAAAACTCGATTATAACGTAGTTGAAGAGATCTGCAAGCGTTTCCATTAAGATACAGCGAGACGAAATACATAGAAACCGACCCCATAGTCGTAGGTTCATAGAGGGTCATGTTTTGAGAAAACCAACAATTTCATTGAAAACCCCACATTTTTTTAACATTATCATTTAACAATTTTCTGCCCTAAATAACAAAGTAAAAGTAAAATTGATTATACTGTTGGAAAGAGCATTAGATGAAGCAGTTTTCATGAGATTTGCCAGTTTTCAAGATTTTTTTTTTTTTTTTTTGGAAGAGTAGTAAAGTTTTAACGATTTTCAGAAATTTTATTTTTTCAAAATCGTCAATATTTGAGCTGATGTGAAGGTCTTCGGATGGTACTTTTTAGAACTCAAGTACAATATTCTTATAGAAAATTCAACGCTGATTCCGAAAATGAGGACAAAAGTTAAAATTAAATGAGGCAAAGTGGACAAATTTGAGTTTAAAATTAAAAAACAGGGTATTCCTGAAAAAACCTTTCAAAAATAATATCTTGAGTACGGTTTGAGATATGCAGTTGGTATTTTTTTTTTGGAACTGGAGGTGGAAATGGTGAGGAATCCCACTTCAAAACCTGTAGTTTCTTTGAAGTGGAAGTTGATGGCTTTGAATGAGGTGGAAAAGCAGAGAATATCGATGGAATTGCATCTTTTTTTAGATATATTTGAAAAGGAGATGAATTATCATAATCGGATTCTTTAAAATGGTCACCACAAACACGACTGTGATTGGTGGGGTTCCATTTTTCTCTCCTGATTGATCGGACCCATTTTTCTTTGAGTTCAGGGTCTTTCTTCCTTACCTCGCCATCGCCAACGTCCTTGGTTCTCTCATTGTTTTGGCATCCATAAGCGACACACTCACTCGGTATTTTCTCTTTGTAAAAGTAATTTGTTACTCACCAACGTACATCTATCCATTCACACACCACTTCAAACAATCACATCGCACTAAAAATCAAAGCAACCGTACCTCAAACAAGTAGGCGCGTCAACAACAAAATATGAAAGAAGAGAACAAAACATGCAACAAACTGCTGAAAGAGTGCCGAGCGAGGCGCCAGGCATCAGGAGAGGCACCAGGGAGTGGGGGAAGGTCAACACACTTGGTCTTTGCCTTAGGCCGCTCTAGTTATTTCTATACTCACTGGTCGTGCCCTCACAAAACTGGTACTGGTCAAGGGGGTTTTCGAGGGTGTTGAATCCGAATCCGAAGCGGGTTTTACAGGTAGACGTCTAATTTTTGAGATACGGCACCTGCATTTTTGAAAAAATTGCTTAAATTCCAGGATAATTCATGTTCAAATAAAAGGTGGTATTCTTGTAAATCTAACGCTGAACACGCCTATACCACACGTGACGGTTTCTCAGGGTTGCCAGGTGGTATGGAAGGAAAAACCGGACATGGGGGGAAATATAGACTAAAAATACTACATTAAAAGATCATACAATCAAGTTCCATGCGTTCACCCTGGTGATTTTCATTTTCTTGATGAAACCATGTTCCTCTCAAATGAGACCTATTATTTACCTATATTATAGATTCTATAATATATTCCAATAAATACCATTTTCCGACTTTAATGGGTGGATTCAGATAAGCTTCGCACACATTTTGAGTTGAACTAAGTCACTCAATTCTCATTAATATTCGAGGTGTATAATTTGTAACAGAGTTTCTCAGAGAAACTACGTCAATTGCAATAAAACCGTGTTTCTCCACTTCAACTCGATCAAAATTTGATTTTCAAGCATATTTTAGAAAACGGTGTTAAATTTTGTAAAAGAATTAGGTATATCTTTTGATTCTCGAAAAATACGATCTAAATAACATACCATCAGCTGAAACATGAACTGTTTTTAAAAATCAAAAATTGGTAGATAAATTTTAGCTGGAATGTGAAAAAACGTGGTCTCAGTTGCGGCAAGGTATGAGAGGGTGAATGAAGTTCTATCACCACATGAGAAGGAGGGCAGTTTAAAAAAGGACATTTTTCGTTCTATCAACGAATACCGGACATTGAGCGTCCGGAGCGACTTTTAATTTTCGCCCTGACGCCTTGATAAAAAACCTGACCGTCCGGCCCAAAACCGGACAAGTGGCAAACGGGTCATACTCATTTCATTTGCCGCTTTCATGTCCCCGACGACAAATTCTCACAATTCTTGACCAAAACTAGCGATTTTGGGGGAAAAAAGGGTAGTATAAGTTGGGGGGTCAACGAAGTAATAATTTGACTGCCCAAAATCCCCTTTAACCAATACACAGTGATGACGAATCAAACCGGAAATCCTGGAAACTCATGAGTGTTACTGTCCAATCCTACCTAACACGGAAGTAGAAGTTAGGTAGTTACGAAACAATGACAATCTAGAACTGGCCAGGGTTACTAGCTTAAGTAAGTTGGTTCCTCTTTATTTAGAGTAAGGATTAACATTTTTAAGATTTTTCCCAACCCGTGAAAAACTTGTTTTTCAGTCAGTCCCCCATATCTCTTCTCAATGGGACCTCAGGAGTGTTATCATTTTTGTGATCAAGAAAGCCGATGGAAAATGGTAGGAAACAGTCAGATGTGAAGGTTATATTGTCCAGTTGAAGATGTGAGACTGTAGTGGAGTGCTTGGTGTTGCAGCAGTTTTTACAGCGAAAGAAGCCTAAAAACATGTTGAGTATTTTTATTTTCAATCATGAGTGTTACACTAATTACGAGTGTTGTTATTGCTTAAACAAAATAATCCAATATCAACAACCATACTGCTTGGTGACAGGTTTCAAACAGTAGCCATCCCCGAGTTTTGTCACTTCATCATCCGGTGTGACGCCATTTTTACTGGAAATTATCACGAGAGTTACCTCGCAGGAGTGTGACCAAGGATGGGTAAACACTCCTGATAATACGGTAACACTAATAGGGTAACACTCCTGAGATTTAAGCTCAATTACACTGCCTTCTACATGAATTCCGTAAAATCTGAATATTACGTTTGAACGTGATTCTTTTGTACTTACTTGAGCCCCGACAACAATTTTGCCAAAGTCATCCATTTTACAGAAATCAATTTTTGAAATCTGGTAACACTCATGAGCCGGATATCATGTTTTTTAATACAAAAATATGTACAAAATAAATCAATGAAAAACTCACTGTTCATCTATGGAACACAAATCTGCAATGTACAATGAGTAGTATTTGCCGATCTAACCTCATTTTCGAGCACTTTCATATTTCACTTCACTGAGGTTCTCAAACGACCCAAAGCGGCAAATGAAATGAGAATGACCCAAACACTGGTCTGAAATGCATCCTTGACCGAAAACCGTTTACTTACCTAAAAACCGCCAAAAACGTGGTTTTCACCGATTTTCTTCGTCTACAGTTTTTTGAACATGTTTGCACGAATCACACCACTTGGTGACCTGTAAAACATTATGCTATTACTTGGACTATTTTTGCTTCGAATGAGACCAACAGCAGCGCTAGAGGTGTGATAATTGATTTTTTGCGATTATTCAACTTTTAACCCGGAGGGTCAAAAACACGATACTTTTAATTTTTCATTTTTTTTCTCCACAACATTATACCATTCTTATAGGAAATTCAATTGCTGATCACTCCTGTACCACAAACGATACCCTTAAACTCCTCCAAACATGTTTTTTAAATCAAAAAACAACCGAAAACGTGTTTTTTAGATGAATATACTGAGAAATGTAATTTTATTGGGTGAAGCATATATTGTGTCTAAATAAATAGATAGGCATATTCTTGGATTTTTATATACCTACTGAAAAAACGGAGATATTGCAGTAAAAATGTAAAATGAACAAGTATAAAAATTCATCCAGAATGATCGTATATGCGAATTAAATATCTTATTATATTATGTTGCAGTTTTTAAATTTGAGCAGTTTGACAAAGAAATTGTTACCTACCGATTTCATGAGAAAAAGACTTTTTCCAAATAGTATTCTGCGATCAAAAATAATTTATGGTGTTTCAGATTTTTTCTGTTTTCATAGAATTTTCAGCAAATGTTAATTAAATTCAAGCACATAATTTAGCTCAATTTTGTGCAATTTTTTTTAAATGTTCTAGTTTATTGATGAAAAAAAGTCGGCTAAGAATATAAATTTAGCAAATTTTAGCCGTTTGTTACCATTTTTAGGGACATTTTGAGCAATTTAGTGAAGTCAACAATTTCTGGCAAACGAACTCAATGGAGAGTTTTTGTATTTCACGTATTGGTATTTCTCGTAAACACGAAAACAAGCTGTTAGAGCGAGCACGATGAATGCTAACCTTTTCGCATTAATTTCTCGTAGCGTTTTCGTAAAGCCCGAGAGAAAAAAACCATGTCAAATTTCTCCCTTGATGGGAAAAACAAAAGATCATGGATATGTCTAGTACCTACTGCTTACCAGTTGGTACCTACTACTCAATTGTATATCAACCATGTAGTGCCTTCATTTCACAAGATTATTCCATTTAGGTTACAAAACAATATTAGTTTTTAACTTAGAGTAATAAATCAGCATTCCTTGACACTACAATGGCTTAGAGGTCATGAAATGTCATGGTAAATTGAGAGCATTCCAAAAAGTGGCGAACGATTTTCCTACTATGAAAACTATGGGAGTTACTCTTCCCTAGTAACGCCTTGGTTGTACGTGAAAATCAATAGAAAATGTGCCGGTCGGGAAAAAAAGTGTCGGTCGGGAAAAAAAAGTGTGAATGATGGTCGGTCGGGAAAAAAAAGTGTCGCGAAAAATTCCTTGACCCCCAGCCAAAAGACATATCCATGTCAAAAATAAGCTGTCATAAACTGACAAGAAACAGTCCAAGTAATAGCACAATTTTTTCAGGGTGCCGAAAAACTGTAGAAAAATCGTCAAATTTCGGCGAAAAAAAAAACGTTTTTTGTAGATTTTAGAACACCCGTTAAGGAGAAATTTCAGACCCGTCATGTGTGGTATAGGCGAGTTCAGCTTTAAATTTCCAACAAGAATGTTACCTTTTAATAAATTTTACGTAAATTATCTTGAAATTTAAGTGATTTTTTCAGACAAGAAGGTGTAGGTTCAAATTCGGATTCAGCACCCTCGAAAACCCCCAGGGCCAGTACCAGTTTCGTGGTAGCACGCATTATTTATTTATTGCGTAGTTTCGTAGCAAAATCAATACTCCACTCTGCGCATGCGCAAACGTAAATTCTACCAAGCATCATTTTCTCACGCCCTAGTCGTCCGATCTCGCTCAAATTTGGATGATAGTAGGAGGATAACAATTTGATTATCTTATATCAATTTCAACATGATTGTATCATTAATAGCTACTGCGCATGCGCCTATGTGAAATCCTTGTAACTACCTTAATTTCCACTGTTTTCATCCGAATTCGATGAAATTGTCAGGGAATACGCGGGTTATGTTGTAGATGGTCCCCTATCAGTTTAATTGTTTCCAAATCAATACTTCATTCTACGCAAGCGCAAACGTAAATGCCATCATGTTTCATCTTTTCACTCTCCAGTCGTTCGAGTTTGCTTAAATTTGTGTGATATTTGAAGGAAGATGATAGGTAGACGAGGAAGTTATGTGCCACACCCAACTTGGCAGACGTTTTAGCGAATTTTTGAAGAAAATTAAGCTATTGCTCTCGCCTCAAAATTTGTAGAATGTGAATTTTTTTAAAAATTTTATGCAGAAATCCGTTTCAGGCTTTTCTGAATCATATTCTGAAGTTTAACGCATTTTAGCGAATTTTCTTAGAAAATAAAGCTATTGCAATGGCTCCAAAAATTTTAAAATAAAAATTTTCAAAAATTTTCTTCATCGAAATCTGTTTTGAGGCATTCTGAAACGATTCCTGGGTTTTAACGCTTTTTTACATGTATAAATATATATTTGTATATACAGGGTGTCTCAACTTAAGTAGGCAAGACTTCAGGGATCAATTCTACAAGTAATTTGCAACAAAAAGTGTCTCCTAAAGTGTTATTTTTTAGAGGCTTCGTTTTCGAGTTATTGACGATCTAAGATTTTTTTCGTGTTTTCGACCTTATCTCCTAAAAATGGCTGTGACCCCATCATTCTTTGAGTATTCTCAAACCTGAGGATACCGTTGGAAAGAACGTTAAATTTCCTATCTTTTTGATGCCAAATCATAATTATTCAAGAGAGTTAAGATACCGAAAAAAGAGGTCAAAGTACAAACTTTGTAAAATTCTAAAAATTTGGGTTTTTTCAATCTGATTCCTCCCTCCATAAAAAAATGAACAGTCGTTTGCAAGTACAGTAAAAACTTCAAAATCTTATCAGCTTTCTAACGATATAGCCAAAAAATAGATAAAAGTAACAACAAGGAGAAAAAACGGCTTTTGAATGCGAAAAAACGTGGTATTTTTAACGAAAATCGATGAATTTCAGGAAAAAATTATCTCCCACAACTTTATGATTTAAATGTCGAATTCTACGTAATTTTTCACGCTGAATCGAATGGTGACACTTGCAGACCTCTACGACTAACGAATAAGGGCGAAAGTGCCCTTTGACCCTCGAAACTCAGAGAAGGGCACTTTCGCCCTTATTCGTTAGTCGTAGAGGTCTGCAAGTGTCACCATTCGATTCAGCGTGAAAAATTACGTAGAATATATATGTACATCCCTGTATATATGACACCCTGTATATATGTAGGTATGTTTCATTCCAGACGATAACTCTCGATAGAATTGAGATAAAAACTTCGTTCTTTCGCCAAAAAAATCAAGCATTTCAAAAGAAAGGATGAGTTTGTTGGACAACACTTTTTGAGCACATTAAATTGGTCAAATTTCAAAAAATTTACTTAAAAAATCACTAAAAAAGGCAAAAAACCGCTAAAAATTAACAAATTTATATTTTTTAGCAGAATGCTACTCAAAAAAAATTAATCGAACATGAACTAGGACATTTAAAAATTTAAGCACAAAATTATACTGCAAAATGTACTTTAATTTCATTAAAATAAGCTAAAAATCGATAGGAGTACTTGAAAAAATTGTAAAAATCTACAAATTCGTTTGTTCATTGGAATATTACTGACAAAAAGTTAATTTGCTATAAAATGTATAATAAAATTTTTATTTGTCCCCAAAGTGCTCAAATTTCAACAGAATTTAACATAAATGTAATACGACCGTTTATGAAAATTCGCTCATACGATCATGCTGCATGACTGGAACTTTTTTTTATGTATGTATGTATGTATGTATATATGTATGTATGTGTCATTCCAGACGATAACTGTCCGTAGAACTGTGCTAGAAACTTCAAACAAATTTTAAAATGTTAAGAACACAAAACGAAAGTTCAAGTTCGTTGGCCAGCATTATCGGATTACATCTTCGGGTTGAAATTTTCAAAAATGTAGTCAAAAATTTCAAAATAGCCTGTTTTTTGCGATTTATTGTGCGAAATTATTTGTTCAGCATACTAACATGTGGTATATTCGGAATCAGCGTAAAATTTCCTATAAGAATATGTATCAAGTTTTCAAAAATATCAAAGTTGAAAAATCAGTCAAAAATCGAAATAATGCCGTTCGCTAGTTGTAAAAATCGGTAATATTTGCATGAAACATTGTTTTAATTTAATGTCCGATGTTCTACCATCGGTGGTTGACCGTCCATATTATCATATATTATCGATGATATCTATGAGTACATTAAATTGTTGTTGGCCCAATATTCGATGATATCAGTATGAGCTCAATCTTCGTCTATTCCTTATAAATTTCGCCGAATACGGTCATATAGCCAACTTTGTTTACCTAGATGTATATTATCTACATTTACAACATTGCTGCATGACTGGAACTTTTTGAAAATTTCATCTAACTTTTGCAAACCTCCACCTCATGGAACCAGGCAATAATTTCATCCCATACAATCAATCCCATGACCAGATACAACCTGGCGCAACAATAATTTTGTATTATCCAAGACAAAAACAATCCTAAATATCTTACCTAACCCTGAAAAAGCCTGTTACAGGCGAAAGTACTTGGAAACCAATAAACCACGATGAGTTATAGCCTATCTTAATATTGATCCCCTTAAACCACGATGAGTTATAGCCTATCTTAATATTCATCCCCTTAAACCACCCCTGCCTACCATACTTGACGTTGGGTACACAACATGTCCCGCTGTGCGCGCCCCTACCCAACGGAATTGTAACTACGAGTACGTTCTCCCATCTTATCGTACGAATAGGTTCCGTTGAATGAATTTGCACCACAATTTTTATTAATCTGTGTCCGCTGCTAAAATATAGATTAGTTGTACAAATAGACCAGAATGATTTGTGTAGTTTGGTGGTCTGGATGCTCGCAAGCAAATAGTCAATCCCTTAGTAAAAATTAGTTATACGAATATATCAAAATGAGGTTTTAAAGAATGATTTATAACATCTTTATACGTAATTCCGAACGGTCTTTGAAATCGTGAAGAACTTCGCGGTCCGATTTTAGTGTTAGACTGCTCATTCGAATCAGCACGGCCCCAAGTTTGTTGCAAAAGTGACGCCGTTCGTCTCTATACCCGCCTTGATCGTGTTCTAGGCGGTCCTTATCTTAGTTGTTTATTAGGCTGTGGCGGTAACAACAGTTGCCATCAATTCACGGTATGTAAGAAACGTAGTGTAGTTACTAACATCTAGGAGAGTTATTTCTGAACGAAGAAATTGAAACTGAAGAACTTAGTGGACTTTTTAAAAATTCCAAACGGTCTTTATATATAACTAGAGGCCTGTTAGGGCTTGGAAAGCCCTAATCTAGTCCGTATAACAGTAGTACCTAACAGGAACTCAGCACATTATAGTAACGATATAAGTCCTACCTATTTGCGGCGTTATGTGACCTGGTGCCAAGCTAAGGCTATGTTATTAAATGATTAAAAAAGAGGAAATACCGATCAAAATGTAAGTAATGTAATAAAATGAATATCACCAGTTGAGGTGGTCCTCGCCAGTATGAGACTAAACAAAAAGTTGATTCGGGGAATTCAGAATTTGGGCATGGTGAGGCATGGTGTAATTCTATCTCGAGTCTTCTTCGTTTCTTTGTAAGCGTGTGAATCTGCGCGTCCGTGTCTTCTATCTTCTTCTTTATGTCGTTGATTGTATCTTGATCGGTAGTACTAGTAGATGTCGAACTGGTGTTGAGTTGTGTGTAGGAGATGCTACAGCTGTCTTCGTCCTGATGTGTCTGGTACAACTCCAGCAAAGCTCGTCTGGATTAAATTCGAGTGTTGTGTCATGTTCAATTTGTGCTTCGAATATATTTTTGAATTTTTTGGTTGTAATGAGGTGTGCTGCCACGATGTCATGTGAGTTGAAATTGAATTGTTTCCCCCATTGGATAAGATTGACGGTTCCGGTTTTATCCCTAACCAGGATTTTGTAGAGTGTCAACTCTTCGTCATTGCGCGAATAGTGCTCACATCGGCGGGACCAACACGAATTACTAAAATTTTGGCAGTGTTGACGTTTGGAAGTTCGGTGATGCTGGTATAAATATATGTTACCTGGTTGACATCGTTTTGGGAAGGAGTGATTCTCGTAGATGAGGTTAATTGCATTTCCAGCTCTTTGATATAGGAGCTGTATTTCATCTCAACGTTCTTGAACAGGCAGCTCTGAAGAGGTTCTATTTGATTGTAAGTTTCTTCCGAAAAGGAAACTCCTCGTATGTACCTGCCAGACGCGTCCTGGAAGGTGAAGTTGAAGAACTTTCCACTGCGCCCGTTCTTGTTGTAGGACTTAATTGGACGGAGATATGGACATTTTCCAATCGTAGGACTCACCCACAAAAAGTATGTGTAGGTACCTAGACCCCATCACTTCACTCGTCTCTTAATGTTAAAGAGAGTCTACCTATCAAATTTCAACTTCCTACAGTGAACAGAAAAGGATTTAGCTCACTCAGCTGATCAAAAAAGACCCCATCACTTCACTCGTCTCTTAATGTCCTAGGTAAGGTCTTAATGTTCCTACAGTGAAGAGGAAAGAATTTAGCTCACTCAGCTGATCAGAAAAGACCCCATCACTACGTTTCTTACTTACCGACACTTTTGCAACAAACTTGGGGCCGTGCTGATTCGGAATAAAGACCGTTTGGAATTATACATATATAAAGTCTGCTAATTTCTTCAGTTTTTATTTCTTCGTTCAGAAATAACTCTCCTAGATGTTAGTAACTACACTATTTCTTACTTACCGTGAATTGATGGCAACTGTTGTTACCGTCACAGCCTAATAAACAACTCTCGTTGATAAGGACCGCCTAGAACACGATCAAGGCGGGTATAGAGACGAACGGCGACACTTTTGCAACAAACTTGGAGCCGTGCTGATTCGAATGAGCAGTCTTACACTAAAATCGGACCGCGAAGTTCTTCACAATTTCAAAGACCGTTATATATAAAGATTCCGAATCAGAACGGCCCCAAGTTTTTTGCTAAAGTGTCGGTAAGTAAGAAACGTAGTGATGGGGTCTTTTCTGATCAGCTGAGTGAGCTAAATTCTTTCCTGTTCACTGTAGCAAGTTGAAATTTGATAGGTAGGACTCATATCGTTACTATAATGTTGGCCTAACAGGCCTCTAGTTTAGAATAATGATGTTTAAAAATATGTTTCGGAGGTTGAATTCGAATGCATAAAAATTTTATCCCGAGCTTGGGATCGAACTAATGTCCCTCACCTTAGAAGTACGATAAGCTATCTATTACACCACGGGTGACATTAACAATTAACCCAACGTCGACCACGTGGGGTCCAGGTGGACCCCATGCGCACCTTTCCCCCAATCCCTTATAGCCACTTTGCCCCTCACTGCCTGCTCCTCGAGTGGCTTCCTACTCAGTACTGCTCCAGAGGTTGGCGAGGTAGCAATGGTCATCCAGGATAGTGTACCTTTTGAATTCATTTCTGTTTGATGAAAATCGTTGTTGGGGTCTGAGTAGACCCCACGTGGACTTCCGTGAAAAAAAAAAAAATTCGGCACATTCACTTACATGTTTCGTCTTAATTTTTAATCGTTTGAGCATACATACGTAGTGGTTACTTAGTTCTCCTGTTTGCACCATGGAAAAAACTGGGAATGTGAATCAGTCGTTTTTTATCCATACTAGTAGACAGTGAAGTGGAGGAAAAATCTTGCCTAACGAGGACTCAGTGTCCGACGAGTTCTTTGTTGTGAAAACATGAAAAATACCAATCGCAATGTGACTGCAAACAAGTGGTTCACGTCATACGTATTAGCGGAGGTGCTCACTAAATGTAAATTCACTTTCGTAGGCTCCATGCAAAAAGGCAATATGAAAAGGCAGTTTTCGAAAAAGTTCTGTGTTGGCTGAAGTTCCGTATTTTATTGAAAAACAATGGGCCTTCTTAGAGTTTATATGCCTAAAAAGTTGACTAAAGTTTATATTTCGTTCTGATATAAATAAAAGACTTGAACGTTTTGCTTTTTATTCCTTTCTCTTGCGTTTTTGGTTTTCTTAGATGAGGAAATTCTTTGGCCCATGTAATTTCGGAGCTACAAGCTGCAACTTTGCTACCATAGACACGATATTAGGAGACGGTAATTGTTTACTATTACTTTGTCACCTCTAATCGTTTTGATACTAACATATATTGTAGTGGAAAGGTATAGAAATATAAATAGATAGTATTTGAATGCCGGAAACATGTTTGAGCCCGTAGACATACACTTCATTCTGACCTACATGTCCGACTAATCTGTATTTTTACTAAGGGATTGACTACTTGATGTTATGTAATTTTGAGATCCAGACCACCAACCTATACACAGCATTCTGCATTCTTGGTGGTCTGGATGCTCGCAAGCTCGCATCTCAAAATTACATAACATCAAGTAGTCAATCCCTTAGTAAAAATACAGATTAGTCGGATGAGACCTGTACTTTGACCCCATGTAACTAGCAATATCTGGATGTTCCGGCCCTTCAAACATGTTTATCTGTCGTTGGTAGTCCATTGCTGATAATATATCTAAATACTGAAAAAGTTAGAGGTGACAAAGTAATAGTAAACAATTACCTAGGAGACTATCCTCGTAGACACCTCAGAATTGATTGCATGATGTTTTGACGCTAGTCCCATGCAACAATAGGGCGGCACAGCCAGAAATGTGAGTGGGCGACTATTATTCTAGCTCCCACGTGGTCGACGCAGGGTTAATAAATAATTATAGAACTCACCTGCCCATAAGGGAGCTTATTTTGTCAGTTGATGGTAGTTTGCATTCAGGTCAGCAGGGGCGCGCACAGCCGGACATGTTGTGTACCTGGTGTCTGGTACCTACCATAGTCAATGAAAGGCAACACACCAATCAGATTTGAAATAGAAGAATTTGACCTCAAAGAACTGGGCTATTGGTAGTCTAACCTGAAACTACGTGCAAGAAACCTCAAGGTGATATTGCATAACGGTAACGCGGGAGTAATTGCACGACTCTGCGTTCAAGATTTAAGACGATCTCGCATTCCAGCGTTCTGCTCTACTTCGCAAAATTACAGCGGATAATCCTTCTATTAATCGTAATGGTAACTTTACTGAAGAGGTGGTTATTTACAGAAATGCGTGTCAAGGTGGTATGCAGCTGCATCTAATATAACAATAAATTACAGGCTATGGTATTATAATCATTCAGAGGGAAGCAGCGCACAGTAATGCCAAGGCGGTAAAAATAAAAACCCTGTTTTCAAAATGTGAACATTTTTGTCACCAGGAACGATTTTCCTCTAATACATTTCCCTGCACAATCTCACTGCAATATCGATTTTGGGGTGAAAAATATTTTTCTGGCAAAAACAATGGAAGTAGAAAATTGGGAAATATCGCCTAAGAATAATCAACTCCCAAAAATCTCATCAATTCATTAAGTTTTTCAATTGACCTTCTGTGGTAAGCCATCTTACAAAATCTGATGGGTTGTAAAATATAAAACAAAACCTTCAGTTTACCACTTATGTTTAAATCTTCAGGTCACAGCACTTCAGGATATCTGTGTTTGTGTTTCTTGTGACCTGAAGATGCTCGGAATCTGAGCAAAAAGCTTTGTGATTATTTAAACATAAGTGGTAAACTGAAGGTTTGGTTTATATTTTATAACCCATCCCCAAAAATCTCCCAAGTGGACTACAAACGCTCGAATAAATTCGTTCACCCCATGATGTTTTCATATAATACAATGCCAAGTATGATTAGAAAATATTTACTTTTTATGAAAATGCTATTTAACGATCTGGCATGACAATAAGCGGTCTGAATATCTATACTATTCATAAGAATGAAACTCCCTCTGTTTGTCTGTCGTGTCTATGCACGGCCAAACGGCTGAGTGGGGGGAGTATACGAGTGGGGGGATCTTCTTGGGATTTTCCGAAAGGGGGAACGAGCGAATTTCACATTTTCTAATCCCAGCCGAACCATGGGCCGTAGGGCGGGAGGGGGGTCGAAGTAAGAATTAATGTGCGCTTTTTGGACTTCCCCGCTTCATCTACCCCTCTAAACGGCCGTCGAAAATTCCGGAAAAATACCGGTTTCGTAGGTTTTTGAATGAGGAAGACGACGGCGCGGTCGGATCGCGAAAAAAGTATCAGGAAAAGCGTCAAAAAAATGCGAGAGTACGGACCCGTTTTCTCGAAAAGTCCGACGAAAAACTACGTTTTTTCCCATTAAAATATACCCCGTAAAGGTACGTTTTTCGGAACGGTTTTCGCGGGCGAAATACAGCTTTGATCCCGCCGAATCTGAATCCGAAATCGGATATCGAAAAAAGTGACGTTAAGTCGGTCAAATCGCGAGCGGAAGCGAGGAGAAGCGTTTAACATCAGAAATTAATTTTGCCGTGTTCGCGAGAAGGCTCTGGGAAGACGTGTTTGGGGTTCGATGACAATGTGGCGAGCAGGTACACCTAGGTGCCCTACTCATATACAGGTATACCTTGCGAGGGAAGGGACTCGAAGTTCGCTCTTGGCCTCTTGCGAGCTATTCATAACGGTCGCTAATGATGCCCTAACACCCTTTGGGGTTCCAAATCCCAAGCGGTGCAAATTCGTAGGTAGTTTTTAACTATTCACATGTCGGAATATGCAGCACCATTCAATAACATCCCCAAATAAACTTTTTTGTGGTTCCACGTAGTTTTATATGATTTATTTTGTTTGTAAGAATTTCCAACAGAAAAAAACGTCTGCCAAGTTGGGTGGGCAGTATAACTTCCTCGAGCGAGCGAAGCGAGCAGCATCCCCTACAGAAGTTAAACCTACCCTTAGAGATCTACCGTTTGCGAGCGATGCCAGGAACATCCCCTACATGCCATACTTTGCGAGCAAAGCGAGCAACATTTCCCACATGCCACACTTTGCGAGCGAAGCGAGCAACATTACCTACATGCCACACTTTGCGAGCGAAGCGAGCAACATTCCCTACATACCACACTTTGCGGACGTGGAGGCGAGCGAAGCGAGCCGGAGCGGCTAGTATATAATATAAGCGTTAAACTCTAGGATTCGTTTCAGTATGCTTGAAAACGGATTTCAATGAAGAAATTTTTCGAAAATGTTTATTTTAAAAATTTTGGAGCCATTGGAGCCACTGCAGTAGCTTCATTTTCTACGAAAATTCGCTAAAATCAAATTTAAAATTGTTAAAGTTTATGTAGATAATAATGTTTTTATCCGTATGGTTTACCTAGTTCGCTGGTGACGGGAAATATAAATTTAACAGAGAACTAGGTAAAACACTCATAAGTTTAAATTTAATTTTTTATCAAAAAAAAAAAAAACGATGTGGATATTTTAGAAAATTTGAATTTGATATTTCGAATTTTGTCTCCCTGAAGAAGCCCCTGTTCTTGGGGAGAAACGTTGGAGATTAATTTAAAAAAAACCAATTTAAGGACAGGAGGCTTTTTTTGTAAAGTCTTGTTATAATTTGAACTGCCCAAATAAAGAAATGTTGTAATATTTAAACTCATTATAGTTCTTACCTATATGAGTGAATACATACACTATAGGTAGTATATCCATGATATTATATAATATATTACAAATACGATTATAGAATAATAGTATATTTAATATAATAGGTATAATAGGTATCTATAGGTCATGGGCCTTATCAACCAAATACGTGAGTCATTGGTCTTCCCGACTGAATCTGGCTCCCACAGTTGAATTGAAATTATATCCATGATGTAACGATTTATAAATCATAAGCAATGTCGATTGATATTAATTTTTGAATATTAAGGGCCGGTTTATCAATTATCTACATTAACTGCAGGATAGCTATACCGAGTATAGCGCTATACTCCAGATAAAGAATGTGAGTCGTTTATCAATGCCGAAATACCTAGCGGATAAAATTATCCTTCAGATAAATTCTGTCTGGCAGATAGCGCCGTTAGCATCCTCATTGGTGTCCGCAGGCGACAAAATAAGGGCGATTTACACATGGAACTACCACAGAGTAGAGTAGGAGGTACATTTTCTTCATGGATCGACCATTAGAAGAACCGTCTGACGTCCACAAAACAACAGTGTCATCATCGACAGTTTTATCTCGGCAAATAATAAGACAAAAGACACCATATTTTTGCTGTTGCTTCATTTGTAGAGAGAGAAATACCTGTATGAGTTGCGATCTTGCAACCTGAATTATTATGAATGAATTATTGTGATCAGTAAGTTGTGGACTTAATTTCATCTTCGAAATGTGTTATAAAGTAAAGAACGGTATCTTTGTACAACCGAAACCTCAAAAATGTGCACTCGACCCATTTTAGTAGGTGATCTACACGGGGTCTTACTATATACGGTCTTCTTTTCCATTCAACCAATTATGCAACGATAAAATCTTCGCCGTTGCTGCTGTTTGAAGACAAATTCCCAAATATATCCATTGGAAGGTACAAAAATAAAGACAATCAAACTTGATTCAAATAAGATTTTTGTAAATAAATAAACTTGTTTGAGGTTAGAAAGCTCTAGATATCTCATTAACCTCCAGTTATAATAGTTATCCAGCCGTCCAGGGACCAGATAAATTTAAACGCCAGATAAGGTTTAACTAGGGATTGATAAACACCCCATATCGTGTTATCTGGAGGATAACGCTATACCTTAGATAAATCCCCCTTATCCATTGGATAAATGTGATTGATAAACCGGCCCTAAGTATGTTTATGAAAGAAAGAAAGATGTTTATTGTGGAAAAAGAATGTACATTCTCAACATACCTCAAGATACCTCAAGAAAAAAACCAAAAAATTTCTTTAAAAAAAAAAAAATAGGTTTTTGAAAACCTTTGATCTCGAGTTGGTAAGTCTACTGTATTTTTTATAAATTAACTAGCTGGTTCACCCGAGCGTTGCACAGGTTGACTTGAACAAGTATGTATGTATGTGTCATTCCAGACGATAAATGTCCGTAGGATTGTGCTAGAAACTTCAAACAAATTTTAAAATGTTAAGGACACAAAACGAAAGTTCACGTTTGTTGGCCAGCATGATCGGATTACATCTTCGGGTTGAAATTTTCAAAAATGTAGTCAAAAATTTCAAAATAGCCTGTTTTTTGCGATTTGTAGTGCGAAATCATTTTTTCAGCATACTAACATGTAGTATATTCGGAATCAGCGTAAAGTTTCCTATAAGAATATGTATCAAGTTTTCAAAAATTTCAAAGTTGAGAAATCAGTCAAAAATCGAGGTAATGCCGTACGCTAGTTGTAAAAATCGGTAATATTTGCATGAAACATTGTCCAAATTCAGATTGAACTAGGTACTCTTATGGAAGTATCCCTGTATAACCAATCCTAGAACCATGCTGTATAAAACGTAGGTAGTAGGTGCTTGTAAAAAAAAATGTAATCACAACTGATGAGTTTACTCTGTGAAATATTCCGTCCTCCGATTCTCTCGGTCGCTCTCTTTAATGTTTTACGCTCAACTGTTTTAGGACTTGATGTAGCTTTAATACTGAATGTGGCTTAGAAAATATCAGCCATGAAATGTGCATGATACTATAGCCTAATGGGATAGGTATGTCAATATCCAATAACCAATATATGTTCGAAATTGGATATAATTATCAAATAGTAGAGTGAAGAAATAACATGAAGCAGCTAAAATTCAAGAATTTACCTAATCGAATCGTTGATAAATCAACAATAATTGGGATTTACCTAATGCTAATATTAAATATTTTCAATTTCTTTCTTGTTGCTACGGAAAAGCCAAGTGACACTTCCCCATAATTTAGGCTGTCAATAGATGCACAGAGACTACAGTTTGTCTGTCGATTTCTTGCTGTAGGATACTAGATTCGAATGCAACTGACTTTATATCACTCGTAATATAAAGCCTCATCATCGATTGGCTGTGGAAATAAGTTTCTTTGATTTGACGTCGGTATGTTATTTTATTTTATGTCAAGATTTGATGATGTTATGATAAGATACTGTTAAGATTTCAACTGCCTTCAATACAGACCACATTGGACATCAAAATCTATGAATTTTTACCAACATTTGTCTTTAAATCTACAAGATTAGTTTAATAATAATAAAGTATGAGTACCTCCTAATTATTTTTAATAATTTGATTCCATGTTTGTCTATCAAAATCATAAACTAAAATTTCTCTACACGATCAATAGCACTGAAATGTCGAAGATTTCTTCAAAAATTCGCTCATGGGGTCATGCTGCATGACTGGACTTTTTTTAAATATATATTATATAGATAAGTTTCCATAACTATGTCTATAGGTATGTAAATATGTACCTACTTTTCCTTCCGCAATATTAAAATTCATTTGATAATGTATTTAGTAATGAAATCGAAGTGTATTAAAATTATTTTCCCTTATTATTTTTTACTTGAATTTCGCAATTGTTTTCTTTTCAAAATTGTGAACGCACAGAAATTCTTTTTTTTATACTTGGAAATACCCACACACAGGCCTTATGAAACAAGTTACTTACTGTAAATATTTTTTGAATTGAAAAAAATTGAATTGAACATAGACCACAACTTACATTAAAATATTTTCAAGAGAAGAAAAGGTGTTGGAATGATGATTGATGATAGTGCTGATGATGATTGTTTACCTTTCTTTGGTACTTCCTCTTGGATCTCCTCATCACGCATTCACTAGACACTTCCGCGCCAATTTGACAGTTTTATTGCGAATATCTGTGTAATGCCAGTAAACAAGGAAAACAAGACCGTGATAGAAGAATCGGTAGATACGATCGAATGAAGGAAACGCGTTTGATAAACTCCGTGATGCGAAGAACTCGAATTTATCAAGGTTTATAAGTTAAACTCGACCATAAAAAGATGAATAAAGTTGTAAAGAAGTGAAATTGAGCGGCGTGAAGCCAACAGGTTCGGCTGGGGCCTTCCGACTGACTGACTGTCGGGTACAGTTAGCGGACCGTAACCGGCTGGGGGCAGCTGGAACGCCCCCCCCCCCCCCCCCCCTCTCAACCACGACTTTTTCCTGTTGCACGAGATTCGCTCGGTTTTCGGCATATATTACCGGATTGTGCCGTATGTAATTTAACCGGATGATTTTAAAGTCCGAGAATGTTCAATAGAGCCCAGACCCACCTGTTGAAGTGGTAACTATTGTGATTTAAATTCCCACAACATCCTTGGACTTTAAAATCACTCGTAAACATTACGTAAGGCAAAATTCAGTAATATAAGCTGAAAAACAAACAAACCCTGAGATTCTAAAGGAAGTTGATGGAAACGGTTAGGGTGAAGATTGTTATATTCAACCAGTAGCGTAGCTAAGTCATTTCTCATGGAGGGGCAACAGTCAAGGACTACATTTTATTTAATAGTTTTAGTATTAATTTCTATAAACTGTCAAACGTTCATATTTAAGTAGATATTCAATGGTTTTTCGAAATGATTTGAAATCACGTTCGCTTTCATGGTCACAAACCTACCTATGGATTATTAAAGCACACCTAATACTACTTAGAAAACATATTATCCAAAATTAACTAATAATCAGAATGTTGAAAACTGCGATAAATATGAATACCTACACGGATGAACTGAGGACCACTAGATTTATATAAACTATATTCGTAAATTGTATAATACAAACGATATACCAACAATCAAAAATTTAATAAAAGATTACGGAAAACACCCAAGCTTGATCAAGTAGGCAGTGAAAAGTAGGGGAATGGTAGATACTGAACAATGGACATTTTTCTAGGGGAAAATCGCCTATGGGCTGGCCCCAGAAGGTAGTGGGGAACGACTTGATTTCAGTTTGTAGTATCCACATTTCCGTTTCATTGACTAGGTGATTTTACTACGCTTCGTGGGGCTGTACACTATCCATACCATTTTGCCCCTATGCAAACGAACCTAATAAAAATTTCAGTATTTCTAAGAGCGTATCTAGTCGCTACGCAACCAGAAGTGTATAATAATAATATTAGTACTGTTTTACTAATTACATTCTTTAATTGAAGGTGTTAGATACTGAAGTTGGAAGCGTAAAATTATTAATTTTGATTGAATCCGCATACCTCAAACTTCTGCGTCCTCTGTAATTAATGGAGGGGCTTTGCCCACCCTGCCCCTCCTCAAACTACGCCACTGTATTCAACAATGAATCTTTGAAATCAACAAAGAAAACAGTTTTTCAAACACCACCATCACCCCTTCCCTCTCGCTCTCCACCCTCGAAATATGTTGGTTTACGTTTCAAGATGCATAGAATCCAAAAAATCGAATTAAATTTTTTTTTTTTTAAACTGTCCGCCATCTAATATTTTCAATGATCTAGTTCGTTGTTAATAAACTTTTTTTGACGATGATTTTTCTTTGAAAAAAAATAAAATAAAATAAATAAATTCAACGATTTTTATCCGTTTTTTGGCATTTTTAGCTATTTTTTTTTAATATTTTGAAATTTGGCCAATTTAATGTGCTCAAAACGTGTTAGCAAACAAACTGATTCTTTCGTTTAAAAAGCTTGATTTTTTGGCGCAAGAACGGAATTTTTACCTCAATCCTATTGAGATTTATCGTCTGGAATGACATATATAGATGTACATGTATATATTTATATGACTGTCGGGTACAGTGAGCGGACCTGGAACGCCCCCCCCCCCCCCCCCTCCCCCCTACCATGACTTTTTCCTGTTGCACGAGATTCGTTCGGTTTTCGGCATATATTACCGGATTGTGCCGCATGTAATTTAACCGAATGATTTTAAAGCCCGAGGATGTTTAATAGACAGCAGACCCACCTGTTGAAGTGCTATTGTGATTTAAATTCCCAACTTTACGGCACCAAAATTTTTACAGTTTAGTTAGATTAATTAGTGTACAATTTAATGCATAGTTTTTTGTCTATTTTTTTCAATGTTCTAGTTCGTTGTTAATAAACTTTCTTTTACTAGGATTTTTCTAAAAAAAATAAAATAAAGTAAATAAAAACAACGATTTTAATCCTTTTTTTTTTTTTTTTTTTTTTTGCATTTTTAGTGATTTTTTTAAAACATTTTTTGAAAACTTTCCAATTTAATGTTCTCAAAAAGTGTTAGCCAACGAACTGATTCTGTCGTTTAAAAAGCTTGATTTTTTTGGCGCGAAAACGAAATTTTTACCTCAATCCTATGGAGAGGTATCGTCTGGAATGACATATATATACATATGTATGTATACGTATACATGACTGTCGGGTACAGTTGGCGGACCGTAACCGGCTGGGGGCAGCTGGAACGCCCCCCCCCCCCCCCCCCCCACCTATGACTTTTTCCTGTTGCACGAGATTCGCTCGGTTTTCGGCATATATTACCGGATTGTGCCGTATGTAATTTAACTGGATGATTTTAAAGCCCGAGGATGTTTAATAGAGCCAGCCCTGATTATTAATTGAGCCAGACCCACCTGTTGAAGTGCTAATGTGATTTAAATTCCCAATTTTATGGCAACAAAATTTTTACAGCTTAGTTAGATTAATTAGTACATTTAATGCATAGTTTTTTGTCCAATTTTGTCAATGTTCTAGTTCGTTGTTAATAAACTTTTTTTGACTATGATTTTTCAAAAAAATTAAAATACACTGCCAAGGAAATGGCACATGAGCTTTCTCGTGAACTTCACAGTACGTCACCATTAAATTCCAGAAAACTAGAAAAGACCGGTTCTGGCATCAGGGAATTAATAAGGTGGGAAATTGGAAGCTGAATGGTACATATAATAAATGAAATTAATAAGGAAAATTTTGATTTTAATATGGGACCATCCAGGATGTAGTCCGCATGTTCCCTGAAAATTTCGTCTAAATCGGATCAAAACTTTCGCGCATGCGCCTAGCGTACCGCTGCTGATGATCGCAAAGAATGTGATACGGGACCTCAAGAAACCTTGCCCGCATCATCCCTGAAAATCTGACCGAAATCCGTTCACAATTGCCTGAGTTATGACCGAAACAAGACAATTTTTTTTGCGCCTGCGCAGAGGCTACCGTTGATTCGATCATGACGGAACTGATAGCGGTCCATGTAGAGCTATACCCGCACGATCCCTAAAAATGTGAAGAAAATCGCATCAAAATTGTGGAAATTACGGCTGTTGCAAGGATCGTAACAAGAATATTTCGTTCACGCATGCGCAGAGCGTACCGCTAATGCAATTATGATGATTTTCTTATGGGACCTCAAGGGACATTACCCACATCATCCCTGAAAATCTGATTGAAATCCGTTCAACATTGACCGAGTTATGACCGTCACAAGGAATTCACGTTCACCTGCGCAGAAGCTACCGTTGATTCGATCATGATGAAGTTGATAGGGGACCATCTAGAGCTTAACCCGCATGATCCCTGAAAATTTGGTTAAAATCGGATCAAAATTGTGGAAGTTATGGCTGTTACAAGGAAATGTGGACGGACAGACAGACAGACAGACACACGGAACCAAATTTGTTCAGGAGGCTCTGAAACGCAAAATGCGAGTGGAAATTTTGATTTTGGAGCAAAAAATTTTTTTTCATTTCGAAAGTGAAAACAAAGCTTCCGCTGCCTTGCAGTCTCGGAAGCAAAAAATAAATAAATTCAACGATTTTTATCCATCTTTTGGCATTTTTAGTGATTTTTTAAATTTGTTTTGAAATTTGGCCAATTTGAGATTATGCAAACTGATTTTTTCGTTTAAAAAGCTTGATTTATTGGCGCAAGAATAGAATTGTTACCTCAATCCTATGGAGAGTTATCGTCTGGAATGATATATATATATATATATATATATATATATATATATATATATATATATATATATATATATATATATATATATATATATATATATATATATATATATATAGCAGTTAGCGAACCGTAACCGGCTGGGGGCAGCTGGAAACCCCCCCCCCCCCCCCCCCCCCCCCCTATAATGATTTTTTCCTGTTGCACGAGATTCGTTCGGTTTTCGGCATATATACCTATTACCGGATTGTGCTTTCCAAACCAAAGGATGAATTCCTTGGCCAGCACTTTTTGAGCACATTTAAATTGGTCAAAATTTAAAAAAAAAAATGCTAAACGTCTAAAAATCGTAAAATTTATTTTTTTATCCGAATTTTGGTCGAAAAAAGTTTATTGACTTTATTCACAGAATGATGGTGAAAAATTTACCTACTTAAATTTCATAAAATATTTGCAGAAAAATCGATTAAAAACTGAAAAATTGCTAAACATCCAAAATCTGTTTATAATAGAAGAATATAATTTAGAACGAATCTGTTTGCCATAAAATTGGTGGTTAACGATTTCTTTGTCCCAAAGTGCTCAAATTTCAAAACAAGTAACATGATATAATACGATAATTTACGAAAATTCGCTCATACGATTATGCTGCATGACTGGAACTTTCTTTGTTCCGTTTTTCTACGGGAAAAACTTCCGCAAATTGTCAGCCTTTAAACGATCTAGTCAATTTTACTTTTACTTAGCAAATTGAGTGAGCAAAGTATGTTTGAATGTTGAAAAACATTGTTTTTTTTTTTTTTTCTATGACATTGAGGGTTTTGTGAAAAATTACCCCTCAAGAAAATTCGGATTTGAGACCGGTTTCTACGTATTTTTTCGCTGAATCGAATGGAAACACTTGCATATCTCCCCAACTTTGTTATAATAGAGTTTTATTTATTTCGTTTATTTGCCGTCACATTAATTTGTTTGACAATAGTCAGCACTTGACAATAAAATAAAAATAATGGTTATTATAATTGAAAAACTCAGATAAAAATGGAGCCGAGACCAACTGATGCACCTACACAAATAAGTAAGCGAAGATGTTGGCCACGTGCATCCATCCGCCCAAAACGGATCCATTTCTGAAAAAAGTCCAGTCATGCAGCATGACTCCATGAGCGAATTTTTGAAGAAATCTCCGACATTTCAGTCGCTATTGATCGTGTTGAGAAATTTTATTTTATGATTTTGATAGACAAACATAAGTTGAGATTACTTTTTTTTTTTTTTTCTAAAGCACCTACTACCTACGTTTTAAACAGCATGGTTCTAGGATTAGTTATACAGGGATACTTCCATAAGAGTAGTTCAATCTGAATTTGGACAATGTTTCATGCAAATATTACCGATTTTTACAACTAGCGAACGGCATTATTTCGATTTTTGACTGATTTTTCAACTTTGAAATTTTTGAAAACTTGATACATATTCTTATAGGAAATTTTACGCTGATTCCGAATATACCACATGTTAGTATGCTGAAAAAAGTATTTCGCACAACAAATCGCAAAAAACAGGCTCTTTTGAGATTTTTGACTACATTTTTGAAAATTTCAACCCGAAGATGTAATCCGATCATGCTGGCCAACGAACTTGAACTTTCGTTTTGTGTCCTTAACATTTTAAAATTTGTTTGAAGTTTCTAGCACAATTCTACGAACAGTTATCGTCTGGAATGACACATACATACATACATATATACATACATACATACATACATATATACATACATACATACATACATAAAAAAATGCGTTAAACTTCAGAATATGATTCAGAATAGCCTGAAACGGATTTCTGCATAAAAATTTTTCAAAAATTCACATTCTACAAATTTTGAGGCGAGAGCAATAGCTTAATTTTCTTCAAAAATTCGCTAAAAGCACCCTTAAACACGATCCATTGGAGAATTGTATCGAGAAGGATGTACCAGGCAAGACCGCCTAGGGCCAGAACACATCATCTAACTAGTTTTACCCTTAAAAACACATAAAATTGAGCATAACAAATGAAATAAGAAAACGGAAGTTATTGAAAAACGTTGTCTATTTCCACGAAAAATAAAGAGTTACAATGTTAATAACTAATTATGGTTTCAACAGTGTGAAGGGATAATATTCCAAGCTCTATAGAAATGGACCTATCAGTGGTGAAATATATTGAGGTATATCCTCATTTAAACATTTACCAGATCTGTCACTTTTGATAATTTCGAATTTTTCAAGTGCATTCAACATACCTCCCTTTGGGCAAAAATGAAGAAACTCTACAAACTGTCAATCTGTCAAATCAAAATTTCAACTATGATTGGATTCCTTAAGATGTTTCGCAAATGTAGACTTACCCTTATTTTCCCTGAAATCCTCCTGATGCTCGTCTATTCTTTCCCTAAATTTCCTACCAGTATGACCGCGATATTCGTAGCCACAAGAACATTTTAATTTATAAACCCCACTTTTATCCTGAACACTAATTTTGTCCTTAACGGATCCTAGTAATGCTTTAAGACTATTTTTAGTTTTAAAACCTACTTTATAACCTTCCGATGATAGAATTTTGCCAATTTCATCAGAAATTTCCCCATAATAAGGTAAACTTATCCATTGTTTTTCTTCTAAAGTTACATCTTCCCGAGCCAGATTGGAAACTTTTTCCCTACTCTTTTTCCTAAGAACCTTATCCCATTTGGTATCAACGAGATCTCCTCCATATCCGTTACTAGCCGCTATGCTTTTGATAATGGATTTTTCTTTTGATAAATTTCGTTCACTCATTGGAATAGATAGTGCTCGGTTGATCATACTATGGAAGGCTGCATGCTTATGGACTAAAGGGTGATTTGAAGTACTATGGATCTTTATGTCGCTCTATGTATCTTTTCTATAAATTGAAAGATTATTTCTAACACAAATAATCTTCTTTATTGGTATAGATATGTAGATGATATCATCATTCTATGGAAGGGCACAGAAAGACAACTAAATTCTTTTTACGAAAAAATCAATAAATTAGATCCCTATATCAAATTCACCCTAGAATTCGGCGGGAATAAACTAAATTTTCTTGATCCGTCCATCTCTTTGGTAAATGAGAAGCATGATTTTTCAATTAATGATTTTTCAGATAATGATTTTTCAGTTAATATGTAAAACTCGGAACTTTCCAATGACTCTTTTAAGATTGTTTGAAATACTTCTTTCATAGGTGTTGCGGATACGAGGAAGCTATGTGCCACATTCAACGATGCAGACTTTTTAATTACCTTCGTACGTAGGTACCTATTTATTTTTCGACTGGATTTGGGGGGATTCCACAAATCTTGAAATTAATGTAAACCAACAAATTTTGTGAGTTTAGCTACCACTGTGCTCTTCCTGGTCAATTCTTAAGGTTCATTGTTGAAAGAATCAACCAAAAATACCTACTGAAAGGGATTTATCCTAGCAAGGTTTCTTCAGAAGACGATTCTTTCCTAAGAGCTGGCTTCACGACTTTGGCGCCATCTACTTAGCTGAATCTGGAAGCTAATAGTACTCTCAAGCTTTGGTAGAGCGCTCTGTACAACATAATCCTTGACAGGGAAGACAAAATATCAGAGTTCCTACCTCACAACCGGACCCTCACCAACCTAGCAAGTTATACCTATTGTGCTTATTAGGTGTTGACGTGGACATGTCAAAAATTAGTAGGTATAGAAAAATGCAATGGTTTTTTCCTTTTTCAATTGATTTTCACGTACAAGTGTAACCCATAGTTTTGATGTTAGTCAGGGGTGCCCACCCCCCCCCCCCCCCAAGCGCAACGACTCGAGCCCCCCCCCCCCCCCCCCCCAACTAAAATATTTATTAAATAGGTAATGTGAATGATACACTGATGTGATAAAGAATGTTGTATTTCTTGTTTTACATATGTAAGTAATTAATTTTTAATTGACAGTAAAACAAGTACAATAAGTATATGTAGAATTTCAATTATCTACAGTAAGTATATACAAGGTGTCCCATCTAAACGGGCCCATCGGGAAATTACAGCCTTACGGTGTGAGCTATCGAAAAATTGAACTGGACCTTTTTTATAGTATTTCAACTCAGCTTCACGATGCAGAAGTCCGATTTTTATTTTTCCATGTTTTAGGGTCTCAAATCATTGATTGAAACTTACGGTTTCCTCTTGACCCCATTTTTAGCGAATTTTTGAAGAAAATTAAGCTATTGCTCTCGCCTCAAAATTTGTAGAATGTGAATTTTTGAAAAAATTTTATGCAGAAATCCGTTTCAGGCTATTCTGAATCATATTCTGAAGTTTAACGCATTTTTTAATGAATGTATGTATATATGTATGTATGTATGTGTCATTCCAGACGATAACTGTCCGTAGAATTGTGCTAGAAACTTCAAACAAATTTTAAAATGTTAAGGACACAAAAGGAAAGTTCAAGTTCGTTGGCCAGCATGATCGGATTACATCTTCGGGTTGAAATTTTCAAAAATGTAGTCAAAAATTTCAAAATAGCCTGTTTTTTGCGATTTGTTGTGCGAAATAATTTTTTCAGCATACTAACATGTGGTATATTCGGAATCAGCATAAAATTTCCTATAAGAATATGTATCAAGTTTTCAAAAATTTCAAAGTTGAAAAATCAGTCAAAAATCGAAATAATGCCGTTCGCTAGTTGTAAAAATCGGTAATATTTGCATGAAACATTGTCCAAATTCAGATTGAACTACTCTTATGGAAGTATCCCTGTATAACCAATTTTAGAACCATGCTGTTTAAAACGTAGGTAGTAGGTGCTTTAAAAAAAAAATGTAATCACAACTGATGAGTTTACTCTGTGCATGTGTTAATAATTTGATTCCATGTTTGTCTATCAAAATCATAAATTAAAATTTCTCAACACGATCAATGGCGACTGAAATGTCGAAGATTTCTTCAAAAATTCGCTCATGGGGTCATGCTGCATGACTGGACTTTTTTTTATTGCTTTTTTCGATTTAAGGTTGAATTTGGAACAGAAAATGCCTCCATGAAACTTTCTTTTTGAGGCTTCGTTTCTGAGTTATTCCACTTTTTGCTGAAGTCCGATTTTTATTTTTCCATGTCTCAAATCATTGATTGAAACTTACGGTTTCCTCTTGACCCCCTTTTTTTATTGCTTTTTCCGATTCTAGGGTGAATTCGGAACAGAAAAGGCCTATTTGAAATTTTCTTTTTGGGGCTTCGTTTCTGAGTTATTCCACTTTTTGCGAAATACAGAAAATCGCCGATTTCTTTTAGACATAACCAACACTTTCTTACTATTTTTATCTTCAATTTTTGAGATGTTCACCACACTTTTGAAATCAGCATTAAACTATCTGTCATCAGACCCCAGCGTCCATAATCAACAATCACCATCAGGGGGATGACATTACACTTGAACCGCTAACGATTTAGAAAAAGTTTTCCAAATCGTCGTTTGAAAAAAAACCCCCTTCAAACTGTTCAGTACTATTACTCATTTATTAGAAGAACGTATGAGACGCTGTATTCTGGACTAATGTAAGGTTCTTTAAATAATAAACATCATAGTGTAGACTAAACAATAAGTATCAAGAAGCTGTTGTTTTCTTAACCCTTGAATACAGTTTGCAGGAGAAGGAGAAGAGGCTGCAGAAGGAGCAGGTGGCATTTTCGATTTATCACAACACAACTGACTGGAAGTCTCCTTGTGGTACATTTTTTAAACTGTATCAGTGTTGTTTTGTTTTAACTGAACAGTGATTCTGTGTGTACTGAACAGTTTGAGGGGTTTTTAACACAGAATGTGTTTTAGCCATGGACTAACTAGCCGAAAATGGAACGCGGGATGGGAACGAAATGTGTGACGGATGATTTTCACGTACAACCGAGCCGTTGGTAGGGAAATGGAATTTCCGCCATTTTAATCGCACAGAAATCGTTCACCATTCGTTGGAAAGCTCTTGATTTATCACGAATTTATTTCGTTTTTTTTTTTCGTAGTTTCATACTATAACTATATAAATTGATGTTATAAATGAATAGTAAACAATGACGCTTGTTTGGTTGTCACTTGGTTGCGCGACAACGCAATTTTCGTAGTTTCATACTATAACTATATAAATTGATGTTATAAATGAATAGTAAACAATGACGCTTGTTTGGTTGTCACTTGGTTGCGCGACAACATCTGTGTTTCAATAATTTCGTCCGAAGTATGTAAATAGAGGTAACCGGGGGTCCAGGGGGCTTGCCCCCTGGCGAGGCGCGGAGCGCCGAGTTTTTTTTTCATACGACGATTTGGAAAACTTTTTTTAAATCGTAAGCGATTCAAGTGCAATGTCATCCCCCTGATGGTGATTGTTGATTATGGACGCTGGGGTCTGATGATAGATAGTTTAATGCTGATTCCAAAAGTGTGGTGAACATCTCAAAAATTGAAGATAAAAATAGTAAGAAAGTGTTGGTAATGTCTAAAAGAAATCGGCGATTTTCTGTATTTCGCAAAAAGTGGAATAACTCAGAAACGAAGCCCCATAAAGAAAATTTCAAATAGGCCTTTTCTGTTCCAAATTCAACCTAGAATCGGAAAAAGCAACAAAAAAGGGGGGGTCAAGAGGTAACCGTAAGTTTCAGTCAATGATCTGAGACATGGAAAAATGAAAATCGGACTTCTGCAAAAAGTGGAATAACTCAGAAACGAAGCCCCAAAAAGAAAATTTCAAGGAGGCATTTTCTGTTCCAAATTCAACCTAAAATCGAAAAAAGCAATAAAAAAGGGGGGTCAAGAGGAAACCGTCAGTTTCAATCAATGATTTGAGACCCTAAAACATGGAAAAATAAAAATCGGACTTCCGCATCGTGAAGCTGAGTTGAAATACTATAAAAAAGGTCCAGTTCAATTTTTCGACAGCTCGCATCGTAAGGCTGTAATTTCCCGATGGGCCCGTTTAGATGGGACACCCTGTACATTGCTCAAAATACACCATTTAGGCTACTATAGCTAAACAAGCCAAAGTATATTATATTTAACGATATTAGTTATATATGGAGGGATGGAGGGTGGGGAGGGCACTGTCACCATGGTAACAGGTGCGGGTGCTGCCCGCTAGATCGCTGACTAGTCATCACTCTCACCACGCACACCCAGGGCGGCGCGGCAGTGTCAAAGACATTACCGCTGTCATTATGGCACTCACAACGCATGCGCACAATACCTGTTTCTACAACATATTATCCAATAAAGTAATTCGAATTGAAAACAGCTGACGCTAGCAAATTGTTAGTATAAATCTTATTACTTGTTCATAAAAAAATTTAAATAATACTCATTTTTCTAACCCCCCCCCCCCCCCCCCCAAAAAATGTTAACAACGCAGTTTGCGTCGTGACCCCCCCCCCCCACCCCCCTGTGGGCACCCCTGTGTTAGTAGTTTAGTCGGCCGTAAGTACTTGTGTCTAGTAGGAATTAGTCGGGATGCGGTCCAGGGGAAAAAAATGTGAATTTATTTAATGTTTTTTATTCGACGTTTCGTCCTCTTGCTGAGGACATCTTCAGGATCTGGTGTGTCCAGGAAAATTTTTTAAACGTCCGAATATAACGGACTTGTCAATTAATATGAAGCAATAACGTTTAAAACTTTAAAAAAATTTTCCTGGACACACCGGATCCTGAAGATGTCCTCAGCAAGAGGACGAAACGTCGAAAAAAATACATGAAATAAATTCACATTTTTTTCCCCTGGGCCGCATCCCGACTAATTCCTAAGACCCATAGTTTTGATGGTAGGGAAATCGTTCGCCACTTTTTGGAATGATCTCATTTTATCACATCTCATGATATATCTAAGCCATTGTAGTGTCGAGGAAAGGTGATTTATCATGCAAATTAATAAATTAATATTGCTAAGTAACCATAATGAACTAATAATGTGAAATGAAGTCACTAGGCACATGATAGGTATACTTTGAGTAGTAGGTACTTGTAAGCAGTAGGTACTAGACGATGCATAAACCTCTGACCAGCTGATGGGCTCCTAAAGCTGATGATTTCTATCGTACTTAATCTCTGTAGCTGAAATTAGAGAAGATTAAATTGATTTGCTCATGCCTAATCCAAGCAAAATCCAGGATGTTTAATTTAAAAGGTGATATTCTTGTTGGAAATTTAACGCTGAACACGCCTATACCATAAATCATGGGTCTGAAATGCCTCCTTAACGTTTGCCTAATTAAAAACCGCCAAAAAACGTGGTTTTTCAGAAATGTTTCACGATTTTCCCATGGTTTTTTGAAAATTTCTGTACAAATTACACCACTTGGCAACCTGAAAAAATTGTGCTATTATGGCCCATATTCTCGTGACGTCACGCCTGGAGTAGGTTCGATTTTCAGCCAAAATCGGCCATGAGACCGCCCTACGGCAATGAATCGCTACTCAACCAACCTATTTCTCACAAAAAGTTTGCCGTCTCACGTCAACATAATTTGTGGTTATAAAGCCATTTTTCAACAGTTTTGTTTTGAAAAAGTATAATGTTGTGGCAATACAAAGAATTCGACTAAATGTTATAATAATCATGCCTGCCAGCGCAATAATTGATTGTAGATTGCTGTCAACAATACCAATCTAACGTGAACGAGTTTTTATTTGGACTAGGAGGCTACTAACTATAGTAGTTAATCAGTGTCAGAAAACTGAAGAACTTCATTCGTTTAGGCTTTGAGAATAAAACCTGAAAAATAGTAAAGAAAAGATGATTGAAAATTCCTCAGGTGTCTGCATTGCTGTGTAGGTACCTAGCCATTGCTCAGGTAGCTTCATCAACGTTTTATTATAAGTTCGTAGTACTATGCTTAACTGAGGAAGCTTTACTTGTTATATTGAATGAATAAAAGGAGAGATTTGATAGTTTGTCAAAATAAACAAGGCAGGTTGTTGCTACACCAAGAAACGAAACTACTTAGGTAGATACGTACGTCCTACCAGATTTGGTGTTGGTTTAAAGTGCCTAAACAAAGGGTCGTTGCTTTGCCGACGAATACAACCGCTGATTAGCAAGTTTGTCAATTATCGAATCAGGGAATATGCAACATGAATTAAAAACCAACTGCAAGGAAAAAACCATGAAATGCATTCCTCTGAAGGTAAGATTTCATAAAGACGGCATTGGCAGTGCAGTTATTGCGCGAATTTTGCAGTTACGCAAATTATATGGACAAAAAAGGTAATTAGGTACCTACTTTCGTTTTGATCAATGAAGTACCTACATGAACAAGTAATAATATACGGAAAGTATGTAGGCATACCTTACCTCTAGGTACTTACCTTTCCACATGTGATACAACTTACTATTCCCGCCTAATAGAGCTCTCATAACACATCCTTTCACAAGACCACTTTCACAGTACTCTAAAGATTTTTAGTTTAATTGATTCAAAGAACAGTTCTAAAACTAGATAGGTAATCCACAACATCTTTGCGGCTGATGTCTGGATCATCTAGAACACTTGTATGTCAACTCCCCAACACACATTTCATATGGATCTCTACCCCACAGATTACATCTTGCGTTCGTAGCGTTTGAGGCCTGATAATACCTTGATGTAATTTGCATACAATTTATCACCTCGCATATTACAAATAATGTAAATATTGACTCGGAACTAGGTGAGACTATGTTAAGCTGTTGTCCAGCTGTGGCCACAAATGGCGCATTTTCGCATATGTTTACTCGTCACCATGACAACAAAGTGAAATAACTTCGATTTCGCCTTGCCTCGATGTAAGGATGCGCTAGTGTCCAAGTCTCGAGAATATCACCCATACTTGGACTATTTCTCCGTCGAATGAGCAGCTCTGGAGGTTTGATAATTGATTTTTTGCGATTTATCAACTACCGAAAACGTCAGTTATTTGGCAACTTATTTTTCGTAAGTATATTCCCAAAAACACGCCTTTGATTTTTTAACATGGAATCATGTTTTAGCGATGGATCCCCGCCGAAAAGTGAGACTATAAAGTGAGATGAAAGTAGCGCCAATAATTGTGATGATTTCCGCTTACAACCGAGTCGTTGCTAGGGATATGATACTTTGTCGTTTTTCATCCCACAAAATTCGTTGACCATTCGTTCGAGAGCTCTCGATTTATCCAACCATACTATATTAACTACTGCGAAGTGCGTGGCCAACAAGCTGAGTTATGAGCATGGTTATATGAATAATTGTTTACACACAGGTGATCATTCTCAATTATTGACATTGTGAACATGATTGCAACCGCTTGTTAATTTCTGATGATTTCATTGAGCTGGTGTTTCGATTATGTGATTCATAGCAGGTGATCCGAATATTGCGAGAACGGTTTGATTTGTGAAGCGGTGGTTAAATCATTTTAATAGGTAATTTCTATACTTTACACTATAGGAAGCTGTAATTTCGTATGTAGCCTCTTTCTATAATAAAGTGAATGTTTACTCGCGAGTTTCTATTAGGAGATCATCATCTCACAAGAGCTCAATCGTCGTGACCATTTCTATAATAAAGTGAATGTTTACTCGCGAGTTTCTATTAGGAGATCATCATCTCACAAGAGCTCAATCGTCGTGATCATTTCTATAATAAAGTGAGAGCGAGGAGCTAAAACATGATTCCATGTTTTTTACATTTTAGCAGTCAGGCTCAAAGTAATAACATCCGGGGGGGGGGGCGAGTTTTATTTTATTATTTCTAATAATAAGCCTTTGTAATCGTATAGGAAAAACAATTTATTTTGGGTATTTTCTGTTATATCCCCGCATTTGCAAACTATTTTCTATAGAATGGGGATTGATCGGATTGATGATCCCCAATCATTTTTACGTCCACTGTGGTAAAATAGATCAGAATTCTGTGTACATAGTTTGGTGGTCTGGATGCTGCAAGCTCGCATCTCAAAACTACATTACATCTAGTAATCAATCCCTTATTAAAAATTCAGGTTAGTTGGACATGTAGGTCATAATGATGTGTATAGTTTGGGGGTCTGGGTGCTCGCAAGCTCGCATCTCAAAAATACATTACATCTAGTAGTTGGACGTACAGGTCAGAATGAATGAATTGTAGAGAATTAACGGAAATAAGCGGGGATGTAACAGAAAAGGCCCTTTATTTTCTCTCAAACTTTGTCACTTCACGTTTCAAGGTGCGTAGATTCCAAAACTGCAATGTCTGTCCGCCTTTAACTCCATGAGAAAAATACGCCCTTTCCCACATGGACTCCACTTGGGGTCTAGTTGGTCCTAGAATCTAGACAGCCCGATCGCTTCAGACCCATCAATTTTATGAACCAAAAATGTGCCAACAACGGGGTTTTTACCTCATATTTTGGTTTTGGTTTATTTTTTCCAATAATAAGCCTATGTGATCGTATAGCAAACAATTTTTATAACCCTCTTCGAACTTTGTCACTTTACGTTTCAAGGTGCGTAGAATCCAAATTTGAAATGTCCGTCCGCTGTCCACCTTCCGGGCCATAAAAGGCCTAAGAATTGACTTAAAAAACCCGTTCTTTCGCACATAGACTACATTTGGGGTCTAGTTGGTCCTAACGTTTAACCATCCCTATCGCTTTACTCGCATAGATGCTATGGGCCAAAAACGGGCGAAAAAGTGTCTTTTTCGAGGCTTTGAGTGTTAGACTTACGCACGCGCGCCCGCCTGGCACGCTTGGCAGGGGGTCACGGTGGGTGGCAAGGGGGGTGAGCGGGGGTGAAGTGAGAGGAAGAACAGCCCCACAGCATGCTGGTTACTATAGCTGGCTATCTGATTCAGAAATAATAAACCATTATGTAATAATTTACAGCGTTTTTCTATTTCCATTGAGTTCCACGTACAACTAATGCTCCCATAAGTGCAACTCCCATAGTTTTCATGGCAGGTTATAAACTAATATTGCTACGTAACCATAGTGAACTAATAGAGTGAAAAGAAGGCACTAGGCACTTGATAGGTATACTATTGAGTAAGAGATTTTAGTTTGATTTTTTGAGATGATGCGAGGAAGGTCCCTTGAGATCCCGTTACGACATTCATCATAATTGAATCAGCGGTAGGCTGTGAGCGCTTGTCTGTCTATATTTCCTTGCCACAGCCATAACATCCACAATTTTGATCGGATTTCAATGAAATTTTATGAATAGTGTGGATTTAGCCCTAGATGGTCACCTATCAGTTCCACCATGATTGAATCAGCGGTACGCTCAGCGCATGCGTGAACGTAATTTTCTTGTGACATTCTTAAGTCCGTCAATGTTGAACAGATGTTAGTCAGGTTTTAATTGTTGGTTGCCCTGCACCATATCGTCATGATGCTTGTAAACCGGTAATTTATGCACATTTAATGGTTACCTACTGTGAAGGCCTCGAGAAATCTTTTGTGCCATGTACTTGGCAGTGTATTTATTTTCATGAGGCACTGGGTTTGATTTTAAAGTAGAAATGAAAAATTCATACAAGTGAACTATTCCATCAGTACCGGAGATCTCGGAAGAGACTGGTGCGTTGAAGACCACCATGTAAATCTCTCTCAAACAACGGCACCCAAAACGTCCCATTTCCATGTCCAAATACCCATTATTCATTATGTAGCTGGGAGAGCATACTTAAGTAGAGTTCTTCCGAGAAGAGAATGCCTAGTTCAGGGATTTCAAATTTAGTCATAGGAGGGAGTGAATAGAGGGGGCAATACTGATAAATCATGATGTTTTAACAATTTTTGTTAAATTTTCGTAATTATATTTTTTGGTCAACTACGAATTTGGTCAAGTTTCGGAAGGCATATCAGGATTTCCAAATTTCATCGTGGAAGGGGGTGAATGGAGGGGGCAATAGTAATAAATCATGATGTTCTAACTATTCTCGTCAGATTTTGATGATTTTTTTTCCAGTTATGGATTTGGTCTCGGTTTGGCAAATTTGTCTGGAGTCTCAATATTCATGCTGGAAGTTTTACGATGGAAATTTATTGATGGTGGATATATAAACAGTAAGCATTGCTTAAGGGGGTCTGGGTCAGAACAACTAATCAATTTGAGGAGCGAACCTGTTAAATTTAGACAGCTACACGAATCCAAAGTTGCTCTTCTTCGAGCATTTCGGCTTCTAAAACCTACGGTGCCATGTCTTGAAGTGGCATTTCCAGAGCATCCTGCTGAAACCACTGGTTGTATGGTCAGTTTCCAATGAGCTTTACCCGGAGCTTTTTGCTTTGATAAACTTATTCATTTTATTTTTCAAATTTCTATATGCCTACATTCAATGCACCATTTGTATGAAGGGATTTGCAGAAAAAAAAAATGTACACATAATGAGGTAAATATTTTGCATTTAACGGTTGAAAAAATCATTCTCATTATCTGAACACGACGGTACATGCAAAGGTAGGTATTTGTTTAGAATTAAACTCAAATGAAATCATACATCAAATAAAGGCTGTTACCTGAATGTTACACGCTCATGTAAATTATACTCTACGAGGTAAACTAAACGAAAAAGCTCAATTTACAGGGAAATAAATTACCGGGGAAGATATGACGTGTCT
Organism: Adelphocoris suturalis; assembly: GCA_030762985.1. NCBI lineage: Eukaryota > Metazoa > Arthropoda > Insecta > Hemiptera > Miridae > Adelphocoris > Adelphocoris suturalis. Next base: position 16,211,772 of record CM061049.1, on the reverse strand, counting down.
GTACATATGTGCAGCGACATATACACTTTGTGAAAGGGTTTAAAAGATATAATTATTTTATTATTATACATAAGACGAAGATAATTAATATTGACGATTGACTGTAGACGGCGTGGGAGGTCGAGGTAGAGCCCGGGGGTTTCGGGGCGAGTGGGAGGATTCAAAAATCACAGCCTTTGTTTGGAAGAGATCTCGCTCTGCGCAGGTCCTGAAAAATACAACAGTGATTCCGTTTTAATATTTTCTATACAAACCAACTAGGTGTGGCAGCAAGATGGGAAAGAAAGGCTTAGTACGTCAGAAACTTTTTAACGCATTATCTGTTATAACTGTGAGAATGACCCATGTATAAATTTCTCCCTTGAGGGGAAAAACAATAGATCATGGATATGTCAAAGTTGTAGACATTATTTTACACTCTGTTGGGATGTTGGGAAAGTAAAAATGGGCATTACTTTCCACTCTGTTGGGATGTTGGGAAACTAAAAGTGGACATTACTTTCCATTATGTTGGGATGTTGGGAACGTAAAAATGGACATTACTTTCCATTCTGTTGGGATGTTGGAAAAGTAAAAATGGACATCACTTTCCACTCTGTTGGGATGTTGGGAACGTAAAAATGGACATTACTTTCAACTCTGTTGGGATGTTGGGAAAGTAAAAGTGGACATTAGGTACTTTCCACTCTGTTGGGATGTTGGGAAAGTAAAAACTCTCGCGCTACTTTCGTTCCATGCTAAAACAGAAGTCTAAGTCGCTTGTTGAGGAAGGCGGAATCAGGTACTTCATTGATTTCTACCTAGCCTCCACTTTTCGAGTTAATAATAATCTAAAGTGCTGGAGCGTTGAATTTTGTGTGGAGAAAAAAAAGCCACAGTTCCTTTGAGCCTGACGGCTAAAATTAAAAAACATGAATATGCCTTAGCTGTACACGACTCACTCCTTGTCGATTCTCTGAACCCGACCCCCCATCGGCCTCTGAACTCTGTTTATCATTCTGCCATCAATCCTAAAACATGGAATCATGTTTCAGCTCCTCGCTCTCACTTTATTATAGAAATGATCACGACCATTGAGCTCTTGTGAGATGATGATCTCCTAATAGAAACTCGCGAGTAAACATTCACTTTATTATAGAAATGATCACGACGATTGAGCTCTTGTGAGATGATGATCTCCTAATAGAAACTGGCGAGTAAACATTCACTTTATTATAGAAAGAGGCTAAAGAGGCTACATACGAAATTACAGCTTCCTATAGTGTAAAGTATAGAAATTACCTATTAAAATAATTTAACCACCGCTTCACAAATCTAACCGTTCTCGCAATATTCGGATCACCTGCTATGAATCACATAATCGAAACACCAGCTCAATGAAATCATCAAAAATTAACAAGCGGTTGCAATCATGCAGGCGCGGATCCAAGGGGGGGGGGTCACAGGGGTCATGACCCCCCCCCCCCCCAGAATCAGCCCCCAGAATCAGAAAAACATCATTTCGATTTAATCTTTTCAATATATTGTTTCAAATACAATTGTATTGATATTTACCATGATGCATTCGCCAAATTGAAACTTTTAATTTTCTTCGTTACTGTATTAAGAACCAGAATTTCTAACTATAAAACCAGTCGACAGGAAGGATTTAATAAAAAGTGTTGGAAAATCTGTAAACAAATAAAAGTGATAAATATTTACGAGAAATTCTATAAACAAAACATTATTGCAAATTGAATTTTAAATTGAAAACTAATTTGGCCACATGGTCTTTTCAATTTTGCTTCATATACAACGGTGTAAACCGTTGTATATTTACCATAAAACCTCCGTCAAATTGAAATTCGAATGTCCTCGCCAGTAATTACTATAATTTCTAATAACACAAACGGTAGACGGTGTTAAAAAAACTGAAAACAAAACAGAACCATAAAAAATCTAAAAAGATTCGATCAAAAATGTCAAAATCAGTCAAATATAATCGTACACTTGTTGCATTAGTCCTACCAATGTTATTTTATATACAATTATGTCAATTAATTTACCTTGGTGTATCCGTCAAATTACACCTTGTTTATTTCTTCTTATTTTTGTTAATTATTATCTTGTTTTTGTTTCGTTCTCGTTTACTTTCCAGCCAAATTCAGTAAAAACGATCCTGAATTCACTGAGATCAACAATCGATTGTTGTGGTTTCAATGTTTTGATTTGCAAACTCTGAAGTTAGCTACGCTGCCATAAAAGGCGCCACTTTGTTTGAAAACACATTAGGACACTTTTTTAGAAGAAAATTGAAAATAAATACATTTATCAGCTAAATAATTAATAAATTCTCGCTATTTTGTTTTTAGATTATTGTGTGTAAGCTATTCTCTTGTTTGTTATTTGTTGAATTTAGGTCGAAAAACTCAAATGCTTATTTCTGTTCTAGAACCAAAAATTTCAACCATGTATCATTTTTTCTCCTCGATATTGATTCGAAATTCTATGAAAACATCAAAAATTAACAAGCGGTTGCAATCATGTTCACAATATCAATTATTGAGAATGATCACCTGTGTGTAAACAATTATTTATATAACCATGCTCATAACTCAGTTTGTTGGACACGCACTTCGCCGTAGTTAACATAATATTGTTGGATAAATCGAGAGCTTTCGAACGAATGGTCAACGAATTTTGTGGGATGAAAAACGACGAAGTACCATTTCCCTAGCAACGACTCGGTTGTAGGCGGAAATCACTGTAACACTATATGTTTCGTGCGCGGAAAAAAATTGACTCGCAAAATTTGCTAGGACCCCAGGGCTAAAACATGATACATGTTAAAATATTTTTTACATAAACAATGAATTTTATAAATAATTACTATTAGTTTTTAAGTAGACAAATTGGACGAGTTCAGGCATAAGGTTATTCTGGGTTTGTCAGTCTGTAAGAAAATTCGGTTTGTATTGTTCGTTTGGTTATTTTGTTATTTTTTATATTGTTCTACCCTGTGACCCCCTCCGGAAAAAATTTCTGGATCCGCCCCTGCAATCATGTTCACAATATCAATTATTGAAAATGATCACCTGTGTGTAAACAATTATTCATATAACCATGCTCATAACTCAGCTTGTTGGCCACGCACTTCGCAGTAGTTAATATAGTATGGTTGGATAAATCGAGAGCTTTCGAACGAATGGTCAACGAATTTTGTGGGATGAAAAACGACGAAGTATCATATCCCTAGCAACGACTCGGTTGTAAGCGGAAATCATCACAATTATTGGCGCTACTTTCGTTGCACTCTCGTGGGACATTTTTCGGTAGTTAGGTCACGGCTAAAGCATATTCATGCTAAAAAGTGTCGCGAAAAATTCCTAGACCCCCAGCCAAAAGACATATCTATGTCAAAAAAAGTGATTCAGTGACTCAAGTGAAATCAGTGATTCACTGTAAAGTTGTTGAACAAGTAAACGTGACAAATAAACAAGCCGGTACATAACATCAGCGATTTCGTTTTAGCGAATTTTAACAGAAAAAATGAGCTATTTAGATGGCTTCGAAATTTTAAAATTGCGTTTGAAAGGTCGGGGGCCCGGGCCCTTATGTATTTATTTATTTATTAGATTTATTTTCACAGGCGATGCCCAATTTACAAGAAATTACAAAGATACATCAATATGCAACAAGTACAGATATATATATATATATATATATAATTTTGATTTTTGTAAATTGGTGAGAAAATCTTGCCATGGAGAAGCGTGGTTGCCCAGTTAACGCCTGTTATTTAACCCTGGAGGATCATACGCGCCCAACACATTCGAGTGAGCCCTCTCTGACTAAAGCAGCAATAATGTATTTTCTGTGAGTCTCATTTTCTTCAATACCTTCATACCATAGCAGTCATCAAATGTAGCATCATGCGACGAGGCATGTCGGTTTACTGGCATATCTTCTTTTTTCATAACTACTGATGATCTATGGTTATTAACCCGCAAGTTAAGAGCTGTCTCCGCTTTTCCTACGTAAAAGGCAGGGAATTCTTTGCACAACAACTAATACACACAAATAGTCGTCTGGCAATCTGCTGACCCTTTGAAAGCGTATGAGTGGGGTTATTAGCAGACGTGAAGTTATCCTCCTTTATAGCCAGTGAGAAAACTTTACATCTGCGCTTGCCACAAGGATGCAAACATCTTGGAGGTGGCGCCGTCCTCTCTGATCTTCTATGGGATAGACGATCCTTGTCGTTAAGACATTGATGGTACTTCTTAGAAGACTCTTTTAGTTATTGGGTTTTCTGAAAGGAACGGGTAAAGATCTTACAGAATTTTGTTCATCTTCTCAATGCCAAAAAAGAATATTGATGTGAGTAGGACTTTTTTGATCGGATTTTGGGGTGTCGGGTGGTGTTCAATGTGCATTTTCGGCATTGAGGAGATGAACATGAGGAGATGAACTAAAAGATCTTTGAAGAAAATGACGTTATAAAAACGATGAAAATTACTACACAAAGGTTTATTATTTCTGTGTTACATAGCCCTTCTACGCAGATCCACGGAAATTCACGATCACACATGCACTGGTTATTAATCCCGCGGCGATGAAATTTATAGGCAACATTTCAGAAGTAACACGCACAATTGTGCGTAAAACTCTGGTTTCATGATACAATTTTAACATTTTGCCTTTTTTTAAGCAAATGAAAAATTGCCTATATGGCCATGCTGCATGACTGGTGATTTTCCAATGTATTTATCCTTTCTTTTCTATCGTATTTTCTCTTTCGGAATCAGGGATTTATTGCAGTTTTCCATCTGAGTCATTGTAGGAAAAGAAATTTTTCTTGCTCGAGCAAACCAGAAGCTACCCACTGAGTCGTACTGTACAAATAGGAAATCGTTGTACGATTGAATGATGCGATTCAAAAGTCACACTAACGTGAGTGCAATACTCTAAATCTTCATAACGTAGCCCGAGTCGTAGATTACCTAACGTTTAATGTTTTCTTTGTGATGGATAGGAGTAGTTCCTCCTCGATTCTTGCAAATCTCACATCTAAGGGAATGTTGCCTGGACTACCAGCGTTCAGAACAACCTCTGGGTGTAGCAGGTTTGAAGGATTAATTCCCCCTTCCCATTAATTCACACCTTTTATGTCGCTTAATTTTGTTACTAGTTTTATCAATACCAGAAATACGTCTGTAACAACCAATTTCAGGTTAGGCATGCGCAACGGCTCCATTTCTATTCCTGGTACCTCCCACTCCACTACGATTCAGCGTTGCGAAAACTCCCTATTATAGTACAACCATTCCCGAATCGAGCTAATCCAAAGAATATCTGACAATGGTGGAATCTGTTAACATCGACAATGGTGGAATCTGTTAACATCGTTTCATACTTCTTACGAAGCTAAGTAAACAATGTGTGATGTAGCGATCTACCTAAATACAAACAGTTTCACACTAGCTTAGTCTATGCTTTGTGAATTACACAACACTATCCAGTCGTGGGATATTTACTCGAATAGGTGCAAACTGTTCTCGAAGGCTCAGTTGACTAAGTTGAGCGCAAAGCAAACACTTTTATCGCGCCGGATGGTGGGAAAAGACGATGTCAAAGCAGCCGAGACCCTTTCGGCTAAAAGGGAGTATACATTTTGCACCTCGATAGGGTACACACGAGAGTACAAAAGAACAAATATGAATAAAGAGACTCCTTGTTTGGAATAAGTAACCAAAGGCTGATAATTAAACAAGTCCCAGTCATGATAAGTAAACAAGAGAGATAGTTTGACATTAAATGTTCCAAAACTGGAACAAATTCATAATTGAAATTTTAAATAATCACGATAATCTTACGATAACAGTGAAAACATCACAATTTATCAATATTGTACCGTCTATTCACACCCGTCCTTAATGAAATTTGAAACTTTTGACATGTGTTCCAAAACTAGATCGAATTATTAATTAAACAAGTAGATCAGTGCTTGCGAAGTGTGTCACATGATAGCGCATTTTCTTGTAAGGAGATCCGCGAGAAATATACGCTTCCTGCGTTGAATAGGAGACAAATATTTTTGCTTGTACATGATGGAAAACAATACTTCTTTTTACAATAAAGTTTATTTGATTTGATTTGAAAATGGCTTCAGAGCTCACTCAGCTGACTGGTGACCTCTCATGTGTCTTCAGCAATCTCCCTTAAGCCTCTGTCACAAATTACAGCTTCCTGCGTTGAATAGTAGACAGAATGGCTTTGGAGCTCACTCAACTGATCGATGACCTCTCAGTCGTCTTCAGCATTCTCTCTTGAGCTTCCCTCCCAAATTTCAGCTTCCTGTGTCGAATAGGTGACAAAATGGCATTGGAGTTCACCCCGCTGAACAATTACCTCTCACGTGTCTTCAGCAATCTACCTTGAGCCTCCCTCTCAAATTTCTGCTTCCTGCGTCGAATAGGAGACTAAATGGCTTTGGAGCTCACTCAGCTGATCACTGATATCTCAGTCGTCTTCAGCATTCTTCCTTCAGCCTACATATCTGAACTCAACTTTCTAACTCATTATTTCTTTAAGACAGCACTGATAGGCGTGCTTGTAAAGGTCTTGCATCAGAATGGCGAGTAATATATGGAAACCGATCCAGTAAATGGCATATTCAGTAAATGGTAAATGATCGTAGTTCCTGGCTATGTCGAAGGCTATATTCAAGTCCTTTAATCGTCTTCTATCATCCTAAATTGGGAAATGCATTAACAACTTCTGCAGGGCTAGCAGCTCTATAGTTTAAATGCATTCAATATCGATGGTAGAAATTTCGTCTTCGAATGTTTTCAAAGCATTTGCTCTTATGAACTACACTGCTATGAAAAATTCAGTTTCGGATTTGTGGTGGCTGAATCGTACAATACCAACCTGTCCTCTGAGACGAATTCTGACTTGCCAGTAATTAGACATCCATAAAAAGAGTTTACGACAAATCCTAGCTCAATTCAATGGTCCAATCTGAAGTAAGCCAAAAACCCATATTGTAAAACAACACTAAGTGAGTCACGTGATAGCGTATTCTCTTGTTAGGAGATCCGCGTGAAATAGACGCTTCCTGCGTTGAATAGGAGACAGATAGCTCAGCTGATCGATGCCCCTCATGCGTCTTTAGTATTCTCCCTTGAGCTTACCTCTCAAATTTTAGCTTCCTGCGTCGAATCACTCCTAAATTTCTTCCACTATCAATATAACTCAAAGTATTTGATTCGATTTTAATCGGGGGCAAGCTGTTTATATCAATATTGATCTTTAGTCTAGGGTTTCCAATGAGCATTACTTTACTTTTTGAAGGGTTAATCTTTAATCTATGAGCAGAACTCCAAGTACTAAGTGCATCTAAATCTTCATTAAGTTTTATTATACCATTTGATAGTTCAGATCTGCTTGTGTCCAAAGAAAGCTGTAGATCGTCAGCATATAACATGTACTTCGAAAATCTTAGGCATGAAGATATTTTGTTAATAAATAGTACAAAAAATAACGCTGAGAGAACAGAACCTTCAGGAACACCTACAATTACCTCACACCAACCAGATTCTGAACCTCCAGCTGTCCTTATTTTTTGTTTTCTATTAGACAACATGGATTTAATCAGTGTTACAAACTTATCAGATAGACCTATCGAGTACAAAATTGAAACCAGTATATCATGACGAACTGAACTGAAGGCTCTCGCAAAATCTATAAGACAGAGAAGAGTTAGTTTTCTTTTATCCATTGCAAGTCTAATTTCATCAGTGACCCTCAATAAAGCCGTTTCTGTGCTGTTTCCAGCTTTGAAACCAGACTGATAAACATCTAGTATTTCGTTTTTATAAACATGATCCATTAATACTTCATAAATACATTTGTCAAAAATTTTGCTCATCACACACAAGTTATTAATCCCTCTATAATCATTAACGCTATTTGGGGTTTGTACTTTTATAAGGGGTAATATAATCTCATATTGGAACTGTACGAATATGTACTTACTTAAATATAATGCTACAATAATTACAGCAGTCGATAGCTATGAAAGTAACGCAATAATCTTTATTATTCAAATCGCCATCTCCATGTTATCAATCCAACATATGGAGCCGCAAGGGCGACTAATAACTTCGCATGCAGTATAATGATTATGCAATCAAGTAGGTAATTGAGTTGATCTCACGACAGGATCACCATTATTAACATACTGAATAACGCAGTTTAGGCAATGCCTGTAATGGCGAGCTAGGGTTGCTGGCTTTGAATTTAAATTAACAAAAATCTGAATAAATGTGTACAAACTTCACCAAATTACTCTCATAGTACAATAAAATGAAGAGAAAGAAAGAAAATATATCTGCTTAATTATTATAATCGTTAAGTATATTAAAATGTAAATACTTTTTAAAAGGCTTTCAGACCATGTGAATATGAGCCTTTTATATTCGAAACGGGCCAATAAATTATATATTGTGGGCTTCTTACCGTGAGAACTAAGTTTAAATGAAATGCAATTGTTTATTTGCATAAGCCTTCCGGCGTTACAAGGTTGGTGAACAATGTACAAAAATAATAATCACACTATTGAGAAATAATGCGCATGAAATCCAGACTAAGCGGACAATGAATGATTTGCTTGGGTAAGAAACCTTCGTTCAAAAAGAAAACTCTTATTCGTATATACAATTGTTAACAAAGCAAAACACTTTTAGCGAATTTTCTTAGAAAATAAAGCTATTGCATGGCACAAAAAAATTAAAATAAAAATTTAGTACGTACATAAATAGAACTTCTTCATAATTTCATGGCTGATATTTTCTAAGCCACAGTCAATATTAAAGCTACATCAAGTCCTAAAACAGTTGAGCGTAAAACATTAAAGAGAGCGACCGAGAGAATCGGAGGACGGAATATTTCACAGAGTAAACTCATCAGTTGTGATTACTTTTTTTTTTTTTTTTTTTTTTTTTTTTTTTTTTTTTTTTTTTTTTTTTTTTAACAAGCACCTACTACCTACGTTTTAAACAGCATGGTTCTAGGATTGGTTATACAGGGATACTACCATAAGAGTAGTTCAATCTGAATTTGGAAAATGTTTCATGCAAATATTACCGATTTTTACAACTAGCGAACGGCATTATTTCGATTTTTGACTGATTTTTCAACTTTGAAATTTTTCAAAACATAATACATATTCTTATAGGAAATTTTACGCTGATTCCGAATATACCACATGTTAGTATGCTGAAAAAATTATTTCGCACAACAAATTCGCTAAAACAGGCTATTTTGAAATTTATGACTACATTTTTGAAAATTTCAACCCGAAGATGTAATCCGATCATGCTGGCCAACGAACTTGAACTTTCGTTTTGTGTCCTTAACATTTTAATTTTTGTTTGAAGTTTCTAGCACAATTCTACGGACAGTTATTGTCTGGAATGACTCATACATATATACATACATACATAAAAAAATGCGTTAAACTTCAGAATATGATTCAGAATAGCCTGAAGCGGATTTCTGCATAAAAGTTTTTCAAAAATTCACATTCTACAAATTTTCTTCAAAGATTCGCTAAATGAGGCGATGGGTCACGAAAGGTTGGGAACCACTGATTTAGCGCATTTGATCATTGATTTATCTGAACTGGAGTTGGTGAAACGGAATATCGTTGTTCAACAGCTGAGATCTTCAGTTTAATGCGTAAACGTTGAACCCGGCCCTTATAGGAGCTGTTGTGTTCGTTTTATACGGCAAAACGCCCGTGACTGCAACACTGTCATTAACTTATTTACGGAGCTCGTATCTCCATATGTCCACACGAGCCTTCCGAGGCGATCGTGGTGGAGGAGAAACGGGGGGTTCCATATTGAGGTGGCGCGGGGGTATTTAGTCTCAGTTGGCTCCGGCGTACGCCACAGTCTGACCGCGTTGAGTGGTGTCTGTGTGTCCGCATCAAGACGCGTGAATTCTGTGTTTATCCCGACAAAAATTAGTCAACTCGACAAAAATTTGTCAACTCCACCAAAATTAGTCAACTCGACGAGTAACAACACAACGACGCTCCATCGACCCAACAGTGTTTCTTTGGTTAGTTACATGAACATTGATGAATGTATACAAATTAGATATCTGCCTTTGATTTAAAGTTCCAATCATGCAGCATGACCGTATGAAGGAATTTTCTTGAAATAACCCCCCCCCCAAATCAAGGTTGCGCCCTCATTAAACTGGTACTGGTCCTGGGGGTTTTCGATTGTACAAAATCCGAAGCCCATTTTTCTGGTAGACATATAATTTCATTAGTATGAATTTTTATGCCATAAAATTGGAACTTAACAATTTATTGGTAGGTACTCAAATTGCTCAAATTTCGATACAATTGAACATATTAGGCAATTCATGAGAATTCGCTCGTATGATCATGGTGCATGACTGGTAACATTTTTATGCTTGCTTATGGACCAGTACAAGTAAATTGTGGTTTTTTTAAATTTCTTTATTGTTTGAGACTATTATACAGTAAATATTCCTCATTGAATTAGTGCACAAACAGTCATTATTTTCTCAAATATATCTACAACCATGGTTGTAGATGTACAATTAAAATGTTATTTAAATGAAAATGAAAGTATTACTTGTGAAACGATAAGATTATATTTTTAATTTCTGATAATGTCCATGATGTGACGAGGGCGGGATAGGCGGACGTTTTCCGGGATCTGGAATCCTTCTTTCACCAAAGGGTTGTAGTGGTCATTGTTGCGTTGTACGAAGGAGTTGCAGCATTTATTTAGGATTTCTGTCGGCGTTTCAAGGTGTAGGTCATTATATATTGTTTCGTTCCTTACAAATGGAGGAGCTTGTACAATCTGTCGTTGTAACATTCGGTTTTGCTGCTGCTCTATTCTTCGGAATTCCGATCTAGAGCAGGTACCCCAAACGGTCAGTGCGTAGGTCCAAATGGGTCGTATTAGAGTTTTATAAATTATTATTTCATTATTATCCCAAGGAGAGATTTCAGCTGCGCAGTTCTGTTCTTGACTTTCATAATCACTTCGCTGACTTGGTCGTGAAACGTTAAATGTTTGTCCAAAATGACTCCAAGGTATTTATGGGAGGTTTTGATTGGAATCAACTGACCCATATAACTTAGTTCTGGGTTAGTGTAATCTCTTTTGTAGGTATAAATTGTGGTACGCAAAAATGAAAACATAACACTAAAAAATAAGAAAAAATAAAGTAGTCGTGCTACCACGAAACTGGTACTGGCCCTGGGGGTTTTCGAGGGTTCTGAATTCGAATCTGAAGCCCGTTTTTCATGTAGACGTATAATTTCTGAGGAACAGCACCTGCATTTTTGAAAAAATCTCTTAAATTCCAGGATAATGTATGTTTATTTAATAGGTGATATTCTTGTTGGAAATGTAACGCTGAACACGCCTATACTACACATGACGGGTCTGAAATGCCTCCTTAACGTGTCTTTTGCCTAAACACTGTCAAAAAACGTGGTTTTTCACCAATTTTTGACGATTTTTCCACATTTTTGGTTAGGTTTTGTTCAAATTACACCACTTGGCGACCTGAAAAAAATTGAGCTATTACTTGGACTATTTCTGCGTCGAATGAGACCAACAGCAGCTCTAAAAGTTTGATTATTGATTTTTTTGCAATTTTTCAACTACCGAAAAACTTTTTATTTTTTTTTTTTTGTGTGGAAAAAAATGAGTTGTGAAAAACTGGCATGAAACAAATTCATCCCTTCGTTTGGAAACCTTGATTTTTTTGGCGCAATAACGGGATTTTTATATCAATCCTAAAGAGTGTTATCGTCTGGAATACATGTACACATTCATACATACATGTACATGTATCGTCTGGAATACATGTATACATTCATACAAAAATATACATATGTATACATATAGAAATGCGTTGGACTCTAGGAATCGTTTCAAAATGCCTCAAAACTGATTTCAATGAAAAAAAAATTTCAAAATTTTTTATTTAACAATTTCCAAGCCATTGTAATAGCTTCAATATTTGACGAAAATTCGCTAAAATGTAAATGCGGAACTTCTAGTTGGATATTAGTTTTAAAATCGAAACCTAACCGGTCCACAAAGGGAAAAAAGTGTTCCCAATTATTTTAAAAGCTTATCTTACAGGAAACGACGGCTGATCACGAGTACGCCTACTCCATGTTCCCATGCCTTAATTAAATAGGTCGTTAAATTTAGTAAATTTTCGTAGAAAGTGAAGCTATTGAAATGGCTCAAAAAATGTTAAAATACAATTTTTTTTTTTAATTTCTTCATTGAAATCCGTTTTGAGGCATTCTTAAACGATTCCTGAAGTGTGCGCTTTTTCATGTTTATGTATACATATATGTATATGAAAGGATGAGTTCGTTGGCCAGCATTTTTTGAGCTCATCAAATTGGTCAAATTTCAAAAAAGTTGCTGAAAAAATCACTAAAAATGGCAAAAAACGGCTAAAAATCGTTTTAGCAGAATATTGCCCAATCAAAATTTATCAACTATAAAATAGGACATCCAAAAATTTATGTACGAAAATATGCTGAAAAAATACTTGAAATTCATTGACATTTGCTAAAAAATCGATAAAAATTGCACACAAGCAAAAAATAAAAATGCAAAATTTATTTTTGATTGGCAGATTGTTATTTAGAATACGTTTTTGGCCATAAAATTAGTAGTTAACAATCTCTTTGCACTCAAAAAGCTCAAATTTCAAAGCAATATACAATATAACAATACAACATTATCTATACAATATACAATACAACATTTACGAAAATTTGCTCCTACGATCATGCTGAATGACTGGAACTTTTATCTGCGGAAAATATCTACCTTCTATCCGCTGCCACATTAAAATTTGATGGAGAACACTTCGTATGTCAGCGACAAAGTTACGTTTCAGGACCCATAGATCACGATGGTGCCGTCAAAATCGCTGAAAGATGCTGTCTTCCCGGAAAAATCAGCGAAAGAATGCAGTAAATTACGAAAAAAAATGCGTTCTCCGCTGGGTTTTTTCTGCCTTAATCGAGTAAATTTCGACGGTTTTTGCTCAGGTTGGTCTTAAAATGTTCGTTGAAGTTCCAATTTGATCCCAAGCGAGTTTCGAGGTATGAAATTCTTTTTTCCGATTGTAGTGAACGAAAATGTAGACGAAAACGTTGGTCGCTCTTCCTTATTCCGTCGCAGTTATTTGATCTCTGCCTGTTGATCTCGGGAAGTTTTCCGTTTGCCCTTCTACGTACATAAAATAATGGCCTATCTTTATTAAATCTAAACATTTTCGTGGTTCCACATTGTTTTATAAGACTAGACTCCCGACACTCAGTCGTTTGGCCGTGCATAGCATGGACAAACCATACAAACAGGCAGACAAACGGAGTTTCATTCTTATAAATAACTAGCCGCTCCGGCTCGCTTCAGGGGGAATTGTAGAATGATTGGAAACGAAAGATTACTAAGGGTAGGTTTACCGTCTGTAGGGGATATTATTGCTCGCTTCGCTCGCGTGAGGAAATTATACTGCCCACCCAACTTGGCAGATTTTTTTTCTGTTGGAAATTCTTACAAACAAATTAAATCTTATAAAACTACGTGGAACGACGAAAAGTTTATTAGGGGATGTTGCTTCGCTCGCTCGGTATTGCTGTATATGTGTAGGAAAAACTCCGTCTATTATTCTGTTGAAATGTCTTTGAAACGGAAAGGTTCCTTCCTTCAAGAGGTTCCCCTTCGGGTAAAAAGGGCCTGCTCGGAGATTCCTTCGGGCTCAATTAACTTCTCATTGTAATCGCTTCGCCTCCCTTCCCCTCGGATTTCGACCAACTTTCCGACACTTTTTTCGATATCCGATTTCAACAAACACCGTCCCGAAAAACGTCTGTTTATGGGGTATATTTTAATGAGAAAAAAAAACGAAATTTTTCGTCGGAATTTTCGAAAAAACGGGTTCGTACTCTTTCATTTTTTCGACGCATTTCCCGATACTTTTTTCGCGATCCGATCACGCCGTCGTCTTCCTCGTACAAAAAACTTCTTCGCGGGAAAAAGTGTGCATTAAAACGCGCTCCCACCCCCCTCCCGCCCACCAGACCATGGTTCGAGTGGGATTAGAAAATGGTAAAATCGCTTATACACCCTTTCGGAAAATCCCAAGAAGATCCCCTTATTCGTAGACTCCCGTCACTCAGCCGTTTGGCCGTGCATAGCATGGACAGACAGACAGACAAACAGACGGAGTTTCATTCTTATAAATAATAGAGATAGAGATAATACCTCCCTACCATACAAGATAGATTTTATTATCAGGCGCTTCTACAAAATCGCTCACAAGCCGGTGACATCTAGTTTATCCTGACAAAAACTCGACACTCCGACAAAAGACAACGAGGCCGCATCTCTTCATCCTCGTCGTCCCCCAGTTGTGTCGCGATGCTTATTTGAATCGCCCTCCAGTGATAGACGCCAGGGACCCATTTCATAAGACAATAAGTAGTTACAAGTGCACAAGTTAACAAGTAAAGATACTTGTAGTGCACGGTAAACTAGAACAAGTTTTCACTAAAACAAAGAGTACAAGTGTAGAAAAGTTACACTTGTAGAAGCTAAGTTTACAAGTATAGTTGAAAAGAAAAATGGCGAGTGGAAACTAACAAAATGAACAAAGTCAAGCGGGATGCCAAAATTGAAGTTTTGTCAGCGAATCATAATGTAAAAACGTTCTAAGTACACGATAGGATGTTTATCGTACATGACTAAGTGTAATGAGTGGAAGACAGACAAATTATAAACTGAAAAGTGGAAAAAGTGTGTATTTGATTTCAACGTATTCTGATGGCTGACATAATCGGATTTTTCCTCTTCATTCAGCGGAAATGATTAATCAATTCATCAAGTCTTAATGGTACTAGGTTATGAATGTCATGTGTAACTTCGAAATTATCTTCACTTGTTCACTTTGAAGATCCTCAATACCCGATCAGGAAAAATTGCACAGGGTCACGCAGCATTTGAATCATTCAAGGGTCTCGGAAGACATCCTAAATCTCTCGTTAAACTCGAAAATACCCACGAAAAAAGGGTTTATTCTTGACCGAAAAAATCGTTGGCGTATTCTACGATGAAGCCTTCTATCTTGCCTGCATTCTTCAGCAAAAGATGATTCCCACACATTAAACACCGAAAAATGGTCAACTCACAATGCTGGAAAATACCTAACAAGTTTACAGGTGAACGGACGTAGGTCAAAAATCGGCTATTTTTTACGACTGTAAAACAATGACTTGTACAAAATTATAGGGAAACACTTGTAACTTGTCCAAATTCGCCTGTACACTTGTTAATTTTCACTGTGCATTACAAGTCTACACTTGTACTTTTATGAAACGCTTGCAAACTAATTTTTTACAACTCGTATATAAAATCGGCTTGTAACTTGTCACTTGTTGCTTTATGAAATAGGCCCCAGTAATCCCATTAGAATCCGTGATAGTCCAGGAGCCAAGGCCTAAAATAGATAGTAATTTCTGGAGAAAGTTTGAGTTAGATTTTGAAAATTTAGTCCGTCTTGATAGAGAAAATCTTTGTCTGCCATCTCGAAATAGGTGGATACAAAATGACGGATATAAATATGGATTAATTTGCCCACTTTAACTTTTTTTCTCGAATAAGCCGTACATCCTACAGTGAGGATCTGGATCATAAAAACCCAAAGCGATTCTACCCAAATACTATGAATTATCTCCCAGAATAAGGGAGTGAAGGACAGTCGAAAATGGGGCTAATTTTAGGAGGGTCTTCTCCTCCTCCCGCCTAGACTTTTGCCCTTAAAAATCACCTAGCGGCCTCAATATTGGTCTGATTTCAGTCTGGCAAACCTCATTCGATTCAGGGTTAAATGCTTTTCAAAGTTCATATCGAGCATATTTTAGCTGAGACCTTTCCCCATTGACTTACAGCTGAATCAGTCATTTTACATAAAGTTCGTAAAAACGGCCTTTTATTTGGAAATGCCTTTTTTAATGGGAAACGGTTTCAGCTAAAATATGCTCGATATGAACTATGGAAAGTATTTAACCCAGAATCGAATGAGATTTGCCAGAAATTTTAAAAGTGGATTCGAAGGGCCGGGGACACCCTACAAATATACGTTTCATGCATCGAAGAACTTAATCCTAGATTTTTACGGTCGTATGTATATAGCATTTTTTAGTCAAATTACACCTCGTACCTAGGAAAATGAAACCATACACCAATCAAATAAAACTTCTTTTTAAGAAAATTCAATTTTTTTTATTTTTTTCAAACAAACGAAATCTCATTTCAATCAAATGAAACTCTTTGGTCCACCATATTGTTGATCACCGCGACAGACTATACTAACTTCGTCATAAACATAATGATGGAACTGCTGCCACACCGCTTCATTAAATTAATTTGTAGTGACTCTGTATTAACTTGTTTAGCAAAAATCTGAAATAAAAAAAATTTTTTTTTTTCTGGATGGTTCGAAAAAGTTACATTTGATTGAAGTAAGGTTTCATTGGTTTGAAAAAAAAGTTTCATTTGGTTGAAAAGAGTTTCATTTGAAATTTTCATTGAAAATGGTTTCATTTGGTAGGTAGGTAACGAGGTTTCATTTGATTGGAACAAAGTTTCATTTAGTCGGTACGAAGTTTCATCTGATAGAAAAAAGGTTTCATTTGACTGAAAATTGCTATATATATATTTTTATATATTTATAGGGTGTATTTCCAGATGATAACTCCCGTAAAATACGACGTAAAAAATTCGTTCCAACGCAGAAAACTCCGTATTGGCAAAAGACAGGTCTCAAGTTCGTTGGCCAGCCCGATCTCCCCAGAATTTCAGACTCAAATTTACAATTTAGTCGCCCAAAAGATGATACAAAATCGGTGTTTACAAAAAGGTATGTGGGGTGTCACAGTCGAGGTATTTTTCAGCGCTGAGTCGTTTGCAAGAATTCCCAGGCCTCTAAGATTCATAATCTCTATCTCTACTATATTATAAAATCATGACCCCCAGCCTATGAACACATCCTTGTCAATAATTAACCTTTGTGTAATAATATGCAGCGTGTTCACATTAGCCTGTGTACACATATAAATATTACTGTTATATTTTGCGCTGAATCATTTCGACTCGTGCTTTGTTCTTCAATTAATTCTATACGTCTATATTACAATAATACTGTGCCTTAATTATTATGTGAGGAAGGTATGCTGCTCACTCTACTGAAGCACATAGGTTTCTATTATTGAAAATTATAAACCGAAATCCGTTCTTTCGTCTGACGACGTGAGATGTTGAAAACACAGTTACTACATTGGCATTATTACTATTTCATCGTGAATCTCGCAGGTAATCTAAAAGAATAACTGGGATTCGCTTATCTTGTATGTTATTTCAGCAGATACCCAGCTGTTGTACCGGCATCGCTGCCTCTACCAAGTAAATCGTTTTATCATTCCGGCACCGCCTCAATGGTGAATTAGCCCTAATTTAGGCTTCTGTCATTCTTCCGAACACACCCACCCGTCAACGGGCACCACAGCTCGGAGAAAAATAATGTGGAGTGATGCCCCAGGGTTGCCAACTGTACGGAAATTACCGTAAACATACGGTAATTTTTTTGGTGCACGTACGGTGTACGGTAGCAACCTCATTACCGTACGCGAAAATACGGTAAAATGAAAAACCGAAGTAAATACATTATTATAAATCTATTTAACTAACATTTTAGCATTATTTCATGAGATTACGACAGGTTTAGGAGAAGAACAACCCTTGCGTACCACGGTACTTACTATCTAGGTTAAAAAAGAAATAATGCTACTCCAGCCAAAATTTATATTGCACGTACTTGCCTTCCCTCCTTCATCAAATGCACAATCCAAGAGGATTTTTAGCAAAGCAAATCCTATAACATACGAGTCGGCAACACATTGGGACATTTTACGTCTTTAGTTGCAGACTCGTATGTCTTGCAGACTCGTATGCAAGCTCTAAGAGCCACTCAGCTGATCCGGACCCTGGGCATCGTCAAGTAAATGTCCTAAAGAGGCTACATACGAAATTACAGCTTCCTAGAGTGTAAAATATAGAAATTACCTATTAAAATGATTTAACCACCGCTTCACAAATCGAACCGTTCTCGCAATATTCGGATCACCTGCTATGAATGAAATCATCGAAACACCAGCTCAATGAAATCATCAAAAATTAACTCGCGGTTGCATGTTCACAACATCAATTATTGAAAATGATCACCTGAGTGTACACAATTATTCAAATAACCATGCTCATAACTCAGCTTGTTGGCCACGCACTTCGCAGTAGTTAACATAATAATATGGTTGGATAAATCGAGAGCTTTCGAACAAATGGTCAACGAATTTTGTGGGATGAAAAACGACGAAGTACCATTTCCCTAGCAACGACTCGGTTGTAAGCGGAAATCATCAGAATATTTTCGTGAGCAATTTTCGTTACGTGTTTTTAGTTTAAGTGCCATAGCAACGACATAAAATGTCAAAAACAAAGCGGGAATTGAAGTAAGCGCACTCTACTCATTGTCATTTGAAGATCATTTCGACCAGTAGCATGCGAACATGCTAGATTTTTTAGATCATGCTAGATGCGACTGATGATGATTTTAGTGGTTTCCACTACAGTCAATTCATAATTATAAAATTTGGTTTCATGTTATATAAATTGTTTACTTTTTCCAATAAAATTATTCCTTCGTATCGTGACCTGTGAATGTGTCTTTTCATTTCAACGTAGTGATAAGTTTTTTATATACAGTATGTACACGACGATGATATTTGTGTATACTTCCAATTTCACCGGTTTACAATCAAAGCCTGGACAGTCAGTAAAACCCTAGCTTGAGAAATCAAGAGAAGATGAATTTATTTTTCTAGTAACTTATCAAGTTTAGATTGAAGTTTTATTGAAGTATTTTCGGTTTTGCCAGTTCATTAAATAAACGGACGGTAGACCTACGGTTCTACAGCCAGATCATTTAATAATGATTAATTTTACACATTAGTTCATTATGGTTACTTAGCAATATTAGTTTATAACTGAGCGTAATAAATCAGCTTTCCTTGACGCTACAGAGGCTTAGGGATTATGAGATGCTGTGATAAAATGAGAGCATTTCAAAAAGTGGCTAACGATTTTCCTGCTATGAAAACTAAGGGAGTTACACTTCCCTAGTAACGCATCGGTTGTACGTGAAAATCAATAGAAAACCCCACCTGGCGTGACGCTCGTGACGTGACGAAAACAAATGGAAACGTCCTGTTAATCATTATTCAATAATAAAGTAAACAAAGTTTTGTCAGTTTTTACTGAATTCATTTGATGAACATCAAAATTTTGTAGAAACTTGTCTACGGTGAAGGTACGTTAAGTTTCAAGGACTGATGTACGAGAATGTACGGTAATTTGAAAGGGACTGACCGTGAGATGGCAACCCTGCGACTCATGATGGGATGTCAGATCATATGCCTGATATTTAAGATCTCCCATGCAAAATTAACCCCCCCTCGCCTCCTCACAACCTTTTTGTAGTCACAGACTCCAATAATCGAGTTATTTATAAAATATGAAAAGTGACACAATGAACTGCGTTACACAGTCTCTCGGGGTTATGCGTAAGTGATTACGTGTGAGTCAGATCAGCTGTGTGAGCGATAAAGCTAACTTCGGTACATCCTAGAGTCGTATTTATATTGTATCTTTGGTTTACAATATCCAAATTTCCGTTTTGTCGACTAGATGATTATTAGGGACTGGAATTCGGATATTTTGCATTATGTTCTTCGTCGTGTATATCGTTTTACTTTTCCGTTTTTAGGGTATCTGAAGGACTTAGCGAGTGTTAAATTGAAATTGAAATAGCATATTTTGGTCGATTTTGGAGATTTATGCATAGTTTGGCCATTTTGTTTGTGAATATTTTCTGCATATTTGATCGAAATTGGGAAATTTCCCTAGTTTTTGATATTACAATCGCCGAATCCTCCACCGAAAAGGGGTCACTGACATTCTTAGGGCATTCACCGTTTCCGTGTACTTGGTAGGGCTGACGGGGAAGTGATGTCCTCTGATGTCGAGAGGTCATTTTCTGCCTTAAAAAGTTGCTCCTCAGGGACAACCTTAGGAGATTTACGGTTGGCAATTTGAAAAAAATCAATTGTGGTCCAGTGCTCTAGTTGCGATATGTATAATATCACTCATTATACTCGTATATGTATATAATGTAAATATTTTGAAACATTAGTATCATGTAAATATCAAGTAGTATTCATCCAATATACGGCATAGCAGAGAAAAAAAGGTGTGCACATTTTCATTCCATTTTCTCTCTTGATCCTTTTCTATCATTTTTTAAGAACGCGATAATAACTGAAACATAATGTATAGACTACCTGTACGTCCCACAGCAGAATTTAGTTCATTTTAGAAATATTTTAAATTTTGTTAACGTATTTTGGCTTGGGGTGCATATTTTGTCCATTTCGAGTGCATGTTTTGGAAAAATATTATGCATATAATTCCAGACCCTAATGATTATACTCCTCTCACTGGGGCTGCTACAATACAACACAATTTTGCTCTACTACAATAGTTGCCAGACCCAGCGGAACGACCTCTTGTGTGGCTTAGATAGGTACCTTCTGACCCACAGAACACAGCATTAATAGTTCTGTGTCCTATTCTGTGTTCTGAATACACTCCTACTAACTACACAGCCACTGACCACATAGCACTCCCTGTACATCCCAGAGTCGTATTTATATTCTATTTTTGATTTACAATATCCAAATTTCCGATTTGTCGACTAGATGATTATCCTCTCGCTGGGGCTGCTACAATACAAACACAATTTTGCTCTACTACAAGTGTTGCCAGACCCAGTGGAACGACCTCTTTTGTGACTTATCAATCGCAGATAAAGCCCAGGCAAAATCTAGGTAACTAGCGGCCTCGGATAACTTTTTGTTGGTTGTTTATCAACTCACATTTACCTGCAAGATACCGCTATCTGCTTGGTATCCTTAATTGAGACTCGTCTCCCTCAGTTAGCGATTTATCTGGTTGATAACGTTTTGTAGAGAAATTATAACGTGTGGTAGCAATAATAATACAGTATATTATAATAATATAAAGTCATAATGTAAAATGAAGTTGACTTAATTGATACAGATTTATCGGACGAGGAAATCGTTCAATTCCTAGAATACGAACGAAGACCATAAACGATTCGTCCACGTCCGGATTTTTTAAATTTACTTGATGATGTCGATTTCACACCCGTTTCCGACTATCGAAAGAAACGACGTTGTTTGTGCTGGAGTTGGTTGAAGGGAAATTAGAATCCTGCAGTGACAGACACAACTCTATATCGCCGATCACAAAAATTCTTACGCTCAGATTCAATGGTCTTGGGTGTGTAGTTGCTAGGTACCTAATAATATACCATAATGGAGCATAAAATGACAATCGAGATCCCTTGGCATCAAAGATGAAACCGAAAGGACAGGACTGTTGTTGTGTTGTGCTATACCTATCTACCTACTTTTTACCCATGGATGTCACAAAGAACTAAAAATACCAGTGTTGTAAGGCTGTTTTTTGGGGAAATCATTGCTGTAGTAGTGGTACCCCTTTTTCCCACAGACGAAGTTATCTGAGTAGTTAGCTATCTGTAGGTAGCTACCTGTGGGCATTAAGTTGATTGATAAACACCCTACAGAATTTGTTCAATAGGTTGCGGTAACCTCTAGATATATCTACCCGAGGTTCGTCTGGAAGTTACCGCTATAATTTTTTTTTTTTTTTGTTTAAAGAAGAAGAATTAGAATTTATTGGCACTTGTTACATAAGCCTCATGGGCTCTCTTAGTTGTAACATAGAGAATTAACTTATTAAATAAATACATTCTTGGGCCTTAAACTAAAACACTGCACTATTAAAATGAAAAATACAAAAAAAAAATTGAATTATACATGAATGGCAATATAAAGAAACTTCTCAGAACAAAACGTATAAATAAAGAAAAAATAAAGAAAAATGAATTAAATAAATATTAACAGTAAAAAGAAAACTAATAAATTCAACTGGGTGGGTGTGGGGATTGCTAATAATATGCGATGGCATTGTGCCGCTCAATAAGACTCCGAAAGGTGGACAGCTCTGTAGCAGACCTACAAACCAGGGGTAGGGAATTCCATACTCTTGAGCCCGAGATCCTCAGAGAATGACCCATAGAGTTGGACATGTGGGGCACCACATTTAAGGCATGAAGCCGCACCGAGCACCCAAAGGTACTCGGGGCTGGGTGTGTCCCCATGTAAAAGCTTGAAAATAAATACACACAACCTTATGTTGAAATGATTGCTCAAGGAAAATCCAACTAGAGCCTCAGCATATGGTGATACATGTTCAAAGCGACTCACATTGTATTAATTGATAAACAGACCCTAAGATAGGTACTGTATGACCCACAGAATTAATAGTTCTGTGTCCTATTCTGTGTTCTGAATACACTCCTACTGACTACACAGCCACTGACCACATAGGACTCACCTAAATTGATCGGCTACTGGTGGGTCCGTTTAGACTCGACTTTTTCCGCCTGTTTCATCGACGCGATGGCGGAAACTGAGCCGAAGAGAACTTTAGCCGTCACCTGGACTTTTCGAGGGGGCTGCGAGGGGGCGCTGCCCCTCCCGACGCCATCGCGGCATCCGCAACTCTCGGGCATCCTGCAAAGCACAATAAAAGTTTTGAACGACATCATAAAATTTCCCTTCGTTCAGGGTAAACCGCTCGTAGATGCAAAAATAAATAAACAGGTGTGCTAAAGACAACACGGGAGAAGTGTAAACTTCTATGACGATTTTCTGCTAAATATAATAAATATAAAATAAATTATGGAAATGATTTTGGTTGCCGAAAAAATCTTGTAAAGACCAATTTCAAAGTATACAAAATTTCAAAATTTTTATTCAAACATTATTAAACTTTTCTTACACATAAACTAGTCACAACATTGTTTCTATATTTTCTGTTTACATTATTATTTTATTCTTTATTCATTAACCGTCAACAATAGTGTTATCAATATTACAATCATCTGACGACTCTAGAAAAGAAATTATTGGCTCATGGTAACTGAAATAAGAGATAAATGTTCATGACTCAATTTTGTGTAGGTAATTTTCTGTTATGGTGCGCGTCTACAATTCGTCTACTAAAAGCAAGATTAACTTCTCAACCAAGTGACAACAAAACAAGCGGCATTGTTTACTATATCCATTTATAACATAAATAAATATAAAACTACGACATGAATAGAAGAACAAGTACGAAAGAAATGCGTGATAAATCGAGAGCTTTCCAACGAGTGGAGAACGATTTTTGTCCGGTGAAAACTAAAGAAGTTTCATTTCCCCAGCAACGGCTTGGTTGTACCTACGTGAAAATCAAAAGAAAAAGTGCAGTCATGCAGCATGAGCCCATGAGCGAATTTTTGAAGAATAAGGCTTAACGTTACTGACGGCCGAATTAAACAGAGCGAGCGAGAGAATCGGAGGACGGAATATTTCACAGAGTAAACTCATCAGTTGTGATTACATTTTTTTTTAAACAAGCATCTACTACCTACGTTTTAAACAGCATGGTTCTAGGATTGGTTATACAGGGATACTTCCATAAGAGTAGTTCAACCTGAATTTGGACAATGTTTCATGCAAATATTACCGATTTTTACAACTAGCGAACGGCATCATTTCGATTTTTGACTGATTTTTCAACTTTGAAATTTTTGAAAACTTGATACATATTCTTATAGGAAATTTTACGCTGATTCCGAATATACCACATGTTAGTATGCTGAAAAAATTATTTCGCACAACAAATCGCAGAAAACAGGCTATTTTGAAATTTTTGACTACATTTTTGAAAATTTCAACCCGAAGATGTAATCCGATCATGCTGGCCAACGAACTTGAACTTTCGTTTTGTGTCCTTAATATTTTAAAATTTGTTTGAAGTTTCTAGCACAATTCTACGGACAGTTATCGTCTGGAATGACACATACATACATATATACATACATACATACATATATACATACATACATAAAAAAATGCGTTAAACTTCAGAATATGATTCAGAATAGCCTGAAACGGATTTCTGCATAAAATTTTTTCAAAAATTCACATTCTACAAATTTTGAGGCGAGAGCAATAGCTTAATTTTCTTCAAAAATTCGCTAACAGCGTGACGGAAAAAAAAAAAACGTGACGGTAAAATCGTATTCACACCCCGCTAAATTTTTCGACGCGGTGCGCCTATAGAAGTTTACACTTCAAAAAAAAAAATAGCATAAAACTGCATCAAAAATGGACTAAAATGTCTAAAGGTAGCGGAAGCATTGTTTTCAGTTTCGGGGGAAAAAATTGTTGGTCTCCAAAATCAAAATTTCCACTCGCATTTTACGTTTTAGACCATTCTGATCAACTTTGGTTCCGTCTGTTTTCACATGTACTATTTACATGGAGATCCCATTTCATTCGTCTATCAAAAGTCACTCCAAGATTTACAAGTTGATCCACCTTCTTAATAGTTGGGAAATTACAGTGATTGTTAGTACATGTATGGATCGTCAGCGTCTCTCCAATCGAGGCTGCGATGTCGGGCTTACAACAGATGTTCATGAAGTTCGATTTTGATGCATTAATAGTCAGCATATTTGAGCTCATCCATCGTCGAATTGTGCTCAGGTCCAACTCTGCCATCTCATGGGCCTCCTGCCAAAATTCCAAATGGCGCGGCGCGATGGATTTCTGGCCGGTTGAATATTCAACCTGGGCGACCGCGCCGCGCCGGCGCCGCTCCATTCGGGTTTCCCCATTCAAGATCGGGTTTTGGAGCGGTAGCCACATTTTGGCGCGTTGGAGCGATCGTGAATGCCCCGCTTTTAGGGATTGTTGGTGAAACCTTATTTCTGAGGGACATTTCATTTGTGAAAACATATTTAAAAGTATTTATATGGATTAATGTTTGGAGTCAATGATCCAAGTTGTTTACTGTTATTAGTTGAATGCGGGTTTTCGCGTTTTTTTTTTTTGCGCAATCTATAGGAAGGATTCTTTTTAGTCCGTAAGAAGTTACAAGTTCGCAACGCATACCTATCCTTTTAAAATTCGGCAGTTAACTCCCCCACCACACAGCACGGAACAATATTCTACCGTGTGGGGAAATTCTAGTCAATTAAGTGGATCTGATCATTCAAATAGTGTTTTACACTTCTTTTTCTTCTGTACTCATTGCCACAAATGTATTCTTGTAATGTTGGAGGAATAAATGTAATTTCATTTCAACCGGCCCTTAGCCAAATATACCTAGGGTTTCCCCATTCACTTGCGCGCCGTGAATTTCTGGCTGGTCAGCCGCACCGCGCCTTTCGGGTTTCCCCATTCACGATCGGGTTTTGGAGCGGTGGCCACATTTTGGCGCGTTGGAGCGATCGTGAATGCCCCGCTTTATACAGGAGGATTTTAATTTCTTATTTTTGATCGAAGAATCAGAATCTGAGCCCATGAAACCCCTACTTGCAAATTTTCAGCTCAAAACTTGAAACAGTTTGGTCTAAAAGCCGATAGAAAGAAAATGATTTGACGATAAAGGTGGACGGCCGCGGCACCAAGACCCCTCTCTCCTTCAGGTGGTTGCAGAAGTAGTCGCTCCCCTATGACGTCATTCAGTATTCTTTACACGGCTGTTTCGGATACCCTCCATATTGTAACTTACTGGAACGCTCTCGTCAATATCATTCAGCTGTTGAAACAAAATAGGTGAAATCACCCATTGGCTTTGTTTCCTCCAATCTATATATAGGTACCTACCTACTAATAATGATCGGTTTTTGTGTGAATAAGGATGACGCATATGTACACGCTCAATACCGATTCGAAAGCGGTTTTATAAATGCAAAATGATCAGCAAGCTATTAAGATGGTTTCTAGCCGTATTAAAATCCCCTCAACCTCAATTCGCCATTATCACCAAAATTATGTGCATTCTAATCACAGGGACGTACCTGTAATGCTTGCATTAGTACCTGTAATGCTTGCATTAGTACCTGTAATGCTTGCGTTAGTACCTGTAATGCTTGCATTACTTTCGAGTACAATTATGTTTTAGGTACCTATATCATTCAGCAAAATTGGAATGATGGTCAATATATTTATGCATAATGTTCAATTGTATAGCATGTCTAAAGTCTTCAACAATCGGCTAATGTATGATGGTATGATAATATGATGGTATTTGGTGAGATGGTCGTTGATAAGATGATGTAGGTATTCAAGGGAAGAATGAATCAGGTTATAAAATACAAACTTCCATCTCTGAACTGGTGCCTTCGGCATGTTTGTCTACGACCCGCAACACAAGCTGGCACTGCGGATCGCATACATAGCGCCTGGGAACAGTCTCACCAGACACATTGAAACACGGTTAGTTTACTAGTAAAGTAACCGTGCATTGAACAAAGTATTGGGGGAAGAGCAGACACGGTGGTCCTCGATCGGATTTGACCTCAAAGTGCTTGCCCTTCAAATTTTCTTTCGAAATATGATTTGGGAATATGTTAGGATTATAATTCAGCAAAAACTGAAATCATGCATTGAGCCGTTTTTTTTTTTAAATTCAGTTTTAAACTTTTTAATTGATACTTTAATTGCCAAAATTCAGAAAAAAATATTATTTATTATTCATGTGTCATTATACAATAGAATCTTCATCTAGTTTCATAGTTCTGATCTATTTTGTGATAAAATGTAATTAAAAAAACCAAAATAACAACATTTTATTGAACAAAATAATGATTATATTTGCATGAAGCTCTTAATAAATGCCTGTGAGTATGTGTGTATTATGTGCGTGTGTGTCTATGTGTACGCATGTGTGTGAGTTTATAATGATTCATTACATAAATTTTAACATAAAATATAAATCTAAGTTGAATAGAAAATACAAATGATGGCATTTCAACAGTTTACATACGAAGAGAATTATATTCGCATACAGCTCTTAATAAACGTTGTCCATATTCAGGATTGATTCGCAATACTTTATATTTGGCCCACGTCGCAGAAAAATCATGATGAACGGCCTCCATAGCCTGTTCACTGTAAAAGCCGAGGCCATTTCCGTGTTTGGTACAAAATTCTTCCACATGAAAGAAAACCGTGTGAACTTTTGGAGTGACTGGAATATCCAAAGATAAATATGTTGCTTTGAATTCATTGATGTATTCAATGAATTTTGGATCCAGCCTGACTGAGAAAGATGCTTTGACAACTCCATAGAACTTCTGGAAGGCATCATTGTATTTTAAACAACCTACGCTCCAGTTTGAGCAACGCAACAAATCAAGTTTCTATAGCAAAATGCGGCAACTATTTCCTTTGAACGAAGGGCTCCCTTGGATCATTTCACGCTGAACACTACAGCGCTCTGACCAAAGAAGAGCTTCGGCTTCAAATTCTTTGGACATGTGAGAGAACAAGGTGTTACCCATGGGAAACAGTTCATACAGTTTTCTTTCATGTGGAAGGATTTTGTACCAAACACGGAAATGGCCTCGGCTTTTACAGTGAACAGGCTATGAAGGCCGTGCATCATGATTTTTCTGCGACGTGGGCCAAATATAAAGTATCACGAATCAATCCTGAATATGGACAACGTTTATTAAGAGCTTTATGCGGATATAATTCTCTGCATTTGTAAACTGTTGAAATGCCATTATTTTTATTTTCTATTCAATTTAGATATATATTTTATGTTAAAATTTATATAATGAATCATTATAAACTCACACACATGCGTACACATAGACACACACGCACATACTACACGCATACTCACAGGCATTTATTAAGAGCTTCATGCAAATATAATCATTATTTTGTTCAATAAGATGTTTTTGTTTTTCTAATTATATTTGATCACAAAATAGGTCAGAACTACGAAACTAGATGAAGATTCTATTGTATAATGACACATGAATAATAAATAATATTTTTTTCTGAATTTTGGCGATTATAGCGTGTTTTCATGAATAAAGTATCAATTAAAAAGTTAAAAACTGAATTTAAAAAAAAAAACGGTTCAATGCTTGATTTCAGTTTTTGCTGAATTATAATCCTAACGTATTTCCAAATCATATTTCGAAAGAAAATTTGAAGAGCAAGCACTTTGAGGTCAAATCCGATCGAGGACCACCGTGCAGAGAGTGTAGCTTCAACGGGAATTACCAGCGAAGAATTTTATTATCATTTAATAACGATTAACAAGCGTTTCCTTTTTTTTTTTTTTTTTTGACATGGATATCTCATCTCATGATCCCTAAGCCATTGGTAGGGTCAAGGAAAGCTGATTTATTACGCAAAGTTATAAAATAATATTGCTAACTAACCATAATATAATGAACTAATATTGTGAAAAGAAGGCACTAGGTACTATTATCTAGTAGGTACTTGTAAGCAGTAGGTACTAGACGACTCTGATCAGCTGATGGGCTCCTAAAGCTGATGATTTCTATCGTATTTAATCTCTGAAGCTGAAATTATGAGACGATTGAAATGACTGGCTCATTCTTACTCAGCTGAGTGAGCTAAATTGTCTCCTGTTCATCCTAGGAAGTTGAGATTTAATAGGGATGCTCTCTTGGACACGATTGAATTTATTGGGTCTTTTCTTATCAGCTGATTGAGCTAATTTAATGGAGACATTATGACATGGATATTTATCACCTGTCATGGGTCATTTCGCATCTGTCATTGTCATCTGGATTTGCAACAAGCAATTGGGAACTACTGAGGAAATTTGGGAACATTTGAACGGAAAATTCCAGTTTCATACACAAAATGAAAATGACTCGTCTTTTACGGATACCTAGCACTTACAGTTGGGAAAATCAAGATTTGGTGAAGATTAGACTTCACAATAGGTCTCTTTGAATTAGGGGTTTTATTGCCACCTCCCAAATTTTCTCAAATTCTTCCTAGACCCCCCCCCCTTAATCCACCGGGCATAACGAAGCCTCTGGGTGTAAGCCCGTTCTGGATGCATACTGTGTTCTACCTCTGATCTTCCCGTGATCTACCTCTGATCTTCTCGTGATCTACCTCTAGATCACTAACGGTGGGCCGTCGCGCTCGAGGGATTTCCTACGAGTTCGTAAAACATTAAGCTACCAGAATGGATTAAAAAAGTCCAGTCATGCAGCATGACCCCATGAGCGAATTTTTGAAGAAATCTTCGACATTTCAGTCGCTATTGATCGTGTAGAGAAATTTTAGTTTATGATTTTGATAGACAAACATGGAATCAAATTATTAAAAATAATTAGGAGGTACTCATACTTTATTATTATTAAACTAATCTTGTACATTTAAAGACAAATGTAGGTAAGTATTCATAGATTTCGATGTCCAATGTGGTCAGTATTGAAGGCAGTTGAAATCTTAACAGTATGTGATCAGTTGTGATTGATCAGTTGATTACATTTTTTTTTTTAAACAAGCACCTACAACCTACGTTATAAACAGCATGGTTGCAGGATTGGTTATACAAGGATACTTCCATAAGAGTAGTTCAACCTGAATTTGGACAATTTTTCATGCAAATATTACCGATTTTTACAACTAACGAACGGCATTTTTTTCGATTTTTGACTGATTTTTTAACTTTGAAAATTTTAAAAACTTGATACATATTCTTATAGGAAATTTTACGCTGAATCCGAATATACCACATGTTAGTATGCTGAAAAAATTATTTCGCACAACAAATCGCAAAAAACAGGCTATTTTGAAATTTTTGACTACATTTTCGAAAATTTCAACCCGAAGATGTAATCCGATCATGCTGGCCAACGAACTTGAACTTTCGTTTTGTGTCCTTAACATTTTAAAATTTGTTTGAAGTTTCTAGCACAATTCTACGGACAGTTATCGTCTGGAATGACACATACATACATACATATATACATACATACATATATACATACATACATATATACATACATACATACATACATTAAAAAATGCGTTAAACTTCAGAATATGATTCAGAATAGCCTAAAACGGATTTCTGCATAAAATTTTTTCAAAAATTCACATTCTACAAATTTTGAGGCGAGAGCAATAGCTTAATTTTCTTCAAAAATTCGCTAAAAGTCCAGTCATGCAGCATGACCCCATGAGCGAATTTTTGAAGAAATCTTCGACATTTCAGTCGCTATTGATCGTGTAGAGAAATTTTAGTTCATGATTTTGATAGACAAACATGGAATCAAATTATTAAAAATAATTAGGAGGTACTCATACTTTATTATTATTAAACTAATCTTGTAGATTTAAAGACAAATGTAGGTAAATATTCATAGATTTCGATGTCCAATGTGGTCAGTATTGAAGGCCGAGTGGAGGGAGGCCTTGATATTAAAGTTACTGACGGCCGAGCGGAGCGAGGCCTTGGGTCTGCGTGCTAGTACGTACATAAATAGAACTTCTTCATAATTTCATGGCTGATATTTTCTAAGCCACAGTCAGTATTAAAGCTAAATCAAGTCCTAAAACAGTTGAGCGTGAAAAACATTAAAGAGAGCGACCGACAGAATCGGAGGATGGAATATTTCACAGAGTAAACTCATCAGTTGTGATTACTTTTTTTTTTTTTTTTTTTTTTTAAACAAGCACCTACTACCTATGTTTTAAACAGCACGGTTCTAGGATTGGTTATACAGGGATACTTCCATAAGAGTAGTTCAATCTGAATTTGGACAATGTTTCATGCAAATATTACCGATTTTTACAACTAGCGAACGGCATTATTTCAATTTTTGACTGATTTTTCAACTTTGAAATTTTTGAAAACTTGATACATATTCTTATAGGAACTTTTACGCTGATTCCGAATATACCACATGTTAGTATGTGGTATATGTGGTATATATATATATATATATATATATATATATATATATATATATATATATATATATATATATATGTATGTGTCATTCCAGACGATAACTCTCGATAGAATTGAGATAAAAACTTCGTTCTTTCGCCAAAAAATCAAGCATTTCAAAAGAAAGGATGAGTTCGTTGGACAACACTTTTTGAGCACATTAAATTTGTCAAATTTCAAAAAATGTACTCAAAAAATCTCTAAAAATGGCTAAAAACGGCTAAAAATCGTTCAATTTATATTTTTTGGTAGAATATTGCTCAAATAAAGTCTATTAACTATAAAATAGAACATCCAAAAATGTATGTACACAATTATACTGAAAAATGTACTTAAAATAAATCAAAATTTGCTAAAAAATCGATAAAAACTGCAAAAAAGCTAAAAATTCAGAACCTCTATTTGAATAGCAGGTCAATATTTAGAATACGTTTTTTGCCATAAAATTAATGGTGAACGATTTCCTTGCTCTCAAAAAGCTCAAATTTCAAAACAATTCAACATTATACAATACGATAATTTACGAAAATTCGCTCATACGATCATGCTGCATGAATGGAACTTTTTTATATCAGCGTTCAAAACTCTGGTTCCGTAAAACAATGGTCTTCTTTAACCATAAATTCGTTCAATGATCTGTCTGTCGTTGGAGCCCTCTGCCTCTACCTCTAATCTTCCCGTGATCTACCTCTGATCTTTTCGTGATCTACCTCTAGATCACGGAAGGTGGGCCGTAACGCTCGAGGGATTTCACGGATCCGGTGGAAACAGGACGGGGGTCAGTCACCTTCGTGACACGGTTCATGGAGTGACCCACCGCCTTCCTACCGCGTCCGAAAAAACGACCCGGCCGGTCACAAAGCTGTTGGGTCAGAAATCATTCATCCTCATCAACTCCCACTCAGAGCCTTTTAGGGCCTGTTTATCAATTATCTATAGCATTGGCCGATTTAATTAAAGCTTTTACCAAATGAGTTAAAACCTTTTTTTCAAAATAATTCACCCTTTTCCCAAAATAATTAAACCTTTTCCTAATACAATTCAACTTTTTTCCCAAAATAATTAAACCTTTTCCGGAAACAATTAAACCTCTTGCGAGAAAGTATGACGTATGTATAGATACGAATTTCGAAAAAGTTTAATAATTAGGAACTACAGAAAAACTTGAAGAAAAAAGCCACAGTTCCTTTGAGCCTGACGGCTAAAATTAAAAAACATGAATATGCTTTAGCCGTACACGACTCACTCCTCGTTGATTCTCTGAACCCGACCCCCCATCGGCCTCTGAACTCTGTTTATCATTCTGCCATCAATCCTAAAACATGGAATCATGTTTTAGCTCCTCGCTCTCACTTTATTATAGAAATGATCACGACCATTGAGCTCTTGTGAGATGATGATCTCCTAATAGATACTCGCGAGTAAACATTCACTTTATTATAGAAATGATCACGACGATTGAGCTCTTGTGAGATGATGATCTCCTAATAGAAACTCGCGAGTAAACATTCACTTTATTATAGAAAGAGGCTAAAGAGGCTACATACGAAATTACAGCTTCCTATAGTGTAAAGTGTAGAAATTACCTATTAAAATAATTTAACCACCGCTTCACAAATCTAACCGTTCTCACATAATCGAAACACCAGCTCAATGAAATCATCAGAAATTAACAAGCGGTTGCAATCATGATCACAATATCAATAATTGAGAATGATCACCTGTGTGTAAACAATTATTCATATAACCATGCTCATAACTCAGCTTGTTGGCCACGCACTTCGCAGTAGTTAATATAGTATGGTTGGATAAATCGAGAGCTTTCGAACGAATGGTCAACGAATTTTGTGGGATGAAAAACGACGAAGTATCATATCCCTAGCAACGACTCGGTTGTAAGAGGAAATCATCACAATTATTGGCGCTACTTTCGTTGCACTCTCGTGGGACATTTTTCGGTAGTTAGGTCACGGCTAAAGCATATTCATGCTAAAAGCATGGTGTACAATGTACGGGTCAGTGAATAGTGCACCTAATCCCCCCCCCCCCTCCCCTCCCTCACAATTTGTTGGTTTACATTTCAAGGTAAGTAGATACCAAAAATCGAATCAAAGCAATATATATATGTATATATATATATATATATATATATATATATATATATATATATATATATATATATATATATATATATATATATATATATTATAATGAATCACGGCACTTAGATTGGTTTCCAGAATAGAACTGAACTTTTTATTTGACAACCTATAAACTAATCAATCTATTATAAACATTGTGACGGTCTCTAAGTGTCCGTCACCACACCATCCTCCCCCACTTCTTTCTGTTTGATATAGGCAGTCAGTTTGTCTGAATGTACCACTCTCTTCTTCCCACTAGGCAGCTTTACTCTAAACACCACATCAGATAGCCTCTTCAGCACTCTGCAAGGCCCCACCCAGGGACTCTGTAACTTGGGGCATATTCCAACCCTTCGCCTTGGCATGTAGTACCAGACGTCGTCTCCAACCTTGAGTTGTGGGACTGTTGCACGCACATCGTACCTCCGCTTGCATTCCTCTGCAGCAATTAGCAGTTTTCTTCTAGCTATTTCATGAGCCTCTTGCAACTGAGTATTCAGGAAGCTTGCATACTCGGTTCGGGTCTTGAACCCCGGAGCTGGTTCTGTGAGCAGATGCACTGGTAGGACCAATTCTCGTCCTAGTGTCATTGCTGCTGGTGATAGCCCAGTGGCAGTGTGTACAGTGCCACGGTATGCCAAGAGCACAGAGGAGAGGCACAGGTCCCAGTCTTTCTGGTGGTCATCCACTACTTTCGATAGCATCTGCCACAATGTTCGATTAAACCGTTCCACCTGCCCATCACTCTGTGGTCTCATTGGGCTGGTACGTGTTTTGCTTATTCCCAATACTGTCAGCATCTCCTTGAACACGTCCGCTTCAAAAGTCGTCCCCTGATCTGTATGAAGTTCCCTTGGTATGCCAAACCTCGAGAAAACACAATCCACTAACCCTCTTGCAACTGTGGTTGCTTGAATGTCAGGAACCGGAAATGCTTCTGGCCATTTTGTAAATGGATCAATCGCAACCACTACATGGCGATTCCCCCTCTGAGTTACCGGTAATGGTCCAATCGTATCCACACAAATTCGTTCAAAGGGTGATCCAGTTACATAGATTTGCATAGGCGCTTTAGCATTGGGCTTCCCCCTTCCTCTTCTACCACAAACTTCACAAGTTGCACAAATCATTCTCACATCCTTCGTCATCCCTGGCCAATAGTATCGTAGTCGAGCTTCATTCAGCGTCCGCCTCCTTCCGAAATGTCCAAAGTCATGAGCCCTCTTCAAGACATCGTAACGTCTTTCCTTTGGCACTACAACCTGTTCTCTCACCTTTGTGCCAGTATTATTCTCCCATTTTCGAACCAATAAGCCGTTCGACAATGCCAGGGTGTCAAGCATTGCCCATAGCCCCTTGGTCACAGTGCCACAGCTTACTACCTCCTGCCATGTCGGCTTTCTACAATTTTCAACCCACTTGTAAACTGGCCCAATGTCTACATCATTCTTCTGCTGAGTCTGCCAGTTTTCATCCCACATGACTTGACTCAACCGAATCTCTTCATCTTTGTCTTTATCTTCTTGACGTTGGCAATATCTGCAGCCAGCATCAGCACAAGGTCTCCGCGATAGTGCGTCTGCATTTTGGTGCTGCTGACCAGGCCTGTGGTAAACTTTGAAGTTGTAAGGAGCTATAATGTTCGACCACCTCGCTAGTTGACCATCAGGTTCTCGGAAATTTTGCAACCACTGAAGAGATGCGTGATCAGTACGAACGATGAAAGGTTCTCCACTAGACAACCCAAAGGAGTCAAAATGGCGTAAGGCATTCACAAGGCCCAAAAGCTCTTTCCTCGTCACGCAGTAGTTCCTCTCAGCTTTTGAAAGGCATTTACTATAGTAGGCCAGTACAACTTCTCGTCCATCTTGAATTTGGGACAACACAGCTCCCAAGGCCTTGTCACTGGCATCTGTGTCTAGCACAAATTTTGCCCCAGGAACAGGATGACCCAATACCGGTGGTTGAGTGAGAGCAGCCTTGATGTCAGCAAATGCAAGGTCAGCGTCGGTATCCCATTTAAAGTCTGTCTTAAGATTCTGCAAGGCATACAATGCGGTCGCCCTCTTCGCGAACTGGGGAATGAATGTGCGATAGTAAGAGCACAATGACAAAAATGATTGCAGTTCTTTCACCGAGGTGGGTTGGGGCCACTGTAAAACACGCTTTGTTGTCCCTGGATCAGTGGTGATCCCATCCTTCGACACAACCACCCCAAGGTACCCTACTTCTCTCTGAAATAACTTGCATTTCTTAGGGTTCAGTTTAATGCCTGCCTCCCTGATCACTTTGAAGACTCTTCTCAACCAAATCACATGGTCTTCAAACGTGCCATTGTCCACCAGTACATCATCAAGGTAAACCTTGACCCTGCCAGCACGGATTTCATTGCGCAGGATTCCACCCATGGCCCTCTGAAAAGTACTAGGAGCATTGCACAGCCCGAAAGGCATTACTTTAAACTGCCATAGGCCTCTTGGGGTACAAAATGCGGTTTTCTCCTTGTCCTGAGGCATCATTGGCACCTGCCAATATCCACTTTGCAGGTCTAGAGTTGAAAACCATGAGCTGCCTTCTAACGCCCCAACCAAATCTGAAATCCTAGGCATGGGATGAGAATCTCTTTTTGTCACTGAATTTAGCTTCCGGTAATCAATGCAAAATCGGGTGCTTCCGTCTTTTTTATTGACAAGGACAATAGGGCTAGCCCACGGACTACTGGAGGGTTCAATGACTCCATTCGTTTCCATCTCAGTGACCATCTTATCCACCTCTTCCAACCGATGGGGTGGAATTCTTCTTGGAGACTGTCGAATAGGAGCACTGGTGCCTACATCAATGACGTGTGCAAAATCTTTGACTCTCCCAATGTCTGCACT
The DNA here is from genome assembly GCA_030762985.1 of Adelphocoris suturalis. Classification (NCBI taxonomy): domain Eukaryota; kingdom Metazoa; phylum Arthropoda; class Insecta; order Hemiptera; family Miridae; genus Adelphocoris; species Adelphocoris suturalis. The sequence goes on along the minus strand of CM061049.1, from coordinate 16,175,598 downwards.
ATTCCTTGCAAAGATATCCCCAAAATCATTGAATAGTTCAACCACTAACTTCATCTGCTCTGTTGAAAGCTGTTGCATAGCTTCCTCCTGTAGTACTTGAAGGTGTGGTACACAATCTCCATCTGAAGCCCTGCCATGAATGGCCCTATCCACCTCTAACAACTCTTGAAAATCTTCACTGCTATCATCAGTCACTTCTGCTACTGCTGCCTCCCACTCCTTGACCGCCTTCACCTCCTGCCCACCAATCATGACTGCCTGGTTTGACAGATCAATCAAACAGTTCTGCCCAATCAGGAAATCCAAACCTAGGATGCATTCATCCTGAATACAGGCTACCAGAACGTTTTGAGTTCGGCTTATGCCATTACCAAAGTCTAACAACACAGTGGCCTCCCCTTTTACTGGTAGTCGTTCTCCAGAGATTGAACGAATGTATGCTGGTCTAGTGTCATTCATCTTCATTCCACTGTGATTCAGGATCTCAAGGCTCATTATTGTCCGGGTTGCTCCAGTATCTACTATGAAATCACAAGCTACTCCATTTACACTACCCCGTAACACGAGTGACGGAGTTGGAGTGACACGATAAGTCAGAACATCATCTTCCATAGTTGTTTGGGTAGCAAAACTTCTTCTATGAGCCTCATGCTGAACGGTCTGGCTTAGGCTCTTCAGTCTGACCGTCTTACATTTCCCGATTGCCTCCTAGGCCGCTCTGGACAACTATACGCTATGTGGCCTTGCTTGTTACAACGCCAGCAAACAATTTCTGGCCTCCGATTCCCCCTGGGGTACTGCCGCCTCATGCTCAAACCCTGCAACCCTGGGGCTTCTTCTCTAGCTACCAGAAACTCGTCTAGGACCTCAGCTTGTCGCACTCTTACTCTCTCTGGTCGAGCAATTTGCAACACTGCCTCCATTCGAACTGCCTCCTGAAGTGCTTGAGCCATTGTTTTGGGACTTGCACCCAGCACTAGCTCACATAGACGAGGATCCTTGAGGCCTCTAGCAAAATGGAATATAGCAGTGTCTTCGGCAGCCCCTCCCCTCGCATCAGGCCATTCTCGCAGGGGTGGTTGTGTCGAAGGATGGGATCACCACTGATCCAGGGACAACAAAGCGTGTTTTACAGTGGCCCCAACCCACCTCGGTGAAAGAACTGCAATCATTTTTTAGGGTTCAGTTTAATACCTGCCTCCCTGATCACTTTGAAGACTCTTCTCAACCAAATCACATGGTCTTCAAACGTGCCATTGTCCACCAGTACATCATCAAGGTAAACCTTGACCCTGCCAGCACGGATTTCATTGCGCAGGATTCCGTCGTCAGAAATGACATGAGACAAAATGAATTCAGTTAATGATACAAGCAACCCAGCTATGAATATAGCAGTGTCTTCGGCAGCCCCTCCCCTCGCATCAGGCCATGCTCGCCTTGCTAGATCTTTGATGACCTGATGGAATGCCCTCACATCTTCATCCACTCCCTGCGACCTAGTCTGTAGCAAAGCTAGATTACGAGTTGACTGATGTCTGCTCCCAAATCGTACCTCAAGTGCCTCAACCAGATCACTATAACTCATGTCAGCCTCCATTTCTGTCAATAAAGTCAGTGCATGGCCTTTCAGTGAAGCTCCCAACATTGCTGCCTTCTGGCTGTCATCCCAGTGCTCTTTCCGAGCAATTAGTTCGAATTGTGCGCGATAAGGTTCCCATTCTTCTCTGCCATCGTAAGTCTGAGGTTTTATTCTCAAACTAACCGATGGTTGAGGCAGCGGAGTGTGTTGTTCCTCCAGTACCATTGCTGGCATGTTAAGCATGAGAGCAGACAGCTTTTCATTTATGTCAGCTAATTCACCTTGCAACACAGTTTGCATCTCCGCTCTACATAAATTAAGAATCTCACTTGGCTGCATAGTTGAATGGGACCCTTCAATAGCTTCTTGTCCACCGTCACCTTGCCTCTCTTCTTCCTCTTCAGGCGTCACCCCCCGACGTCGTGAGCGTGTAGTCATTTCTGACACCAAATATAATGAATCACGGCACTTAGATTGGTTTCCAGAATAGAACTGAACTTTTTATTTGACAACCTATAAACTAATCAATCTATTATAAACATTGTGACGGTCTCTAAGTGTCCGTCACCACAATATCAAGGTGTTGAGGTTCTCGAGGGTTGGTCAATAAATCGGGTCTTTTCTGTTATATCCCCGCATTTACAAACTATTTTCTATAGAATGGGGATTGATCGGATTGATGATCCCCCAATCATTTTTACGTCCACTGTGGTAAAATAGATCAGAATGCTGTGTTTAGGTTGGTGGTCTGGATGCTGGCAAGCTCGCATCTCAAAAATACATAACATCAAGTAGTCAATCCCTTAGTAAAAATACAGATTAGTTGGACATACATGTCAGAATGAATGAATAGTAGAGAATTAAAGGAAATATGCGGGGTTATAACAGAAAAATCCCAATAAATCAGGTTTTTTTTACTTACGCCGACGTTTCGTCCAATTTATTAGACATATTCAGGGCTGAGGGATGTTATTGTCCTATTTCATTCTATATTGCAGATCATGTTTGTAGCATTGAGTTATTTACTAAGCAATGTGTGAAAAAACTATGGCAACAAAACTGTCATACGACCTGGTAGGTGTTTATCAGTAGCTATGCATTGTAAATAGCTATGCTGAAACACTGGTTACCATCAACTAGGAAGCACAAACAACAACAATTGAGTATACTACTGACTTGGGATCCCAAGATTTTTTATTTATTATTTTTATTATTTCATTTATTTATTATTATTATTTTATATATATATATATTTTTTTTTTTAAATTCGTTTTCTGGAATCTAGGTATTTCGAAAAGTAAACCAACAAATTTCGAGGCGGTGAAAAACACTTTTTTTTAAAACATTGAATCATGTTTTAGCGATGGATCCCCCGCCGAAAAGTGAGACTATAAAGCAAGATGAAAGTAGCGCCAATAATTGTGATGATTTCCGCTTACAACCGAGTCGTTGCTAGGGATATGATACTTCGTCGTTTTTCATCCCACAAAATTCGTTGACCATTCGTTCGAAAGCTCTCGATTTATCCAACCATACTATATTAACTACTGCGAAGTGCGTGGCCAACAAGCTGAGTTATGAGCATGGTTATATGAATAATTGTTTACACACAGGTCATCATTCTCAATTATTGATATTGTGAACATGATTGCAACCGCTTGTTAATTTCTGATGATTTCATTGAGCTGGTGTTTCGATTATGTGATTCATAGCAGGTGACCCGAATATTGCGAGAACGGTTTGATTTGTGAAGCGGTGGTTAAATCATTTTAATTGGTAATTTCTATACTTTACACTATAGGAAGCTGTAATTTCGTATGTAGCCTCTTTAGCCTCTTTCTATAATAAAGTGAATGTTTACTCGCGAGTTTCTATTAGGAGATCATCATCTCACAAGAGCTCAATCGTCGTGATCATTTCTATAATAAAGTGAGAGCGAGGAGCTAAAACATGATTCCATGTCATTATTGTAAACTATTTACCATAACCAGAGCAACTGTACAGAAACCTAGAAACTCAGGAACAATATTAATTTGACTTACTAATTAATATTAGTAAGTATATACTATTTTTTCTGTTGTGCCATTTCTCAGTTTTTCAAGTTAAATATTTCCCTTATTTAGCGGTATAAAAAGGATATTTCTTGTGCAATGTTATAATAAAATACCTACCCACCTCTTCCTGATGATGCCTGTAAAGTGGTGAAATATGATATTGTAGTTAAATTTTAATCGTGGAATAGAATTCGTTCTCACTACCTATGAAAAGTTTATGAGTTAACTTATTGCAATAAAAGTTTCAACAAAATTAGGAGTTTGGTCGCCTCTGGGCTACAATGCGACGCAGCACAAGGCCCTTGAATTCACGGGTTAGAAATGGGTGACGTTTTATGAGGTCTGAAAGGGTTTCCCTTAGCTATTTTACAAGACTGTCTCTTGGATCTCAATTACGAAGCTCTAATTAAGACGTTTTTAATTACTGCGTCACTTCTCCAAGTCTTTCTTATAACATCCTTTCATTAACACTACCAGAGCAGCAAAAGATCCTCCTCCTCTACCTTTCCCTTCTGAACGGTGTAGTTAATCAGCGAATTTTTGCAGAAAATGAAGCTATTGCATTGGTTCCGAAAATTTTAAAACACAAATTTTAGAAAAATTTCTTCTTTGAAATCCGTGAATATACAGGGTGATTCCCTCGCAGATGCAAAAAAAAAAAAAATTTGGGTGAAACTACATCAAAAATGGAGTAAAAAGCCGCCAACCGCATATTTTTATCTCAATCCGTACTCGAAATATGATTTTTTAGGAATACCGTGTTTTTTCATTTTAAACTCGGTTTCTACACTGTGCCTCATTTAATTTTAACTTTCAACCTCATTTTCGGAATCAGCATTAAATTTACTATAAGAATAGTGTACTTGGGTTCTTTAAAAGTACCATCCGAAGACCCTCACATCAGCTCAAACATTGACGATTTTGAAAAAATAATATTTCTGAAAATCTTTAAAACTGTACTACTCTTTTAAAAAGAATCCTGGAAACTGGCAAATCTCATGATAACTGCTTCATCTAATATGCTTTCCAACGGTATCATCAATTTTACTTTTATTTTGTTATTTAGGGGATAAAATAATGTTTTAATGTTAAAAAATATGGGTTTTTCAATGAAATTGTTGGTTTTCTCGAAAGATGACCCTCCATGAACCAACGAGTATGGGGTCGGTTTCTATGTATTTTTTCTCGCTGGATCGAATGGAAACTCTTGCAGATCTCTCAACTACGTTATAATCGAGTTTTACACTTTAATTAACTAGTTTTACCCCATAACACACATACATTTAATCGTAACAAACAAATTTAACATTTGCGATTTTAAGTGTAAAACTCGGTTATAACGGAGTTGGAGAGATCTACAAATGTTACCATTCGATACAGCGTGAAAAAATGCATAGAAACCGACCCCATACTCGTAGGTTCATGGAGGGTCATCTTTCGAGAAAACCAACAATTTCATTGAAAAACCCACATTTTTTAACATTAAAACATTATTTTCTCCACTAAATAACAAAATAAAAGTAAACTTGATTATACCGTTGGAAAGAGTATTAAACGAAGCAGTTTTCATGAGATTGACCGGTTTCCAGGATTCGTTTTGGAAGTGTAGTAAAGTTTTAAAGATTTTCAGAAATATTCTTTTTTCAAAATCGTCAATGTTTGAGCTGATGTGAGGGCCTTTGGATGGTACTTTTTAAGAACCCAAGTACACTATTCTTATAGTAAATTTAATGCTGATTCCGAAAATATGGTCAAAAGTTAACAATAAATGAAGTAAAGTGGAGAAATTTGAGTTTAAAAGGAAAAAAACACGGTTTTCCTGAAAAAACCTTTAAAAAATCATATCTCGAAAACGGATTGAGATAAAAATATGCAGTTGGCGGCATTTTACTCCATTTTTGATGTAGTTTCACCCAAATTTTTTTTTTTTTGCATCCGCGAGGGAATCACCCTGTATATTAGAGTGCCCACTATTTTGAGAAAGGTGGAATTTTGATTACCTCCACCCTAAATTAGGTTTAAAATGTCGAAAAAAGACCCCTGAATTTTTTCAGATTTTTTGCACGATTTTGGTTTTTGAAATACGCTTTTTTTGCCAATATCAGACTTTTGAATATAACTTTTTCAAACTTCTTTGTAAAATTGTGAAACTTTGTATACTTACGTTTTTGAGGTCGCTGAACTCGAATATGCAGTCAAAACAAGTCGACAGCAACAACTTTTGATAGTTCGGAATCTCAAAATCGTCAAAATCATGTCATAAAAATGACAATTTTTCAAAATTCATAGTAAAATTAAGAAAATTTGTAATTTTACTTATTCCTGTTAGAATGTTGATTTGTGATTCTATGCATTCCTGTTCTTTGACAGCAAATTCGAGTTCAGCGACTCAAAAAACATAAGAATACGAATTTTCATAATTTTACAATAAATTTTCAAAAATTGTCATTTTTTTAATATGATTTTGACGATTTTGAGATTCCAAACTGTCAAAAGTTGTTGCTGTCGACTTGTTTTGACTGCATATTCGAGTTCAGCGACCCCAAAAACGTAAGTATACGAAGTTTCACAATTTTCAAAGAGGTTTGTAAAAGTTATATTCAAAAGTCTGATATTGGCAAAAAAAGCGTATTTCAAAAACGAAAATCGAGCTACCGGCGTAGGTTTTTGTTATGCAAAAAATCTGAAAAAATTCAGGGGTCTTTTTTTGACATTTTAAACCAAATTTCGAGAGGAGGTCATCAAAATTCCACCTTTATCAGAATAGCGGGCAGCCTAATATATATATATATATATATATATATATATATATATATATATATATACATATATATATATATATATATATATATATATGTGTGTGTGTGTGTGTGCGTGCGTGTGTGTGTGTGTGTGTGTGTGTGTGTGTGTGTGTGTGCGTGCGTGTGTGTGTGTGTGCGTGCGCGTATGTGTGTGTGTGTGGCCTTCCGAACGATAACTTTTCTTAGGATTGAGATAAAAATTCCGTTCTTGCGCCAAAAAAATCATCCTTTCCAAACGAAAGGATGAGTTCGTTGGCCAAAATTGTTTGAGCACATTAAGTTAGCCAAATTTCAAAAAAGTGCTCAAAAAATCACTAATAATAGCTAAAAATCGGTATATTTGTTTTTGTTTTTAGCACCATTTTAATCAAAGTGGTTAAATGACTGTGAAATAGAACATTAAAATCTCTGTAGAAATTTATGATGAAAAATGTACTCAAATTTCAATAATATTTTCCAAAAATAGATAAGAATTGCAAGAAGTTAAACAATCCTAGGAGACCTTCTAGGACCTAAGCAGCACAATCCCTGGAAATTTCATCGGAATCGGACTGAAACTTGGTATAGTTTTGGGCGTGACGAGGATTTACCACAGAAAAACAGACAGATCGGTGGATACGGAACCAAAATCAATCAGCAAGCTCTGCAAAAAAACAAGTGAAAATTTTGATTTTGGAAAACAAAAATTTTTTCGATTTCCATCACGAACACAAAGCTTTCCTACCTTCGGTAGTGAGGAAGCGAAAAATCGGCCCTAAGGCACACGACCTTATCCTATCCCCTTTTACAGTTTGGTAGAAGAAATTTGTTCGCGTTGCAAGAGTTGGGGTCTTGCAGAGTCGGGTCGCCGTTGACAAAGGCCGATTGCGAAGTCAAGGTCCCTCATCCGCTGCTGGTTTCGGCTCCTCAGAGCAAATTATTCGAACGATTTACCGAATTCTAGGGAATTAAAAAAAAAACTGCAATGGCTTCAAATTTATTCATTCAAAATTTTCGAACATTATCTTCATTGAAATTAATTTTGGGGCATACCGACAAAAATCCCAGAATTTAGCGATTAGCCATATATATATATATATACAGGGTGATTCTCTCGCAGATGCAAAAAAAATTTTGGGTAAAACCACATCAAAAATGGAGTAAAATGCCGCCAACTGCATATTTTTATCTCAATCCGCTCTCGAGATATGATTTTTTAAACGTTTTTTCAGGAATACCGTGTTTTTTTCCTTTTAAACTCAAATTTCTCCATTTTACTTAATTTGATTTTAACTTTTGACCACATTTTCGGAATCAGCATTAAATTTACTATAAGAATAGTGTACTTGGGTTCTTAAAAAGTGCCATCCAAAGGCCCTCATATAAGCTCAAACATTGACGATTTTGAAAAATGAATATTTCTGAAAATCTTTAAAACTTTACTACTCTTCCAAAACGAATCCTGGAAACGAGCAAATCTCATGAAAACTGCTTCCTCTAATACTCTTTCCAACGGTATAACCAAGTTTACTTTTATTTTATTATTTAGTCGAGAAAATAATGTTTTAATGTTAAAAAATGTGGGTTTTTCAATGAAATTGTTGGTTTTCTCGAAAGATGACCCTCCATGAACCTACGAGTATGGTGTCGGTTTCTATGTATTTTTTCACGCTGTATCGAATGGTAACATTTGTAGATCTCTCCAACTCCGTTATAACCGAGTTTTACACTTAAAATCGCAAATGTTTAGTTTGTTTGTTACGATTAAATGTATGTGTGTTATGGGGTAAAACTAGTTAATTAAAGTGTAAAACTCGATTATAACGTAGTTGAGAGATCTCCAAGAGTTTCCATTCGATCCAGCGAGAAAAAATACATAGAAACCGACCCCATACTCGTAGGTTCATAGAGGGTCCTCTTTCGAGAAAACCAACAATTTCATTGAAAAACCCACATTTTTTAACATTAAAACAATATTTTCTCCCCTAAATAACAAAATAAAAGTAAAATTGATAATACCGTTGGAAAGCATATTAGATGAAGCAGTTTTCATGAGATTTGCCAGTTTCCAGGATTCTTTTTAAAAGAATAGTAAAGTTTTAAAGATTTTCAGAAATATTCATTTTTCAAAATCGACAATGTTTGAGCTGATGTGAGGGCCTTTGGATGTTACTTTTTAAGAACCCAAGTACACTATTCTTATAGTGAATTTAATGCTGATACCGAAAATGAGGTTGAAAGTTAAAATTAAATGAGGCGAAGTGGAGAAATCCGAGTTTAAAATGAAAAAACACGGTATTCCTGAAAAAACCTTTAAAAAATCATATCTCGAGTACGGATTGAGATAAAAATATGCGGTTGGCGGCATTTTACTCCATTTTTGATGTAGTTTCACCCAAAGTTTTTTTTTTGCATCTGCGAGGGAATCACCCTGTATATATATATATATATATATATATATATATATATATATATATATATATATATATATATATATATATATATATTGGCACAGATGTGCAGTGAAAATTAAAACACAAATAAAGAATGAAACTCACAATTGTTGTTGATATTTCGGCGATTGCCTTTTTCAAAATGAAGACTCTACTCTTCATTTTGAAAAAGGCAATCGCCGAAATATCAACAACAATTGTGAGTTTCATTCTTTATTTGTGTTTTAATTTTCACTGCACATCTGTGCCAAAAGATATACTGTTCTTATAGAACTGTTTCAAACCAACCATAAGTATATATACATGTTGCTCTGTGTCAATCTCGATCCTCTGAGACACATCTATATGCAATAATCTTCTTTATATATATAATTCCGAACGGTCTTTGAAATTGTGAAGAACTTCGCGGTCCGATGTTAGACTGCTCATTCGAATCAGCACGGCCCCAAGTTTGTTGCAAAAGTGTCGCCGTTCGTCTCTATACCCGCCTTGATCGTGTTCTAGGTGGTCCTTATCAACGAGAGTTGTTTATTAGGCTGTCGCGGTAACAACAGTTGCCATCAATTCACGGTAAGTAAGAAACGTAGTTTAGTTACTAACATCTAGGAGAGTTATTTCTGAACGAAGAAATTGAAACTGAAGAACTTAGCAGACTTTTCTATATAATTCCGAACGGTCTTTATATATAATTCCGAATCAGCACGGCCCCAGGTGTCGGTAACTAAGAAACGTAGTGATGGGGTCTTTAGGCAAATTGAAAGTAGGTAGGAGATAGATAAGAGCAGTTGTCCTATCTATGCGTTTTTTTTATTTTCTATTTTTATCCTCTAATTTTTACGTGGCATCTCCCGACCTTTCGCCAACGATCCTCAGAGTCCAGGATTCAACTTTTTATCAGCGCCGCCGTGTTCGATTGCTTTATGCCTCGAAGTCGTCAGTCTTCGCCGGGCGCCCGCTAAGCGATCATTTGTCCTTACAAAACTGTTTTCATTGCCAAATCAGTGGCTCGATATCCCTGATTTTGGTATTGCTTTTTCACTTCAGTTATATAGTGAATCAGCTCTGGTAACAGATTTTTCTATACCAGAAACTTCTCGTTGAGGCACGGTATTCCAGTATTGGAATATATCGTTAACATCCGGACGGTTCAGCTCGCCAGAAAACGCTGTAACCGTCGCGTTGGAAGCGGCCATTTCAAGCGAGGCGGATTGCTGAAGACCACAAGGAGCACCCACGGGAAGTAACCACTGGACAGTCAAGGTCGGATCGATCCATATTTATTTAGTAGATTTTATTTTATACAAGAAGGACATTCAATCAGAAAATTTTATTTTAATATCGAACTTGCCCAAGGAGCTCCTTAACACGTGTAATTTCTTTATAGAATTATATTTTTTGTTCATAATTTGATTCTTAACTTTGGTTTATTATTTTTTTAATCAATCACCTTCCCGTATTTCTAATTCATTTTGTTAGGTATTTTATTTATTGAATTACCTAAACACTTATTTTATATGTTTAACAAAACATATTTTTGGTAGCAGAGCGTGGTTCGCATCGCTACGGGTGGTAATTGAATTAAATACTAAACCGCAAGACACTGCATTGCGGGTCTTTGCCTAACTATACTTTACGAACCATTCTCTTCGGTTGAAAAACCTTTTATTTTTTTCTTCCTTTTTTTTCATTCTACGAATTTTCGTATTATATTCTGTTCATGTTGTATTGAACCCTTTTTACTTATTATAACTACGTTTATCTTATATTTCTTGTACAGCCGAACATCTAGTAGGCATATTTCCATCATTTTAAAATTGTAATTTTGTATCTTCCCGCTCCTTAAAATCCCAAAAATTGTCCATTCCCTGAAACCGTTGTCCCATTTAATCCTTTACTACAATATCACTAATTATGGCTGGAGATGACATTCCACCTGGGGGTGAGCGTACTACTTTTCAACGGAAAACTGATGGAATGAGAAAGGTGCTTAAAAATGCGGGAATCGAAATCCAGTACATACACGATATGGCAAAAAGGGTGATGAATGATACCAGTACTCTCCCGGAATTTAGGGCCATGTTTAATTCTCTATCCCGATATTTGCAAAGATATGAATCGATTTGGGATGATTTAGTGCAAATATACGAAGATGAGGACAAAGGGGATGAGTTTCCATCGCCTAATGATGCGAAACAGCGCAAAACCGTGCGCAGTCTTTTTTATGAAATTAATACCATAAATGAAAAAATAAATTTGGAATCCGAAAGATCTTCGATTCAACAACCAAGCAATATTACCATGACTGAGCCCAAATCTTCCTCACATCTCCCAAAAATAAACTTACCTCATTTTGATGGCTCTAAAATAACCGATTGGCCAAAATATCGAGACACTTTTCGTTCCATAGTTCATGAGGACGACACGATTTCCCGAACTCGAAAATTTCATTATCTAGTGACGTCACTCAGTGGAATAGCCTATTCGGTCATCAGTGAACTCAAGGTAGAGGACGCGAACTACGAACTCGCGTGGAAGGCTCTTCTTGATACTTTCGATAAGAAAAGAGTTCTTGCGGCAACATATTTAAATAATATTTTGACATTTAAGCCAATACAGGGCAAACCAACGCCTGATAGTTTTCAGCAGTTTTTGTCCAAAATTTCGGACAGCGTATCGGCATTCAAACTGTTGAACATTACCCAACCCCTTGAATTCGTCCTTTTTCATATGTCAATCAAGTGCCTAGATCCTTTAACTCGCGAACAATTTGAAATAATGCACAAGGATGTCGAGTTTCCAACTATGGATGATTTGACGAAATATGTTCGTGAGCGGAGCCTAGCTTTACAATTAGCTGGAACCACCACTCTTGGTGATTCGAATTCTATATCGGATAAAACCCACCATCCTAACAGATTAAAGTTTTATAATCCCAAATCTAAATCGCAGCTAAAGCCTACATTATTTTCTTCCGAAAAATCAGGATCTTCGTCGTCTTCGCAACGATTCGTGGAGCCTCCATGCGTGATTTGTGGATGCCAACATAATCTGATTAATTGTTTAAAATTTCATTCAATGTCCGCTAAACAACGATTAGATTCCTTAACAAAATGGAAAGGCTGTAAAAATTGCCTATCGAGTGCTCACAATACTCACAAGTGTTCCTCGAAATGGAGTTGTCGCTTTTGTCACCACCGGCATAACTCTATGCTTCATATCTCCACTTCTCAACAATCGAACGACAATCTATCCGCCAATCCACTCCCACAGAGGTCTAGCGTGAATACAGAAACATCTAAACCAATCCCACCAGCATTGAGCTCTACATCAATCCGAAATTCAAGTTTTACTTGGCACTGCAGTGGTGGAAATTCAGGACTCGCGCGGAAATTTCCATGCGATCAGATGCGTGATAGATTCAGGGAGCCATTTCTCATTTATTACCCAGAGATGCGCCCAAAAATTGGGCATTTCTTTGGCTCGGTGCAGCAAGAAAATAAGTGGGATCGGCCAAACGCTTTTCGAAGGCATTAAAGGGCAATTGACGTGCAATCTGCGCCCTTTGAAGCGAGTTAGCCCTCAACTAAACCTCGATGCTTTGGTAGTGAATAATATTACCAGTTACTTACCCACTGTTTCGGTTCCGAGCCACATCGCTCAACATTATTCCAAATTCGACCTAGCGGATCCTAAATTCTTCGAACCAGCATCCGTTGACCTTCTACTCGGGGGTGATATGTTTAGCGAAATTTGGATAGGTGCTCCTATTTTTGTGGGCGAAAATTTACCCAAAGTCTTCAATTCAGTATTCGGCATGATCGTTATTGGAAAATACGAGCATGTTGACAATTCCAATTTATACAATTCGCACGCATCGTTATTTGTTACTCAAGAACCTGACTGCTTAACCAATGAACTTAGTCGATTTTGGGATATTGAGGAGCCAGTTGCTTCACACACCCTTATTTTATCCGATGAAGAACGTAAGTGTGAGGACCATTTCAGCTCTACTCACTATAGAACTGATAACGGTCGTTATGTGGTGAAGCTCCCTTTCATTGATCAACCTCCCGATTCCTCAAATTCACAGTACATTGCTATGAAGCGTTTCAAAATTCTTGAAAATAAACTTGAGAGAAATCAAGATTTGAAAATAAAATATATTGCATTCATGTCGGAGTATTTGAAGCTAGGTCACATGACTGCCACGAATTCTATTTCAAGATTTGTTATTCCTCATCACGGAATATCCAAGGTCGATCGAGGAGAGGTCAAATTGCGAGTCGTCTTTGACGCTTCAGTCGAAACATCGTCTGGCTCGCTGAATAATAGCCTTCACGTTGGTCCAAAGTTACAAAATGATATAAGGAACATCATTCTCAACTTTCGTCGTCACCCGGTAGTATTTGTGACAGATATCGTTAAGATGTATCGTCAAATATTAATTGATAACGAGGACCGAACCTTTCAACATGTTTACTGGCGTAATGACTCATCTCAACCTATTCAGAAATTTGAACTAAACACTCTTAGCTATGGATTGTCCTATGCATCCTATCTCGCGCTCAGAGTTATTCGACAGTTGTGTAGAGATGAAGGTCATAGGTTTCCTAAGGCCGCCGAAGTTCTACTTCACGATTCATATATCGACGATATCGCTTCGGGTGGATCGTCCATGGAAGAGGCTCTAGACCTCCAAACCCAATTGATAAATTTGTTAAATCTTGGTGGGTTTCAGTTAAGTAAATGGGCATCAAATAGACCTGAATTGTTATATAATATTTCTGCCGATCTCAACAATAATACTTCGATTTCACTTTCTGAAAAGGATGATAATAATTTGAAAATCCTTGGACTCCAATGGGACACTAAATGTGATAGTTTCACATACGTTATTGTGCCCCCAACAATTAAATACACAAAACGATCGATTCTTTCAACGGTCGCAAAAATCTATGATCCGATTGGTTTTCTTTCTCCAGCTGTTATTCAGATGAAGTCAATAATACAAGATTTATGGAAAGAAAACTTGGATTGGGATCAAACCATACCCTCAGGTATAGCCGAAAAGTGGAAATGCTTAGTAGACGACCTGCCACATCTATCTAAAGTGAAAATTCCTCGCTTTATTGGAATCCTATTGCAATATAGAATCGTAGGATTCGCCGACGCATCGATTATAGCATATTGTGCTGCTATTTATCTCCAATGTTTCACTTCTACGGGAATTCACTCACATCTGATTATAGCGAAAACAAAGCTGGCGCCCGTCAAACAAATATCCATTCCACGTTTGGAACTATGTGCAGCCTTATTATTGTCAAGATTGTATGAATCAATTTCACAATTTTTAGCAAGTTTATCGGGCGATAGTTTACCAGCTCGGTTCTTCTCAGATTCTTCTATAGTCTTAGGTTGGATTCATACACCATCATATAGACTTAAGACATTCGTCAGTAATAGAATCACGGAGATAAATCAACTCACTCCTGCGTCATCATGGCGTCATGTTTTATCACAAATGAATCCAGCGGATTGTGGGTCGCGAGGACTCTTAGCCCACCAGCTCGTCAACTTCGAGTTATGGTGGACTGGCCCTCCCTGGTTGTGTTTACCGGAAGAGGAATGGCCATCTTCCCGATTTGATATTCCGACAGAACTCCCTGAATTATCTAACAAAGGGGTATCCCTCACTACTTCTGTTAATCATGCTCACTTCATTAAATGGATATCACGATTCTCGTCATATTTGAAACTTCTCCGGGCGATAGCATGGATGAAACGTCAGGTACAGAACGTGAAAAAATCAAAAACTGGGTGTTCAGATAAAACCAGTCATTTCACTGTTCCTGAGCTCAATGAAGCGTTGACGGTTTGCATCAAACAAACTCAGCTTTACTATTTCTTCGATGGTGATCTAAGATTTGCTGAACGTGCAATTTCCAAATTTTCAAAGCTCCATCCATTCTTTGACAAGGGTGGAATTTTACGCGTTGGTGGGCGGCTCCGCCACTCGAACTTAAATTGGGATCACAAACATCCCATTCTTCTTCCAGCCGATGCTCATCTCACTCGAATCGTGATAGACCATTACCATCACCTATACCTCCATCGTGGACCAAACGCCCTACAGGCTTTGATTCAGATGAAGTTCTGGGTGCCATCTTTAAGAAGAGTGATTCGTCAAAGGAACTTTTACTGCCTAAAGTGTTATAAGGCCAGGGCCAAAGGATTGACTCCGATCATGGGTGACCTTCCCCCCTGTAGACTTCAAGGTGGGCGGGCATTTTTGAACGTTGGAGTGGATTTCGCTGGTCCGTTTATCATTCGAGACTCATTACGACGTAAGGCTCAACAGTCCAAGGCATACTTATGCTTATTCGTGTGTATGGCCATCAAAGCTCTCCATCTAGAGGTGGTTAGCAGCCTGACGACAGAAGCCTTCCTGGCCACCTTGTCGCGTTTCATTGCGCGGAGAGGATTACCATCTGAAATATTTTCTGACTGTGGGACACACTTCGTCGGAGCATCTCATAAAATTCGGGAATGTTTCGAGTGGTTTAACGAATCTTCCACAACTGATGCAATCAACCAATTTTCTACTAATCGGGGAATTCAATGGAATTTCAATCCTCCCCACACTCCTCATTTTGGGGGTTTATGGGAAGCGGGCGTCAAGTCGTCCAAAAGCTTGCTCCATCGAATTGCTGGTGATTCCATTCTCACCTTCGAGGAGATTACAACGGTTTTTGCGAAGATAGAAGCCATACTTAATTCGAGGCCTCTTTGTCCCCTCTCAAACAGCCCTGAAGAGAGTGATTTCTTGTCCCCCGGGCATTTTCTTGTTGGTAGACCGCTTGTTGCGATTCCTCAACCGTCTCTCGAACAAGTTCGCGACAATCTCCTGTCTAGATGGCAGCTGGTAAAGAAGATCGAGGATTCATTTTGGAGCAGATGGCGTCGAGAATATCTCTCAGTTCTTCAGGCAAGGGTCAAGTGGCATCGGCCTTCAACAAATCTTGAGGTAGGGGATCTAGTGCTGATCAAAGGAGACACCAATGTGCTGCAGTGGCCTCTTGCTCGAGTGACACAAGTACACCCTGGGCGAGACAACGTTGTACGCGTGGCTACAGTAAGGACCCCAACCACATCGTATAAACGTCCAGCCACAAAACTTGTTCCTCTCCTACCCTTGAAATCTTCTCCCTTCCCAATGACTCAATAAATTTGCTCACAAATTTGGTGGGCGGATGTTTAGGCAAATTGAAAGTAGGTAGGAGATAGATAAGAGCAGTTGTCCTATCTATGCGTTTTTTTTATTTTCTATTTTTATCCTCTAATTTTTACGTGGCATCTCCCGACCTTTCGCCAACGATCCTCAGAGTCCAGGATTCAACTTTTTATCAGCGCCGCCGTGTTCGATTGCTTTATGCCTCGAAGTCGTCAGTCTTCGCCGGGCGCCCGCTAAGCGATCATTTGTCCTTACAAAACTGTTTTCATTGCCAAATCAGTGGCTCGATATCCCTGATTTTGGGATTGCTTTTTCACTTCAGTTATATAGTGAATCAGCTCTGGTAACAGATTTTTCTTTACCAGAAACTTCTCGTTGAGGCACGGTATTCCAGTATTGGAATATATCGTTAACATCCGGACGGTTCAGCTCGCCAGAAAACGCTGCAACCGTCGCGTTGGAAGCGGCCATTTCAAGCGAGGCGGATTGCTGAAGACCACAAGGAGCACCCCCTGGAAGTAACCACTGGACAGTCAAGGTCGGATCGATCCATATTTATTTAATAGATTTTATTTTATACAAGAAGGACATTCAATAAGAAAATTTTATTTTAATATCGAACTTGCCCAAGGAGCTCCTTAACACGTGTAATTTCTTTATAGAATTATATTTTTTGTTCATTATTTTATTCTTAACTTTGGTTTATTATTTTTTAATCAATCACCTTCCCGTATTTCTAATTCATTTTGTTAGGTATTTTATTTATTGAATTACCTAAACACTTATTTTATATGTTTAACAAAACATGGGGTCTTTTCTGATCAGCTGAGTGAGCTAAATTCTTTCCTGTTCACTGTAGGAAGTTGAAATTTGATAGGTAGACTCTCTGGGACATTAAGAGACGTGTGAAGTGATGGGGTATTTTCTGATCAGCTGAGTGAGCTAAATCCTTTCCTGTTCACTGTAGGAAGTTGAAATTTGAAAGGGAGACTCTCTGTTTATTAGGCTGTGGCAGTAATAACAGTTGCCACGGTAAGTAAGAAACGTAGTGTAGCACGGCCCCAGGTGTCGGTAAGTAAGAAACGTAGTGATGGGGTCTTTTCTGATCAGCTGAGTGAGCTAAATTCTTTCCTGTTCACTGTAGGAAGTTGAAATTTATATCGTTACTATAATGTCCTGAGTTCCTGTTAGGTACTACTGTTATACGGACTAGATTAGGGCTTTCCAAGCCCTAACAGGCCTCTAGTTGCATATAATCCCCGTTTTCAAGGTATGTTACTACATTACTCAACATTTTTCCTTTTGATAGTGCCTCAATAGGTCAATAGTTTTCTTATCATCACAGATCCGTGTTCTTACGCATCACCTACCTACCTGTCAAAGAAGTTGTAAAACTGTCAATATTTTAATGCAGATTTAGCTAAGATTTACAGTTTCTCAATATTTTTCCTCAATGTTAATATTTATATGTAGATACTGCTAAGATTTATAGCACCTATGTTTTCAGTTATTTCATATTGTGTCATTCTTTTAGCCCAAAAGAAGTTCTAAAAATATAACGAAACGCCGGCATGAAATTTTGAGTATTTTTTTCCCAAGACCGACTCTCAAGAGCCCTACACCAAATTTCATCTTTACATAGCGGTCAAGAACCAAGTCACATTATATATATTTACACGGCGAGGCATGGAGGCTTTTACTCGTCACTTGAAGCTACGTTTGATCACTGCTATAATATAAAGATATTGAAGAAAATGAGACCCCACAGAAAATAAATTAATGCTGCTTCAGACAGAGAAGGCTGTTTCATATAATATCGCATTAATCGTTTTTATATATTAAAAATTTTGAAAAATGTCTGCCAAGTGGCAATACAAACCAGTGGTACACCTTCCTTGTATCCAGAATATGAACGAATAGGTAGATAATTGAGATGTTTCTTAAATATACTTGAAAATTCTTTAATGGATAATCAGATGTAGCGTGAAACGTCTAAATCGGTCTATTACGAAACCAGAAAATGATGTTTGAAGTAATTTCACGTTTGCTCACGCGCAAAAATCAAGTAATGATTTTTGGAACAATGAAATTAGTAGAGGAACCATCTACAGCCTAACCCATACATTTCCTGAAAATTTCCTCAAAACTGTGGAAATCAAGTTCGTGACAAGAATTACACATTCTAGCATGCAATATTATATATTCTAATAATGCAATAATGTTGAAATTGATACGGGATGCTCAAATCGTCTTCTTCAAACTATCCACCAAATATGAGCGAGATCGTACCACTAGTGCTGGAGAAAATTATGCTTGATGGAATTTACGTTTGCGCATGCACTGTGAAGTATTGATTTGGGAACAAAGAAACTGTTAGGGGACCATCTACGGACTAATACACACATTCTCTAGAAATTTCATGAAAATTGGATGAAATGTGTGGAAATTCTTGTTTCAAGGATTTGCGGACACACGACAGACGACACACACAACGTTTCTCTATATGAACTGTTCAAATTATTACAAGACTTTACTCAAAATGCCTTCCTGGCTTTGAATTTTATTTTTTTATTTTTTATTAATAGGGAACGTTTATTAATCTCTTGAAGAAGCCCCAGTTCAGGGAGAGAAACGTAGATTAACGAAAAACCAATTTTAGGACAGGAAGGCCTTTTTTGTATTGTGAAAACACACACAGGCAGACATGCAACGAAAGTTGTTCAGAATGGTGTAATATAGAATGCGTATGAAAATTTTGATCTGTGGGACGAAAAATTGAACATCTCCCGAAAGTGAAGACAATGCTTCCGTTACCTACAGGTAGACTCGAAAGCAATAAAATAAAACAATAATAGTATTAGTATAGACTGAGAAAACGTGATTATCAGCAGCATTTAAATATATAGATACAATAATTGAGTTATTTAAATAAATATTATAGGCGAGGGTGAATCATAACCTACGGAACTTTATCTACAATATACTTTGTAGATAATTGAGTAGGTAACGACCTACTCTGCAGTAAATGGTTTCTGTTGAAATTTATCATAGGAAACATCTTAGTTAGGTACTATATAGTACTTAAGTAAGTACCTACTATATAATGGAGAAAAGAACAAGTTGTGCAGGGCTGAAGAAATATTTCAAAATTGACACTGATGAGTGAATTTCAAGTTCTGCATAACGAGCATTTAGGATTTAAATAAATATAATAGGCGAGGGTGAATCATAACATACAGAACTTGATCTACAATATACTTTGTAGATAATTGAGTAGGAAACTACTGTGCAGTAAATGGTTTCTGTTGAAATTTCTTTAAGGAACATTTTAGTTAGGTACTATATATACATATATATATAGTACGTAGGTAGGTACTATATAATGGAGAAAAGGAAGAAAGTTGTGTAGTGCTTAAGAAATATTTCAAAATTGACAATTTTGCCTCTGATGAGTGAATTTCAAGAAATGTATTACGAGCTTTTAGGACAATGAGAATGAATTTGCGTTGCATGGAATCTTACAGAACAGAGATCTCTTTGACAGAGGCCGATTGCGAAGTCAAGGTCTTGTATCTCATGGCGATTTCGGCTATTAAAATATTTTTACACCGATTTAGCGAGTTTTTGAAGATTAATTCAAATTATGTAGAAGATGCGTTACTTACTTGACAGGCTATTGGTGTCAAAGGTGACTCATGTTAATCCTTAGGAAGAGACGAAAAAAATAAACAAAAAACTACAACCGAGGGTTCTGGCAGGCGCTGGAGAACAAAAGCGGACAACCTCTGGGGGGTTACTTCAAAGTTACCTAAGGCAACTCTGGGGACTGGAAGGCCACCGAGTCTCGGCGGCTGCGATTGTTGGTGTAGTAGGTCACTAGGCCGGATACGTGCCAGGTGGGCCCCACTCTGGGCCCCCTGCGGACCACTGGGGAGGAAGGGGACCATTTAGAGGCCGTGGGAGGGGGCCCCAAGTCCATCTCATGAAGGAGCCATTCATTTCGCCGATGCAAATTTTCGTGAATCCGGAGCATTCAGATTTTGCAACGTTTTTGAGCAAGATAACTGCTGCAAGGAGTTTTAAAAGATTAGGAAAGATGAACATTTGTACGTAAAAATATGCATAGCATATAAAATCACACAAGATGTATACCTATATATCATTATAAGTATTGCAAGAAATAATTCAGTTATTAATGCTTTCAAGCACTCATGGTAGTACGAGGGGCTGGCTGGATACGTGCCAGTTGAGCTCCACTCAGGGCACTCTGTGGACCACTGAGGAGGAAGGGGACTATTTAGAGGCTGTGGGAGGGGGCCCCAAGTCCATCTAATGAATGAACCTTTCATTTGGCTCATGCAAATTTTAGTGAATCTGGAACATTTGGATTTTGGATGGCATGTAAGCTGGATAACTGGCACAAGATGTTGCGCAGTACAAAAGTAAGAGAAGATACATATATATACATAAGCAAGCCATGCATATGCATCGATTTATATGTCATTATTAGTATCACATGAAGTAATTCAGTAAGTATGATCTTGTGTACCCACGCTAGAATGCGGGGTGTGATACGTGCGAGGTGGGCCCCACTCTGGGCACTCTGTGGACCACTGCGGAGAAAAGGGGACTATTTAGGGACCACAGGAGGGGGCCCCCAGTCCATCTCATGAAGGAACAATTCATTTGGCCCATGCAAATTTTGCTGTGTCCGGAGCATTCAGATTTTGCAACGTTTTTGAGCAAGATAACTCCTGCAAGAAGTTTTAGAAGATGAGGACAGATGAACCTTATACGTATATGCATAGCATATACGCTCACACAAAATGCATACATATCGTTATGAGTATTGCATGCAATAATTCAGTTACTAATGCTTTGCACTCATGGTAGTATGAGGGGCTGGCTGGATACGTGCCAGTTGGGCTCCACTCTGGGCACTCTGTGGACCACTGCGGAGAAAAGGGGACTATTTAGAGGCTGTGGGAGGGGGCCCCAAGTCCATCTCATGAAGGAGCCATTCATTTCGCCGATGCAAATTTTCGTGAGTCCGGAGCATTCAGATTTTGCAACGTTTTTGAGCAAGATAACTGCTGCAAGAAGTTTTAGAAGATGAAAAAAAGATTAACCTTGAACGTATATGCATAGCATGCAATAATTCAGTTATTAATGCTTTCAAGGACTCATGGTAGTATGAGGGGCTGGCTGGATATGTACCAGTTGGCTCTACTACAGACCCCTGTGGACCACTGCGGTGAAAAGGGGACTATTTAGAGGCTGTGGGAGGGGGCCCCAAGTCCATCTCATGGAGGAACAATTCATTTGGCCCATGCAAATTTTCGTGATTCCGGAGCATTCAGATTTAGCAACGTTTTTGAACAAGATAACTTCTGCAAGAAGTTTTAGAAGATGAGGTAAGATGAACCTTGTACGTATAGGCATAGCATATACGCAGACACAAAATGCACACATATGGTATGAGTATTGCATGCAATAACTGGGTTACTAATGCTTTCAAGCATTCATGGTGGTATGAGGAGCTGGCTGGAAACGTTCCAGTTGGACTCCACTCTGGGCACTCTGTGGACCACTGAGGAGAAAAGGGGACTATTTAGAGGCCGTGGGAGGGGGCCCCAAGTCCATCTCATGAAGGAGCCATTCATTTCGCCGATGCAAATTTTCGTGAATCCGGAGCATTCAGATTTTGCAACGTTTTTGAGCAAGATAACTTCTGCAAGAAGTTTTAGAAGATGAAAAAAGATTAACCTTGAACGTATATGCATAGCATATATATGCATAGGATGCAATAATTCAGTTATTAATACTTTCAAGGACTCATGGTAGTATGAGGGGCTGGCTGGATATGTACCAGTTGGCTCTACTACAGACCCCTGTGGACCACTGCGGTGAAAAGGGGACTATTTAGAGGCTGTGGGAGGGGGCCCCAAGTCCATCTCATGAAGGAGCAATTCATTTGGCCCATGCAAATTTTCGTGATTCCGGAGCATTCAGATTTAGCAACGTTTTTGAACAAGATAACTTCTGCAAGAAGTTTTAGAAGATGAGGTAAGATGAACCTTGTACGTATAGGCATAGCATATACGCAGACACAAAATGCACACATATGGTATGAGTATTGCATGCAATAACTGGGTTACTAATGCTTTCAAGCATTCATGGTGGTATGAGGAGCTGGCTGGAAACGTTCCAGTTGGACTCCACTCTGGGCACTCTGTGGACCACTGAGGAGAAAAGGGGACTATTTAGAGGCTGTGGGAGGGGGCCCCAAGTCGTTTCATGAAGGAGCAGTTCATTTGGCCCATGCAAAGTTTCGTGAGTCTGGAGCATTCAGGTTTTGCAACGTTTTTGAGCAGGATAAATGCTGCAAGAAGTTTTAGAAGATGAGGAAAGATGAACCTTGTACGTATATGCATAGCATATATATGCATAGCATGCAATAATTCAGTTATTAATGCTTTCAAGCACTCATGGTAGTGTGAGGGGCTGGCTGGAAACGTGCCAGTTGGACTCCACTCCGGGCACTCTGTGGACCACTGAGGAGAAAAGGGGACTATTTAGAGGCTGTGGGAGGGGGCCCCCATTTATCTTAATAAGTCAAAAGTATAAAAGTAGGAATGGAGGCATATAAGTGCACAAGCAAGACGTGAATATGCGTATGGATCATATATACATGTCATGATTTGGATCTCATGCAGTAATTCAGTGACTCAATGTAGTAAGAGAAGCTGAATACGTGCAAGGTTTGCTCCACTCTGGGCCCCTTGCGGACCACTGGGGAGGAAGGGGACCATTTAGAGGCCATGGGAGGGGGCCCCAAGTCCATCTCTTGAAGGTCCATCCATGAATCGAATGGTAACACTTGCATATCTCTCCAACACCATCATAACTAAATTGTACATATTGAATTGCAAATTTGAGTTCATTTGGTATGATAAATTTTGTGTGTTCTTAGGGTTGCAACTAATTAGTTAAAGTTGAAAAATATTCCACTCGCCCCTGTTCCCAACATTCAGATGCCTCAGTTGGATATGAATTGCACTCAACTGATTAAATTACTCGTACCTAACTTATAAATTCATTCACGTCTTCTCATTCGGCGTAACTCTTTGTTCTGATTTGTTTTTGTGAATAAAACCCTTTAGTTAAAAAAAAAAAAAAAAAAAAAAAAAACTCGGCGCTCCGCGCCTCGCCAGGGGGCAAGCCCCCTGGACCCCCGGTTACCTCTATTTACATACTTCGGACGAAATTATTGAAACACAGAATGTGTTTGCGTTGTCGCGCAACCAAGTGACAACCAAACAAGCGTCATTGTTTACTATTCATTTATAACATCAATTTATATAGTTATAGTATGAAACTACGAAAAAAAATACGAAATAAATTCGTGATAAATCAAGAGCGATTTATCAAGTAAATGTCCTAAAGAGGCTACATACGAAATTACAGCTTCCTAGAGTGTAAAGTATAGAAATTAGCTTTAAAAGCCACTCATCTGATCCGGACCCTGGACATTTTATTTTTTTAATTTATTTTTGAAGATACGGGACGAACCCAATTACAAGAGAGAGAAAAAAAAAGAAAAGTGAACAGGTAGTACCTAAATTAATTATGAATATATGAAATGGAAAGTCACTAGAGAGTCACACTGATTGGCAAAATAAGTTATTTAGGGGTATCCAAGCAGAGGTGGCGGAAAAGTTGAGATTTGATGGTTGAGATGGGCGAAGAAAGAATGTCGATGAAGGGAGGTGATGATGAGAGGAGGTTCGCTTGGCGAGGAAGGCGGCTCAGTGGGCGGTGATATAAGTAATTTGTGGAAGAAAAGGGGATGGCAAAAGGCGTGACAGAACGGGAAGAGAGGCGAGGTACGAGAAAGCCAACCCGAGCCAAGAGATCAGGGGCATCAATCCGACCCGACAGCAAACCATGAAGGAATGTAATATCCGCACACAGGCGACGGTCACGTGGAGACATCAAGCTGAAGCGACGAGCGAGTAGTTGGTAGTCCAAATTCTCACGAGGAATGGAGAGCTTATATGCCAGGTAACGGAGGAAAGCCCTGAAGACGCGTTCAATTTGCACAATATGGGACTCATAATATGGACTCCAAATCACTGATGCATACTCCAGAGTTGGCTGCACGAGAGTCTTATAGAGTGTCACAAGAGCTGATGCCTCAGAGAACTCTCTGGTATTCCGTTTCAGAAAACCAAGTGTGCGCATTCCGCGGGACGCCACCTCAGCTATGTGGTCGGAGAAGGAAAGCTGGGAATCTGAATGCACGCCAAGGTCCACAATATCAGCCCTACGAGGAATTGTTACACCGTTAATTGAGTAGGGGTGGATGACTGGAGAGTGGGAACGATAGAAGGAAATGACTGCACATTTAGATGGGTTCAGGGCTAGTCCGATAATGTCACACCATTGAGAGAGGGCATCCAGGTTTTGTTGGAGAAGTTGGCAGTCTGAGGGGTCACGGAAGGAGATGAAGAGCTTCAGGTCGTCAGCATATATCAAGAACTGTGTATGGTGCAGGAAGGAAATAACGCCATTAATCACCAGATTGAAGAGAAGGGGACCAAGATGCGAGCCCTGAGGAACCCCCGATGTGGCAGGAAAGGAGTGAGAAACAACATCGAAAAACTTCGATGAATCCGATGAAGTTGAATCGGAAAACCTTGAATTTGACATGAAAACAAGTTCTGAAAGAGAAGCGGTTTGCGTATAATCCATGAAATAATAACAAGGTTTCAATCGCAAGGCAAAGTTTATCTACCAATGTGCACACAACTTCCTATTTCAATTCATATTTTTTAGCTGGAATCCGAGTATTTAACAATCTGCCTTCTATCGTTAAAAATAAGTTAATAGATCAACCTAATCAAGTTAATGAAATTTTGAAAAATTGTTTTCTCAAAACACAAGATAATGACTAATAATACTCCTGTAAATAATGAAATATCATCTAGATTGTAATATTTATACTTACGTAAAGGCACTTTATTGATTTCTTCTACATTATATAATTACTTTTGTATTAAGAATTTAAAAAAATGTAATATTCAAGAACCTACAGGCTCATTATAACAAATCGTTTTCCCTGTCGCGGGTATCACCCATTAGGGAGACTATATTTCTTTAATTTATTGTAGGTGAATTGTTTTTGTCATATTTTCAGAAATAAAATATATTTTCATTTCATTTCATTTCAAAAATCCTGAATTATAATTAGAAAACCTTGAATTCGAATCGGAAAACCTTGAATTTTATTCGGAAATGCTATAGAAAATTCGCCAATAGTTCAAACTCAAGGAAATACCGTCACAGCGCGGCTAAGCAGGTCTTGCGGAGCAGTTCGCCTGGAACGGCTCGTTCCGCAACCCGTTCTTTCCCAACAGCTCACTGCATCCTTCGCTATCCCGCTCGTTATCGCGGGTATCGACGTTTCACTGGGGTTTCCCCGTTTTTCCCCCACCACGCGCTCACTGCGGACGCCGCTCGCCCCCACTCTGGACGTCTTCGCGGTCTCCTAACGATCGTCCGGGATCGAGCGGCGCCGCGGCGCCGGCGCCTGGGCGTCCACTCGTGAACAAGTGTATCCACCCCACCCCGCTAAAAAAAAAAATTAAAAAAACACCCTAGCTATCCTTTTTAAAACAAAGCAACTATAATCCGAATTTCATACTTTTAATTCCATTAAAAAATTGCATTATTTAATATCTCTTTAATTCCTATTTAATTAGCTAGGTCATTTTCTATCGAATATTTACTTGGCATGCACACAGTCAGACCTAATGAAGCAACAGTTGGGACCAGAACTAGCCAGAGAGTTACTATCAATAGTATCAATGCTATGCTTTCTCCTGATATCTCAGTTTTCCTTTTGGTTTATCATTTAGCGAATTTTCTTAGAAAATAAAGCTATTGCAATGGCTCCAAAAATTTTAAAATAAAAATTTTCAAAAATTTTCTTCATTGAAATCTGTTTTGAGGCATTCTGAAATGATTCCTGGATTTTAACGCTTTTTTATATGTATATATATGTATATATATATATATATATATATATATATATATATATATATATGTATATATATGTATGTATATATAAGTATATATGTATATATATATATATGTATGTGTCATTCCAGACGATAACTCTCGATAGAATTGAGATAAAAACTTCGTTCTTTCGCCAAAAAATCAAGCATTTCAAAAGAAAGGATGAGTTCGTTGGACAACACTTTTTGAGCACATTAAATTGGTCAAATTTCAAAAAATGTACTTAAAAAATCACTAAAAAAGGCCAAAAACCACTAAAAATTAACAAATTCTATTTTTTAGCAGAATGCTACTCGAAAAAAATTAATCGAACATGAACTAGGACATTTAAAAATTTAAGCATAAAATTGTACTGAAAAATGTACTTAAATTTCATTAAAATAAGCTAAAAATCGATAGGAACACTTGAAAAAATTGTAAAAATCCACAAAATCGTTTGTTCATTGGAATATTACTGACAAAAAGTTAGTTTGCTTTAAAATGTATAATACAATTTTTATTTGTCCCCAAAGTGCTCAAATTTCAACAGAATTCAACATAAATGTAATACGACCATTTATGAAAATTCGCTCATACGATCATGCTGCATGACTGGAACTTTTTCCTTAATGAATCTTGATGATGAACTTTAAAAATTTTAACCCCACTCGAAATTTGTGTTGTTTTACGTTTCAAGATGCGTAGAATATAAAATAACTAATAAAACCATGCAAATTATTACACAAAGGTTTATTACACTTAAAAAGAAAAAATCAAAGTCGTGCCCTCACAAAACTGGTATTGGACCTGGAGGTTTTTCGAGAGTGCTGAATCCTAATCCGAAGCCCGTTTTTCACGCAGACTTCCAATTTTTGAGGTACGCCACCACAGTGTTGGGCATAATCTACACGAATACAAATACGATTGTACTCGCGATAATTATTCGTTGATTCTGAGTCAACTGCGATTATATTCGTATTCGTGTTCTCGTATTCGTCTGTCGGCGATTACACGAATACAACCCATAAAAATGCGTCACGGTGATCAGTGCCGTCCTTGGAAAATGCGAGGCCTGGAGCAAAACATTTTTGCGAGGCCTTTTTTAACTATGGATACCGGGGGGGGGGGGGGGTCCGGAAAATATTTGTCAAGCTATACTTGCAAAGTCGTAATTGTAAGCTTTTTGATAAACAAAACGTTTATCTCTTACACTCTAAAAGGGGGAGGGGTGGTGCAAAACACCCATTTCAGGTTGGTATGTTTCGAGTAATTTCGTTTCAGGTTTCAGGTAAAAAAAACAATAGGAATCTCAGGAAAATAAGCTAGAAAAATCAAAACAAAGTTTATTCTTTAAGTAATGCTTAAACAGTGCTTGTTAATGTTAAACATAGTGTTAATGTTAGACAAAAAATAAATTCATTAGAAAAAACGAAATGTCTTCCTTCTTGCTTTTTATTAAATCAAATAGTAAATTATAATAAACACATACATTATTGTAAATACTTATTTAATATTGACGTTCCATATCTTTTTAGATTTTCATATCTTGTTTATTAAATTCTTCCATTGTTCCATTGTTAATGTAGGTTTATGATTTTCACATTACATCTGTAAAATAATAAAACACATTATAGCCTACAATAGAGGCCTGTTAAAATATGAGTTATAAGATAAAATAACTTAATAAAACAGATAGTTCCAGCTAAACCGATGTAAAATAATACTGTAAATGCAATCGTTTATTGTTAGATGAACTATATTTAAAATTGTGTTATTATCAACTTTGACTCACCTTATATGAACTGTACTTTTCTCGCTTTCATTCCAGCGAAGTCTTCAATAATCTCATCGAAATTAATTTTGGCTGCCGTGTCAGAGTCAATCGATAGCATTGCCAAGGATGATAGCTTTTCTTGACTCATGGAAGATCTTAAATATGTCTTGATAAGTTTCAAGCGGGAAAAACTCTTCTCTGCGCTTGCCACGGTAACGGGTATAGTGAGTAAAATTCTATACGCAATGAATGCGTTAGGAAACGGGTTTTGAATTCTGTTCATAAACCGTAATTTTGCATTGCTTTCTTTAAGTCACTAATATCTTGTTCGTTTTTGTTTTATCTATCCAATAATTGAAAATATTGCGCGTATAATCAGACTTTATATTTTAGGCATGTATATCTTCACTCTGCACACTATTTCAATTCAACCAAAACTTTTACTTATTGTGCGAGGCCTTCCTCAGCGCGAGGCCTGGAGCGGCCGCTCCACTCGCTCCACCCTAAGGACGGCACTGACGGTGATCAATTTCAATAGTGCGTCCCTCCTATAAATTTGAAGCCTTGCTAATATTACCTACCTTCAGAGGGACGTCCTTAAAGCGAATTCAACAATTGGAGCCCAGCCTATTTGTCTTAAATCTATTTCAATAGGCCGTCCCTCTGAAGCTAGGTAATATTAGCAAGGCTTTGCATATTATAGGAGGGACGCCCTATTGAAATTGATGACCGTGACGCATTTTTATGGGTTGTATTCGTGTAATCGCCGACAGAGGAAAACGAGAACAAGAACACGATTATACGAATACAAATATAATCGCAGTTGACTCAGAATCAACGAATAATTATCGCGATACAAATCGTATTCGTATTCGACGATAAGATTATGTCAACACTGCGCCACCACCATTTTTGGAAAAATCTCTTAAAATCCAGGATAATTTATGTTCAATGAGAAGGTGATATCCTTGCTGGAAATTTAACGCTGAACACGCCTATATCACATATGATGGGTCTGAAATGCCTCCTTAACGTGTCTTTTGCCTAAAAACGTGGTTTTTCACCGACTTTTGAAGATTTTAGGGAATTTTTGTAGAAAATGAAGCTATTGCGATGGCTTGGAAAATTTTAAAATACAAATTTTTGAAAAATTCCTTAATTTAAATGCGTTTTGAGGCATTCTGAAACGAATCCTTTCAGAATGTAGGACAGGGTGTCTACATTTCAGCGGGGCAGAAATCCAGGGGTCGATTCACAAGTAATTTGCAACATTAAGTTCCACTAGACTTTTTTTCCTTTTAGAGGCTTCGTTTCCGAGTAATTTCTTTCTTAGGATTTTTTTTCGTGTTTTCAACCTTACGTCACAAAAACGGCTCCAACTCCCCAATTTTTCGTTTTCTCAAATCTGAGGATACCGCTGGAAAGAGCGTCAAATTCACTATCTTTCTGATGTAAATTCCAATTTTTGTTATTAGTTATAGTTAGTGAAAAAAATTGCCGAATTTCAAAATTTGAAAAAAATGTAAAAATTGTCGATTTTTCTTCGTGTTTCTGCTTTCAGTATGGAAGTTTTTCGGTGGGCGCTCCTCGGGGAAAACCCTCAAACTGCCAGCTTTCCAACGGTCTACTCAAAAAACATTTTTATAGGGAATTTTTGGGAGAAAATGGCGTTTGAATGACAAAAAACGTGATTTTGTCGGTCAAAATCAACGTTTCATCTTTTAGCGAATTTTTGAAGAAAATTATTAGCGAATTTTTGAAGAAAATTAAGCTATTGCTCTCGCCTCAAAATTTGTAGAATGTGAATTTTTGAAAACATTTTATGCAGAAATCCGTTTCAGGCTATTCTGAATCATATTCTGAAGTTTAACGCATTTTTTTATGTATGTATGTATGTATATATGTATGTATGTATGTATGTATGTATGTATGTATGTATGTATATATGTGTCATTCCAGACGATAACTGTCCGTAGAATTGTGCTAGAAACTTCAAACAAATTTTAAAATGTTAAGGACACAAAACGAAAGTTCAAGTTCGTTGGCCAGCATGATCGGATTACATCTTCGGGTTGAAATTTTCAAAAATGTAGTCCAAAATTTCAAAATAGCCTGTTTTTTGCGATTTGTTGTGCGAAATAATTTTTTCAGCATACTAACATGTGGTATATTCGGAATCAGCGTAAAATTTCCTATAAGAATATGTATCAAGTTTTCAAAAATTTCAAAGTTGAAAAATCAGTCAAAAGTCGAAATAATGCCATTCGCTAGTTGTAAAAATCGGTAATATTTGCATGAAACATTGTCCAAATTCAGATTGAACTACTCTTATGGAAGTATCCCTGTATAACCAATCCTAGGACCATGCTGTTTAAAACGTAGGTAGTAGGTTTTTGTTTAAAATATCATTCCATGTTTGTCTATCAAAATCATAAACTAAAATTTCTCTACACGATCAATAGCGACTGAAATGTCGAAGATTTCTTCAAAAATTCGCTCATGGGGTCATGCTGCATGACTGGACTTTTTTTTTTTTTTTTTTTTTTTTTTTTTTTCAATATTTTCAATATGCACAGTTGTATTCGATGATAATAAACAAAAATAATAATAGTGTCTCCATCTAACTCATCTTCCACCTGCCTCATCTACTTGAGCAAAATACAGGCGGAAAAATACGATCGGCTACCTCAGTCAATTGTGCTTCAAAATTATTCCTCGGATACTTATCTTTCATTTGAGTGGGTACCTAACTAATAATATGGGGTGGGTTGGCAATGAAAATGCTGTTGTGTATCAGAGATTGCTCGTGTTATAAAAATATAATAATTACTTCTTAAAAAAAATGAACTTAAAACTCTGACCCTGTTCTATATAAAAACTGAACTTGGTATTAGAACCTCTTGAAACTCATACGGTGGATACAGCTTTCGTACAAGTACGCAACCACGAGAGACATTTTACTTATGTCTTTGCGCCCCCTTTCCCCTTCCTATAAAACCCCGTATTGTATTCTAGAGCCACTCAGCTGATCTGGGATCGGTCAGTTGTGTTCAGAAGTCCCTCAAGGGCCCACATACCAAATCTCAGAATCATGGGATCATTAGGGAAAAAACTGGATTCTAGATCCACTCAGCTGATCTGGGATCAGTCAGTTGTGTTCAGAAGTCCCTCAAGGGCCCACATACCAAATCTCAGAGTCGTGGGATCATTAGGGAAAAAACTGGATTCTAGAGCCACTCAGCTGATCTTGGATGGGTCAGTTGTGTTCAGAAGTCCCTCATGGGCCCACATACCAAATCTCAGAGTCGTTGGATCATTAGGGAAAAAACTGGATTCTAGAGCCACTTAGCTGATCTGGGATCGGTCAGTTGTGTTCAGAAGTCCCTCAAGGGGCTTCATACGAAATCTCAGAATTGAGGGATCATTAGGGAATCTCCGCGTAACGCTCTCCGCGTGACGCTCTCCGCGTGACGCTCCCCGCGTGACGCTCCCCCGCGTGACGCTTTTTCATTTATGTGCCATAGTAAAGACATAAAATGTCAAAAATGAATAAATAAAAAATCAAAGCAGGTTCTCAAAGTGCCTTCCTCCTTCCTGTATGCATAGGCGGCATCTCTTCCTCACGGATCGTGGTCGTAACGTAAGGTATACGCATTCTACATGTAGTGGATTTATATGTGTTTTACTGGGAGTTGCTACCCCCAGTGGAACGTCACGAACCCCGTGATATTCATGGTTGTACGGGCTCGACTCTTTCAGAGGTTCTTGTGAAAGGTACGAAAAAGTACCGTGGTTATTTCGTATATCCTGAGTTTTCACAGGAGATGGAAGGTATGAGCCATGTATTAAAGCTTCTTCAGATTGGTCTTCACGACAGCTGATCTGGTTGGGCCTTTTCGACTCGTGAATATAAATTCACTGGCTCTTGCTGCGTGTTTTCATGACCGTAAGAAGCGGAAGTTTGTAAGTACTGAAAAGTACCTTTTGTCTCGTGTTCTAGTTGGTCTCGAGAGTCTTGAAAAAGACCCTGATTATGGTAGTACCCAGTCGCGGAGGATGGGTGTATTTCCGCTCGTGAACCAAATTCACAAGGGGCCCTTTGAGAAGGGGCTTGGTATGGATGGGCTGTGTAGCTTAAATCCGCTGGGGATGTGTACGATTGCGCCATGAAATAGGTTCGATCCTTCCGTGTTTCAGGAGATCTAGTTAAGCTGTTATCTCTCGCGAGATCGGCGTGCGAAACACGCGGTTGTTCGTCCGAGAGAGATCCGGGGTCCAGCCTGTTGTTTTCGAGGGCCATGCCACGTGTAGGACAGGAAAGGTCCTCCCCCGCTCTTGTCGCGTGCCCACTAGAGGCTCGTCGACTGGCGCCAAGCGGTCTGTCTGACGTGCCAGTGTCAGCTGACCGTGAAACCTGGGTTTCGCTCATGCTGGCTTGATTTGGTTCTCCCAGAAGGCGGAACGAGGGGATCCGCTCCATCTGAGAGAATTTATTTAGCTCTGAAAAGAACTGAATTGAGGGGACTCGCTTCCGGATTGAAATCGGAGGGTCCTCCGGAAAAGGGGTCGACTGTTTATCGATCAAGTGAAGCTTTTTCGATCAAACAGGTCCGCCTGATTCGGAAAGATCAACCGCTGTGGGCTTCTTGAGATCTTTCCGGCTCGTCCCAGCGGGCGGTTCACAAATAAATCTGTGAACCCGGGTGGCGAGGCTTCCTGGAACCAAGACAGTGTCGTTCTGTTCAGAAATACTGCTTGGCGTCTCGGCTTTAACGAGACTTAGAGTAGAGAGGAATACGTATAACTATATCTACTCGGTTCTGTTAGTCTGGAAGAAGGTGCAATCTCGTGTAGCGAACTCGTTTTCAACTGGCTTGAAAAACTCGTCCTCGTCAATCCCGATGGAGTTGTGATCGCAGTGGGTGTGAAGGCAGAGGTTCTCAAGTATCAGAGTGAAACGTGAAGGTCGTAGGTAGAGATCGGTATGAAATATAGGGCCAGTATGTGCTATATTTATACCCGTCGGGGAGCCGGATGCTGCGTGTGATTGGCTGTTCCGATCTGATCCTTAGCGCTCGTGTGTGTGGAAGGAGAAACATCTTCCGATTTGATCGCTTGCGCTCGGTGTGCGGAAGGTAAAACATCTTCTTCTCCCCTTCCTCAATAGAATGCGTCTGGCTTCGTTCGCCCTTGATTGCTGTTTCAAAGTCATTTGTTTCAAGGTAATTTTCGTGTGTTAGATTGCCGGCTCGTCAAGCTTCACTCGTGCAGTGAGTGTTTAGCTTGTCATATTTTACCTTCCGACGAGTTTATTTCTTTTGTGATTATGTAATTTGCATAATCTTTTCGGCGATTTCTCTTGTTTCGTCTAGAGGTAGCCTGACGTCTTTTAATATAGTTCTAGTGCGTGAACTTAGTTTTGGTGGCCCTGAAAAGGGCCGGTGATACGTGGTGAGTTCACCATACTACATACAAGAAGAAGGGAGGCACTTTGATTGCTACATCTATATTTATTAGCTGAATTCGAGTCAAAAGATATTTATGAATGATGAACTAGAACATTATAAAAATTAAGCGCAAATTTATGCTGAAAAATGTAATTAAATTTCAATTAAATAATAATTGCCTAAAAATAGATAAAACTGCCAAAACGAAAAGCTGAAAATCCAAAATTTTTTTTGAATCGCAGAATATTATTTAGGACGAGGTTTTTACCATAAAATTGGATGTTAACTATTTTCACATTACTTAAAGTGCTCATATTTTCAAAACAATTTAACATAATATAGTACGATGTAATGGCAGTTCACGACATAAAGTAAAAGTATTAATCAGTAAATAAACTATTCATAATACTTTAAAACTGGAACACGATACAATGTATATACAGGGTGTGGCAGTGAGGACGGACGATTTTTAAAAAATCATAAAATAGTTGATTTTCACTCAAAAACAAATTTATTGATGCAATCAGGTTCGCAAGGAAATAGCATTTGAGACGGTTAAGTGTGAAAAATCACATCAGGCATGTGGTGGCCGAAATTGTTGATGCAGTGCTGGAGGCGTTCTTGGAAGTTCGTGTAGACTCTCTCCAACATAACCCTACGTCGTAATGATCACCAACTTCTTTTTCCCTGAATTATGACGGCGACGTGTTCCAACCAGACGTGTGTGGTTCCAGCAGGATGGGGCGACCGCCCACACAGCCAGAGCATCAATGGACGATATTCGCCCTCTCTTCCCTGGTCGCCTTATTTACAGGTTTAGCGATGTTCATTGGCCTCCTCGGTCCCCAGATTTGTCCATATGCGATTTTTTCTTATGGGGACACCTCAAGGCTTAGAGTATACGAGAACAAGCCCCGAACTCTGGACGAATTGAAGGACGCAATTCGCGTGGAAGTCGCCCAAGTTGAGAGAGTATGTTGGAGATAACGCCCAAGAACACCTCCAGCACTGCATAAACAATTTCGGCCACCACATGCCTGATGTGATTTTTCACACTTGACTGTCACAAATGCTATTTCCTTGCGAACCTGATTGCATCAATAAATTTGTTTTTGAGTGAAAATTAACTATTTTATGATTTTTTTAAAACCGTCCGTCCTCACTGCCGCACCCTGTACAACTTCATTTATTGGTAGCAATCCAATTCTTAATTAATTTAAATTTATTAACAATGTGAGGTTCATCAATAATTTCATCTGGAATTTTATTTATTAATTTTGGACCAGTATGACTTATGTGATTTTGGGTGTCTTGTAGCTATTATGTGGAACATGATATCTATTCGGATGTTTTGTAGCATGGCTAATGGGTTCAATACTTGGGTTGATTCTCTTCAGAAAAAATTTTGCAGTTTGAAAATTGAAAAGTTGGTTGAAAGTTAGAATTTCATCAGATATAGGGTTCAGGCGAGAAATTTTAAATATCAAATTTTGAGCAGATTTAACTGCCTGCAAGTGGCTTTGCAATGCTGAGCCCCATGCAGTTACAGTATGAGACAACTGAGAATGAATGGGAGCCAAATACAATATTCTAATAAATTTTTTTTTTAGCAAATATTCCTAAGACGATAGAAAATGGGAAATGTGATTGGTCCACTTTAGGTAGGTACTCGTCAATATACAGTCCAAGGTATTTTACATCGTTGGTTCTTTCCATTTTAGGACAATCGCATGGAATTCTCAAGCAGTTATAGGAATGGTAAATAATGCAGAAATCCGGTGGGGGCATTCCCCCTACTGTCGGAGAAAAACACATAAATTGCGTTTTCTGAAGATTTAGTGGAAGTAGATTTTCGTGAAGATAAGTCTGGATCTGTTGAAGACAATTTTCTGCTAACATTTTCGATTGCTCCCATGAGGGAGAGCGATATTTTACGGGAATTCGCTCTTACGATCATGCTGCATGACTGGGACTTTTTTTTCATTTTGGGAAACTGGTGTGGATAGACAAATAAATTTGAAAATATTCTACCTGACCTAGAAGTTATGCTACCTACCTACTAAATCCTAGGGTCTAACGTACCTAATTCAGATGCGTCTGTTGGCCACCACTTTTTGATCACGTTAAATTGGTCAAATCTCGGAATATGTGCTCAAAAAATCACTAAAAATGGGTAAAAACGGCTAAAAATTGTTAAATCTATATTTTTTAGCTGAATTTGAGCCAAAAAAATTTATGAACGATGATCTAGAATATTAAAAAATTAAGCTCAAATTTATAATGAAAAATTTATTTAAATTTAAATTAGGTAACATTTGCCAAAAAATAGACAAAACTGCTTAAAAGAAAAGCTAAAAATCCAAAAAAATTTTTGAATCGCAGAAAATTATTTAGGACGAGGTTTTTACCATCAAATTGGTCGTAAACTATTTTCACATTACTCGAAGTGCTCATATTTTCAAAACAATTTAACATAATATAGTACGATATTTTACGAAAATTCGCTCATACGATCATGCTGCATGACTGGGTTTTTTTCCATTTCGGAAAACTGGTGAGGATAGATGAATAAATTTGAAAATGTTTTACCTGACCTACAAGGTATGCTACCTACAAAATCCTTTGGTCTAACGTAATTCAGATGCGTCTGTTGGCTGCTCTGTCTCTCAGGCCTACAGGTTGGCTACACTGCTGTATTGATACGCGGTATCTCTCAGCTCCGATTGTTGTCAGATTTGGTTTTCGTTTCGTCTCAAAGCCGTCGGTGTTCCTTTTTCCCGTTTTCTAGTCATGCAGTTCCTATTATTTCCCCGTCATTTGTAGTTTAGTAAGATTTGTGTGGTTTTCCAGTGCGTTGGATTTACGATGTCGCCGCCGAAAATCGTCGAAGGGAAAACTGGACAAGCCGATGCGGAAAGCTTTGAAACCCGGTTGGAGAAACGATTGATGGGCTCTACCAGGCTCAACGGTATAATTCCCAAAAAGAGGTACAGAATCTACATAATATTTACATACCTACTATTTAGTATTGTAACTATTCCTTTATAATTCTGTCCCAATGATAACACACACTTCGCCCACTTACGTACCTACTTACACCATCATAGAATCTTACAAAGTCGGCACAATGTACGTAAATTGATACTGCTGTATAAGTACTGCTACAAATTTCCCGAGTGTAATTTGAGACTTGTTAAGAGACTGAGGGAGTCAAGATAAACAAGTAACTTAATTCAGCGGGTATAGAATAATGAAATACCATCCCACGTCAATCCTTTTTAAAAATGAAAGAACTAGCAGGGTGTGGCACATTGCTTCCTCGTAGTCATTACGTATACCTAATTGGTCTTATGATTGTAGAGATATTTGAATAATCTGTTCGTGTACCTAAATTCCTTTGGAGGCCCGCACGGGAATTTCATTTTCAGTAATCCAGACAAATCGAAAGATTATAATTAGTCTAACAGAGCTTTAAACAATTATTCAGGTCAATATTGGTCTGATTTCAGTCTGCAAAGCTCATTCTACTCTAGATTAAATACTTTCCAAAGTTCGTATTGAGCAAATTTTAGCTGAGACCTCTCCCCATTGACTTACAGCCGAACTTTTGAATTTTATGCCATTTTATTCATAAAGTATGCAAAATCGGGCTTTTACTTTGTACTTTAATGAGAAACAGTCTGAGCAGAAACTTGCTCGGTACGAACTTTGGAAAGTATTTATCCCTGAATCGAATGAGGTTTAGTTGAGCTGAATCAGACCAATATCGAGGTCGCTAGGGGTTTTTGAAGGGCAAAGGTCTAGACGTCAAATAGGTAACTAATATCTTAGTATCAAGTTTCTGCTCAGACCAGTTCCCTTTAGAGTACAAATTAAAAGGTCGTTTTTGCGAAATTTATGTATAAAATTACGTTTATGTCAGTAAACGTGGAAAGGTCTCAGCTAACATATCTCAATATGAACTTTAGAAAGTATTTAATCTTGTGTAGAATGAGCTTAGGCAGACTCAAATCAGGTACTAGGTGTTTGTAATAGCTGTATTTATTATATTGATTAGTAGTATGAGATGGGATTGTTGTTAAGATATTTGGTAGCTTTGTTGACATTATTATGATGCTCAAGTTGATAAAAGTTTCAACTTTAATTTCAAGACAAGTTGTGTTTATTTTAAAAGATCAATAATTAAACATAGCGCAGTGTAATTAATTAATTCCAGTGATTGATTATTGAAGCGAGTGTTTAGAAAGTCGTTAGGATGGCGAATGAAAATGCAGAAAGAGACTGGAAACTGAACGTCAAGATTCCTAAACAATTCTCATTTAAACCAGCAGAATGGCCGATGTGGAAAAAAAAGATTTGAAATGTATCGTTCAATCAGTAAACTGCAGCATGCTTCAGGTAAAGAACAAATTGATATGCTAATATCAATGGGAGATAAGAGTGAGGAAATTCCCTGAAGAGAAGTGAAGAGAAATACGACCTGAAGGAAGAAGTGGAAGCATATGTAAATGCGGTGTTCTCTAACATAGGACCTACAGATCGAATTGTAAAGAAGATAATTTCATCTCAAAAGAGCGACCCAATTTTTCTCACTTTGCACGACTACTGTTCATTCGGTTGGCCTTCGAGATCGATATGCCCATGCACCTTCCACCATACTTCCAAGCCCAACATTAAATATGGGTGAAAGATGATGCTGTCCTTAGAGGTAATAGACTGATCATACCACAAGAATTACGTCTCAGGATACTTGAAAAAATTCACTCTGGGGTCATCCTCATTTCATTTGCCGCTTTCGTGTCCCCGACGACGAATTCTCACAATTCTTGACCAAAACTAGTGATTTTGGGAGAAAAAAAGGGTAGTTTAAGTTGGGAGACCAACGAAGTAATAATTTGACTGCCCTAATCCCCTTTAACCAATACACAGTGATGACGAATCACACCGGAAATCCTGGAAACTCATGAGTGTTACTGTCCCCTCCTACCTAACACGGAAGTAGAAGTTAGGTAGTTACGAAACAATGACAATCTAGAACTGGCCAGGGTTACTAGCTGCAGTAAGTTGGTTCCTCTTTATTTAGGGTAAGGATTTACATTTTTAAGATTTTTCCCAACCCGTGAAAAACTAGTTTTTCAGTCAGTCCCCCATATCTCTTCTCAATGGGACCTCAGGAGTGTTATCATTTTTGCGATCAAGAAAGCCGATGGAAAATGGTAGGAAACAGTCAGATGTGAAGGTTATATTGTCCAGTTGAAGATGTGAAACTGTAGTGGAGTGCTTGGTGTTGCAGCAGTTTTTACAGCGAAAGAAGCCTAAAAACATGTTGAGTATTTTTATTTTCAATCATGAGTGTTACACTAATTACGAGTGTTGTTAGTGCTTAAACAAAATAATCCGATATCAACAACCATACTGCTTGGTGACAGGTTTCAAACAGTAGCCATCCCCGAGTTTTGTCACTTCATCATCATGTGTGACACCATTTTTACTGTAAATTCTCATGAGTGTTACCTCTCAGGAGTGTGACCAAGGATGGGTAACACTCCTGATAATACGGTAACACTAATAGGGTAACACTCCTGAGATTTAAGCTCAATTACACTGCCTTCTACATGAATTTCGTAAAATCTGAATATTACGTTTGAACGTGATTCTTTTGTACTTACTTGAGCCCCGACAACAATTTTGCCTAAGTCATCCATTTTACAGAAATCAATTTTTGAAATCTGGTAACACTCATGAGCCGGATATCATGTTTTTTAATACAAAAATATGTATAAAATACATCAATGAAAAACTCACTGTTCATCTATGGAACACAAATCTGCAATGTACAATGAGTAGTATATTTGCCGATCTAACCTCATTTTCGAGCACTTTCATATTTCACTTCACTGAGGTTCTCAAACGACCCAATGCGGCAAATGAAATGAGAATGACCCTCTGGCCACATGGGAGTCAATAAATATAATTTACGAGCCAGCTATAGCCTGTGGTGGCCAGGGGTATCAAGTAACATAGTGAGAACTATCCAAGAATGCTCTCAATGCACTGAACACAGAACGCAGCATCATCAACCTCTAAATACCAACGGAATTCCCAAGTCGACCATGGAAAAAGTTGGAATAGATTTATTCAAGCTTGATGGAGTTTGGTTTGTGACTTTAACTGACTATTATTCGAGATTTTTGGAAATTTAAATCTTAAAAAATTTGAACACCTCTGAAGTGATTGAAACGTGCAAATCTATTTTCAGTCGCCGCGGAATCCCATCAGAATTGAGGTCTGATTGCGGTAGTCAGTTTACAACATATAAAACATGTGTAGAAAACGCTGAATTCAAAATATTCTCCAGAGAATATAGTTTCCAATTAACAACCAGCTGTCCAAGTCATCACCAAAGCAACGGAGCTGCCGAAGTGGCTGTAAAAGTCGCTAAATCACTTCCCAAGAAGAGTAAAGAAGATCCCTATATGGCTCTACTTTCTTACAGGAACACACCTATCGCGGCAAACGGTTTGAGTCCGGCTCAACTGCTGTTCAGCAGAAGGCTTCGAGACAATTTACCTGTATTACCTGAAACATTAAATGAAAAGCCAGATTTTACTAACTTACAAGAGAAAGAAGAAACATACCGAGTAAAATACAAGAAAGATTATGACAACCGTCACGGAATTCTGGAAACTATCCTCGGCCTTAGGATTCCCCAACAACTCTACCATCAGAAGATTCGAATCCCTCATCCCATGATTCTCCAAGTTCATGACATGATTCCCATGTTCGCCACTTTTTGGAATGCTCTCATTTTATCGCAACGTCTCATGATCCCTAATCCATTGTAGTGTCAAGGAAAGCTGATTTATTACGCTAAGTTATAAACTACCATAATGAACTAAGTAATAATGTGAAAAGAAGGCACTATGTACATGGCAGGTATACTAGTGAGTAGTAGGTACTTGTAAGCAGTAGGTACTAGATTATTTCTATTATTGGGTCTTTTATAATCAGCTGAGTGAGCTAAAATCTCTCCTGTTCATCCTAGGAAGTTGAGATTTGATAGGGAGACTCCCTGGTACATTAGGAATCGATTGAAAAGATTAGCTCATTCTTAAGGTGGATTCACACTCGCGGTAACGGGAACGTCAGATCACAGTCACGTCAGGTCGCGTCAAGATTGCTTCTGTGGAAACGTTACGGGGTGATTCCCACTCACGGGCGCGGTACAGTCAAGATCAAATCTCGGTCCAGTCACTCCCCGTCAGGTCGCCCGGCGAGCGATCGAAACCTGACGTGACGTTGACCTTCCCGGACTGAACGGGAAATGTGAATCACAAACAGTCAAATCTCGTCTCCGCTGGGTGTCCTCCCGTCAGGATTCTCTCGACTAACAATCATTAAACTTATGATTTTTAGAAAGTTATTGCTTAGAAAAAGTTTATCAACTTTGAACTAAATACGTAAAAACTTTCTGCACGAATTTACGCTGCTAAATTTACTTAAATTTCATTAAGGTTTGCTAAAATTCCAGTAATACAGCATGCAGGGGCGTCGCTATAGGGGTGACTTGGGGGGGGGGGGGGGGGGGGGGGGGGGGGCTCACTGACATGGGAGAAGTTGGGAGCTGGCAATAAAAACCATAATTTGAAGAGACGTATTTGGAAGACTAATTCTAATCAAATCCTGGTTTTCGCAACTGTAGGTACCAGGTATTCATGGAATACTTGAAGTATTTTAATTTTTTGCATGAAACTGGCATTTTTCGTTCAAATTTCCACAGCGTTTCGCAATTATGTTATATCTCAAAAACGGATAGTGATAAAAAAGTTGGCTTGACGGCGTATTGCTCTATTTTCGGCTTACTCACCCAAAAAAATTGTTCACACTATTCCGAATCCACTCTGTAGTTCAATGTAGAACATTCAGTAGTTTGAAACATATGACAAATAATTTTAAGGTTACAATGACTGATGAGTGTTTTTACTTAGGAACTATGGACAAGCATGGACTAAATGGAAAAATCTGCATGTATACCCACTTCCAGTAAACTCAACCTTTTAAACTAATCGTGTAGAGATGAAAATTTCTATAAATGTATATTTTCTTATTGTTACTTCTCATTGCAATTATTGTTTCAATTCAAAAAATGTAAATATATATCTGATTTACTAATCAGCAAATCGCATTGTGCTTTTAAAAATGTCTGGAAGATTTATCCTGGTCATTTACACATTCTCTAAGTTTCAAATAGTGACAATATTTATTGTAATCAAAATCGAATATTGTGGTATTACTGCAAACGATCGGTATGTTATCAAATTTTCATATAAAAATTCACTTGAAAAAGGTCATTTTGTTTGTGTTACGTGTATTTAGTGGGTACATATATTATATGCAATACATATTGCCTGTAGGTAAGAGGTATAATTTATAAGTGATACTATACATCCTATTGGAGTTAGGAAAAGTTTTGGTTCAGTTGAGAATTTCATGATACTTCCCCCCTTATTATTTTTGTCTAGCAACGCCGCTGACGGTATGATAGTATCAGTGAATTTTCCACTGATACGAGACTCCGATTCTCCGTTCGGGGTCTAGTTTCATCTTCTTCCTCGAGTAGCAAAGCTATTTTATACAAATTTTTTATCCTCTCGGACATCGCGTCACTGCGCGGGGAAGACTGACCTGACCTGACGTGATCTGACTTGGCTGTGTGAATGGGTGGCCCGTTGACGTGACTCTGACCTGACTGTGATCTGACGTTCCCGTTACCGCGTGTGTGAATCCACCTTTATTCAGCTGAGTGGGCTGAATTGTCTCCTGTTTATCCTAAGAAGTTGAGATTTGATAGGGAGACTCTCTCGGACACTAAAAGTATCTTTGATAAAAGTATCTTTGGTCTTGGTTACCGAGAAAGTTGTAGAGGTTACTTTAAGAAATTGAATTGTTTAACTGTTCCCTCTCTATATGTATTGGAGTGCTTAAAGTTTGTAAAGAGTAAGATAACCTTAATCAATAGTAACCAGCATCATCATAACTATAGTACGCGTTCATCTAACCTATTATGCCCCCCTTTTGTACGTCTCTCTGCGTCTCTACGTAACGATCCCCTGCAAAACGGAATCCGTTTCTTTAACAGACTACCGATTTCATTAAAAGAATTGCCGGACAAGGCTTTCTTGAGAAAATTAAAATGTATCCTGGTTGAAGCCGAACTTTATGACGTATCTGAGTTTTTTAATTTAAATTTTATTGACTAGCATGCCAAGGAATATTTAAAATACCAGTACTCGATGATGCTTAATTTTAGTTTAGTTTAGTTTATTGCTGGGTGGGTACCTCCATTGGGTGATTGCATTGCAGAAGAAAATGTATTACTCTTGCTTTTAAGTATGTTTTTTATGCCAGTTCTGTTATTATATTGACTTGTTGACAGTTTCTGTTAGTAGAATAATTACCTATATATTTTGTATCTTCTGTGTAGTATTA
This sequence comes from Adelphocoris suturalis, assembly GCA_030762985.1. Lineage (NCBI taxonomy): Eukaryota > Metazoa > Arthropoda > Insecta > Hemiptera > Miridae > Adelphocoris > Adelphocoris suturalis. Next base: position 16,132,729 of record CM061049.1, on the reverse strand, counting down.
TCTTGTTAATGTAGTACCTATTTATGTATTTTTGACTATTGTTATTCCAATTTTGGGCCCTACAATACAAAATATTTGATTTGATTTGAGCGCCTATTGCAATTATTGGTTCTTCCCCAATCAGCTGAGTGAGCTAAAATTTCTTCTGTTCATCCTTGGAAGTTGCGATTAGATATGGAGACTCTCTGGGACACTAAGAGATGATTGAATTGATTGGGTCTTTTCTGATCAGCTGACTTAGCTAATTTAATTGACGTTTTTAACTTGAGACACAGAACACATCGCACCCCGGCAAGAAAAGTGACACTTTTAAAAAACCTCTCTTTTCAGGAAAGCCAAAAAACCGAAATCAGTAACACAATAATGATGATTACGTCCAAACGCTGCTACTTGGGACTGCCATTTTAACTGATTGTACGGAAGAAGCAATTCAGATAACAGATATCTTAATAATTGTTTTGTTAATGTCATCAGGAATTGATTATTCGGCCAACAAAAGGCGAATTTCGTCAATGTGTCACTTTTCTTGCCGGAATAGTTCAAAAGGTGCTAGTAAATTGAATTGTAACTAGCTATGCAAAACGACACTTCCATTTTTTAAAATTGAAAAAAGGGTGTGAAACAACAAAAAGCTTGTTGTAACAGCAACATTTTAATAGAACAGAAGGAACAGTGAACCTTAATCACAGCACTTGAAAAAGTTAGGCACTTTTGGGTGGCACTTGATTAGGTACTTAGTCTTAAAATTTCCCAGATGAATGTCATTATTCCCAAACTAGATTAATTATTTAAAGAACTAGAGAACGCAACACAATACTAACTTATACATCCATTTAAAAAACAACTTCAGTCTGCAGAGAAGTACACGCATTTAAGAAAAAATGGTTCATAAAACCAAGGAACATTCAATTAAAAAAAAAGAAGTTTTTTCTGAAGAGATTACAATGGTTTATTAAAGAATAATAAACCAAAAGAGATAGGTAGGACCTAAGGCTATTGGTAATACCTAAAGCACCAACAACTGACACTGTAGTAACTAATTAGAAAGAGTTTGGCACGAAGTAGTGTTGTGCCATTAGAGCTAAGACTAGGAAATTCGGAGTCACATATAAGTCATTCGCAGTCAGTTAAATAAGGCGAGATAGTAAGATTCATAAAATTGAGGAATCAGGTTGTCAGCATCAAATCATTAATATCTGATTTCTTACCATCTGCTAGTGGTATCTTGCTTGAGTAAGCAGGGGAAAGACTGAGCTCGCAAGGATGGGGCGAAGAAGCACACCTTGAAGAGGCTCGAGTATTTTTGACAACCACTTCCGAAAATTCATCTTTGAAACCAGATTTTTAAAAGAAACAGAACCCCTTGAGTCGATTTTTGAGCCTTCATAACCCTTAGGTCTGTGATTTTAATTGACTTTCCATCAACGGTTTCACTATAATTAGTTCCAGTTTGCTGTACCAAACCCTTGAGATCATAAAACTGGGAATCATTTTCTCGAAGTGTCACTTTTCTTGCTGGGAGTTGGCCCAAAACAGGTGCGAGGAAAACTGACACTAGCGACTTCCCACGGCCACTGTTGTTACTACAGCCAAAACAACTTATTCATCTGGTAGATATCAGTCTGGAGCACGCAATGAAAGTGCTAACCCAAAACCGGATTTTTTGAGAAGTGTCACTTTTCTTGCCGGGGTGCGACATATTTCACAGGGGGAAAAATGAGGTATATTCATGTACCGATGTATTGCATGTAGTGTAGATTTTTCTTTTGTTTCTTTTGGTAGGTGACATCGTCCAGTTATATTTCGATAGTGCACCTTACACTCAGTTTGGTAGGTTATTTTTTTTGGACCCGTATTCTGCAGTGAAGGGCTATCTAATACAGGTTTACTATGTACGGGGCTTAATAATAATTCATAGATATCATCCCAAAGAATCGAAAAAAACCACCCAGGTTGCTGTAACTTCATAGGTTTGCTCTCCTTCCATCAGGGCCAGAACTTTAACAGGGAAAAAAATCAACATGGGATGTAACGCAACAGGTGAAACATAGTAAAAAGTCCAGTCATGCGGCATGACCCCATGAGCGAATTTTTGAAGAAATCTTCGACATTTCAGTCGCTATTGATCTTGTAGAGAAATTTTAGTTTTTGATTTTGATAGACAAACATGGAATCAAATTATTAAAAATAATTAGGAGGTACTCATACTTTATTATTATTAAACTAATCTTGTACATTTAAAGACAAATGTTGGTAAATATTCATAGATTTCGATGTCCGATGGGGTCAGTATTGAAGGCAGTTGAAATCTTAACAGTATCATATCATAACATCATCAAATCTTGACATAAAATAAAATAACATACCGACGTCATATGAAAGAAACGTATTTCCACAGCCAATTGATGATGAGGTTTTTATTTACGAGTGATATAAAGTTAGTTGCATTCGAATCTAGTATCCTATAGCAAGAAATTGACAGACAAACTGTAGTCTCTGTGCATCTATTGGCAGCCTAAATTATGGGGAAGTGTCACTTGGCTTTTCCGTAGCAACAAGAAAGAAATTGAAAATATTTAATACTAGCATTAAATCCCAATTATTGTTGATTTATCAACGATTCGATTAGGTAAATTCTTGAATTTTAACTGCTTCATGATATTTCTTCACTCTACTATTTGATAATTATATCCAATATCGAACATATTGGTTATTGAGGTACATACCTATCCCATATTACCGATTTTTACAACTAGCGAACGGCATTATTTCGATTTTTGACTGATTTTTCAACTTTGAAATTTTTGAAAACTTGATAGGTACATATTCTTATAGGAAATTTTACGCTGATTCCGAATATACCACATGTTAGTGTGCTGAAAAAATTATTTCGCACAACAAATCGCAAAAAACAGGCTATTTTGAACTTTTTGTCTACATTTTTGAAAATTTCAACCCGAAGATGTAATCCGATCATGCTGGCCAACGAACTTGAACTTTCGTTTTGTGTCCTTAACATTTTAAAATTTGTTTGAAGTTTCTAGCACAATTCTACGGACAGTTATCGTCTGAAATGACACATACATACATACATATACAATACATACATACATACATAGATACATACATTCATACATAAAAAAATGCGTTAAACTTCAGAATATGATTCAGAATAGCCTGAAACGGATTTCTGCTTAAAATTTTTTCAAAAATTCACATTCTCCAAATTTTGAGGCGAGAGCAATAGCTTAATTTTCTTCAAAAATTCGCTAATAATTTTCTTCAAAAATTCGCTAAAACTACCTAATAAACTATGACGATTGTATCAGCTGATATAATTCCAATGGAATTCAGATTATTTAACTTTTGTCACCTATAAATGGAGCTGCGAAGCGTAGGTATGTGATTTATTTTATATAATTAATTTTCGGTTGGTGGGTCAGCTTGTGTTAAATTCAAAAGACTAGTAAAATGTAGGTGTTTTTAATTTAATTTCTCCTCGGTAGGCGTTCATACCACTGCAGATATCTTTATATATAATTCCGAACGGTCTTTGAAATTGTGAAGAACTTCGCGGTCCGATTTTAGTGTTAGACTGCTCATTCGAATCAGCACGGCCCCAAGTTTGTTGCAAAAGTGTTGCCGTTCGTCTCTATACCCGCCTTGATCGTGTTCTAGGCGGTCCTTATCAACGAGAGTTGTTTATTAGGCTGTGGCGGTAACAACAGTTGCCATCAATTCACGGTCTGTAAGAAAAGTAGTGTAGTTACTAACATCTAGGAGAGTTATTTCTGAACGAAGAAATTGAAACTGAAGAACTTAGCGGACTTTGTAAATATATAATTCCGAATCAGCTCGGCCCCAAGTTTGTTGCAAAAGTGTCGGTAAGTAAGAAACGTAGTGATGGGGTCTTTTCTGATCAGCTTAGTGAGCTAAATTCTTTCCTGTTCACTGTAGGAAGTTGAAATTTGATAGGGAGACTCTCTGGGACATTAAGAGACGAGAGAAGTGATGGGGTCTTTTCTGATCAGCTGAGTGAGCTAAATTCTTTCCTGTTCACTGTAGGAAGTTGAAATTTTATAGGGAGACTCTCTGTTTATTAGGCTGTGGCAGTAACAACAATTGCCACGGTAAGTAAGAAACGTAGTGTAGTTACTAACATCTAGGAGAGTTATTTCTGAACGATCCTATTGGACATGACACAACACTCGAAAAATTCCTGACACAGAACAAGCACGAGCTTTGCTGGTACCAGACACATCAGGACGAAGACAGCTGTAGCATCTCCTACACACAACTCTACACCAGTTCGACATCTACGAGTACTACCGATCAAGATACAATCAACGACATAAAGGAGATAGAAGACACGGACGCGCAGATTCACACGCTTACAAAGAAACGAAGAAGACTCAAGATAGAATTACACCATCCCCATCTCACCATGCCCAAATTCTGAATTCCCCGATTCAACTTTTTGTTTAGTCTCATAGTGGCGAGGACCACCTCGACTGGTGGTATTTATTTTATTACATTACTTACATTTTGATTGTTATTTCCTCTTTTTTGATCATTTATTAACATGGCCTTAGCTTTGCACCAGGTCACATAACGCCGCAAATAGGTAGGACTTATATCGTTACTATAATGTGCTGGGTTCCTGTTAGGTACTACTGTTATACGGACTAGATTAGGGCTTTCCAAGCCCTAACAGGCCTCTAGTATTTAGATAATGAATAACAGACTTCGTTTAATTATAGAGCTATCTAATACATAAATTATGATATGTAATTTGCAGCGTTTTTGAAATTATGATGCATAATTTTAGATAACAATTGAAGTGATAGGTTGGAATTCGTTATCAAATGAATTCGGTGAACATTGAACCATTTTCTGGTTTCAGGAGTGACGTTATCAAATGGAACGGCTGGGGCTACAACGACTCAAAATTCGTCCTCAAGCCTGGACCTATGATCGCCTTCACTGGAAATCGGTAAATCACGATTATGAATCATCTATAAATATTGTTTTGAAATTGACTTGTCAGCAAGGGGTGTTGTTTAATTTTGATCTCACATTCCAAATTCATCATAATAGAGCTCTAAAAAATCATAAAAAAAACTTCTGCCAAGTTGGGTGTGGCACGTAGCTTCCTCGCTTGCCTATCATGAATGTATAGATCATTGAAAAGTTTTAAATGATCTTGAAAAATTCCATAGCGGAAAATAGTAAATCAAGAAGTAGCATGACACAACAATTGGACATAATAATGTGAACATAATAATTGGTCAAATGAAAAAAATGATAATGTAATTTACGTTTGTGCAAGAGCAGAATGAACTGATGAGTTGAAAACAATGAAATAGTTACGGGACCATCTACAACTTAAACCGCTTTTTTGCCGCCGTAGGTTTTTAATTTTTTGGAAATTTTTCTCATGGAATTTCAATGAACTTGAAATTGAGTTTCAATGAACGTAAAAACGTTAAGCTCATTCAGTTCAGTTAAGTTCAAAACCTCCTGAAGAAAAACGGCTATCCTGACAGAATAGTCAACTCCATATTTCTTCAAAATTCATCTACAGCCCCTCAATTAATCCCAAAACCCTGTTCTAAGTTTTACTCAGCCCCTTATGTACCAAGATTATCCGAAAAACTATCAAAAATTTTAGATAATGAAAACTCCAAACTCGCGTTCAAGAACAAAACTCGGCCCTTCGGGCCTCGCAAGGGGCTCCGCCCCTTGACCCTGCCAGGGGGGCTTCGCCCCCCTGGACCCCCTTGGATGTTATTACTTTGAGCCTGACTGCTAAAATGTAAAAAACATGGAATCATGTTTTAGCTCCTCGCTCTCACTTTATTATAGAAATGATCACGACAATTGAGCTCTTGCTTCCTATAGTGTAAAGTATAGAAATTACCTATTAAAATGATTTAACCACCGCTTCACAAATCAAACCGTTCTCGCAATATTCGGATCACCTGCTATGAATCACATAATCGAAACACCAGCTCAATTAAATCATCAGAAATTAACAAGCGGTTGCAATCATGTTCACAATATCAATGATTGAGAATGATCACCTGTGTGTAAACAATTATTAATATAACCATGCTCATAACTCAGCTTGTTGGCCACGCACTTCGCAGTAGTTAATATAGTATGGTTGGATAAATCGAGAGCTTTCGAACGAATGGTCAACGAATTTTTTGGGATGAAAAACGACGAAGTATCATATCTCTAGCAACGACTCGGTTGTAAGCGGAAATCATCACAATTATTGGCGCTACTTTCATCTTGCTTAATAGTCTCACTTTTCGGCGGGGGATCCATCGCTAAAACATGATTCCATGTTAAAACTGTAGGTCCCTATTCACCAAAACTAAAGATCCTTTTGATAAAGGGAAAAATAAAAATATAGTGTACAACGACATTCCTTGCCAACCCTCCTGTGAGAAACACTATATAGGACAAACAAAAAACTTTTTACAACAAAGAATAGATGCCCATCAGAGAGATTATAATAAAACTGTAACCCCCTTCAGCACAGCCCTAGACGTTCACTCTAAAGAATCAGGACACAATTTTTAATATAATTCAGCCAACATTTTAGGAAAAGAACAAAATTTATTTAAACGTGAAATGTTAGAAATGATACATATTCAGCGAAATAAAGAAAATACACTGCCAAGGAAATGGCACATGAGCTTCCTCGTGACCTTCACAGTACGTCACCATTAAATTCCAGAAAACTAGAAACGACCGGTTCTGGCATCAGGGAATTAATAAGGTGGGAAATTGGAAGCTGAATGGTACATATAATAAATGAAATTAATTAGGAAAATTTTGATTTTAATATGGGACCATCCAGGATGTAGTCCGCATGTTCCTCATAACAACTAAGCTGTGACCGTGACAAAAACATCACTTTCGCGCATGCGCCAGCGTACCGCTGCTGATGATTGCGAAGAATGTGATACGGGACCTCAAGAAACCTTGCCGGCATCATCCCTGAAAATCTGACCGAAATCCGTTCACAAATGCCTAAGTTATGACCGAAACAAGACAATTGTGTTTGCGCCTGCGCAGAGGCTACCGTTGATTCGATCATGACGGAACTGATAGGGGACGGAGTAGAGCTATACCCGCACGATCCCTAAAAATTTGAAGAAAATCGCATCAAAATTGTAGAAATTACGGCTGTTGCAAGGACCGTAACAAGAATATTTCGTTCACGCATGCGCAGAGCGTACCGCTAATGCAATTATGATGATTGTCTTACGAAACCTCAAGAGACCTTACCCACATCATTCCTGGAAATCTGACCGAAATCCGTTCAACATTGACCGAGTTTTGACCGTCACAAGGAATTCACGTTAGCGCCTGTGCAGAAGCTACCGTTGATTCGATCATGATGAAGTTGAGACAGACAGACAGACAGACAGACAGACAGACAGACAGACCGACATACAGACAGACAGACACGGAACCGAATTTGTTCAGGAGGCTCTGAAACGCAAAATGCGAGTGGAAATTTTGATTTTGGAGCAAAAAAATTTTTTTCATTTCGAAAGTGAAAACAAAGCTTCCGCTGCCTTGCAGTCTCGGAAGCAAAACTGTAAATTTCCGAACAGATATACAACACCTCAACAAATGCTATTCAGGTCTCATACGTAAAGGACAGTCACTTTAGGTAGCTAGCTACCCTCTCACAACAGGTACCATCCCCTCCGCCGTTAATTGCCTTCAAACCCCCCCCCCCCCCCCCCCCCCCCCCCCCACACACACACACATACACACACATTCCGTATAAGCTTAGTACGTAACTGCCTAAACTAGTCTGGTAAGAGTTGTCTTGGTGACCACACCTATGTGCCACTTGTACGTTTTTAACCACTAAATTTTCCATCTTGAGATGATCTACTAACCAAAATCACAAAATTGTAAGTACATCATATATCATCCTATTGTAACATAGTGGCGAAGTGAAATTACTAATTCTAAGTTTACCTGGGATATATACCAGAGTATAAAACCATGTCTTTTATCAATAGGCCCTGATGATGAGAAAATATATTCTCGAAACGTTGGCGAAATAAGAAGAGTTTTCATTGACCGACCCTCAACATCCTCTGATATATATATACTACAATGGCTCCCAAAATTTTAAAATGTTTTCGAAAATTTTCTTCATTGAAATCCGTTTTGAGACATTATGGAACGAATACTAGAGTTTAACAATTTCCATATATATATACAGGGTGTCTCAACTTAAGTAGGCAAGACTTCAGGGATCAATTCTACAAGTAATTTGCAACAAAAAGTGTCTCTGAAAGGCTTCGTTTTCGAGTTATTGACGATCTAAGATTTTTTTCGTGTTTTTGACCTTATCTCCTAAAAATGGGTCTGACCCCATCATTCTTTGAGTATTCTCAAACCTGAGGATACCGTTGGAAAGAACGTTGAATTTCTTATCTTTTTGATGCCAAATCATAATTATCCAAGAGAGTTAAGATACCGAAAAAAGAGGTCAAAGTACAAACTTTGTAAAATTCTAAAAATTTGGGTTTTTTCAATCTGATTCCTCCCTCCATAAAAAAATGAACAGTCGTTTGCAAGTCCAGTAAAAACTTCAAAATCTTATCAGCTTTCTAACGGTATAGCCAAAAAATTGATAAAAGTAACAACAAGGAGAAAAAACGGCTTTTGAATGCGAAAAAACGTGGTATTTTTAACGAAAATCGATGGATTTCAGGAAAAAACGATCTCCCACAACTTCATGATTTAAATGTCGAATTCTACGTAATTTTTCACGCTGAATCGAATGGTGACACTTGCAGACCTCTACGACTAACGAATAAGGGCGAAAGTGCCCTTCTCTGAGTTTCGAGGGTCAAAGGGCACTTTCGCCCTTATTCGTTAGTCGTAGAGGTCTGCAAGTGTCACCATCCGATTCAGCGTGAAAAATTACGTAGAATTCGACATTTAAATCATAAAGTTGTGGGAGATAGTTTTTTCCTGAAATCCATCGATTTTCGTTAAAAATACCACGTTTTTTTGCATTTAAAACCCGTTTTTCTCCTTGTTGTTACTTTTATAAATTTTTTGGCTATACCGTTAGAAAGCTGATAAGATTTTGAAGTTTTTACTGGACTTGCAAACGACTGTTCATTTTTTTATGAAGGGAGGAATCATAATGAAAAAACCCAAATTTTTAGAATTTTACAAAGTTTGTACTTTGACCTCTTTTTTCGGTATCTTAACTCTCTTGAATAATTATGATTTGGCATCAAAAAGATAGGAAATTCAACGTTCTTTCCAACGCTATCCTCAGGTTTGAGAATACTCAAAGAATGATGGGGTCACAGCCATTTTTAGGAGATAAGGTCGAAAACACGAAAAAAATCTTAGATCGCCAATAACTCGAAAACGAAGCCTCTAAAAAATAACACTTTAGGAGACACTTTTTGTTGCAAATTACTTGTAGAATTGATCCCTGAAGTCTTGCCTACTTAAGTTGAGACACCCTGTATATATATATGGAAATTGTTAAACTCTAGTATTCGTTCCATAATGTCTCAAAACGGATTTCAATGAAGAAAATTTTCGAAAACATTTTAAAATTTTGGGAGCCATTGTAATAGCAAAATGCAATATCCCACGAAAATTCGCTAAAACGTGTGGGAATTTTGAGAAACAAAATGTAAACAAGAACTTGTTTTGTAGAAACTAATTGTAGTTTATGTTATTTTCCCTGCGTGAAAAAATAGCCTCCGCACCTTCAGCTGTTGGAAAGCAAAATCGATAAAGCCCCTGAATAATCTCTTACGTTAGTGGCGCTGGTATTTGCACATTAATACTGCATAAGAATCGATCTGGTCCCTAAGCCCCAACAGGAATTATGACGTCTTGACGTCTTGTTGAATCACCTAAAAATACATCTCGTCTCATAAAATTAGTGTCGTTATGTGGGGTAAATTTTAGAAGGTGGGTTAGGTTAGAAAATGTCGGCTACCTGTTATGAGACTGGGCCTTCGGCCATTGATAATTTGTGCTTAATTCTCGTCATTTTAGCGAATTTTTGTGGAAAACGAAGCTATAGCGATCTCTCCACAAATTTTAAAAACAAAATTTTCGTATATTAGCGAATTTTTGAAGAAAATTAAGCTATTGCTCTCGCCTCAAAATTTGTAGAATGTGAATATTTGAAAATATTTTATGCAGAAATCCGTTTCAAGCTATTCGGTATCATTCTGAAGTTTAACGCATTTTTAGCGAATTTTTGAAGAAAATTAAGCTATTGCTCTCGCCTCAAAATTTGTAGGATGTGCATTTTTGAAAACAATTTATGTAGAAATCTGTTTCAGGCTATTTTGAATCATATTCTGAAGTTTAACGCATTTTTTTATGTATGTATGTGTGTATGTATGTATATATGTATATGTCATTCCAGACGATAACTGTCCGTAGAATTGTGATAGAAACTTGAAACAAATTTTAAAATGTTAAGGACACAAAACGAAAGTTCAAGTTCGTTGGCCAGCGTGATCGGATTACATCTTCGGGTTGAAATTTTCAAAAATGTAGTCAACAATTTCAAAATAGCCTGTTTTTTGCGATCTGTTGTCCGAAATAATTTTTTCAGCATCCTAACATGTGGTATATTCGGAATCAGCGTAAAATTTCCTTTAAGAATATGTATCAAGTTTTCAAAAATTTCAAAGTTGAAATCGAAATAATGCCGTTCGCTAGTTGTAAAAATCGGTAATATTTGCGTGAAACATTGTCCAAATTCAGATTAAACTACGCTTATGGAAGTATCCCTGTATAACCAATCCTAGAACCATGCTGTTTAAAACGTAGGTAGTAGGTGCTTGTTAAAAAAAAAACAAAAAAAAAACACGATCAATAGAGACTGAAATGTCGAAGACTTCTTCAAAATTCGCTCATGCGGTCATGCTGCATGATTGGACTTTTTTTCTATAGAAATCCGTTTTCTAGTATTTTGAAACAAATCCTCGCCAGAACATTTAAAAGTTCAAGGGATCCCAATTTAATACATCCGAGTTCTACGACAGACGAACACGGGAATTTAGGAAGCATCTCTTGCCCAAGTTGTTTCAAGCAAGAAAAGACGGGAATCATGCCGTCTTGATTGGAGATGAACTACTGGTTGATGGGAAAAAAACTTATCATTCACTATGGACGAAGTACGTTGGAGGATTCTAAATAATATACTGGATCAGAAGTGGAGATTAATCTGAATACTCCTCCCCTCCCATAATTTCCAGAAAACAGGCCAAGAAGATTAAAATCTACAAGAGATAGAACGAACATCAACACCGCTTTGGAAATTATGGCAATGACTCGGGATTATTATTGAAATTCGGCAGTGGAGTGTAGGCATTATTGATTGTGATCTATGTTAACTACGCAGTGCTCATTTATTATTTGTAAATTAAGTATACCTATATAAGTAACTATTTGATACATCACAAGTAAAAGTCTAACATTGTTTGTTGAGGCAGTAATGAAGGCAAAATATCAAGTGCAATTTTTTAATATGAATTTAAAGAACTCCTTGTAGTACCTTCGGGTTATACTTGTACAATAAAATTGAATTGGAACGAACCCTAGAGTTTAACGGTTTTTCATATTTGTATATGGGTGTCCCGCATAAGGTGGTCTACTTCAGGGGTCGACTTATACAGGGTGATTCCCTCGCAGATGCAAAAAAATGTTTGGGTAAAACTACATCAAAAATGGAGTAAAATGCCGCCAACTGCATATTTTTATCTCAATCCGTTCTCGAGATATGATTTTTTAAAGGTTTTTTCAGGAAAACCGTGTTTTTTTCCTTTTAAACTCAAAATTCTCCACTTTACTTCATTCAATTTTAACTTTTGATCACATTTTCGGAATCAGCATTAAATTTACTATAAGAATAGTGTACTTGGGTTCTTAAAAAGTACCATCCAAAGGCCCTCACATCAGCTCAAACATTGACGATTTTGAAAAAAGAATATTTCTGAAAATCTTTACAACTTTACTACTCTTCCAAAACGAATCCTGGAAACTGGCAAATCTCATGAAAACTGCTTCGTCTAATACTCTTTCCAAGGGTATAATCAAGTTTACTTTTATTTTGTTATTTAGTGGAGAAAATGATGTTTTAATGTTAAAAAATGTGGGTTTTTCAATGAAATTGTTGGTTTTCTCGAAAGATGACCCTCCATGAACCTACGAGTATGGGGTCGGTTTCTATGTATTTTTTCACGCTGTATCGAATGGTAACATTTGTAGATCTCTCCAACTCCGTTATAACCGAGTTTTGTACACTTAAAATCGCAAATGTTTAGTTTGTTTGTTACGATTAAATGTATGTTACCCTGTATATTACTTCTGATCAAAAGTTCCTCTCCGAGATTTTTTTTTGAGCTTGTGGAGACTTTTGACATTAAAATTCTATGAACCCAAATCCCATAGAAAAGTAGGTGGTCCTTTCCAATGTTCAACTTGTCATGATCACCCTCTTTCTCATATGTTTTGGTCTGTAACTCAACCAATTCAGTAGCACGGCCCATGTCGGAAATTTCGTCTACAGCGATATTTGATTTCTCTAAAATACGTTTTCGTAGTTTATAAGAGCAACAACCAGTCACAAACTGGTCACGAAGGAACATATTTTCAAGTCCTTAAGGTCACAGTGAGAAACCTGTGATGCCTTAGCCGAAAAAGAAATGCATCACAAGTCTCACTGCTTTCTTGGTAAACTCCCCGAAGGACATGTCGTTTAAATAAGGTATTACTTTTAGGTAAAAAATGTTTGTCCAACAACGCTAATGTATGTGCATCTGCTGAAGAGTCTTTTGGTAACGTGTTATGTTCAGCCAAGAAGTAAAACAATTCCTGTAAGCTTTCGCCACCAAAATGTAAATAAAGAGCTTGCTTATGGTTTGCATCAGTGAATCCTTTCGCTATGATGTACAAAGAAACCGCTCGTTTCCACCGAGTCTAGTGAGCAGCCAATGTAGTAACGTCACCATCTGAATCTAACGGCGGTATCTTCCGTAGTACTACGGAATCTTCCGTAGTAGCCTCCGTGATACATTTAAACAATGGACTTTTCCGACTGCGCCAATGTAATGTTTGATATATCTGTAATAAAAATATAATTTTTCACTCAGATATTCAACTCTATCTTTCTCGTCCCTTGAGTAACCGATCAACTGAAATTTATCAAACTCCATAGATACATAATTATAAGGAGTACAATTACACTAAACACTTCACAACTCATGTCTTTTCCTGTACGTACCTCTTAAGGAGCTCTCTGTTTATAACTTTATAAAATGTCTTTCTTGTTTTAGGTATCCAATAGGCGAATTGGACCTCCCGGATTTCACCCAGTGGGTCATAGACACGTTTGCACTTGACTTTATGGGATCGAACCCCCACCGCAATCCTTGGAATCCGATGCCCCCTCCCGAAGCTTATCCTAAACCAAACGTTCCTCAAGGTAAACATCCAAACACAGTGAGCGTTACCCACGCATTAATTTTATATTTTTAAATGAAAATAAATTCCATTCTAAGAAATTTGATGCCACCCGCGCTCTCCTACGATAAGTAGTTTTCTTTCTATGATTTTTCAAAGTTTCGCACACTGGTGACATCACACTCTTACGCAGGGGGGTCCCGCCCAGACGGGAGGGGTGCTTTGACGTCACTTGTGTGCGAAACTTTGAAAAATCAAAGTCAGTTTGATGAAAGGAAATTTACATGACAGCGCTGAAAAAAACTCATTTAGGCGAATAATCTCTTAATTAACTGCAGACCACCATGGTAAGAGATAATTGAAAGGAACATTGACTTTAAAATAACGGCCATCCTATGCCTCTCTGCACACATGCCGTAGGATAGATCAGTGACGGACTGAGCCAGGCAACAGAAGGGAAACGTTGCAATCGCTCTTGGAACAAAAATCGCGGCGTCTGGTACCAGATGTTCCTCCATGTTCTTGCCCCTGGCGTGCCTAGTGTGCGAGGGCCTTGATGCATGAATCACTTACCAATGTTTTTTCTTACTGCGTGGAATCTACTCTTTTCTATTCCAAAACCCACTTACTTTGATCTTGTGAGACACTACATAATCTGTGGGATGGTTTGTTACAGAATTCCTGGACGAAATTGACAAATACGAAATCGGCCGATCATTGGAAGGTGATGACAGGTTGATGAGATGTCATGGGCAGACTCTTCACGATATATACACACTGAGATTTGACCTGAACAAATCTATCCCTAGGATACCAGATGTGGTCCTTTGGCCAGGTAAAATAACTTCCGGTGATCAGTAAAATGTACAAGTAGGTATATATATACAAAGCAAATTGAAGCGCAACCCGTTGCACTGTACTGTTCAGAGTCTAGCAAGATAGTGCAGGTTGCGCGTGGTCTGCTGAAGCATATGAGCAGTGGGGAAGGCCAAATGAGAGCCCCTGGCCAAAACTCAGTAGGTTTGAAGAATCTAACTAGACGCTAATCTAGCTTTCCCATGCTTTCAAAAAACCGACCTACTGCCACTGCAATGACAAGACACGCCAAGATAACTAACAAAGTAGACGTCAGCCCAACATTGGCCCTTCCCGCCCCACCTCACCTTTGTCAGCTCAAATTCAATTTTCTTGACATATTCTGGGAGGGCATGCCCCCTGAGTCGCCTGATGACAAATATATATCTTTATATCGATTCTATATAAGGTAAAACTTGGCGTCAAATGCTTGGGAAAACTTTCTTCATTTTTTTCCTTTTTTTGTTCTTTTCTTGTCCCACCTAATTCGTTACCCACCCATTTATACCAGTTCCCCTCAACCAATTTAAATGAAATTTGAAACGTAGGCAACGTTTGACCTGACAAAGTGCCTTTATTATTATTATTATTTTGTTTATTTGACGTTACATTAATTTGTTTGACAATTGTCAGCACTTAACAATAAAATGAAAATAATGGTTATAATAATAGAAAAAATCCGGATAAATATGAAGTCTAGACCACTGATGCACCTACACAAACAACTAAGCAAAGATGCTGGCCACATGCATCCATCCGCCCAATACGGCAGCTCGGCCGAGGCATCCCGGCCGAGCCCGGACCCGACCCACCATGGCAGCCTCCCGAGGGTGCTCCTCAATTTCTGAAAGAGCACCCTTAAACACGATCAATAGGAGAATCGCATCAGGAAGGATGTACCAGGCAAGACCGCCCCCGGGCCAGACCGAGAGCCCCCCACCGAACCACCAAGCGAACAAATCATTCATTCAGTTAAAAGATTTTTTGAAGTAACAAAGATGTATAAAAAAAATATCAATAATAATTATTATGTACACTACATCTAAGTTAAAAGGAAGAAAAAAAAACAACAATGCTCAACAAATTATCACAGTGAGGTCATAACTAGGAGCTAGCTCGAGTACTTTTATCAAAATTCCTCGGCTGCTGACATAAAGAACTACCTAATGGCTATAATATAAACTAAATCAAGAAAAATCAAGCGTAAGGGGTGACAATGTCCTATCGTCAAAATTCAATAGAAAAAAAAATCAGAAACTGTATAGAGTTCCGCAGCAATTAATAATTTTTTCGTAGCTCTCTTGAAGGCCGACGGAGTCAATTTCGATATAGAGTCAGGCAGGTGATTAAAAAGTAACGTAGCAACTTGTAGTGGATTCCCAGTCATAGATGCGGAGAGTCTTACGGGAGGAGGACACAATAATTCTCTACTCCTTGTATTATACGTGTGCACGTCTGATCCCTTGGTGAAACTTGTTAAACTTTTTTTGACATACAACAAACATTGGTGCACGTAGAGGGCAGGCATAGTCAAAGAACCAAGTCGGCGAAAGAAGCCTCTACAGCTCTCACGGCCACCAAGTCCGAAAATAACACGAATTGATACAGGCCCGTAGCCAGGATGGAGGTCTAGGAGGGGCGAGCGACATTTAAGGAGGGGCGAGCCAAAAACATAAGTTCAGTATCGTAATCGATACACTGAATTCACAATTTTAACTAATGTATTGCTGATCTCATCGATTTATACCCCATTATCTAAGTTTCCATATCAATCAGATTTTGCTTCGAAGTGAGCACTTATTAACGCTATAAAGCGGAATGATTACTAAAAACCTATAATATTCCTACACCACACATTTTATTTTCTTATGTAGTCACTAGTTATAGTATACAATTCAATAATGTAATATAAGACTACTCTAATTGTTTTATTTTATATTTTCCCTCTTTTAACCAAGTGTATGGTACCGTATACATATATTGAGAACCATTTACTACTTTCACTTTAGGTTGTAATTTAACTTTAAAAGTAAAATAGTAAATATATTGGAAACAACTTTGGTAGAATATTGTTTTAAAATTATTGCTCAAAACTCTGATTTTAAGAACACTTACTCAAGGATCATCAAATAGATACATTTTGTGGCAAGATTTCTAGGATATCTAGGACCTACGTCTATCTGGACTATTTCTATTATGCTCTTTACATAGTATCTGTTTTTTTCTAAGATTGTGTCATTTACAAGAGTAGAAACTGACGAACTAGATGCCACTCGAATTTCTTTTTCCTTCCAAAGTTTCATAGACTCTAAATGAACCATAGTAGATTCGTGTTTCGGAAATCCACGGTTTTTGTCCAAGGCATTTTTCCAGTTACGAAACCCATTTTCCGTGTATGCAAGTTCTTTGGAGCCAGTTTTATTTAAGTTCATGCATGCATAGCAAAAGGCAGCGTCCTTTGATACTGAGTACTATAGCCACTTAAATTGCTTGTACCATACCGAGCGAAAACATCGATTGTTACTTTGTTTTGGGTATTCATCCAATATTATCTGTTTAATTGGCTCGCCCTTATTAGTAAGCTCAAGTGGAAGCTGGGTTGAGTTAGGTGTTTTAGTTGTATTTTCTTGTTGTACATCACTTGTAACACAAGCTCTTACACTACCTGCTGTGGCCGTGGGTTCAGGCATTGCTATTGCCATGTCCTCGTCTTCTTTATCATCGCAAGGAATAGGCACTGATCTGTTCTTAAAATAGTTTCGAATATCCATGATGAACAATAAAAACTTGAAACAACTACAAAAGACTTGAAACAAGTTTGGAAAACTCACTTTGCACCATACAATAATAGCAGACGACACTGTAAACAACTAAACAAGTCAACTGCAAGCAGTGAACTAGCAGTTGATGACTCACGAGAATACGTGCCGTCACCATAGCAACCAGCCTGTCAGTGCTGAGGGTTGCCGCGCGGCGCGCTGTCATCACCGACCACCGCACCTGTAGTGATGGGACTACCCCACACGTCACAATACGCAGTGCGCAGTGCGCACCTGTCAAGGTCACTGGTCAGCAAGCAGCCGGAGCAGGTCATTACCTAAAATATGTGGTATAGCCAGCAAAATAATTTACTTAACTATCGGGAAAACACCTGTAGGCTAGTTTTGTACGAATTACTGGGGGTTTTCTACAAAACATGTTGTTCTCTAATTTTAACGTAATTGTTTATACAATTCATGTTTTTTCCTAGCAAGGTCTAGGTCGGGCGAAAATTTTGCCAGGTCGGGCTACGCCCAGCCTGGCCCCCTCCTGGCTACGGGCCTGAATTGATCGTTTCTGCTGTTTAAAAACTGCCTCGCTCTGAGAGGAGTTGCCCCATAAGAGAATACAATAATTAAGCCTGCTCAAGAAACTGGAAAAGTATAACAGTTTACTCACTGATACCCCCAACCCCCAAGATCTTGGGAGGACACTGAAAAATACCCCTTTGAGTCCCCCTTTTCATTACCCCACACTCTTTTCCATCATTTTCACTAGTTGAACTACATACTCGGATAAAAGAAAACTTTAGGTTGGTATAGCAGGAGTTGACTTGTTTGGTTGGTTGGTTGAATCTATTTTTTGTCTGTGGGCTTGTATGTCCCCTGTAGACATAAATGTAGAGTTGAGACTTGAGATCCAAACCCACAAAGAGCACTATGGCAGCTGATAAATGATAATAGGAAATCTAGTAGGAGTAACCTCAGCGCCATAGCTTCTAAAAATATTTCTGCAGAGTCCTTTAATAATTATTTTAGTAAGGTTGGACATGATATTGTTAAGAGGATCCCTTCATCAAATCTCGACCCTCTGAATTTTTCAGTCCCAAACACAGAAACTTTCTGTTTTTCTAAAGTCAATGGTCTGAACATAGTTTCAGCAATAAAATCTTTGAAAAATTCTTCCAGCTTTGACATTTATGATATGAATTCTAAAATTATGAAAGGTGTTCTCGGCAATGTTTTAACTCCATTAACATTTTTGATAAATGATAGTATCATGAACGGCGAGTTCCCTAATGCACTAAAGGTATCCATAGTAACTCCACTTTTTAAGAAAGGTGATAAAGACAAAGTGGAAAATCATAGACCAATAGTCAAACTACCCGTTCTATCTAAAATTTTTGAAAAGGTTTTAAAAGCTCAAATCACACAACATTTTGAGGTAAATTGCTTATTCAGCGAAAATCAGTTTGGCTTTCGGAGTGGAAAGTCGACGGTTGACGCGATTCTTCAACTGATGGACTGTATTTTGGATGGATTTGACTCAAAACAAATTTGCTTGACTTCTCTTTTGGATATCACAAAGTGTTTTGACTGCATATCGCATGATCTTTTGATAGCTAAGCTTGGGAATTATAAGTTCTGTGCTAGCGCAATCTCCTTGATGAAGTCCTATCTTAGTGACAGATCACAATCAGTTTCTCACTTGGGGAGATTTTCGAATTATTCAACCATAAATATAGGTAAACCCCAGGGTTCCGTTCTAGGACCGCTGCTTTTTTTTTGATTTTTATCAACGACCTTCCTTCTATGATACCAGCACAACTAATCCTATTCGCAGATGACACATCACTTATAAGCAAAATGCCTACTATTGATGAAGTTACCTCCTCTCATTCTCTCCTCACAGAGCAAGTGATTGACTGGTTCAAAGCTAATAGACTTGAAGTAAATCGATCTAAAACGCAATATCTCATGAGCTCTTTAAAAAAAATTTCAAATGTAGATGTTCCTCTTAATCCACCGTCAGTCAAGTTTCTGGGGCTAAATATGGATCCAAAATCTAACTGGTCAGAACATTGTTCAGAATTAGCGAAACGCTGCAATTCAGCATTGTTTCTTTTAAGAATGTTAAAACAGAAGATGAGTAAAAATGGGCTTCTGCAGGCATATCATTGTTGCTTCCAAAGTATTATAAGTTATGGTATAATTTGTTGGGGGCATGCCCCGTCATCTTCTCGTATATTTTCCATACAAAGGAAAACTATACGTGTCCTAGCTAACATTGGATATAGAGATGATTGTTCAGCAGCGTTCAAAAAGTTAAACATACTTACTTTACCATCAATCTATATACTTGAGAGTGCTTGCTATGTGAGAAAACATCAAAATAGCTATGAGGTCAGAAATGAAATTCACGACTATTCAACTAGAAATTCTGACCTGTTATCTTTGAAAAGGAATCGGGTCAAGGTTTGTCAAAATGCAGTGAACTATTGGGGGGTCCATTTTTTTAATATCCTACCACATTCATTCAAGAGATTGGAATATAAAACATTTAGGAACAAGCTTCGATTGTATTTATGTAATTTGGCGTTTTATAGTATTGACGAGTTCCTCAATTCTAGTCATACAAGTTTGATCAGTGATCTAGTTTTGTAAGAGTGTTTTACTTTATACGTGGTTGTTAAGTTTTAATGGATTCATCAAGTTTATATGTTGAATTGAGTTTATTTGTACCTACCGGTAGCCATAGATGATATATTTGTCAGCAGCCGAGGATATTTATACCAGTACTCGCGCTGGCATTTTAGATACCTACCTAATCTGTGATATAATTTAAAGCCTTTTGTTGACTCTTAGATGTCGTGTTATCTTGTTTTGTTTTTCGTATGCATTTTGTTTATTGTTGTTTAATATTGAATGATTAGTCTTAACTGTATGAATGAATATTTCGAATGCATGTAATGTACTCATTTTTTGAGTGTTTGGCCTTGTGCTTGTTTGCTTTTTGGGTTTCGGCTTGGGCTTCTCGGTCGGCCTGGGGGCGGTCTCGCCTAATGGAGCGATTGATTTTAATCGCGTCTAGAGGTGCTCATCCAAAAATGGGTGGGTTCCCTCGGGAGGCCGCCATGGTGGGTCGGGTCCGGGCTCGGCTGGGACACCCCGGCCGAGCCACTTTTTGGGATGGGCAGGCACCTTGGCTGACATTTTCTTTAAAAAAAATAAGTATGATAAGTGATGTCAATTTAAATACTAATATGAATGACAATTGTGATGTACCTACATTGTACTTCCACAAATATACTCTCTCTCTCTCTCTCTCTCTCTCTCTCTCTCATGCTATATCCCTAAGAGCTTATAATAGGATAGAGAGGACAGGTCGTGGGACTTAAGACTCAGCCCAGTCGGGGAGTGAAACCAGATAGCCAATGAAATAACGATAGTATGTTAGCCAATGAAATATCGATGTACGTTACTGAAATTACAATTCGAATTCGTTGTTAAAACCGAATTTTCCCCAAACTGCTAAATTCATAAATATTCAATTATTTAATCTATTTCCCCTCTGATTATTTAGGTCTTCTGTTGTTTCTTCTCCCAACGACACATTATAGGTGCACATATTAGCTGTGTATTTGTTTCTTGAATTTTACTTGTTTTCAATTTTCAAGCTTCAAACTTCACTCCTTTGATTATAATCAAACTGGGCAAAGTGGATTAAAATAGAGATTTTCCAGTTAAAATCCTGTTATAATGCTATGGCACCCTCTAACACATGGGTTCACCATTCTAGGCTCGAAGTCAAGCAGAATCAAGATAATTCAGTACACCACTGCTACCTTGTTGAAGATACAGATGAAAATAATATACGAGTAAATAATCGTAATAAACTAGTAAAATGAAGATAACAGAAAAGAATAAGAAAGCCTCAACTCGAACTCAGATCTTAGTCGACCGAATTTTCATAGACAATCGTTATTCCGTTCACAAAGTTTAGTTTACGATGACAAAACTGGAGGGTGAGGCTGCGACGAGGCAAGTTTTGAAATGAGGTTTTATAACAGTGTTGGAGGTTACCCCCGACCATAGGATTGTAGGCTCCGCCCCTTTGAGAAAACTGGCTTCATGAGCTCCCACAGTTTAACAGACACATGCCCTCTCTATCCTATTATAAGCTATTTGCCTGTAATGGTGTCTTTGGGATTGTTTCGAGGGTTGGTTAATGGGAGAGATCAAGAATATGCCGTGGCAGAAGAGAAATAAAACAGCAATTAAAGTTGTAATTGCCTGATGCTTGTAGTTCCGTTTCTTTTCATATCTTGGACACTTTTCATATTATTGAAAGAATAATCTTTATCAAGTAGCAGGTCATCCTTGTGGTATTTCCGACGAGAGAGATTCCTTTTCTATTTTGGTCTGTTCACTAGTATATTATGGTAAAACATAATTTACTCTCATTCTCTAACTTAGGCCTAATGCACATGAGCTGCAAAGTAATCGGGACGCTGAGATTGTTTTCAATCGGATAGTCAGAAAGACGTTGGGAGTAACAGATCAATGCACAAGGGACGCCGATAGCTATCCGATACCCTTGGCCTATCTAGGTAGGTATCGGGGCTACCGCTGGTCTCTCCCCTTATCTGCGTCATTTTCTATCCCTCGCGTTTCACTAGTACACTCGTGGCATCGGGACAGTGCACAAGTCATTGCTGCGTCCGTTCTATCTGGTGCATTTTCGGCAATCATTTCCAAAGGTGGTACGGGAACTCTCACTGCATTTTCTTGCCCTTTTAATGAATTGCTGATTCTTGCAGCCAATTCATCAAATGAACGAATAGACATTCGAAAATAATTGAAGAATTTTTGTTCATCTTCCCTCTACTATATGAAAATCGTATTGAAAGCGCCTTTTAAAAATCTCGCATCATTAAATGGATGAACCCAATGTCTTCTTTTATGGTCACTTTCATAAATGTTCGAAAATAAAACCTTCTTTTTATAAATTTCAACTTGCACTCGATCCATCTCGGGACAGACAACACTGAAGAAGAAAGAATCCCCACCCAGTTGTAATTTTCCCTGGTACCAAAGAGATAGGATGTACACAGAACTCAGATGGGTATCAAAGAGATGGAATAGAAAACAATCTCAACGTTCCGATTACTTAGCAGCTCATGTGCATCAGGCCTTACAAAACAATGTAGGTATCTAGTGCCAAATGCCTTGGAGAGTTATAGGAGCAATTAATGAACAGTCTTCATTAATTAAGTATTATTTTTTAAATTCGGAAAAATTGAGGGGAGGGGGCATGAACCCTGTGAACCTCCCCCTCCCCCTTCTTAAATCCGCCACTGCCTACATACTATAAATTCTTAAAATTTAAAATTGATCATCTTATAAAACGTTTTGGCATCAAATTAATTGTTAAGAATATTTTAGCTTATCAACATACGAGTTGAAGTTTTTGCGAAGTTTTAATTTAATCATGTTGGGAATGAATCAATTCCTCCATGAAAACGAGTTCCAACACAGCATGTGTCCGCAACTACTACAATAACCTTCCACTTGGTTATCAGCTTATGAATTCAGAAGTGACGCGCATTGATTTATAACGCTCGCGTCTTCCAGTGTTTAGCTTTTTCGCAGTGCCGATTTTGTACAACACTCGTTTATGTATTTATTTCTTCGGTGGACGAACGTATTTGAGCTTTTCCTCGTTTTACTATGTCGGAATTGGAAATAACGATTGATTTGTCGTCCGATGATGACCTCGAAACCGAAGAAACGATACGCGTCTTATGGTCTCAGACAATGAAAATGCATCATCTTTCAATATGTGTCAATCATCCGCTGGAGAAAATATTCAAAGAAATTTCTGAACTTTACAACATTCCCTTGGATCTAGTGCAAGTAAGTACAATTACAGTTGTCTATTGGTTGTTTTACGATCATACGTAGCTTTATGTAGGGTAACCATTCCTATAACTTATAAGAATGTTTAGGGTCGGAAAATGATATTTTCCTCTGAATTGTTACTACGGGAGTGACTACTTAACCCTTTAGCGCCGGGGTCTGCATATATGCGGCAAGTAAAGTATTGTTGTATCAAACATAGTATTATTAAAGTAAGTTATTAAGTATTATTGAATGAAAACATCCTTCGTCATAGGTACTTATCAATAAATTATGAAATATTATAAATAGTTGCAAATTATTAACAATGAAACAATAATATACGTGTTACCTAATCACAGTTGGTATCGTAGTAATCAGTAATATCACGAATGTCAATTTTGTTGTAGCGGTTACTCACATACTCACCGCCGTCAGGTACATTGAAATGTTTTTGTTGGTAACATACTCAGCCCAAAGTTGTTATGGTACATTGTATTTTGATTGTATTTATTTTCATTTCATTAGTTAGGTTCAAGTACTTCGATGACTATATGAACATTAGGTTTCGGTGAATAGAACTGTTTGTTGAAATCAGTATGGAAAGCCTCGGTAGCCTTAGTAGTTCTCAATGAGCTGTTTGGTGGAGCAGCAGCCCAAATTTGAGGTGGAAAAGAGCTGATTTTTGACCCAAACACAACGCACCGCTAACTGACATTCTCTCTCTCCTTTCCCCAAACGCATTGCAGAGCGTTGACCCAAACGCACGGCTAAGCTAGCCAACTTTCACTTCCGATTGCCCCAAACACATTGACGTCCTTTTTTGTGGGCGTTAGTTGCATTTAGCCATTGATTGCATTGTCTTGTTACATGGATATGTCTTTAATTGGGGATTTCCTAACGGTTGTCCTCGACTGTTGTCAAGAGGATGAAAATGTTTCCTATGGAGTGGAGTAAATGATGCTATTGCTTTACGTTAAGAATATTGTACCTAACCGGCTTATAAAAGTGTTTATAGTCCAATCAACTTAGTTTTGCAATGTAGCCAGGTACGTAAGGAGGGGGAAATTGGTAGCTTGAGATGTGAACATTTATCACATATATCAAGCGCTTTCCAACGAGTGGCGAACGATTTTTGTGCGATGAAAACTGCGGAAGTTCCATTCCCCTAGCAACGGCTGGATTGTACGTGAAAAACACTGAAATTGTGACACAAATTTAGCGTCACGGAAATTTTTGGTTGACCCCCCAGAGCAAAGACATATCCATGTCAAAATATGTAAAATAAGTCAGGACTGGGGAGCCGCTTGGGCATTTAAATCCCTGGCTCTAAAAGGTTAATGTTATGTATTTTTTAGGTGCGATCTTGTGAGCATCCAGACCATCAAACTATTCACATCATTAACGGAAAAGGTCCAATATAGAATAGTAGCTAATCTATAGTAGGTATTAGTAACTTTTTTCTATTAGTAAGTAACTAATCAACTGTTGATGTGTATAGTTTGGCGGTCTGGATGCTCGCATTTCAAAAATGCATAACATCAAGTTGTCAATCCCTTAGTAAAAAATTCAGAGGTAAATATCACTTTCCGATCCTAAACTTTCTTCTGTTCAGTTACAGGAATGCCTGTTCTAACATGCGTGTTCATATGTATAAGTTTGTTCTTAGTTGTAGTTGAGGCCACAATACCGAAGAATTAATTTGACCAAAAGCCCGAAAGACTCGTCAAACAAATAGGTCGATGTATTGACAATCTAATTCATTATAAACTAGTTGGTTCAACCGTGCGTTGCACAGGTTGACTTGAACATTATCAAATAGCCTGTGACCCAAGCTGAAGGAATTCTGATAGATTCGCCCACTCAGATTCCCAGTTGATTCAGAGACGTTCAAAACGCTTCAACGTCCTCCCCCCCTCCCCACCGTTATGGGTCAGATTTCAAATATTTGAAAAAAGTAGTCTTTGACTTGAATTAGAGTAATCCAAACATATTCGACAATCAAATCCCCAGTTCGTTCAGTGATGACAAAGATACCCCATTCCCCCCTCCTCCCCTAAAATACCCCTTCTATGGGTTGTATTTGAAACTTTTCAAGTAGCCTGTGATAGTTAGAATGACTTGCTTGACTTAAATCCTGTTAACTCCTTTGGGAGCATAGGGCAGAAACAAGATCATTCCAGTCGGATCTGTTTGGTGCGATTCTCCTAACCTCGTTCCAGGTTTTTCCTAGTCGGCGGAGTTCCTTATCAGCTGATCTTCTCCAGGTCTCTCTCAGTCTCTTCTTCTGCCTTGGCCCTGGGGATTCCATTGGAGAGCAGTTTTCTCTACGGCGCCGTCAGGCTTCCTCAGAGTATGGCCGACCCACTTCCACTTCCTTTTCTTTATTTCCTGATCGATCGGAAGTTGCTCGGTTGTCCTCCACAAATCTGCATTTGAGATTGTGTTGGGCCACCATATCCCCAGGATTCTTCGGAGGCAGCGGTTCACAAATGTCTGCAGCTGGGGGGTGATGGTTTCAGACACCTTCCACGTTTCACATCCATACAGAAGTACAGACTTGACGTTGGTGTTGAAGAGCCTTAGCTTTGTTCTCTGAGACAGATTCCTATTCTTCCATAATGGATAGAGCTGGACAAAGGCCCCGTTTGCTTTGCGTATTCTGCTCTTCACGTCCTCCGCCGCCCCACCGTCCCTTGTGACTAAGCTTCCAAGATAAACAAATGAATCCACTTGCTCCACGGGTTGCTCCCTCAGAACAAGTGGCTCTTGGCATCGCATGTTTATCCGCATCTCCTTTGTCTTTTCCAGGTTTATATTTAGCCCTACTCGACATGCGATGCGGCTCAAGGCGTTAAGCTTATCCTTGGCGTCGTTAAACCGTTGAGAGAGGAGACATAGATCATCTGCGAAGTCAAGATCTTCGAGCCGTTCTCGCAAATTCCATTGGATTCCACGCCTTCTCCCTTCGAGTGATCCTCTCATGATGCTGTCCAAGACCACAATAAAAAGGGTTGGCGATAGCACACAGCCCTGTTTCACGCCAGTTTTGATCTTTATGGGGTTGGACAGCTGACCTTCATGAATTACTTGGCATTCGAAACCATCATATGAGCTCCGTATGAGATTAACCATTTTTGAGGGAACACCATGATAGTTAGAATACTCCAAAAATATTGGACAACTCAGATCCCCAGTTCGTTCAGTGATGTTCGAAACGCTTTAACCCCCCCCCTCCCCCTCTGTTGTGGGTCAGATTTGAAAAATTTGAAAAAAAGTAGTCTTTGGGCAACACACAAAACAGCTGATCCACCTTCTCCGAACCTCCACGCCACAAGTCCGACCTGTATTAGGTATGTTGGCTGTCTCATATAAGGAAGGGAGGGTGGGGCACACACACACACACACACACACTTGGCAGTGTTGTTGGCAGATTTGCCCAAGTGTCAAGCTGTGTTGTACACACACACACACTTGGCAGTGTTGTGGGCAGATTTGCCCAAGTGACAAGCTGTGTTGTGGGCAGATTTGAAATTTTAAACCTTTTAAACCTTCTCTGGATTTTCACAAATAATTTAAGGCCAAAATTAGCCAAATCGGTCCAGCCGTTCTCGAGTTTTAGCGAGAATAACGAACAGCAATTGATTTTTATATTTATAGATGATGGAATTTTTGTGTGTTGCGATAATATTGGTTCGAGTTTGGGCTGTGATTACCAATGATTGGAATTTTATGCGATTGGTTGATGCTGGTCTAGTGCAGCCTAATATGTTCGCAATTTTGACATTTTTAAAAAATCAATATTGGAGTGTTCAGTAAGGTTATACACGACTTATCATCAGTTGTATCATGCGATATTATTAATGATTCAACAATATTCGTTCAAAACAGCCAATGTAAGTGCGAATTGAAAAAAAAGCTTGGATGTAGAAATTTCGTGGAGAAAGGAGATTTCGTAAAGAAAATCCTAACTGTTTAATGTACAAGTATTGCTTGATATAAGCTTTTCAGTTGTACCATTCTGAACAACTTTCGTTCCGTGTCTGTTTGTCCGTGTGTCTGCAAATTCTTGTAACAAGCTGGATTTCCACAATTTTCAACTATTTTCGATGACGTTTTCATGGATTGTGCGAGTTAGGGTGTAGGTGCTCCCCTATAAGTTTAATCGCTCCCGTATCAATTCTGCGCATGCACAAAGGTAAATTCTATCAAGCATCATTTTCTCCATGAATTTAGGAGGGGAATGGACCGGGTGTTGAAGAGTGGGGGGGGGGGGGGGTGACCACTTCCTGAAGTGGGTTCCCTGACGGGCAGCAAAAGGGCGTGGCCTTTGAGGATGGTGATCTAGGTTCTAAAGCTGGATTCACATGTAGCGGAAAGCACGGAAGGATGGAACACAATATGATTGGCTGTTGGGACAACAGTTTAGGAGGGTGGCCGACAAGTTGTCGGAAGGTGTGGACAGCAGTCGGCGGTAGAAATTTTCATACCGTTTCCGCGTCCCATCGAGCTTTGCGCAAGCACAGTGGGCAGGAATGATGATAAAGCGAGTAGAGGTTTCAGATCAGAGAGGCTTTCAGTAGGAAGGTTATGAATCCGTTCACCGTTGACATGTTCACTGTTGACATGACCGTTTCATGTGAACACTCTTCCCTACTCAGCCGTCCCCTCCACTGGTTTTTCTGACCTTCCGCTTTCCGCGCTCATTCCGCTCCATGTGAATCCAGCTTAACTAACCCCCCTCTACTAACCGCCGCGCTAGGCCACACCTCTTAGCTGCCACTTTGACCCCCTGCAGCACAACTCCATTTGGCATGCGGCGATTGCCAAGGCAGGGGGTGGATGGCCGGTCCATTCCCCTCCTAGGTTCATGATTTTCTCACACCCTAGTCTTCTGATCTCGCTCAAATTTGGAGAATAGTTGGAAGAATACGATTTGAGCTTCCCATAAATCAATTTCACAATTGTTATCATTAATAGCCCCTGCGCATGAGCTAATGTGAAATCCTTGTACCGAGCTTTATTTCCACAGTTTTCATCCGATTTGGATGACAATTTCAGTGAGTCTGCGGGTTAGGCTGTAGATGGTCCCTACAAATTTCTTTGTTCTCAAATCATTACTTAATTCTGCACATGCACAAACGTAAATTACTTCGTCATTTTCTCGTTTTCTAATTGACCGCTTTTTTTTGCGCTACAAATATCTTGATTTACTATTTTCCGCTGCGGAATTTTTTAAAGATCATTTGAAACATTTCAGTGATCTATACATTCATGTTACGGATACGAGGCCACATCCAACTTGGCAGACCCTTTCTTTTCTTATTTTTTATTCTAATCTGATCACATAAACATTCTCCTTGATCTTTATTAAACACTGGGACCTCTACGTCTTTGTCACGTTTGGTTTCAGATTTCGTACAACGATGAGATTGTTTCACCTTCAGATTCCCTCCAGTCACTCGGATTTCGTGTTGTCAAAGACAGTCTGTATGCTTCAAAAGCAATGCAGGCTCCTGGGGTGACTTCCATCTCAGATCCTGGCAAGAATAAGGTATGTACTCAATAATTATAGTTTTATGTCACCTCTGAAGTGTATGTGATCCATTTATCCTAGTGCATAGACCTGAAACTCCGCCATTGAACTCTTTTGGTGTCCATAATTTCGCAAACAGAAGCCCCCATGCATCTATTCTGGAAAACTTTCAATAGTGCAAAAAAAGTGGGTGATATTCTAAACATTAAAAATTTCGTAGCAAGAGAAGGTCGAAAACACGAAAAAAATCTTACAAGTAAAATAAGTAGGATTTTAAGCAGTTTAAAAAAAAATGTTTAGAGGCAAAGGGGGTGTAGTTACGTATGTGACCCCACTTACAAACCAATGTAAATGTGTCATTATCCTTTCAAAAAATGAATATTACGATTGTTTCGGAAACTTCAGAATCTCCCCATTCCCATGTTTTCACGATAGATTAACTCTCTCCTATGCCTACATGGGATTTAAAAAAAATTAATTAGATAACTTTATTGTTTAAAAACATTACAGTTTTGCCTGAAATTGAATATTGTAGGATAGAGATCCTATTTTACGTGGCACATTAAGTGAGGTGTAGCCCAGTGGCTACCCTTCATCCAGTTTAGTCCATATTTGTGAACTCCATATCTCCTAATAGAGAGTCTTGAAGGCGACGGCTCGGTGGGAGTTCAGGTGAATTGATGGGAATGAATGATATTAAGGGATTAGTGTGGTCCACCATTTTGCTGCTCATTCTCACATAAGTGTCATTGATCACAGTTTTCACCATCGGGATTCCAAGATCATTATGGAGAACTGAATTTCGAGCAAACCAGTCCGCTCCAGTTATAGGTGATATTCTCGAGACTTGGACGCTGGCGCATCCTTACATCAAGGCAAGGTGAAGTCAAAGTTATTTCACCTTGTCGTCATGGTGACGAGTAAACTATGCGAAAATGCGCCATTTGTAGCCCCAGCTGGACAACTGCATAACATAGTCTTACCTAATTCCTAGTCAATATTTTCATTATTTTTTGTAATATGCAAGGTGATAAATTGTATGCAAATTACATCAAGTTATTATCAGGTGATTACCTCAAACGCTACGAACGCAAGATATAATCTGTGGGGTAGAGATCCATATGAAATGTGTGTTGGGGAGTTGACATACAAGTGTTCTAGATGTTCCGACATCAGCCGCGAAGATGTTGTGGATTACCTATCTAGTTTTCAGAACTGTTCTTTGAATCAATTGAAACTAAAAATCTTTAGAGTACTGTGAAAGTGGTCTTGTGAAAGGGTGTGCTATGAGAGCTCTGTTAGGCGGGAATAGTAAATATCACATGTAGAAAGGTAAGTACCTAGAGGGAAGGTACACCTTCATACTTTCCGTATATTATTACTTGTTTATGTACCTACCTCATTGATAAAAACGAAAGTAGGTACCTAATTACCTTTCTTGTCCCTAAAATTTGCGTAACTGCAAAACTCACGCAATAACTGCACTGCTAATGCCGTCTTTATGGAATCTTACCTTCAGAAGAATGCATTTCAAGGTTTTTTCCTTGCAGCTGGTTTTTAATTCATGTTGCATATTCCCTGATTCGATATTTGACAAACTTGATAATCAGCGGTTGTATTCTTCAGCAAAGCAACGACCCACCTACTTTGTTTAGGCGCTACAAACCAACAGCAAATCTGGTAGGATGTACGTACCTACCTAAGTAGTTTCGTTTCTTGGTGTAGCAACAACCCGCCTTGTTTACTTTGACAAACTATCAAATCTCTCCTTTTATCCATTCAATATAACAAGTAAAGCTTCCTCAGTTAAGCATAGTACTACGAACTTATAATAAAACGCTGATGAAGCTACCTGAGCAATGGCCATGTACCTACACTGCAGTACAGACACTTGAGGAATTTTCAGTAATCTTTTCTTTACTATTTTTCAGGTTAATAGTTATTCTCAAAGCCTAAACTAATGAAGTTCTTCAGTTTTCTGACTCTGATTAACTACAGTAGTTAGTAGGCTCCTTGTCCAAATAAAAACTCGTTCACGTTAGATTGGTATCGTTGACATTAATCTATGATCAATTATTGCGCTGGCAGGCACGATTGTTATAACATTTAGTCGAATTTAAACTTTGTATTGCTACAATATTATACTTTTTCAAAACAAAACTGTTGAAAAATGGCCTTTTAACCACGAATTATGCTGCCGTGAGACGGCAAACTTCTTGTGAGAAAAAGGTTGGTTGAGTTGCGATTCATTGACATAGGGCAGTCATGGCCGACTTTGGCTGAAACGCGAACCTACTCCAGGCGTGACGTCACGAGAACATGGGCCATACATGCGCAATACTCGGTTTTGTAACACTTGGATTTTATTAAGGCCCGTTTACACGAGCGATTTTTTCCGGCAATAATTGCAGAAAAAAGTATTGCACAACTATTCCAAAAAAGTTGGACAACTATTCTCTCCTCGAAAAAATTGCCGAAGATTGCACGCAATTAATTGACGGGAGTTGCACAACATTTCAGGCCCACGAGAGCATCGTGTTGAAATGAAGTCCAAGGGGTTTGGAAAATTATTGCACTATTGCGGCAATTTTTCGGCCTTGGGTCGGGAGAGGGAACGAAACAGCCAATAACATCGAGAGTTTATTTGTGCAGTATGGCCTTATGAGCAAATATTGACGTGAAACTGCACTGATGGGGTGCAGCAGTGCCTCATGAGAGAATTTTAACATAGGAAAGATAGGAGTTTATGTGTGCAGCATGGCCTTATGAGCAAATATTGACGTGAAACTGCACTGATGGGGTGCAGCAGTGCCTCATGAGAGAATTTTAACATAGGAAAGATAGGAGTTTATGTGTGCAACATGGCCTTATGAGCAAATATTGACGTGAAACTGCACTGGTGGGGTTCAGCATGAGAGAATTTTAATGTAGGAAAGATAGGAGTTTATTTGTGCAGCATGGCCTTATGAGCAAATATTGACGTGAAAGAATTTCAGAGGTGAGAGCCAACCCACATTCTCTCTGGCTCAGAAACTGGCGCTGCCAAATTCCCCTCTTTTTCCTTTGGTTGGCAGCAGCAGCGACGACCACCTCTTGACCGTCCATAGCGCAAACTGTTGTCGCCCGTGTAAACGAAAAAATTGAGCAATTTCTATTGCACAACTTTTTGGTGCAACACAGTGCAATTAATTCCTTGCAACATCTTGACGCAACACGAGGCAATTTTATTGCTTTGTGTTGCGTACAACTTTTCTAGTGCAATTTTTTTGGAGTTGCACAACTTTTGTTGCTCGTGTAAACGGCCCTTTAATGTGACTTGTTGCAGCTGCTTCCCACAGTCCACATGAGTGGGTCCATATTGGTCGGAGAAAGATATATCAGTCTTTTTGTTGAGATGGAGAGAGGGGAATGTTTTGTGAGCAGAGTTCAAAGCTGGCGAATTCGCTGTCGGATCTTATTTGTCAGGTAGGTGACATGACATGCTCCTTCCAAGTCATTCGCTCATCTAAGTGAAGACCAATGAGAAAAATATCGAATTGAAAAAAGTGGGGACACATTCGAAACTATTTGCCTAGTCAAAAAGTTCCCTGAATGTCCCCACGCTACATTCAAATCTATCTAGCGTGTAAATACTTCAGAAGGAATAGTAATTGACATTTGCATTTTCACATGTTATCTTTGATTATTTTCAAAAAATGATAGCATAAATGCAAGCTACTCAAAAAACTGATTGAGAAAAACCTTGGAAACAATCGAATTTGAAAATGTGGAGGGCATGGTGAAGCAGAATAAAACGCTACCTCCTTAGCAAAATCACAAGAAACAGCACCAAAGAAATTACAACCCGAGGTTCTGTTCGGTAACCTTCTCCAGATTTCACAAACCCCGCCTAAAACCTTTTCCGGCCTTTCTACTTTGCTGAGAAAGTATTTTGCCTCAAAATTCAAATGGATCAAGCCTGTAAAACACTTTTAAATACCTTATTATTAAAACTTCTTGGTGAGATGTCAATCACTGGGCCCCTGTCAATCTCTGGTCCCTCCACCCTAATGATAGATTTACATTGGTTTGAAAGTGGGGACACATACGGAACTACACCTGGCAAAGTTGTTGCAAATTAGTTATAGAATCAACTCTTTGATTCATGCCCATCCGTGGTGTGGGTACACCCTGTCTACGAGTAAACCTACTTGAACTACATGGTTTGTTGATTTCATTGTTTCAGGTTCACGTCAAATGCCTTGCAAAAGATAGAAAAAAGCCTCTCGACTACTACCTCAACCCCCGGGAAAACCTTAAAACTCTGTTTGAGACGCTCGCCAAAGATATGGACGTGCCTCTGAAAAGTCTGAAGATCAAGTTCGATGGTGACACAATTAGCAGCAAAGATACGCCTCAATCGCTGGACCTCGATGGAGGAGAGTGTTTCGACGTTTTCATCAGCAAATGAAAACCTAAACGCTAGTTTCATATATAGACTGAACTCTTGGAAACTATCGAATTCGTTCCATCATGTTCGGAATATTGAAGTTAAAATGAATGCCAACAAGCCCTTTGGCTCCCGAACAATGCACATCATGGGCTACGGCTGCCTGTGATGTCTTCAAGCTCGAATCGTGTTTCAATAAATCGGCATCTGTTATCTATAATTCATCAATATGTCAATGTTTGCTTGCCGTAAGAATGAATATGAGTCATCTTATATCCACCTCTAAGAGCTGCGAATTTTACCGTTACTTCTCGGATTTCTTCTGGGAAGAATTCTTGATATATCTGTGGGGGAAGAACTGCTCTGAAACCCAACAAGTTTGAAAACTATGAACTACTAGGGTTGATATTATGTAGGTGTGCTTCCTCCTTAATACAACGCATTCCAAAACTCTGCATGAACGATGTGTTTATACACCTACTTGGTAAACTACGAATTAGTCATACTATGGATAAAATTAGATATTTTGTAAAACAAATAAATCTCGTAATAAACTATGCTTATTTTACCTGTTTTTGATAACTTGTAGTTCTTCCACCTATTGTCATATGTGAATTTGTTCCAGATGCCCAAAATACGATAAATGTCCAATTTTGATAGGTGGATTTGTTCCAGATGCCCAAAATACGATAAATGTCCAATTTTGATAGGTGGATTTGTTCCAGATGCCCAAAGTACGATAAATGTCCAATTTTGACCAAATTTAGACCATGGGGCATGTAGTCGATGTATTTTTTTAACGCTGAGTCGAATGCGACCACTCCCAGCTCTCTGGGAGTACTTAATTTGATTCAAAGTGACAAAGTATTTGAAAAAAGTTGATTCTTCAGTTAATATTAATTGTCAACTGAAGGATCAATTTACTTGAGTACTGATTTGACCAAAGAAACACTTGCAGTATAAAAATTCAAGAGTGAGGATGTTCCACATATTGATAACTACAAAAATATGTCCGTGAGATATGATATTTTCCTTTCGCCTGAAGAAGGAAAGCTGAAAATCCCGAATTTCCTGACGAAAAAAAAAAAAAAAAAACCGAGGAAAATTTCTGTGGACTTGGTTGACTGGAATAGCATATATTCCCTGCATGGTCCAAATTATTTTGTATATGTCGGGTTGTTCTCCATATATACAGCGGTTACCTTGAAAACGGATTTTTGCAAAAAAAATGTACATCGAGCAAATCTTTTTGCATGCACATGCTTTAGCCATGGGTCCTCGCACCGAAACCGACAGGAAAAAGCGTTACGCAAATATGACACGAATGTAGCGCGGAGTTTTCTATTGATTTCCACGTACATTTTTGTTGCTAGGGAAGTGTAACTCCCTTAGTTATTGTTCCAAGATAATCTTTCGCCACTTGTTGAAAACCTTTCAATTTATCACAAAATGTCATGATTCATAAGCCGCTGTAGTGTCAAAGGAAGCTGATTTATATCGCCAAGTTACTAGCTAATAATGCTTCGTAAACATAATGGCAATTTATGTCTTGTTTTTCTTCCGAAAATAATCATTTTAGGTGCCTGATAGTAGCTTAGTGATGTAAAAATATTATGTAGTAATATAAAGTGATGTAATGATAGTACGGCTAAAGCATGGGCATGTTTTCAATCATAAGTAACTAGCAACCGGACCGGTCAAGTGGACTGAAGGGCTAAGTTTTGTTGGTAGGTATAGATTTGTCGAAGATATAATTCTACAGTCTAGTACCATTACAAGTCGAAGTATTCTCTAAAACAGGGGTTCCCAACACAAATTTTCCAGGGACCTCCTAAAAAAATTACAAATATTTTGAGGACCCCCTACTTATATGTATACATTATGCACGCATTTATGTTGTACCACTAATGCATTTAATATATTAATACACCGGTATACAGTGAAATACGTACTAATTTATATAAAATTACAAAAAGGGAAATTTTATCGTTACAAAAAAATTAGGCCTACCCTTCTAGTTTGGTAAAACTGTAGTTTTTAGTTAATTTTTATACCAGTCTGTTATTATGTATTTTTATATATACAGTTATAGATCACATGGAAAGAGAAACAGGCGACTGTTACAAGTATTATTTTACATTGAAAGTATATTGCTTAATTGCAGTCACATCAATACAAAAACATAAGGACAAATTTATAACTCTCAGATTAACTTATTTCTTGTAAGAATGTCTTCTTGAAGTGTGTAAGTGTAAGATCAATGAGAAGAGTTGAATCGTTCCTTGGTTTCCATTATACCGGAAATATTGGGCTGGATGTTTGACTCTTTAACTCTAAAGTCAGATTTGATGTCGAGTCTATTTCTGTATTTATTTTTCATTACACACATTGCAGAGAATGCTTGTTCACAACGGTAGGTAGTAGCAAAAGGAAGTATATATTGTAACGCTTTCTTACTAACGTCACTGTAGTCTTTGCTGGCTTTTAACCAAAACTCA
Source organism: Adelphocoris suturalis (assembly GCA_030762985.1). Classification (NCBI taxonomy): domain Eukaryota; kingdom Metazoa; phylum Arthropoda; class Insecta; order Hemiptera; family Miridae; genus Adelphocoris; species Adelphocoris suturalis. Next base: position 16,097,257 of record CM061049.1, on the reverse strand, counting down.
GTGATATTTCCATCACTGAAAGCGGTTTTCATTGTACCACAACTTGTTAGGTCCACAAGTTGATCTTGTTGCTCTTCTGTAAGGGTTTGGATTTGGTCCACTTCAAGGCATTTGAATGGATTTCGAATCCAGTCGTTCTCATGATTAGGCTCTGGGAAATACTCCCGAAATGTAGTAGCCAAGCACTGGAGATGAGACTTGATGTCATCTTTTACTTCATGGGGCACATTCAGTTCCGATGATTCCAAAAACCCTTTCAAATTCGGAAAGTTAGTTAGTAGGTCTTTTTCCACCCTTTTTGCCCAGATCTCACACTTCTTTACCATCGCGCTGATGTTATCTTCGACCCTGAACAAGTCAACATCATTTCCTTGTAATTTTAGGTTCAGAGAATTTAAATGTTCAAACTCATCAGACAGGTATGCAAGAGAACAAAGCCAAGAGAAGTTGTTAAGTAGGTTGGAGTACTGTGTTTCAACAAGGAAGACTCGGACTTCATCTTTGAGCTCAAAAAACCTTGTCCAGATTTTACCACGGGAAAGCCAACGAACTTCCGTATGAATGAGAAGCTGTGTATGCTCACTCCCCATATCTTTGCATAACAAAGAGAATAACCTGTATTGCAAAGGTCGAGTCTTGATAAAGTTAATAGTTTTAACTATTTCGTTTAATGTTTTTTGCAACCTTTCAGGCAGCCTTTTAGCTACTAGGGCTTCTCTGTGGATGCAACAATGTGTCCATACCACGTTAGGAGCAACCGCTTCAACGCGAGCTTTCAGGCCTATTTTGTGGCCGGCCATAGCTCTTGCCCCATCTGTAGACAAACCTACACATTTTCCCCAACTTATGTTATTTTTATTGAACAAATCATTCAACGCAGTGAAAATAGCATCGGCATCAGTATGGAGTAGTTCACAGCTAAACAGATAATCTTCAAATATTTGACCCTCCCATAAATAACGAATGAAAACCAGCATTATTGCTTTTTTTGCTATGTCGGTGCTTTCATCTACTTGTAGAGCAAACATATCACATCTTTCAAGGCGAGAAAACAATGTATTTTCAATATTATCCGCCATATCAGTGATTCGTCTTTGGACAGTGTTGTTGGAAAGTGGAAGCTTAGCTGCCGCATCACCCAACATTCTTTTACACAGGATGATAGCTGAAGGAAGGATAAGATCCTCTGCAATCGTGTGGTTTTTTGCAGTTTTTGCGATAAGCTGCGAAACTTCATAGGAAGCTAGTGTGGCATTTTCATTTGCCTCAGACCCAACATGTTTAGTTATATTTTTCTGACACTTTTTTAGCTCTCCCAATTTAAGTTTGAAAAATTCTAGAGACTTACTTTTATATTCAGGGTGCTTTGTTTCCAAATGCCGCCGAAGTTTTGCTGGTTTCATACATTCGTTCGAAAGTATTTCAAAGCAAATAACGCACTGTGGTTTAGGCTCACTTTCAGAGTCAGTCTGAGTAAACCCAAGCTGCAAATAGTCACTATTGTACTTTCTGATTTTCGCAGATGAAGACATAGGTCGCCCATTAATTTTCATACGAGATGGAGTTTCATTAGGACTAGGTGTTGAATCACTAGTAGGCCTATTGGCATCAGTTGAGGTCGTCTGTCCTTCATCATCATCCGTTGATCTAGCTCGTTTTAATGTTCCACTTTTTAGCCAACGATCCATTTTAAAACAACGCCTTTTTCACAAAACAAAATGAACTTCACACAAACTGTAGGTAACACTATAATTGAAAAGTAGTCTGCTTTATTAACATCAAGTTGTCAATCAACTTGACAACTCATTTCAATAACAATGGCTACTTGACCACTGCAGTGCTGCACTTTCTTTGGTGGAGAGCTCCGAAACTATTCATACACGCACCGTACAGCCTCCTCATTCTAGTGCCGAGTGGAGAAACTACTAGGTCCCACTCAGTACCAACAAATAACGCTAGGTTATGTTAGCGCTACTCTGCATGCACGATCCCCTTCCTCAACTCCTGCGAGCCTGCAACGCTGCGACTGCGCGTTCATTGCTGTCATTAGAGTTCCTAATAAAAAATAAGCTTAAATAATATTTTTTTAAAGCAGCTCGCGGACCCCCTGGTCTCCCTTCGCGGACCACCTGTTGGGAACCCCTGCTCTAAAATATAGGGTTTGGAATATACCTTTCAAGTTGGGTGGTCAGGAGATGTGTTTTCTTGATACGAGTGTCCCCCCAAAAAGATGTTCCGTGTACATAATATGTCAAGCCACAAAATGCGTGATATCCAATTTGGACCATGCTAATAGTCGGATCACCGTCTCCTAGTACAATGCATTCATTCTCTCACTTTCAAATACTTTGGAGCTACATTCTGTCATTTAGGTGGGTTCAGTCAAAACAAGGAGCGATTAATAAAAAAGCTAAGGCCGCTATAGGATGCACTCGAAAGATCCTCTGAGGGAGGGTGACTTTGTGGAATACCAAATTTAGGCTTTTTGATTCCCTGGTGGGTTCTGTGTTGCTGTATGCATCTGAGGTGTGGGTCATATGTGTACCTTGTATGTCTCTTCGACCAACGAATTTTTCACAAGAAGTAAGAGCTCGGCTTTGGTTAACTGTTCGTCGAAATGCACATTATTTCACCCCAGCCACGAAACTACATCTGCCTTTGGAGTCGAACAGTTAGGTCGTTTGTTGCTTTGCACACAATGGTATTTCGCGTTGTTCATCATCACAACCGATTCTGTTGGTAAATTCGGGAGGAACTGTTGCTTGAGCCCCTTAGAAAAGTTGATCAGTCGATTCCATAGGTAATTTTGACCACGCTCGATAACTTCGTCACTCTCCAGAGCTGCACAAAGTATTTTCACCAAAGGGCACTGTTTCCAAACCCAGTATAATTCACGTACCTACTTTGTTTCGTAATGCAGTATCTGCGAATTCATCAGTAGCGATTACCTTCTTGTGCGATGTAGATTTGGTTGGTGTAACAAACAAAGGTCTCACAAGATCTGATGAAGTTTGGCATCCAACTTCCTTTACAATATTGCAGACAGCTCGGGCTGTCACACCCTTTGCTTCACTTGTCACATCACTTTGCATTATCCTCTTTCTTCTTCCTCGTGAAATACTTGAACACATTGTACACGATTTCTCGCACCTGACTCCTTACAGCCTTGCTTATAGCGAAAGCAGATTTCTGGCTGCTTGCTGACGGCAAAGGTCGCTCGTCACTTGCAAGATTTTGATGGAAATTGAGGGTCGGGGGAATTGTGGTGATACAGTTTAAAATAGGGGTTAATAAGAGGATGTAGACTGGTGAAAGGAAAGACGCAAAAAAAAAAAAAAAACCGCTGTAAACACTGTACAAACACAAGGGAACAGATTAACGTTAGTATTAGTTTTCTATGAGAATAACCACGGATAATCGCTTCAAAACGGAATGAAATCATCCGTCATGGCTGCTGGTAAAAGTCTCTGTAACGCCTTCTAGTTCAGGCGGCTCAGCTTCTCCCATTCTCCTGAAGAGTGCAGGGCCGGAGGGCAATATTCGAGGGGACACACTATAACAACTGTACGACAACCAGAAAAAATCTTCAATAACTCGGAAAATGTGAATTTAAAAAAAGTTATGTTGGACTTTCTGCTCGAAATTTGTTTTACTCATAGAAAGTGTAGAATGATGCAGTTCTAACCTAATCTTGGATACCCTTAGTATACAAGACATTATATGTAAGGGTGTAGAACCATGATAAGTTACAGGAATTTCCTAAAAATTTTCATATTCGCCACAACATATAAATAATATTTTTAGAGTTAGTTCACAATATGATCATTTATTAGTTTTGTATAATAATTTCTTTTCAGAAACGCACGATCATGTCGTGAAAATAGTTGAGCTGGCAGATAAGTTGGATATGGTGATCATCCCATATGGAGGCGGGACTAGCGTCTCTGGCGCAGCAACATGTCCAGACAACGAGCCTCGACCCATCATATCCCTAGACACAACGCAGATGGTGAGTGGGTATTTTTACTGTGGGTTAAGAGGGCGCTATATGAGTGGCGCCTGTTATAACATAGAGGATTTCAATGGAACTATTTCAAATTGGGAAATAGCCGATAGGTAGAACTACTGTAGCAATGCCATGTCTGTCAGTGTAAAAATAACACGGGTCAGGGAACTGGAAGGCCCCAGCCCCTTGAAGGACAACAGACTCTTTGCAACAGTGGGAGTGTCGAGCCCCAGCGCTTGTGGAATCCGAAAAATTAGGTGATACCAGATGAGCGGCGGTTGCTTAGAGCGCTGCTTCACTCATGAGATCAGTTCATATGAAAATATGTCGTTCACCCTAAGTTTTGAAGGGTTATGATTTAGGGCGAGTAATGATTATATTTGACTGTATAGATACACCTCCTATAAAGATAATCCTTTGCACAGAAACCAGTCTGGCCGTACATTTTTTCCTCACATAAGCTAAAATGTTGATCTTATTTGGCGTGTGAGTGAGTGTGAGAGAGCGAAAGAGAGATGATTGATTAATTGATTGAAGCGTTTATTTATCGGAAGAGTGAATTAAAAATCAATGTACAAAAATAACGGTAGTAAACCACAGTGGAAAGACAAATCCTATTATGGTAAATCTTAATTAATAACATTGAATAAATTGATTTCGTTTGATACACAAGTTAGTATGAAAATAAATACATGAAAATCTTTATTATTGTGAGCTACCATTTCTGTAGCACTGTATCCATTTGTCAGACAAACTTTGATCGGCTGTATCTTTTTCTATATCCTCTCGTTGAAATCGTCCTCACACGACATTTTTGCCTCTCTCTCGTTTCTTCAACATCTTTCTTTGTGCCTCCGATTCCATTTTCTTACAACGAAAACCAGGACTTGAACCACAGAGAGTTTTTGTTAGGTGGTATAGTGGTTCATAGATTGAATAGCAAAGAAATTAGATCCATCGCTAATTAAGTCTCGTTTTTTCGTGACATTTTTCACTTCTTAGGTCTCGGGAAAAGCATGTTTCATGGTAAAAAAAGAAGAACAATTGAAGAAAAGAATAATAAGTAGAAAAAGAATTATGTACATTCATTTTGTGTTGTTTCTAGTGAAACAAACAAAAACGCCAGTATCGTCTAATTTGTTATGGTTAAGAAGATTGATGTAACATTGTTAGAGGCCACTGGGAGCCAAAGGGCCATTTCAAAGGCTCTCCATTTCAAATTTCAGCTTCATAGGTTGAATAGCAAAGAAATTAGACCAACCGCTACTTAAGTCACGTTTTTTCGTGACATTTTTCACTTGTTTGATCCCGGGAAAAGCATGTGCCATGCAAAAAGAAGAATACGTAGTGGAAGCATAATATAAATTCATTTTGTGTTGTTTTTAGTGAAAAAGAAAAAAAGTACCTACTAAGTCAATAAATGTGATACCTACCGAAGTAAAGTTGTTATTTGTCATGTTAGAAATACCTATATAATAGTACATTACGATCTACATTTAGGTTTTAGAGAGCGAATGAAGCGAGCGGGCACGTCTAATTTGAAAAATTAATTTTGGTTCTGTGGAAATTTTATCAACAGGAGACCCCTTTCATATGCAATAGCTGGGTTAATACATGATCTGTTAATTATTTAATTAATTTAATCTTCGTTAAGTTGTCGGTAATGCTACTTCAAAATAATTTCATCTTGTTTTTTGGCTGCAGAACCAGATTCTTTGGCTGGACCGGAAGAACCTGTTGATTTGCTGTCAATGTGGAATCGTTGGACAAGATTTGGAGCGACATCTTCAAAGCAAAGGATTTACAGTTGGCCATGAACCAGATTCCTATGAGTTCTCCACGTGAGTATCGTAAAAGATTGAATTTGTTCGTATAGACCAGAAGTATCCAAACAAGATTTCACGTAATAAAAGATACCCAGAAAGTTAAGTTAAGAAAAGGGTTATTTTTGGTTTGTGGAGCAATAAGGGTTACCCATTGCCCTTATGCTGGTTACTTCCAGAGTTATGCAAAGAGAAAGTCTAAAACTTGTCAAAAAAATACTGGAGCAATTACTTATAGACAGTTTGTACAATTTCTTCATTTTTTGTCCAAAGGGAGGGATGTTGAGTGTACTTGAAAAATTTGAAATTATCAAAAGTGACAGATCTGGTAAATGTTCAAATGAGGATATATCTCGATATATTTCACCACAGATAGGTCCATTTCTATAAAGCTTGGAATGATCCCTTCACACTGTTGAAACCATATTTAGTTATTTTCCCCCTTCCACTTCATCTGATTAGCTATAATCCCCCTTCACTTTGTTTGCACTCAATTGGTTGTACCTCCTGCCCCTTTCCTTTCTCTTGACCAATGGGATTCAATCTTCCTTCACCTGTAACTATAAAAGCTGTGTCCTTTCTAATGTGTCTTCAGTTATTGTTTGTTACTGATGGTGGCCTAACCATCCAAATCGATTTAACATTGTAACTCTTCATTTTTCGTGGAAACAGACAACGATTTTTACTAACTTCCGTTCTGTTTACTATACATAGATCTAGACTTCTTAGTTTTGAGCACTTTGAATGCAAAGAAATTGTTAACTTCCAATTTTATAGCTAAATGGTAGAGATTAAATGACTAATCAATACGAATAAAATTAGAGTAGACATGAACCTTTTTGGCCTGGGATATAACTTTTTATTTTGGGAAGGAATGGTGATCGAGTAGTTTTCTTGGGTTATTCACAGTGTTGGTGGTTGGGTAGCGACTAGAGCTTCAGGGATGAAGAAGAACGTCTACGGTAACATCGAAGACCTGCTGGTGTCAGCCAAGATGGTCACACCTAAGGGAGTGCTCTGCAGGAAGGGGCTGACGCCCAGGCAGTCGATCGGACCAGACTTCAACCACGTCATACTTGGATCAGAAGGTTGGTTATTGCCATAGTGCTTCTTGGAGTTCTGTACTATTGCATGTTTGTATTTATCTCTGTCTTGGGCGATTTGGGAAATGTAGGTAGGTTCATCTCTCCATACCATGTGTTGTGGCTGCGTGTGAGAATGAATTTAATGACTCCAAAAGACGTCGAATAGTTTATTTATCATATTAGCTAATTAAGCCTAATGAGTGGATAAGAACCCTCCTTAGCCAGCACTAAACCATAACCTCCTACCTAAAATAGGCCCTAGACTATCAAGCGGCTTGATCAAGTTGATTGTATCAAGCGTGATTGATAGTTTACAAACCCGTTTGACGCTTGAAGCAAGCATTGACGGCGATTGATAAAAAGTTTGAATGACTTAAGCGGGTGGTCAAGCCGCTTGATAGTCCAGGGCAATTTTCACCAAGCATTGCGTCAGTCAAGCAGTGGAAGGTGCCCACTCCGGAAAGTGCGGTTTCCGAAAACTCGGAGTGGGAGTTCATCAGTTTATTGATTGATTTATATCGTGACTGTCCGGAATTGTGGAAAGTGAAGAGTAAAGATTATTTCAATTGAAATTGAAAAAGTGCGGCGCTAGAAAAAATCGTGGGGGCATTGACAGGTGCCGGTTCAATACGCGCTCCACAAAGCCCGAGCGCCTTATGCTCAAACTGTGTGCGCCCCACAGTAGCCTCACTCTTTCCTGTCCCGAAGTAAACACCGTGTTGACAAATACTTCGCCAGTTAGCACAATCGATGAGTGTGGAAGGTGTTTCTTTATGGCAAATACAAAGGGCAACAAACTATCTCCATAAACATGATTTCCATTCCTATAGGAATGATCAGTTATCTTCTGAATTCAACCGGTCCACTATGCTTCTCCGTGACTTTTACGAATGTATAGGGAAAATCGATGATTGTGCGATTATTTTTTTACGTGAACACGATATTTGGGATTCGGAACCGGAAGGACCTTGTCATAAGTGCGGTGGCGGAATGACGGAGTCTCGAAAACGTGAGAGGAATGGAGAGTGCTGTCGAATACTGAAGTGCGCTGTCAGAACATGCCGAACGACCCGGTCAGTGCGCCGTGGTAATAAGTTATTCCACAGAGAGGGACGACGTGTGGGGCACGTACTGAACCGGCACCCATTGACAAAGATAAAACCCAATTTCAGTGTGAAACAATTGAAACAAAAAGTGAATGATCTCATAACAAACATCAACAGGGAGTTCAAGGCCATCGAGGGTAAAAAAGTGTCAGGGACGTCTGCAGAAGACATCCCTGAACCTTCGCTTTGACGCTCCACACTCCTCAACTTCTCAGCTTCGACTGATGAGAGTTTTGATCAAATGATGTAAGGGTTGATTGAAGTATGCTTGAAGCGCCAATCAATCGGAGCCTCAAGCATTTTATCAAGCCCCTTGATAGTGTAGGGCCTCCTTAACGCCGTGTCCTATGTAGATTTGCCGCACGCGTCGACGCCTTCAGGCGTTTTTGCGTTCAGGCGGCAGACCAATGAAATCTGTTGAAATTGTCAAGTGTTTCTTGCCGCGCGTTGAGGAGACGCCGTTAAACGCTTTGGTTTGATTTTCAAGGTAGTTTGATTTTTGCTGTCACCGCCTAGCGTCAATCGCGCGAATTTCGGATTCGTTCCACTTTTTCATCGTTTTTTGGTCATTTTTTCGATTTTTGTTTGTGGTTATGCAATTATTGAAAGTGGAAGTGCATAAACGTCCAGTTCTGTGGACTCAACTCCACGAAGGGTACTTAAATCGCGTATTGGACGAGACAAGTTGAGGCAAAGTGATGATGAAATGGGAACAAACAATGCAAGTACTTAGTTTTAATATAATAATATATAGTTGGTGGTGGTCAAATCACCACTTTTCACAATGTAGTCGAAAGTGTCCACTGACATTCTAGAATGTGACTTGCTATGTTCTTCACTAACCCTCAACATCGATTGCGAGTGATGAAATTCACAAAACTTGCTCTCGCACTTAACAATAATTTTCTACACTGATAGGTTAGGAATCTACGCTTGAAAAGCCTGAGTAGGTAGGTACATGTGTGTCAGAGCAATTCGATGCCATGACTACGGTCTTCACTTGAACCAAATTCTTATATTGTCACAACTAAAGCTGAAACATTACTACGTTATAGCGTTGACTGTGAAAACATTACAAAACAGTCCATGCTCGTGTTAATGAGGAGTTTCAACTTTTCAAATGCATCCGCCAGGTTTGAAAAAGAAATTAAGGGAATGGAGCTTTTTTTGAGGTCAAGCAAATAAATCTAGCGGTGACGAGTAGACAGGTCGTCCTATGTAAATATTGAAGCCTCGAGTCGTGCAAGAGATGAACATGTAAACAGATGTGGGAAAAATGAAACAGTTGTTTGAGAGCGATGGTGTTGATTTGTGAAACAAACATCGCCTAAATCTAAATGTATATCTTTTGTCTACGATTGGAAATCATCAGTCTTTTGGTGAGAGCGAGTTGGAGAACGAAAGAAAAGGCCATTGATTAGCTCTGGTACGATAGACCTCACAAAGGGACGTTATTATGAGCCCATCATCGATTTCAACCAAGTTTTTTCTGCAGGTTTTACCTAGAACCTAGCTCGAATTTGGTTTTTGAAATACGTTTTTTGTCAATATCAGACTTTTGAATATAACTTTTACAAACTTCTTTGTAAAATTGTGAAACTTCGTATACTTAAGTTTTTGGGGTGGCTGAACTCGAATTTGCAGTGAAAACAAGTCGATAGCAACAACTTTTGATAGTTTGAAATCTGAAAATCATGTAAAAATGACAATTTTTCAAAATTGTAAAATGTGTCGTTTGTATTGTGTGTGTTGTTGTTTGTGTTGTGTGTTGTGTTTTTGTAAAATTATAAAAATTCTTATTTTTACGTATTTCTGTTAGAATTTTGATTTTTTGACAGCAAATTCGAGTTCAGCGACTCAAAAAACATAAGAATACAAATTTTCATAATTTTACAATGAATTTTGAAAAATTGTCATTTTTTGACATGATTTTGACGACTTTGAGATTCCAAACTTTCAAAAGTTGTTGCTGTCGACTGGTTTTGACTGCATATTTGAGTTCAGCGACCCCAAAAACGTAAGTATACGAAGTGTCACAGTTTAAGAAAGAAGTTTGTAAAATTTATATTCAAAAGTCTGATGTTGGCAAAAAAGCGTATTTCAAACTCCAAAATCGAGCTACCGGCGTAGGTTTTTGTTATACAAAAAATCTGAAAAAAATTCATGGGTCATTTTTTTGACGTTTTAAACCAAATTTCGGATGGAGGTAATCAAAATTCGACCTTTCTCAAAATTGCGGGCACCCTAATTAGGTGTGGTAGAAAATCCATGTTTTTCCAGTGGAATCTCTTTCAGAAGCACGAAATACTACTTAAAAGTATCCAGTTTTAACGAGTTTCAATCCTGTACATAAATACGAAATAAATAAATGCCTCTTGTATCGTCCTTTTTAGCTAATAAAATACCACCTTGTCTAGTATGTATATTATAAGATACAAATGTATGTATCTTCTTCTCGTATGCCAATAATATTTCTCTGTTTTTATGGACGGTCCAAAATAGTGATGTATAAATACATTCCAGTATTCCATTTTCATTTATACTCATTTGTGTTTACACCAGAAAAAGTGTGCTGAAAGGAGGCATTTGCAACTATGTCCCTGCCATACTAACAATAGTTTGCCTAGATACCTTCTTAAAGTTTCTGCATTGTCCCTCTCACTGTAGTATATATTGACATTGACGTAGTTTAAGGTTAAAGTCGGATTTGAACTGAAATTGCATACTAGGATGTACTGAAAATTTCACTAGGCTTTATATTGGCTAGGATTTGGAAAAGACCTGAAGTAGTCGTTACCTCCATGGCCACTAGTTAAGGAGGAAGGAAGTTGAAATTGATGGAGATAACGGTTTGTTGGCTTTCGCAGTTCACAGTTCCTACTAGCAGCACTAATATGTGACGAGCTATAGACATACAGCTGTATAAACGAATATTTTCATATCAGAGAACAGGTTCTCAAACACACAACTAACAGAGTTACATTAAATTAAAAAGAGAAAATGTATTCCGTTGCCTTATATGTGTCCACATTGCCTGCAATTTCCCCTCACAATCAAATTAATTTACCCTCCACCGGTTGGAGGATGTACGTTTCATTGTCCGGGTATTGGCATATGGACATCGAATGATATTTTAGAGCTCCTATCTGTGACATCACCCCATTGACAAAGCTCATTACCCTGTTGTCTTCATCGACGTCAACACTCTTCTTCCATGCTGATGGCCTGCATTGAGGCAAGATACGTATTTGAAGTTTAACATCAATCACACTCTGAGAAAGCCATGTTTTCTTTGCTAAAGAAGCTACTGTAGTCACACTTATGGTGGGTAGCAACATCCCAAAGAGCTCCTCATGTTACCTGTTCAATCCATGTCTGTATGAACTGTATATGAATGAGAGCATGCATGTATGAATGAACGTATGATGTTAAGGTGACATAATTCTGGGTAAGATCGCCTTGTCTGCAGGTACGCTGGGTGTGGTGACGGAAGTCGTTCTCAAAGTCCGGCCAGTTGCTGAAGTCCGCAAATACGGCTCTGTAGTCTTTCCCACATTTATGGACGGTGTTAATTGCATGCGGGAAATCGCCAAACAGGTCTGTTCTCCTCTCACGCTGTTTGTTTTCAGTGTTTGGCAGTTTGTTTAGTCTGGCTTCTTGTCACAGCCACTGCGCTACTTATATGATCAGCTGTGCACCGCTTCGTTGAAGCAACCACACCAAACGAGCATTGTTCGTGAGCACAGTTGGCAATCATATACAATCTACATCCATTTACCTGAAGGTTGTATAACACTAGCATTTTTTCAGTTTTTTTCTCGCATTTTTGATGCTGTAGTGCCGGTTCGAAAATAGCAACTGATGATGACTAGAAATGTGAATGTGGAAGAGGAATAACTGCAAAACAGCGCATTCTGTCGGAATGCAGTTCTATTGAGTCTGTCAGGTTTGGGCTCCTAGGGGTTCGATAGTGAATTGTTACCTTCCCAAGGGTTACGTTTTAGTATTTTCAACACGTTCTAATTTTCTCAAGTGAGTTTAAAAATGCTCCGCCAGGATGCGCAATGGTCGAAAAAGTTGACCTTGGAAAAAAGCACTTTGCTTTCTTCACGTTTGAGCACTACAAGTGCGAGAAAAAAGCAGGAAAAATACAAGTGTGATCCGGCCTTCAACCAAAGCAGCTTTCCAAACGTGTTCCGACAACGTCAAAATGGAGCATTTACGAGCCATCCTCGTTTGGTATTTAGAGCTTTATAATAATTTTGTCATTATAGAGTGATTTTGCTTTCGCCAGTGTTTTCCAAGGCCTGGTATCTATTTTATGCATATTTTTTCCAACGTAAATTTCAAAGTTTGAATGAACTTCCTCTCAAACTCTTGTAAACAAAGAGTGATCTTGCTTTGTGCACTGTATTCCAAGGACCACCTCTATATTGTTATGGAATTATTTGGCAACATGTTCGGTATTTGGTTATTTATGTACTTTCTTTCAGATTTTAAATTCATGCTAGGATCTCAAATCTGAATTCAATCTTGATCAAAAGCTGATGTTCGATCACAACTCAAATTGTGACACCCCCCCTACTCCATATTTTCATAAGTGTTCTTTAAAAAAACGAAATGAACTAAATTATTTTATCAAAGTAATCAATTTGTACGTAGATAATGTTTAATCACAACTGATTTCAGAGTGAAGTTATTCGACCAAATAATGAGTGAACAAGGTGTATTTCGCATATTTGGTAGTACCTTTATACACGGTGAGTTTTACATCGGTAAACTGGTTTAATGTCCAAAAATCGGATTTCTGTCATTGTTCGGCATTGTGCTACTGTTGGAATAGTTTTTCGGTTATATCTTCAATAAAAACGATGGTGGAGGTGGTTGTTACTATTAACAAAATTCTGTGGTTGTATTGATTAGAAATATTAAGCACCTAACTCTATTGGCATGAACTCTTGGAATGGGTAGAACGGTGAATTATGGAATGACCTGCATGCCTAACCCCACCTTAGGGTTTTGTTGCCCAACTGATATTTTAACTTCTTTTGGGTCCTACGCTTAAGGTACATAGATTCACACTAATAGTCATGGGATGATCAGATCATAGTCAAATCACTTCCAAGTCAAGGTTGTAAACATACTGCGACAGAGATTGAACTGGTGCCCATAAATAAAAAGGAGAAATTCTTCTTTAGTACCTGCGCTCCAACCAAATGAGCTTTGAGGCCGATGTGATCCAACCTGTTCAACTGGGTACTACTGTGGGGACTACCCTTACCATGTTCAGTGAAGATCATCAATCGGAAAACTTCCAGACAACCTGATTTGAATTGTTGCATTTAATCACATCACCTGGCGTTGTAGATATGTTGTTGTTAGTTGCAAAAAAATTTAATAACCTTTTAGTATTTAGCATTATGATTCAGAGATCCTCCAGACCCTCTGCAGAAGAAAACAGTCTTCTAGTATCAGTGCGTGATTCTTATACAGGCCTAAAACGACACAATAGAAGGTGGGTTGGATGTCTGGTGCGTAGCTGCTGTCCTGGATCCAGGATGTCCACACTGAATGTGTTAAAGGCCTAGTATGGTCGCCGGCCCGACATAGAGAAGGTGACTATGTGTTTACCGCTTTATCTCCACAATAGGGGCAAGCTCCAAAGAAGACATTAGTCAAAGACCAGCCGTCTTGGTTAGTTTGGGGTCGGACGAACCTCAAGTGAAACTGCAGGCCACTGGCTCAGCAGATGCTTGCTGGGAGAAGTCCAGTAGTCAAGCGAGGTCATTAGAGAGTTCCTAGTAGATCCGTTGGTTTCAATATGTCGTGCGATAACGAGAACGGTTAGGGCAAGTGAACTGGATGCTAACCACAGCAAAGAGAAATTTGCTGCACCTTAAAGTCACGTCAAGTCCTTTACGGATATAGTTGTAACGCTAAATCCATAGAAGGAGGAAATTATTTCTTCTATTTTATGCTTTCTACATAGCAATTTCAGTAAATGTTATAAAGAACTGTAAAACGCAAGTGTAAAAACCGAGCGGGAGCGGGAACGCAAGTGTAAAAACTGAGCGGGAGCAGGAACACAAGTGTCAACTGACAGGAGAATGAGCGAGAAAACGCAACAGAGGTTATCAGCAATGAAGGTTATTTAAGACAATTACTTTTTTTACAGATTGCGATCCGTTAACTATCAGTGCGGAAGGATACGTCGGTACGGAAGGATACGTCGCCAAAACTCATTGCATCTAAACTTCGGCGCCGTATTGTCGACACCCCTCGATTTATTGTTTTACAGATCTACTTAGGCTGTCTCTGACCAGATCTGATCGTCCCGGTAATATTGGAGTGAATCTACGAAAAATTGTACGATTATTCAAGATTTTGTTTCAAAATGTATGTATCCTATCTGTTCGCAAATGTTGGAGCTCCGTTTTGAGTGTAACGTTATAGGTATTCGTGTTGGTATCCATTATTTCTCACGGGAGTACTGGTATGAGGGTGGAAGTTATGCGGCTTCCTCCTTTATATGTTTATTTACACAACTAGTTTCGCCTATAAGAGGCCTCTTCAGGTTAAATAGGGGAGGACATGATCCATACAACACTGTATTTTGTCAAGTTTTTCAGAAGATTTAATTCAGTCAGCTATGGTACGTCTATATGTGCTTGAGAAGGGTCAATCTTGGGGAGATTCATGAAATCCTGCATTGCAGTTACTTCCCTATAACATATAGGTATTTTTTTCAAAATTGTAATTGATTTATGTGAGTTATAGTTATTGAAACAGAAGATAAATTGAATTTTATTGGGGAAGAATACTTTTCTCTGCAGAACTGATACCACTTGGTGGAGAAGCACGTTTTTTCTCTAACAGTGCCTATCTTTAGTATGAGATACCGCAATTCTGGCTTCATTATCGTAGTCAGCATCCCCACTGGATAGTCCGAAAACTTTCGGATTTTTTTTTTCTTCTGATTTTTATTTGTTTCAAACTCAGTATCAAGCACCCAGAAAACACTCTCTCCAAATTTCACTTCGATATCTCAAAAATTACGGAAAACATTAGTGGGGGTTACTTTTGGGACACCCTGCATATTGCATATTATAATACTTTGTTCGCCGTTGTGTTCTACTAATTAATTTACTGTGTCGTTTTCGTTAGTTATAGAACAAAAGAATGCTGAAGATATATATATATATATATATATATATATATATATATATATATATATATATATATATATATATATATATACTCTTCTATTTTTGTGGAGGTTACGTTTAAGGAATTGGACGAAATAGATACTCACTAGTTATGAAGAATTTTTTGAAACTTTACCGTTGCTAAAACTAACTATAGGGGACATCCTGGTGTAATTTTGGTCTTCCAGTCAGTCAAAACTGCTGGAAGTAGACTCAAAGCGAATGTAAATTAGTGATGGGGACAGTGGCGTTAGGCGGGAAAATTCATCCGGCAAACAGTCAGATAATCTAGAATGGTAGAAGAAAGCTACTGACTGTATAGCAGATGTTAGTAATCGCAAAGGATATTGAGCTGGTTACTGGTATCTAATTTGTGTAACTGCTTATGAGTTCATGACAAAAATATGGGTGGTAGCGTCGTGAGCCAATAATTTATTATTATTGGCATAGAATCGGCTACATTCTCAGCTAATTGTGAAGGGTGTCATTTTTGTTACTCAACTCACCGCAGAGGTTCTATGCATATGTGAAAAGTTATTATATTTTGGTGCTTACCTAGAAGTAAAATTTCATTTAATCGATTTTCAAGGGGTTATTGCCTTCCATAAACTTCCTTGGGAGTTGGATGAGAGAATCAGTCTTTATTTTGTTCTATTAAACTTGTGTTTTGTAGAGGAGCGTTGGTCAATCAGTGCGTGGGCGGTTACATTAAAATTAGCTCTTTAATATAATTAAATTCCACGATCTTTATATCATGTTTATTGGACATGACTATACAAACATTAGAAGCTGATTTAATGATTGATAGCAACATTTAGAACACCTAGATTGGAAATAAAACTTTTTTTTGCTGATCCGATTCCAAGCAATAGCATAAACTCAAATCGCTGAGGAGTCCTGGAACCTCAAGTTCGTTGTCCGGAGAAGGAATCCAGAACTGTTAAGAACCAGTTCAAGTTGGAAGAAGTTAAGAATCAGTTCAAAAGATTTTTACAGAACTTTTAGGTCGAGACATGCACGGACGTTTTCACTCTTATCACAGATTTAAGACTCCCGCTAAGAGTTACCTAGTCCAAGGCAAACACCTGGGCTATCAAAATATCTAAAAGAGCTCTGGAGAAAAGAGGACAGCAGATATAGACAATCTAGGATATGCATCTCTTGCTGCGATAAGAGTCGCTCAGACTGGATATATCACAGCCTAGAACGCAAATGAGGAAAATAATTGGGGTCCTCACGGGGCATTTTAGCTTTAAGAGGACCCTTTTTATCATGTCCAAGGTACCCTTTCCACTCTGCGAATGTGGAAATGGGGAGGATACAGCTGAACACTTTCTGTGTGATTGTGATAGATTCTGGAGATCTTGGCAAGAGGCCCTGGGACATTATACAATCAAAAGGGCCTCACTCAGAGACCTAGATCGGAAAAAGATCTAGAAGTTTGTTGAGCTAAGCAACAAATTTAGGGACATACTGCAGCCGTAGAATCCCCAAATCAAAAGGGGCCCTTTTTGGGGAAATATAAGCCATTAGGCCTGGGATTTCTTTCTACGGAAGCCCTATGCAGTCAGTCAGTGCCTAGTCCGAAATCCGTTCGGACAACTGGAGTTTAATTCCTGAACGCCTCTATCCCCTCCTATTTTCAGTCCATTGGTTCTGGTTCGATTCCGATCTGACTCAGGGGCTGTTTCTCCGGACAAACCTCTAAAGAGCTTGGTTCAAGAAGCCTGATCCACAGCGCTTAAATAACTGTTGCAATAACCGTTTCTTAGGTGCCTGATCTCAACTCTGTTAATCCACACTTCCTATTGGTACAACACCTGAACGATCTACGGAATTATCATTCGTTCGTCACAGTTCCCTTTCTGAGCAGTTCATGAAGAGCACTTCCCTGTCCCCGTCCCCGTCACTAATGTGCACTTGTGTTGAGCTCTTTTGTCCCCCCACCCCCATCTTTGGCACTTATTTGTCTATTGAATAGAACGGCATATGCCATAAACGTTACCATATCAGTTCAGTTGAACATCTTAAAGTTACGCAGTAGGGCTGCCACCAACTTCTCCTCAAAACCATGAAACAGCAGCTTGAAAATCAGGACTTTTTATGACTCTCAACCCCCAAAATTATGGACTAAAGCGATCAAATAAATATAAAAATCAAGTGATGACTAAAAAAAAAATGTAGTACTGTAAATTCATACTTGTAGTAAATTGTAAAGTACTAGAGCATGCATTTGGACCTATGAATAACAGTTATCCTTGTCATTGGGAAAAGTATGGCAGCCCTATCTTACTAAAATCAAATGAATGAGCGTACAGTGACCCAGGTGGTGAACTTTGGCCGTTTTCTCCAGTAGATTTTATTCTTAGCTCAATCCTGCCCAGTATGTATTAAATTTCTCACAATTTTATCATGGTATCGTTTTCAATTTATTAATGCATCTTGAAATTCATTCTCTGTGATTTTATGAGGCTGGTCATTTTTATGTTAGACATACCAGTTTCTTGGTACACTTTTTACAATGATTTTTATATCGTTTTTTTTTACAGCGATGTCAACCAGCGTCCATTCGCCTGATGGATAATGAGCAATTCCGCTTTGGACAAACATTGAAGCCTGCTGGCGGTTATTTTCATTCTCTATCGGATGCCTTCAAAAAAGCCTATTTGTCCAATGTGAAGAAGTTTGATTTGAACTTGATATGCGTCGCAACTTTGCTCTTTGAAGGTTAGTCGTTTTTCAATTCGTATAGTTTTTTGTCACAAACTTTCTGCTTTATTTCGCCGATTCTTAGTAAATCCAGAGAATCTGGGAAATCTCAGAACCATCAGCCTGTGCAATCAAAATCTCCCCTACGCCTTAATTGATTGATACTTACCTATTAAGGGGGTGCCGGATGGTATACACGTGGTTTTATCAACTTTTCTCAGGCAATTTTGATGATTCTTGTGGCAGTCTACTGATTTTGAAATTCCCCATAGGATTGAGCCTCTGAAATTTTCAAATTCAAAAATTTTCAAATTTATTTACCATTTAACAATTTTACTTTCAAATGTTGAGGTCTGTGGGACCTAGAGGTTTCAAAAATAGAACGAACGCTGCAAGAATCAATTAAATCGGTCAATTATTGGCTGAGAAAAGTTGAATAAACCGTTTGGACGTATTTTGAAATTGGAGAGAGCTGTGAGCCGTTTTCTGGATTGGACAGAGTTTGCGTGTCTACCGCTAGGTATCACTACATTCGAGTCACTCACCTTTCTTGCTCTTTTGTTTGGAAAGGTGCCAGTCGGTCTGCTTTCGGAGACCTTACGGCGCCCCCTTAAGCATCCTAGGACTTCCAATTCGCCAGTAACAATCTCCTTGCTGATATAATCACTCAATGCCATTAAGCCGGAATGTGCGTTGCACGGCAAGTTGGACAATTCTTGGTAGGGTTGACAGGTTAGAGGGTAGGGAGAGCCCATAGGAGTGTTGCGTCCGAGGAAAACTCCCACATTCAATCAGATTTGATTACATTGGTCTCATAGCTCAACCCTTTCGCGCATTGTCTCGAAAGCGGCCCATCCACGATCCCGCTGCAGGAAGTGAGGGGAACGAAAAACTTCCCTCTCTTCTTGCAGGGGAGGCGTGCAGGTCGTGTGTGGAGGCCTTTCTGCTGCAGGTATCCTGCAGAGCTTGTCGGATGGGTTTCCCATCGGACCCTCCTGCGGTCCGGGGTCCCCCGCCCTATCAACCTGCTAGGTCAGAGCGTGTGGAGCTGTCGGAAGACATTAAATAAGGAGCCATTGAAGAATGGAGAACACAGAAGGTAAACACAGAATACCGTATCCTGGGGGGAAACCTTCGGTTTGAGCTGGGAATGACGGATCGTGAATGGAGAACGCAATCTGAGGCAGGAGAGCGAAGAGAGGAACTTCGTTGCACTCCCCCATCTCCTGCAGCAGGATCGTGAATGGGCCGCTTAAAGATGCTTCCTCTCAAAGAAATTAAGAACATGTGTTCAAACTCTGTTGGGGTATCAAATAGTTTTGGACCGTTACATTCTGCCCTTGTCGGTCAGTAGAATGCGGACGTTAGTACGAAATAATTAATCCCTCTCGAGCCAAGACTGTAAATATCACGTTCCCTGACATAGGGTCTATCACTTCCTCACTCACTTTGGTAAAAAAAAAAAAAACCGTGAAAATGACCTCACTCGACAGGTTTTACTGGTTACTCGATTAGCACCTGCATCCCATGATACAAAACCTACAGTCACCAAAGTGAGGTTACTAGATGTGTATGCAGTTGTGGCAATAAAAATGATTAAATAAAGAAAATAAGTAGATCAGTGATCACGAAGTGAGTTATGTGATAGCGAATTTTCTTGTAAGGAGATCAGCGTGAAATAGACGCTTCCTGCATTGATTACGAGACAAAATGGCGTTGGAACTCACTCAGCTGATTGATGACCTCTCATGGCTCTTCAGCATTCTCCCATGAGCTTCCCTCTCAAATTTCAGCTTCCTGCGTCAAATTGGAGACAAGATGGCTCTGGAGCTCAATCAGCTGATCGATGACCTCTCAGTAGTCTTTAGCATTCTCCATTGATCCTCCCTCTCAAACTTCAGCTTCCTGCGTTGAATAGGAGACAAAATGTCTTTTGAGCTCACTCAGCTGATCATGCGTCAGCAGCCCCTGATACATCATTATCCTCGCCATGTTACAGATTACATCCATGCCAAGTTTTAGCAAACAAGTAAGTACGAAAGAAATGCGTGATAAATCGATAGCTTTCCAACGAGTGGAGAACGATTTTTGTCCTGTGAAAAATAAAGAAGTTTCGTTTCCCCAGCAACGGCTTGGTTGTACGTGAAAATCAAAAGAAAATATATATGATTATCAAATGACGACGTTCACTATAAACTCGTTAAAACTAAAATGTAAAATGTAACTGAATTGTGGCTTAGAGAATGTATCAAAACAAACGGTGGGTACAGCTTTCGTACAAGTACGCAACCACGAGTGACATTTTATGTCTTTGCGCCACCTCCCGCACCCACACCACGTACCTCGTACTTTATTTTTTTTGTTTATAACTTTTGGTTTACTTTTGTTAACTTTTGTTTAAAAACTTTTGTGTATGGTTAGGTAAATCGAGAGCTATCCAACGAGTGGTGAACGATTTTTGTACGATGATAACTGGCGAAGTTAAAGTCGGTTGTACGTGAAAATCATTAGAAATTTGACATGGATATGTCTTTCCTCTGGGGGGTCAACCAAAAATTTCCGTGATGCAAAATTTGTGTCACTATTTCAGTGTTTTTCACGTACAACCCAGTCGTTGCTAGGGGAATGGAACTTCCGCAGTTTTCATCGCACATAAATCGTTCGCCACTCGTTGGAAAGCGCTTGATTTATGTGATAAATGTTCACATCTCAAGCTACCAATTTCCCCCTCCTTACGTACCTGGCTACATTCCTAAACTAAGTTGATTGGACTATAAACAATTTTAATAAGCCGGTTACAATATTTCTAACGTAAAGCAATAGCATCATTTACTCCACTTCATAGGAAACATTTTCATCCTCTTGCCAACAGTCGACTGTTAACAACAACTCATTGTAGTGGCTTCTCTCCACAGTTATTTTCAACATTTCTATAAGTAAACCGTTGTTTTGTTGGAATTAGTAGGGATGCTGCCCAGGGATTTGTTTAAAGTTAAAGGATTTGTTTACAACTCTCGAGGACAACCGTTATGAAATCCCCAATCAAAGACATATCCATGTAACATGGTATCTGCTTGTAAAGTTGTTTTTCATAACGCTTTCTTCGTCACACCGAACGTCACACTTTTTGAGTTATGTGCCATAGTAAAGACATAAAATGTCAAAACGAACAGAAGCGGCATTTAAAACGATTTCAAGAGGACATACCTACACACATACATACATCAACGGACAAAATGAACACAATTATTGTTCATTCTTCCTTTTTGGTTTATTATTTCCAATAATAAGCCTATGTGATCGTGTAGCAAAAAATTTTTATAACCCCCCCTCAAACTTTGTCACTTTACGTTTCAAGGTGTGTAGAATCCAAATTTGAAATGTCCGTCCGCCGTTCGCCGTCCGCCGTTCGCCGTCCGGACCATAAAAGGCCTAAGAATTGACTTAAAAAACCCGTTCTTTCGCACATAGACTCCATTTGGGGTCTAGTTGGTCCTAACGTTTAACCATCCCGATCGCTTTACTCGCATAGATGCTATGGGCCAAAAACGGGCGAAAAAGTGTCATTTTCGACGCGCGCACGACTGGCACGCTTGGCAGGGGGTCACGGTGGGTGGAGAGGGGGGGGGAGCGGGGGGGGTGGAGTGAGAGGAGGCGCCGGCGCCGCGGCACCTTGTGGTGGGTACGGCGCCGGCGTTCCTTCGAGGCATGAATATGTTTTTTTCAAGGTCATATTTGTGTGTAAATACCAAAGCTTTTCCTACGCATATTTAATAACATATCCTCTCGACTTTTCGTATGTACTTAGATAATGATATTATTAAGGCAATAACTATTTGAATAGATAGGAGCTCAAATCGAGAAATATAAACATGCGTATATAATTATAGAAATATAGGTTGTGGCAACTCGAAGTAGGACACGCCGAGGAGTCTGGACGGGCCTTATGACGTACGCTGGCCAACTAAAACTACGATCATACTCAATTGAAAAAATAATAAACCTTTGTGAAATAATTTGCAGCGTTTTTTAAAAGAAATTGCGCTAAAAATGGTCTTGCAGAGAGTTGCACTTGCTTCCTATTCGTATTGCCAACTATTAACAAGAAATGAACAGAAACTCTCCCATAAATATGAATAATGTAATGAATAATAATTACCTAACTAGGCATCTATATGTGAATATTATAGGTAGGCACTATTTCAGCATATCTGCTTACAATCCAGGTGTATGGGGTTCCCTGAATCCTATTAATAAATGCCATCACCTCCATGTATTAAGAAATATCTTTATTCTCCATAGGAACGAAGAAGTCAGTTGAACAGCAGGAAGCCAAAATCTATGAAATTGTCAAGCAATTCAATGGTATGCCAGCTGGGGAAAAAAATGGCGAAAGAGGGTATATGCTAACATTTGTTATCGCTTACATTCGAGTAAGTAATTATGACTGTAGGTAAATCAGTTTTTCAATAGATTCATTATTCCTTTGAAATGTATCATACATTTATGAGCTATGTTATTGGTATTATTTATAACATTTATGTTGAATAACTTGACGGCTGTGCAGGACATAGCACTGGAGTTCAATATTGTGGCAGAATCTTTCGAAACTTCTGTGCCATGGGCGAAAACGTTGAATTTGTGCCGAAACGTCAAATATGTCATCAAAAAAGAATGCAATAGTAAGTACCTACATAGATTTAGTTACCTGGTATGAATATGAATATGTAGTTATGAATAAATAGTTCCAGTAATGTAGAATGATCGTATTAGAGAATTTTCGTAAGTTATCGTATTTTTTATGTTACATTGTTTTGAAATTTGAGCTTTTTGAGTGCAAAGAAATTGTTAACTCTAAATTTTATGACGAAAAACGTATTCTAAATAGTAATTTGCTTTTCAAAAAGAGATTTTGGAGGTTTAGCTTTTTTTGCTGTTTTTATAAATTTTTTAGCAAATATTAATGAAATTTAAGTAAATTTTTCAGCCTAATTTTTTACATAATTGTTATAATGTTTTATTTTAAATTTGATAAACTTTATTTGAGCAATATCCTGCTAAAAATTATAAATGTAACGATTTTTAGCCATTTTTAGTGATTTTTTTCAGCACTTTTTGAATTTGACCAACTTAATGTGCTCAAAAAGTGCTGGCTAGCGAACTCATCCTTTCGTTTGGAAAGCTTGATTTTTCGGCGCAAGAACGGAATTTTTATCTCAATTCTAAGGAGATTTATCGTCTGGAATGACACATATATATATATATATATATATATATATATATATATATATATATATATATATATATATATATATATATATATACATATATATATATATATATGAAAAAGCGCAAAATTCAGGAATCGTTTCAGAATTCCTCAAAACGGATTTCAATGAAGAAATTTTTCGACAATTTTGATTTTTTTAAATTTTCGAGCCATTTTAGTTGCTTCGTGTTTTTCAAAAATACGCTAAAAAGCTCTAGTGATGCAGCTTGATCGTATGAGCGAAGTGTCTATTATCGTAGTATATTTGTTACATGTTTCCAAACATTTGAGGACCTTGAGTGAAAAGAAATAGTTTACTTTAGGTATTATATTCTAAAATTCTACGTACCATAGTATAACATTCGAATAGGATGGGATCTGTTGGTTACATCTCACATGTACTTGGTGGATTTGAGAGTTCCTTCTACTCGATTCTTGCAAATGATACATCTAGGTGGATAATTCTTGGGCTAACAGCTTTTAGCATATCCTCTTGGTATAGCAGGTTAATCTCCTCACCCTTTTGAAAGAGGAACTTACTACATTTCAATCACTTCCATTGTCATAGTACCACCCTACCGTTTAGGTAGTACCTACTATCATCTGCCGCTGTTCTTGAAAATGATTCTTCGTCCATTTCCAACCGTTTATTCAAATCTTCGAAATCAAATGATTAATTTAAATAAACTCCGAAAAAATAAATGTTGTATGCTCTACTATATTACCAGTAGGTACGTGAATGTACGAGGGTCGTCTCAAAAGTAAGTTGCACTTATTTTTAAAAAATCGCGAGATGATCCGATTGGGCTGAAATTTTTACAGAAGTTTTGTCTGGGTGTTGTTGCAGCACCGTAAAAGTTTCAAGTTGTTATCTCAAGTATCAGCTGTTTACCAGTTGTTACAATATGGAGCTACCCATGTGTTCTACCGCGAAATGCGTTCAGTTATTCGTTTTTTCACAGCCAAAGGCAAATCCGCGACAGAAATTCATCGCGAGATTGTCAATGTTTATGGACAAACCACGGTAAGTCGTCAATCCGTGGCAAAATGGTGGGATTTGTTTCTGGGAGGTCGAGAAGTGACCCACGATGAGCCCCATAGTGGTCGACTGACTTCGTCTCGGGTTTCATCCGTCATCGATCAAGTTCGCGAGATTTTGGAGTCAGACCGGCTCTATACTCTTGACGAGATCATGTTCAAACTTCCCAACAATATTGAATCAAGCCGAGCGAGTATTCACCGGATCATTACCAAAGATTTGGGGTTCACAAAGGTTGGAATGTTGTCCAAAACTGTGTTCCTTTTCCACGACAATGCTCGGCCTCACTCTGCTCGCCAAACTCAAAACCTACTCGAAGAATTTCGATGGGACGTTTTCGGACATCCTCCATATTCACCAGACCTAGCCCCCAGTGATTTCCATCTTTTTCCGAAGCTGAAACAGCACCTGGGAGGACGGCGATTCGCAAGTCAAGAGGCACTCAAGGCAGAAGTTGAGAGTTGGCTGGCTGGTTTGGCGCCAAAGTGGTACTAGGATGGACTGAAACGACTGCAAACCAGGTACCAAAAGTGCATCAATGTTCAAGGTGATTATGTAGAAAAATAATGAGATGTTTTTTAAAGTAAATAAAAATTGGTTTGGAATTTTTAACCGCGTTTTCGATTTTTTAAAAATAAGTGCAACTTACTTTTGAGACGACCCTCGTAATAATGAAAGTTATCATTTGATGCACTTAAGTGACCTCCTGCCTTCACTCAGGATATTCCACCGTGAGCTGAGGGTGACACTCAACTCAGGGTCGTCCTCAAATCACATCTATGTACCGCACTGTGTGCATGAATTCCCATATCGATACATTTAGGGGGCCCACTCAGAATATATTCCTGTCTATGAATTCCACCTTTTGTGCTGAATACTAGTTTCACTTGACATCCTCGTGTAGTTCCGCAACCCCTCATCATCTTCCTGTGAATGAGGGATTAAATTATGATGTTCTTTCAGTTCGACCTTCACCTGATTTACTGGCTAGGCCTTTAACCTTCTATGTGGTAGAGAACCACTTGCTAATAACCACCAATTAGTTGATGCTGGCAAACTGACGTTTTCATCATCACTCGCCCTATAGATCATCCTGACTCCAGCACTCGAACACAACTAAAAATACATTAAAACCACCAAAAGGAGAGAGAGAACATCCGTGGTGGACTGAACCACCATGAACACTCATCGATTGTTGAGATGCGAGGTGCTAAAATCGATTAGCAACATGCTACGGTGAACAGTGATGATGCTCCAGTATGTAACTACTCTTGGAGTGATCGGACACTCCAAGAATACCATTGTGTAATGTTCCACTGACACTATCTACCTATCCTATTGAGCTTTCGATGGTATTTTCCATTCGGCTCTATCTCCTTTCTCTTAGAGTACCCAATGGTATTGTTCTGCCAAACTCGAAGCATTCATAACTATCCCAGTCAGTGATGATATTGTTTCGTTGGACTGACCTCCTATAACACTTGACCTAACCCATCTCACCTTCCTGGCTCAAACTCTACTCAAAGCCCAAGTTACTAGGTAGCCATTTCTAAAAACACATCATCCCTTCTTCTCAAATTGGTCATAAACACCTTTGTTTAACCTTATAGCTGCTACACCCGGCTGATCCAGCTGGTGCCGGCTATACTGCATGTTTCTACGCTTATTTAGGTTCTCTGTGCTAAATAATTTTTACCAGCAACATGCAATTTGGTCAATTTGGATGATTGATCTTGCTGGCCAGAACCCCTCTTCTATTGTCCATGAAATTGTGAAAAACAATATTTGGTTCGGAATTATCCCATGTATAGTCCCTTACTTGTTCGGCTTTTGGTTCCTCTTCGTCATTAGAATCACTGCTGGAACCATTGGGACGACGGCAAGCAGGTAACTCAACAGGGAACATCGAAGGGGAACCATTCCCGGTTGAACCATTAGAAAACAGATCCCGAAATAATTCATCTTCGTCATAATTATTTTTGAGGATATTCAGTAGTTGATGTTCAGTGTAAACACAGCGCAACATCGTGAGTTCACTTTTTTGTGAATGCCAGGGAAATCCAAACAAACCAAACTGTTATCAAGGAGATAAGATGATCTTTAGGCCGTTAACATTGTTGGATCCAAGCAAAGCTGCACCCTATAGAGGTACTGGTGAAATAAAGACTTATAAACTCAACCGGTAGGTCGAGGGAGCGAGCACAAATATATATTCGTGCATAGCACACCAAAGCAGTCTCGAGTAGCCCGAGTGTTCTCGGGAATAGCATGGCATGTAAGGCACTTCCACCGCGAATATATTTGGGCGTAGCATCGAAAAGGTTAATAATTTGTTTACGTTGCGAGCTCAATTCCAATTACTTATACCTGATTTTGCATGTAGCTAAAAATTCAACGTATTTTTACGTACACTCCTTTCTGTTAAAAGCCCAACCCATTTAAATCCGTTTCTTTGTACAAAGGATAAGTTACTAAGTGATAACTACCACAGATGAGGTGAAGTTTACCTTGGAATATCTGCATCTCAAAAAAATTTGAAACTGGTTTGAAGACATTTGTATACATACTTGAATTGTGTGTTTTATGGTTTTTAGAACACCACGTGAAGAACCATTTCGTATCGCATCGAGTGACACAAACCTACGACTCTGGGTGCTGTGTGTATTTCTATTTCGCTTTCAAATGGGATGGTCTGGCAGACCCGATCAAAACTTACGAGACCATTGAATCTGCTGCACGGGAAGAAATTCTTGCCAATGGAGGATCTCTATCTCACCACCACGGCGTCGGGAAGCTGAGAGCTAGATGGTGAGTAAATAGTGAACTATATGACTTGCAGCTATGGAATCATTTGTCGTGTTAGACAGCTTTTGTAACCAACGTACGACTTTTAACTAAAAAGAGTCTGTTACCATAGTCTTGAGAGAGCAAACGTAGATGCTAACTTACCCAAAGGGAACTGGGATCCTGTTGGGTCGTAATTTAAGCGGTACTGGAGCTTCTGGGAGGAGAATGGTAAACCCTCCCTCCTCCGCCTAGTAATGTTGAATGTTCGATGTAAACACAGTCCAAACTCTTGGACTACCGCTCTGAGTCCAAAAAACCATGACTGAAGGGTGGAACAATGAATGGAGTGATGTCGTAAAACAAAAAGCAAACTGTATATATGCGGAGCCCAGCAGGGAGGTGATCTAAGGTCGGACTATATATATGCGGACCCCGGCGCAAAAAGGTTAATGGGAGCGCATGTCAGTGCTCCCTCTGGTGGCCCTGCGACGCAGCTTGCTGGCTGTGACTCGTAACAGCTCAGACAGATGGCGTATAAGGTCGAGTTGTTACAAATTATCATCAGGAGATAAGACGTAATTTCCTAGGGTGTTATATAGAATTTGACTCAGTGCGACCCCTGTTTTTGTGTTTCACAGAATTGACTGGTATTCATGGAAACTAGTTAAGTAGCCTTCTTCATTTAGATTGCCTCAAATAGTTTGGCGTGCCTCAAATCTGAGAGGTTTGTACTGTATTCGCTCTTTTCCCCTATCAACTGTTAACCACATTCTGTAAACAGCTGTGTTGGCTCCAAAAATTGATTCTGGTCCAATATAATTTTGACTTGTACTTTGTTCTTCAACTAATTGTGTACTTCCATGTTACAATGAATGTGGAAGCTATACTGCCTACCCAACTTGGCAGACGTTTTTCAATTATTGATATATATATATATATATAGTAGTGGTGGAATTGTTGAGGTTCGATCAGTAAAACCAAGTGGGTGCCAACGTTTCGAAGAATTTATTCCTCCATCTTCAGGGCCTTAAAATCAGACAAAAAGGGGGGGGGGGACAAGTGATATACATATTGAATTACAAAATTAATTACACAATAGAGGAAGTGTATATGATCAGATAAAAAGGGGGGACAAGTGATATAGATGATGCGAATGGGCATATTGAATTACAAAATTAATTACACAATAGGGGAAGTGTATATGGGGTTGAACTGGTAAAACAAATGAAAACAGAAGGAATGAAAACAATCCAGGCGTTTAAAACTAAGATTAAGTATTACGTTGAAATTTATACGAAAAATAGAAATATATATACGAAAAAGGGAAGAATTACTTACAGCAGGCAGTCGAACAGCAGTGGAGAGAAACGAAGTTTACTTCCACACAGACATGTGTCGACTGATTATGAATGTTCAAAAAAGTTCCTATTTATACTGAGAAGTACAAAAGAAGACGGGGAAACCCAGCCGGAGTTATAGTCAGTGTGATTGACGTGTTTTGGGGGAAATATTTGTTAAAAGCACCGAAAGATATTAAGGTTGGTTTCGGCGGCCCTTTGACAGCCATGGGTCCTTTTCATTAAAGGAAACGTAACGGAACTAGGAAAAGGCAACGGAACTGAGTGTCCGTGTTATAGGAGGGGAAATAATTAAGATAATAAAGATGATAATTAAGATAGCAACTAATAATTAAGACAATAAAGATAGTCATGGAAGAGATCGTTTCTGATGGATGAGACCAGAATAACATTTATTTAAGTTTTGAACATCAGTTCGAAAATTCACAGCCCTATCTTTATTTCGTTCTATATGGATCATTTCTAAAATTTCCCTCTTAAATGTAATAGGCTCACTCCCAATGGTCTTGGCTGTTTCAAATTTAAATTTGTGACCAGTTTCTTTACTGTGGATAATAAGGGCAGTCGAGTGTGGTTTGATGGATCCTGAGCTATCTTTTTCATGGGCTTGAACTCTACTGCTTAAGAAATTTTGGGTATGCCCTATGTATCTTTTCGAACAAGTACATTGAATGTCATAAACTATATTTTTATGTTGAGCTGGAGGCACGGGATCTTTAGTTTTAGAGAAAAGGGATCCAATAGTTTTTCTATTTTTGAAAGCTAATTTGGTGGAGCTGGAATTTAGAATTTTTGATAGTTTTTCGGATACTCCCTTAATGTAGGGGGTTGAATAGAATTTAGGGCGTTCTGGTCGAGAACCATCAGATGTTGGCCCCCTCCGAGCAAACAGTCCAGAAATATAGTTTGAGGGGTAACCATTTTTCTTAAGAATCTCTTTGACGAGTTCATAGTTTTTCGGTCTAAATTTTGGAGAACTAAGCCGGTCAATACGATCTAAAATGTTTTTGATGGTATTGATTTTGTGTTTGTAGGGTTGATTAGACTTGAAATGTATTATGCGTCCGGAATTCTGGGGTTTCCGATACCAATACTTAATCTTAGTTTTAAACGCCTGGATTGTTTTCATTCCTTCTGTTTTCATTTGTTTTACCAGTTCAACCCCATATACACTTCCCCTATTGTGTAATTAATTTTGTAATTCAATATGCCCATTCGCATCATCTATATCACTTGTCCCCCCTTTTTATCTGATCATATACACTTCCTCTATTGTGTAATTAATTTTGTAATTCAATATGTATATCACTTGTCCCCCCCTTTTTGTCTGATTTTAAGGCCCTGAAGATGGAGGAATAAATTCTTCGAAACGTT
Organism: Adelphocoris suturalis; assembly: GCA_030762985.1. Classification (NCBI taxonomy): domain Eukaryota; kingdom Metazoa; phylum Arthropoda; class Insecta; order Hemiptera; family Miridae; genus Adelphocoris; species Adelphocoris suturalis. The sequence continues at coordinate 16,067,496 of CM061049.1, read as the reverse complement.
GGCACCCACTTGGTTTTACTGATCGAACCTCAACAATTCCACCACTACTTTAATACTCTACGATCAACATACTTCAAATTAATAAATAAATATAAATATATATATATATATATATATATATATATATATATATATATATATATATATATATTAAGAGTAAGCATTCAAGTGTTTCACAGCTCACTTTCATTTTTCCATGTTGACAGGTACCGGAGTCAAGTGTCTGAACTGGGAGAAACACTATACAGACATGCGAAACAAGTCCTCGATCCAAACAACATCTTTGGCGTTGCGAATCTCCTTGACGACGATACTTCACATACCAAAGCCAAACTCTAATGTGCCTGCGTATAGTTGTACAGTTTCACCTGTAAAGTGTTGTATGTATCTATTACCATTCTCCACCTCAGTTTAGGACTATCTCATAAACAACAAACTACAACTGTTTCTATTTACCGAATCGGGAGCATCCATCATGTAGATATCGTACACTCGTAAGTTAAATCTAAAGAAGGTAGCATTTTTTTCTACCTGACACGAAAATGCGAGATCAGCTGAGGCCTACTTTCCAGCACCAAGTAGTTCATTAAATGAAATCGTGTAAAGAAACCCTCATCGTCCACTACTAAGAACGAATCTGGACAAGGCCTCGCTCTTACCCAAGCGAGAAAGTCAGAAAGTCTATGATTTTTTTTCATCTGAGAAACCAGAATCTTCTAATTCAGAATCACAGTCTATAATTTTCAAACACGACGAAGAGAAACATGAACGATATTCGATGTTTTATTACAATAAACTGTCACGATGATGATTCCATTCAATTAGTATTTAACTGAGCAGCTTAAAAGATAACTGAACCTTAGGTGTTTGGCTAAAACAATCAGCGATTATCAGATAACTAAGCCTTTGTGAAACTTTATTGATAAACAGGTACGTCGAAGATAGCCGATTTGACTAAGGGCCAGGGCTGCAAAACCAGTTTAAACCTCACTCAAGGTTTAAACTGTTGTTTAAGAATGCTGTTCGTGCCAGGTGTACAAGTTCTTACGCTCCAGGAAAATAACTCTCACAGTCGAAGAGTTATGATACCCGGGCCTCATAGCTGAGATCGTTTGAGTATTGCAACTACGGGAAATTTCCTGTAGTTGTAACAACACCAGTTCAAACTCCTGTCGAGGTATCAAATATTTTTGGGCCGTTACAGTGGCGCAGTCGAAATAGGACCCGAAATCATACGAAACAATAATTAATTAAATCCCTCTCGAGCCAAATGACTGTAAACATCACATTTCCTGTCGTTTGCACCTTTCACTTCCTCACTCACTTGAGTCAAAACACACCATGACAATGACCTCGCTCGACTGCTGACTTGTTCCAGCGAGCATCTGCTGAACCAGTGGCCTGCAGTTTCACTTCGTCATTCATCCAACCCCAAACCAACCGAAACGGCTGGTTTTTGACTCCGGGGGAAATTTTACACTCCAGGAAAATAACTCCCACAGTCAATGAGGTTTGATCACCCTGGTCTCATAGCTGAGATCGTTGGAGTTTTGCAACTACAGGAAATTTCCCATAGTTATTACGAAGCGAGTTCGAACTCCTGTTGAGGTTTCAAATATTTTTGGGCCGTTACAAAGTTCTTAAATGGCGCTCATAGCTTGTGATGTGCTATGCTCTGCTTAAAGTCGGATGGTCGTCGAGGGCCGTTTAAACTCAATTTTATGGGTTTTTTTTATGGATAATTTGTTTAGCGAGTTAAATTATTGAGGAAAGGTAGATATTTCTGAAGATATTTCTCATGATGAATGTATGTGGAACTAGCAGTTGTGGAACTGATGTAGGTGTTTTCAATGCACCCATGTATCTTCCTGGAAGGCCCATATCATTTCGAAAATGGATTGAAGGGGAACTATTGGATTCAAGAACTATCAATTCCCTTTTCTTTGACTTTGCTGCCTTGTTAACAGAATCCGCATTATCGTTTTTTATCATTACAGAATAATTTTAACAAATTGACAAGTAACAATGTTTTAACGACCTTTGCAAGAAACAGTCAATATTTAAAAAAGTTGATCTGCTGATCTAATCCGAACACATGTGAATATGAATAACACTTATCATAACATCAAAAACCAACACATTCACGCCCCCTTTCACAAAGTTATAAAGAAGTGATGTCCAAAATCAGCGGTTTTCAACGTGGAACTATAACTATCCTTGTAGTTCCGTGAGTTTATGCTGTCTTTTTGTCTTCTTAAACCAAAGTGGTAAAGACTACCAAGTTTCAAAAATGAACGACGTTTGGCTATGTTTCAGCTTAATCCTTGACTTTTACCCCTGGCCCTTAGTCTTTAATCAGTCAGCATCCTTAAAGCTTAATTCATACAGTTAAGGGGTACACACGCCAAACGTGATCAGTAGTTTAAACTAAGTTTCAAAAGTGAATGACGTTTAGCTATGTTTCAGCTTAATCCTTGACTTTTACCCCTGGCCCTTAGTCTTTAATCAGTCAGCATCCTTAAAAAAATATTATACCTTTACTAGCGTAGAAAAAATGAATTCGTATGATACTGTTCCCTTCCATCAGTTTACTAGGCAGTGCTGTGGGTCGCTGACCTTGGAAGCTGATCTCGCAATTTCGTGTAAGAAACTATAGCGTGTGGGCTCAACCGATGGATATTATACAACTCGTGCTCAATCTAAAGTGAAATTTACTATCCACGTGGACTTGCTCAATATTCATAACTGCCTGATTTGTATCGTTAGTGACTATTTAAATAATTATGACTGTTGCTACCAAGTTTTCTTTTTTCTTAAGAGTCTGGAAGTGAACATAAATAAGAAGACAAGATTACTTCCTCTAATTTGACTTATTCACATTAATTTCTGCGTTTTCTCGTTTACTTCTTTCTTTGATTCAATTCTGCATTAAGGATGGATGTGCTGTTAGATGTAGTGTGTACAATGAGCGCAGCAATTCAACCATGCTAATCTATGTAAGCAAATTAGATGAAAAATAAAGACGTGTTGGGAATGGCTCGCACAATGTCGCCTACGATTTTCATCAAATCATATGCACTGAAGCAATCACAGATTTTGCGAGAAACATATCCCTCACAAACTAGCCCACCTTGTTCCAAATTGAATGGTAAATAGAGGATCATCAGCTACGCAAGGACAAACATAACATTTGGTGCCAGAAGTATAACGCTGGTACTTATTTTTACACTTTGGGCAATTTTGTAACATTTTTTATGAATCGAATGGGGCAGCTTCTCCTCATATTGGTTTCATATCTCTATCAGTCTCATATTAGACAAAATATCCTGCCTGGTTGCATAATCCGCTTCAGAATTCTGAGAATCACAATGGCCCTCAAGGGAGCGCTGAATTACAGTATCGTCCAAGTGAAAGCCCGAACCATAACCGCAATCCGCTAGCACAGAAGGTTATTGCCAATCCCGTGAAGAGAAGGTCCCTGTTGCTTATTTAGGCTCTTTGTTGGTCGCACGGCTAATACTGGAAGGTTAGTAGATTTCAAGAAACCCGAATTGGTTTTCTTCTTTCGTGCATATGCAACCAATGCCCCCTCAAATTTAAAACTAGTTTTTGGACGTTTTTTCTGTGAAGAATGATGAACTGGATTTGAGTAACAGGCCATTGACGCAGAAAAATCAACTAGGAACTCAGACCCAAACGGTTCTGTTGCAATCCCATAACACAGCAAAAACAATCGCACACAATACCAAAAACTCTCACTCTTCAAGAAATTTTAAAGCACGATGAAAAAAATGGAGAGTTCAAATTAAAGAAAGAGACAAGAACTTCAAAAAAGTTGACCGGAATGATTCATTTACCTTCAACCAAACCAATGCTTGTCACCAGTGGAACTCGATCACTTGTTGGCTGAGGTCTTTGTTGGTAGTTTACATGGGATGGAACCATTCTGTCTTCCTCGAAGTGTCTTGGGTAACCTCTCTCCATCAATTTGTTTTTAACCCCGAACAAATAGCCTTCCAAGTTCCCCCTATTGTTGCATATTTGGTGGCCTCTAACAGACAAAGATCGTGGGATAGACCGCTTTGTGTGTGGAGGATGACAACTCTCATAGTGCAGGTAAAGTTGCTTGTTTGTAGGCTTTACGTGGACACTGGTTGACAGGTTTCCATCCTCCATCACAATGTCTACATCGAGGAATGATGCTGTAGACCTTGAGTATGACCACGTGAATGCGACAGAATAGCGGGAGTTCAAATCGTTCAGGAATGACTGTCGTTCTTCCTCACCATGTGGCCAAATCATGACGGTTCATCGATGAACCGCTTCCACGTCAAAGGAGTTTTCTCTCTTGACGTTATGAAGCTATTCTCCAATGCAGCCATGAACAAATTGGCGTAGGATGGTGCCATGCGTGTTCCCATTGCTGTCCCCTTTTCTAGAGGTATACCTGGTCACCCAACTTGAAAACATTCATCGTCATCACACATTCAGCCAGTTACACCAAAAAGCTGGAGGATGGGATCCTCGGTTCTGAACGCTCCTGGAGGAAGTGACTAAGAGCTCGCAACCCTTCATCATGTGGGATCTCAGTATACTAAGAGTTTACATCAATAGTCACAAGGATGGCACCAGCTGGAATTCTCATCTCGCGAAGTATACTCAAGAAATGTTGAGTATCCTTGATGTAAGACAGCTCTGGGTCTGTACAATAGGCTGAAGGTGCGAATCCACATACGCCGATATTCATTCTGTTAAGCTGCTGAAACTCGCTACCATGGGACGGCCTGAAGGGAGTCGGTCAGGGAGAGCATATGGCGTAGAAAGTTAATGACGTCACATTGGTCGGGCATGCAGGAGGCAGGGTTGCCAATATAGTGAATACTAAAATTCCATTTTCCTTCAAAACGTGTTCACCTTTACAGCATCCATATGCTGCTGCGTTGTAAATAACTGTGCTCGACTTACTGGGATATAATTACACATCCCGGCAATATTTTTGTCGTATTTCCACCAATTAATTCTTTATGCCTTGACTCTCAAGAAAAAAGAAAATTACTGATTCTTCAGTAGTGGCCAATAAATGTAATAACTTGTTATCATTTTATTAGCAGTTCATCTAATGTTTGCTTTATCATTCATAAACCATCATTCTAGTTCCATATTCTCGATCGTTGGCAGTTCACCATCCTTAACCTTCACAATACTATATTAATGTGATTAAATTGATTTTAAACCAATAACTACATGAAGCTATAATACTAGTTTTTATTAATTAATTTTTTTGTGACAAGAGCTGATTTTTCTTGAACATAGCAAAGTAAAGTTCATTGTAATTGTAGTCTTTCAATTGCTTGTAGAAATTTTACTTGTATTACATTATTTAATGATTAGGTAATTAGTCAGTTATTGATTTTTATTTTCAGAAATAACTAATTGGTATTCACTCCTTGATTAGGAGGTCTCCCCATCGTGGAACCAAATCGGCGTTGAACCACAAATCACTCGGTTGTTTCAAGTTATCTACCAATTGGAAGTTGTTATAAGAGTTACAGTCAACAACCAAACTGCTTTAATTGATAGGAGAAATATACTACGAGTAGATGTCATGCCCTAGATTATAGAATAAAGAAGCATTTGAACCTAAGTTGAAATAGAATGTACCGATTAAGAAGTTTAATACAACAGAGCTCTGATCCCGGTTAAATCTTTGTTCAGTATGTTGTTTATGTTGAAACGCTATTACTATTGTTTGTTAAGTAGGTACATTTTATGATTTTTATGTGTAGTAAACAATGTAGTTTTGACATACACGCCGTTGATATCGATTAACTTCAATGACTTTAGTTGATTAGGTATTATGTATTACGTACATATTTACCACGTCACACCGCTAAGTGGTTAATCCGATTACAACTGTGATATTTTAGTACACCAGCTTGCTATGTACTCGTCAAATGTGTCTAGTCGTTTATGAAATTTTTTGAAATTTTCTTAGCTAATTTCTCGTGAATCTATTCCTGTGAATATTGAGACAATGTTCAATTAGGAATATTAAATCTTACCCATTGGAGTTAGCGTTTTGTTTGAAATTTAATTGATGTATTAAATTAGTGTCCTAGATCGAAACGGGTAGAAGGGGGTGCATAAAACCTGCCTTGAAAAACTTTTAAACATAAAATTGCACTCAATTTAAGTGCTTGTTAATTTAATAATTACTGAGTTGAATAATTGTGTTTTCCTTTCTGTAGTTTCTATTTGTAAAATGTTTTTAAAAATTTTTTTATCGTGCCATTGATCATTAGGTTACAGATTATATCTACTTAGATTTGCATTTCGATAAGAAACCTATCGATTTTATTATTTATATACCTTTTGGGGAAGTCAATAGCAAGTCGAGTACAGGAGGCAAGTGCTTTCAGCGCAGTCAATCAGAGTAACTTCGAACCATGGGATCTAACTTTGCACCACTTCATTTGGATCCTAAAATTGTATGAAATTGGTTCACAGCTGAAAACTTCTGCCGAGTTGGGTGGACAGTATAGCTTCCTCGCAAATTGTAACGCGGGCGTATAAGTTGAAGAACAAAGCATGGGTCGAAATGATTGATAAGTCCAAGTTATCAGAAACTAACGTTTGCGCATGTGCACAGACCACTATTAATCCAATGGCAATGAAATTTATAGGGAGACGTCTAGGAGCTAAATACCATAATCCTTGAAATTTTAATAAAAATCGTTACATTAGTCTCGAAGTTTCGTTTTGAACAATTTTAGTGTTGCGCATAAGCTATAGCTCCACCAATTGCGATATAACTTTTCTGGAACACATACCCATCTATTCCCCGCGTTCTAACGGAATCGGACCTATAGATTACCTATAAGAAATCGATGCTATAATAAATTGAAGTTTGCGCATGCGTACCGTAAGGTGGGGCAAATAGGGTCACTTTTCAACTTTCAACGTCTGTAGTTTTTTCACTGTTTGAGATAGAGATTTGATTCCAACGGCAATATACAGTTCCCTGCGTTTAGTTTTCATTACCATGGTCAAATAATGTAATACTATCACAGGGAAAGTGCTATGGTCCAAAAAGGGCCCTGACCCGATTGGTCCACCGGGTGAGGTGAATAGGGTCACCCATAGGTTTTTCAAGCAAAAAATTAAATATCTCCTATTCAACACTAGTGTGGACCAAATGGGTCACGGATCTTCAAAAAAAAAAAAAAGTTTTCCGAAACCACCAGTTTTTTTTTTTAAACAATTTTTCGGGCTGTACAACAAAAAAGCGAATTTCTCAATAACTTGTTTATTTATAAAAAGTTGAATAAATATTTATTCAGTCTTTAAATGCTATTTATCACGTGAAATGACTGATATATTGAGTAGGCAAACATTAACCATGACTGAACATTATTGTAAACCAAATAAATTATCACAATCGAAGCATGTTTGAGGTCGAAAATTGAAAGGAACTAGAAAATTAGAAAAAACTGACTCATAAAATTAACTGACTGAAGGCACTAGAATTAAAAATCACAATGAAGAGTCAAGTTTAAAAAAATCACAATGAAGAATCAAGAATGATTGAATAAATTAAAAATCACAATGAAGAATCGAGCTACAACTTGATTGAGACCCAATGCATCACAATTAGAAAGCTCCAAATCACTCAAAATGAGTGGCATCAACCATGAAGTGGTAGTGTCCTCGTTGAAGCTTCTTCAACCTTATAATTCTCTCAATATTTTGTGGAATCACGTCACAACAGTCCTCTACAGTTGCTGACCCGATTCGCCCCACTTTTGCCCGAAAACTGCCTCCCGTCGAAAAAAAAATCAAAACAAATCGAACGGTTTATGCCACTGCTATCAAATTCGGAGGGAATTATCGAAACAAGTTCAGGGTTGTGTGATAACAAGGACAGGCTGCCAACCTTCTCACAGTTGGCGGGGTGAACTAAGTTTGTGGGCTATTGTAAAACAGCTTATTTGGGAATCGCCATTTTCATGGCCGGGTAGCACCCATGGCGGACAGTAGATCGTTAGCTAATCGATAAATTGACGCATCGATACCTAAGGAATCGAATGCCGTTTGGATCGTCTCGATATCTTTGTCCGTTGCCGATATTTTTCGATTTTTGTAATTTTCCCGAAAATTGACCCTATTCACCCCACCTTACGGTACAGACTACTATTTATGTGGCGGCAATCAAAGTTATATATCAAAGTTCCATTAGACTAGGAGTTTTGCCTGTGTCAGTATTGGTTTCGCACATGCGCATTGGTTATTACTCTACCAATCGTTATATAATTTATGGGGCATTTTTCTAGAACATATATCCATTTGTTGTCAAATTACAGGATAAGGGTCAAAAACGTATAAAAGTCCTTATCGCCGAGCTTTTGGTTTATATAAAACCATCTTCAGGGTTCAAGGATCTTTCACGGTGTCAAAATATAGGACACGGTCATGGATTTAGAAGTCAATTGTCATAACAAAAACAAGAAATGGTTGCAGTTGAGGCTGACAAGGGTTGGCACATGAATAGGACTATTAAAAAAAAAAAAAAAAAACTAGAGGCTAAAATTGAAAAAACACTGCTGGCAAGCTTACAGAGCTAAACTAAACTTTAGGTTCAATGCGCGCCTCTTTTTCGGAATTAATTATTTACGATAAAAAACGACACCTCCTCTCAAACCTTGACTCGACTACAAGTTGGTACCTAACTAATGACCCCGAAAATAGACTTGGTATCAAAAATGTAACCTCTCCTGTAAAATCTGCCTGTACATTGTCATTCTTGTTACAAGTGCACTATAAGTTTTATGAAACACTTGCAATTATCACTGTGCATTACAGGTACCTGTAGACTGTAAACATGTACACTTGCAATATTTGTTTTATAAAATAGGCGGGTCATTCTCATTTCATTTGCCGCTTTGGGTCGTTTGAGAACCTCAGTGAAGTGAAATATGAAAGTGCTCGAAAATGAGGTTAGATCGGCAAATACTACTCATTGTACATTGCAGATTTGTGTTCCATAGATGAACAGTGAGTTTTTCATTGATTTATTTTGTACATATTTTTGTATTAAAAAACATGATATCCGGCTCATGAGTGTTACCAGATTTCAAAAATTGATTTCTGTAAAATGGATGACTTTGGCAAAATTGTTGTCGGGGCTCAAGTAAGTACAAAAGAATCACGTTCAAACGTAATATTCAGATTTTACGGAATTCATGTAGAAGGCAGTGTAATTGAGCTTAAATCTCAGGAGTGTTACCCTATTAGTGTTACCGTATTATCAGGAGTGTTACCCATCCTTGGTCACACTCCTGAGAGGTAACACTCATGAGAATTTCCAGTAAAAATGGCGTCACACAGGACTGATGAAGTGACAAAACTCGGGGATGGCTACTGTTTGAAACCTGTCACCAAGCAGTATGGTTGTTGATATCGGATTATTTTGTTTAAGCACTAACAACACTCGTAATTAGTGTAACACTCATGATTGAAAATAAAAATACTCAACATGTTTTTAGGCTTCTTTCGCTGTAAAAACTGCTGCAACACCAAGCACTCCACTACAGTCTCACATCTTTAACTGGACAATATAACCTCCACATCTGACTGTTTCCTACCATTTTCCATCGGCTTTCTTGATCACAAAAATGATAACACTCCTGAGGTCCCATTGAGAAGAGATATGGGGGACTGACTGAAAAACAAGTTTTTCACGGGTTGGGAAAAATCTTAAAAATGTAAATCCTTACTCTAAATAAAGAGGAACCAACTTACTGCAGCTAGTAACCCTGGCCAGTTCTAGATTGTCATTGTTTCGTAACTACCTAACTTCTACTTCCGTGTTAGGTAGGAGGGGACAGTAACACTCATGAGTTTCCAGGATTTCCGGTTTGATTCGTCATCACTGTGTATTGGTTAAAGGGGATTTTGGGCAGTCAAATTATTACTTCGTTGATCTCCCAACTTATACTACCTTTTTTTCCCCCAAAATCGCTAGTTTTGGTCAAGAATTGTGAGAATTTGTCGTCGGGGACATGAAAGCGGCAAATGAAATGAGAATGACCCAGGCCCCAGAACGACATGATTACCTGATTGATTTTATACATCCTTATCGCACTAACCTTCTCAATTAATAACCACTTTTTCACTTACCTACTCTATTTTTGAAGTTTTTCAGTGGCTCGATGTTTATTCTAAGTAGGTAATTTTGTTAGGTCCATTTAGTTTATACGTTCCCTTGGAACTGTTAAAAGTATAATTGTTGTTTAATTTAACATGCTGCCATTACAAGCGAATTTTACCCGAAAAGTTATGTTTTTTGTAGCCTATAAAATTATTATTGTTCGACTTTATTGGTCTCTTACCTATAATGATGTATTCTACTAGTTTAATTTTGTTGAATTTTCGCTCTTTCTTCATTGTACGTTTAAGCTTTATGTCTCATTAAAAATTCAAATAATTGATATAGATTTTTGTAGGTTTCCTTTGAGAGGAAATTGAGCTGTTACCAAAGCCTAGTTCTGATCAATTGTTCACCTACCTAATTTAGTTTTCGATATGGTTGGATGGGTTTGTAAGCATATATTTATAGCTGTGTGACCTTGCGAATATAAAGCTTCTTTTGAAATAGCCTACTTGTTTGAAATTTATTAGTTTACACTGATCATCTTTTTTGCCTACTTTATAGTGACAATAAGGCTGAGTTTAAAAATAAAGAAGCTGCAAATAATTACACAAATTTATAAAGCCAGACCACGCAGAATATGGCTTATCATGGTGGCTCTCTGGCCGCTACGATCTGGTGATACGTTTGTATTATGCAACATCGCACCTTTCCCTGTCACATTCAAAGCGTTCTGGTGTGGTGACTCCGTCCTGACTGCGGCAGCAGGCAGTCTAGCAGTACAAAAAAAAAAAAAAAAAAAAAAAAAGTAACACGATCCAGGCGGTCTGAATTATTTCTGTTGTGGGATGAGATGGGCGTTTCAAACAATTGACTTTGTATGTTTTGTATGTGACAGAGCGATACCATCGACCAACGAGGATTGCGTGATCATTGCTTGGCGCGACACGCGTTCTGTGTGACCAAGCCTTTATTACTGCTGCATTAAGGTACTCGTACTCTAGGAAGGAACAGGATGGGAAACACTGTGAGTAGGATGCGGAATGCAGGATGGTGGCACCCATCCCATCTTACATCCCTCAGCACATTAGGCAGGATAGATTAGGAGTACGCCTTCACTAGTTCCTCCCATATCATGCCTGGAGCTGTCAGTTCTGGACCATGATATACTCGACTATTTTATGCCTAGTTTCCAGACTTCCAGAAAATTCATGAGTTCGTCTGTAAGTCAATGGAGAAAGTATTTAATCTTGAGTAGACTGAGCTTTGGCAGACTGAAATCAGGCCAATATTAACGATACCAGATTTCATAAAACAACAAGCTACAAGTTAACAAGTACAGGTACTTGTAATGCACGGTAAACTAGAACAAGTGTTTCATCAAAACAAAGAGTACAAGTGTAGAAAAGTTACACTTGTAGAAGCTAAGTTTACAAGCGAAATGCCGTCAAGCGGGATGCCGAAATTGAAGTTTTGTCAGCGAATCATAATTCATAATATAAAAACAGTGTTAGGTAAACGATAGAGTATGCTGAGCTGCTTCAGTCTTATCTCACCAATCGCTATTTCAGAATAAAGCAAGAAGACGCCTACTCAGAGCCAAAGCTAATCAAGGCAGGAGTCCCACAAGGGAGTGTTCTTGGACCGCTCTTGTATGTCCTTTATACCAGTGATCTCCCAGAAATTGGAATGAACACCACAGCCACCTTCGCAGATGATACAGCGATTTTGGCAGTCGGAGAATGTAACACTGAATCCACCAACAAGTTAAATCAATCAATATCCAGCATACAAAAGTGGACAGCAAAATGGAGAATCAAGATAAATGAAACTAAGTCGGTACATGTCGATTTCACCAACAAGAAAATCGAGTATATTCCGGTACATTTCATGGGAAAAGTTATTCCGAATGCTAATGAAGCCAAATACCTAGGCATGACACTGGACGCCAAACTTAGATGGAAAGCCCATGTCAAGAAAAAGAAGGAAGAACTTCTAAAATTCAGAAAAATGCATTGGCTAATGGGGAGACGGTCGAAGTTGTCAATCCAGAACAAGCTAACATTGTATAACCAAGTCCTTAAACCAGTCTGGACTTATGGAGCTCAGCTTTGGGGCTGTACGGCTCAGTCGAATCGAGACATCATCCAAAAATTCCAGAACAATGTGCTAAGAACGGTGGTCAATGCACCATGGTACTTTCGAAACGAACGTCTCCATCATGAGCTTCGGATCGAAACAATAAACGATGCTATAAAGCGACAAGCTGTGAGACACCTACAGCGGTTAAGATGTCACATCAACGAGGAAGCTGTCCAACTCCTTGATACAAGTGATATCATCAGAAGATTGAAGCGTACCAAACCACTCGACCTTGCTTACTTGTGAAGCAGTGAAGTGAAACATCCACCATAATCAACAAAACTCAGTGATGTATCTTAGTTTTGAATTAATGTCCATATTTTCAAAATAATATTGTTAATAAGTAATACTTGGTGCAATAAAGAATATTGAAAAAAAAAAAAAAAAAAAGGTAAACGATAGGATGTTTATCGTACATGACAAGTTGTAATGATTGGAAGACAGTCAAATTGTAAACTGTAAAGTGGAGAAAGTGTGTATTTGATTTCAAGTTATTCTGATGGCTGGCATAATCGGATTTTTCTCCTTCATTCAGCGGAAGTGATTAATCAGTTCATCAAGTCTTAATGCTGCTGGGTTAGGAATTTCATCTGTAACTTCGAGATGATCTTCACACTTCAGTTTGTTCTTCAATGATAGGGAGATCCCCAATACCCGATCAGGAAAAATTGCACAGAGTCACGCACCATTTGAATCTTTCAAGGGTCCCGGAAGACATCCTAAATCTCTCGTTAAACTCATAAATATCCACGAAATGAGCGTTTTTATTCGTGGCCGAAAAAATCTTTGGCGTCTTCTTCGCTGATTGCTTCTTGTCTGTATTCTTCAGCAGAAGATGATGCTCACATATTAAACACCGAAAAATTATCAACTCACAATGCTGGAAAACAAGTTTACAGGTGAATGGACGTAGGTTAAAAATCGGCCATTTTTTACAACTGTAAAACAGTGACTTGTTCAAAATGATGGGGAAACACTTGTCAACTTTTACAGTGCATCACAAGTCTACACTTGTACCTTTATGAAACGCCTGCACACTCATTTTAGCGAATTTTTGAAGAAAATTAAGCTATTGATCTCGCCTCAAAATTTGTAGAATGTGAATTTTTGAAAAAATTCTATGCAGAAATCCGTTTCAGGCTACTCTGAAGTTTAACGCATTTTTTTAATGTATGTATGTATGTATGTGTCATTCCAGACGATAACTGTCCGTAGAATTGTGCTAGAAACTTCAAACAAATTTTAAAATGTTAAGGACATGAAACAAAAGTTCAAGTTCGTTGGCCAGCATGATCGGATTACATCTTCGGGTTGAAATTTTCAAAAATGTAGTTAAAAATTTCAAAATAGCCTGTTTTTTGCGATTTGTTGTGCGAAATAATTTTTTCAGCATACTAACATGTGGTATATTCGGAATCAGCGTAAAATTTCCTATAAGAATATGTTCAACTTAAGTTGAAAAATCAGTCAAAAATCGAAATAATGCCGTTCGCTAGTTGTAAAAATCGGTAACATTTGCATGAAATATTGTCCAAATTCAGATTGAACTACTCTTATGGAAGTATCCCTGTATAACCAATCCTAGAACCACGCTGTTTAAAACGTAGGTAGTAGGTGCTTGTAAAAAAAAAAAAAAAAAAAAAAAAAAAAAAATGTAACACAACTGATGAGTTTACTCTGTGAAATATTCCGTCCTCCGATTCTCTCGGTCACTCTCTTTAATGTTTTACGCTCAACTGTTTTAGGACTTGTTTTATTTTATGTCAAGATTTGATGATGTTAAGATTTCAACTGCCTTCAATACTGACCACATTGGAAATCGAAATCTATGAATATTTACCTACATTTGTCTTTAAATCTACAAGATTAGTTTAATAATAATAAAGCATGAGTAGGTACCTCCTAATTATTTTTAATAATTTGATTCCATGTTTGTCTATCAAAATCATAAACTCAAATTTCTCAACACTATCAATAGCGACTGAAATGTCGAAGATTTCTTCAAAAATTCGCTCATGGGGTCATGCTGCATGACTGGACTTTTTTTTATGTTCTACAACTTTGCGACGTATAAAAATCTCTGTAGGATGTACGGTTAAGGAATAATTAGAGAAAACAAATTTAAAATGGGCTAATTAAGCCATCTTTATTAGGCCGCAATTTTTGTATTTCACCAATTTCGAGATGGCAGACAAAGATTTTCTCATTCAGAAGGGGCTACATTTTAAAATCTAATCTCAAACCTTCTCCTCAAGTTACTGCCTTGGCTCCTCGGCTAGGAAATTATAGGTATGGAGTGGCACATTCCCATTTAAAAAGTAGAAAAGGCATCCGGTTTTGCGTAAAAATCCAAAGTAAGACCTGAGGGCATAAAGTTGATTGGTAAACGCCCTAGGATTTGTTTAGTAGGTAGCGGTAACGTCTAGGTTTCTCTGGAAGTTACCGCTGTAACTGATGAACGGGCCCTAAGAGACGATGGAGTCTTTTCTGATCAGCTGACTGAGCTAATTTAAATGATACCTTTTGACACGGATATTTGCCACCTGACAAGGTCTATTTCGTATCTGCCATTTGAAATTATGTATTGAAAATCAAATAGACGTATCCATGCCACGATATTTTTCCGTGTTAGCGGTCCAAAATTGACATGCTTTAGACAGGGTGCACTAGGTACATGTTTCTACAATAAATTCGCCTAAAATTGAATGTGAACCTGGAATATTTACATTGATAATATATACGAGTCAACTGTAGCAGCTATATATAAGTATATAATTTCAAGTGTAGTTTAATTATTTCGATATTTAACAGATTATATTTGACAACGTTATCGACATAAGTATATGGAATTGATCGAAAGTGCAACACTTCGTTATACATCTTTATATGCTTCAAGAGCTGTTGAGTACAAACCTGTGGGCAGGAATTCCACAACCTCTACTTGAAGCTTCAAAAATTAAAGGAAAAAAGTTTTATTTATATTGGTGGATTTATATGTGTTAAATGTGTTATTCGCCTGTGTTTCTAGGAGGAGACAACTCCTGGCACGGGAACAGCCACCGTATTCCCCAAAGACATTGTAATAGTAAACTAGACCCACTCGTAGCGCTAGTGTCGCATTGCAAATTGACCGGTCTGTAGTCGGCCATATTGGGGGCAACATCGTTTATTTATATGCAATGAAGATTGTATTATTATAGTTCATCTACTCATGAAATTTCTTTGATAATGCACAATGGTTAAAGTGTGTGCGGCACTGTATAAATCGCAAAACTGAAGACTGCACACTCTCATTTCACAAGTAAGTATAGGTTTTCACGATTTCCTAAAGATTATTTTGGTCCGTTGTAGGCCTCTTGATGTGGTAACGCAGTACCTACCTAATGTAGTTGATAATAATTTTCTTTTTACTAACTTATCAATATGCATGAGCTACAAAGTTTCAAATTAATCTAAATTTTGTTTTGTTTTTTCCACAGATTTCCTTTAAACAAGAAATTGAGAGAATTGTATGAAATTGTTTTTTGAATTGACATTTTATTGTACTATTGTATATTGTATTGTATTGTATTGACAGATTTGTATGAAATTGTATGTAAAATGAAAATAATATAATAACATAGAAAGTGCCATGAAGTAGTTATTCATTTATTCAATTGTTCAGCTCCTCAGATCATACTCCTTGCCCCATCCAGGTGAGCCCATGGTGTTTGTAAAACTGTGTCTTATGTACAATATATTGTCTCAATATTGAAATGCAAAGCGATTCTTCAGTTACTTTGGAAGAATGGTTCTGAGATAATTGCTTTTGAATAATGGAAGGATCTTTCACTTTAAAATACCTAACTAACTTATGCCCTAACTATTATAAGTACGGTATAAAAAGTACAATATCGCCATTACGCAAAACTACATGAAATCATACTGGTAAGTAATGCATACATTACACGGACGTCCCTATGAATGGATTTCATATATATTTGGTGAGAGTTAAAATGAGAGAAAAAACAAATATATCATGACTTCTCGAACCCCCCCCCCCCCACCATTAACTCCCTCCACCGACAGCAAATTCAAATAATAAAACTTCCAGTATGGAATTTGAAGCTCCTGACATATTTTTATAACCTAGACCGAATTTATAATCGAATTTAAAAAATGATCTCGAAAATCTGACTTGAATAGTTAAAACATCATGATTTATTACTATTACCTCCTCCAATCTTCCTCGTCCATAATGAAATTTGAAACTCCTAATATACCGTCCAAAACTAGACAAAATTCTTAGTTGAACAAAAAAGAATCACAAAAATCTGACGATGTTAGTTAAAACATCATGATATTTTACTGTTACCCCCTCCATTCACCCCTTTTCATAATCAAATTTGAAATTTCTGATATAAGATCCAAAACTAGACCAAATTCATAGTTAAACAAAAAAAGAATCACGAAAATCGGACGAGAATTGTGGCCTAAATAAGTTTGTAAATTCATATTTGGTTAGATATTCCAAAGACAAGCAGCTAACACAGTTTGTCTCTGTTGAAAATATTGCATAAAATTCATTTACAAACTGTGTTGCCATCATAATAATAGACGTTTTTAATGATTTTAGACTAGTTTTCATCAAGATAATACAAAATATGTTTTCTACGAACACTTATACACAAACTAGCTAGCCTTAGAATTCAAAAAGGGCGCGTGAAGTTGACCCCAATTTGTCCGCCATTGCTCTCTTCAATTTGCAATCGGCGGCGTCTAAGATCCACGTACAGTTGTAGGGCCTTGGTATTCCCTATCAAAAGACGCATTCTGTGTTTTGCCCTCCGAACTAACCCAATGGCGGCCATCCAGTCCGTCTTCTGTGAAATAGCAATGTGTTGCAGACTCGAATGCAAGCGTTTCTGATTTTAAATAAATTTTGGAAAAATTTCTACATTGAAATCCGTATTGAGGCATTATACTTTAGGGTTTTTGAGGGCAAGAGTAATATCAGCTTCTCGTATTTTGTAGTTTTTTATTCCAGCTAAGCGCTTTCGCCACATAGGCTGCGTCAGTAGGTACACCCTAAGTACAGGTTTGCATTGCTATATTATTGTATTAAGCTATTTAATTTTATTTTAGTGTAGATTTAAGGTTTGAGAGTATTTTTATTACAGTTTCTAACTAGTAGACCGCATGTCTTGTAATGTTGATGTAAGTATATAGTATATTCTATAGGTATTTTCTTGCTAGTATATTTACAGACTCAAACATAATATTTACTAGAGGCCTGTTAGGGCTTGGAAAGCCCTAATCTAGTCCGTATAACAGTAGTACCTAACAGGAACTCAGCACATTACAGTAACGATATATGTTCTACCTATTTGCGGCGTTATGTGACCTGGTGCAAAGCTAAGGCGATGTTCTTCACTATTTCAAAGACCGTTCAGAAATAACTCTCCTAGACGTTAGTAACTACACTACGTTTCTTACTTACCGTGGCAACTGTTGTTACTGCCACACCCTAATAAACAGAGAGTCTCCATATCAAATTTCAACTTCCTACAGTGTACAGGAAAGAATTTAGCTCACTCAGCTGATCAGAAAAGACCCCATCACTTCACTCGTCTCTTAATGTCCCAGAGAGTCTCCCTATCAAGTTTCAACTTCCTACAGTGAACAGGAAAGAATTTAGCTCACTCAGCTGATCAGAAAAGACCCCATCACTTCACTCGTCTCTTAATGTCCCAGAGAGTCTCCCTATCAAGTTTCAACTTCCTACAGTGAACAGGAAAGAATTTAGCTCACTCAGCTGATCAGAAAAGACCCCATCACTACGTTTCTTACTTACCGACACTTTTGCAACAAACTTGGGGCTGTGCTGATTCGGAATTATATATTTTAAGGACCGTTCGGAATTATGTATAAAGTCCGCTAAGTTCTTCAGTTTCAATTTCTTCATTCAGAAATAACTCTCCTAGATGTTAGTAACTACACTACGTTTCTTACTTACCGTGAATTGATGGCAACTGTTAGGGCTTGGAAAGCCCTAATCTAGAACACGATCAAGATAAGCACAGAGACGAACGGCGACACTTGGAAATCGGTCCGCGAAGTTCATCACAATTTCAAAGATCGTTCAGAAATATATAAAGACTAGAGGCCTGTTAGGGCTTGGAAAGCCCTAATCTAGAACACGATCAAGATAAGCACAGAGACGAACGGCGACACTTGGAAATCGGTCCGCGAAGTTCATCACAATTTCAAAGATCGTTCAGAAATATATAAAGACTAGAGGCCTGTTAGGGCTTGGAAAGCCCTAATCTAGAACACGATCAAGATAAGCACAGAGACGAACGGCGACACTTGGAAATCGGTCCGCGAAGTTCTTCACAATTTCAAAGATCGTTCAGAAATAACTCTCCTAGATGTAAGTAACTCAGGGGTGCCCACAGGGGGGGGGGGGGGGTCACGACGCAAACTGCGTCGTTGAAATTTTGGGGGGGGGGGGGGGGGGGGTTAGAAAAATGAGTATTTTTTTAATTTTTTTATGAACAAGTAATAAGATTTATACTAACAATTTGCCAGCGTCAGCTGTTTTCAATTCGAACTACTTTATTGGATAATATGTTGTAGAAACAGGTGTTGTGCGCATGCGTTGTGAGTTCCATGATGACAGCGATAATGTCTTTGACACTAATATTATATTAAATATAATATACATTGTGTCCCATCTAAACGGGCCCATCGGGAAATTACAGCCTTACGGTGCGAGCTATCGAAAAATTGAACTGGACCTTTTTTATAGTATTTCAACTCAGCTTCACGATGCGGAAGTCCGATTTTTATTTTTCCATGTTTTAGGGTCTCAAATCATTGATTGAAACTGACGGTTTCCTCTTGACCCCCCTTTTTAATTGCTTTTTTCGATTTTAGGTTGAATTTGGAACAGAAAATGCCTCGTTGAAATTTTCTTTTTGGGGCTTCGTTTCTGAGTTATTCCACTTTTTGTGGAAGTCCGATTTTTATTTTTCCATGTCTCGAATCATTGATCAAAACTTACGGTTTCCTCTTGACCCCCCTTTTTTATTGCTTTTTCCGATTCTAGGTTGAATTTTGAACAGAAAAGGCCACATTGAAATTTTCTTTTTGGGGCTTCGTTTCTGAGTTATTCCATTTTTTGCGAAATACAGAAAATCGCCGATTTCTTTCAGACATTACCAACACTTTCTTACTATTTTTATCTTCAATTTTTGAGATGTTCACTACACTTTTGAAATCAGCATTAAACTATCTATCATCAGACCCCAGCGTCCATAATCAACAATCACCATCAGGGGGATGACATTACACTTGGACCGCTTACGATTTAAAAAAAGTTTTCCAAATCGTCGTTTGAAAAAAAACCCTTCACACTGTTCAGTACACACAGAATCACTGTTCAGAATACAGTTTAAAAAATGTACCACAAGGATACTTCGAGTCAGTTGTGTTGTGATAAATCGAAAATGCCACCTGCTCCTTCTGCAGCCTCTGCTCCTTCTCCTGCAAACTGTATTCAAGGGTCAAGGAAACAACAGCTTCTTGATACTTATTGTTCAGTCTACACTACGATCTTTATTATTTAAAGAACCTTACATTAGTCCAGAATACGGCGTCTCATATGTTCTTCTAATAAATGAGTAATAGTACTGAACAGTTTGAGGTTTTTTTTTTAAACGACGATTTGGAAAACTTTTTTTAAATCGTAAGCGGTTCAAGTGTAATGTCATCCCCCTGATAGTGATTGTTGATTATGGCCGCTGGGGTCTGACGATAGATAGTTTAATGCTGATTTCAAAAGTGTGGTGAACATCTCAAAAATTGAAGATAAAAATAGTAAGAAAGTGTTGGTACCTAATGTCTAAAAGAAATCGGCGATTTTCTGTATTTCGCAAAAAGTGGAATAACTCAGAAACGAAGCCCCAAAAAGAAAATTCCAAGGAGGCCTTTTCTGTTCCAAATTAGACCTAGAATCGGAAAAACCAATAAAAAAAGGGGGGTCAAGAGGAAACCGTAAGTTTTAATGAATGATTTGAGACATGGAAAAATAAAAATCGGACTTCCACAAAAAGTGGAATAACTTAGAAACGAAGCCCCAAAAAGAAAATTTCAACGAGGCATTTTCTGTTCCAAATTCAACCTAAAATCGAAAAAAAGCAATAAAAAAGGGGGCTCAAGAGGAAATTGTCAGTTTCAATCAATGATTTGAGACCCTAAAACATGGAAAAATAAAAATCGGACTTCCGCATCGTGAAGCTGAGTTGAAATACTACAAAAATGGTCCAGTTCAATTTTTCGATAGCTCGCACCGTAAGGCTGTAATTTCCCGATGGGCCCGCTTAGATGGGACACCCTGTATATTAAATATATAATAAATATAATAAAATAAATAAATAATATATATAATAAAATAATATATATTAAATATCTATTTAATAAATATTTTAGTTGGGGGGGGGGGGGTCGTGAGTTTGGGGGGGGGGGGGCTTGAGTCGTTGCGCTTGGGGGGGGTGGGCACCCCTGAGTAACTACACTACGTTTCTTACTTACCGTGGCAGCTGTTGTTACTGCCACAGCCTAATAAACAGAGAGTCTCCCTATCAAATTTCAACTTCCTACAGTGAACAGGAAAGAATTTAGCTCACTCAGCTGATCAGAAAAGACCCCATCACTTCACTCCTCTCTTAATGTCCCAGAGAGTCTACCTATCAAATTTCAACGTCCCACAGTGAACAGGAAAGAATTTAGCTCACTCAGCTGATCAGAAAAGACCCCATCACTTCACTCATGTTCCAGAGAGTTATCAAATTTCAACTTCCTACAGTGAACAGGAAAGAATTTAGCTCACTCAGCTGATCAGAAAAGACCCCATCACTACGTTTCTTACTTAACGACACCTGGGGCCGTGCTGATTCGGAATTATATATAAAGACCGTTCGGAATTATATATAAAATCCGCTAAGTTCTTCAGTTTCAATTTCTCCGTTCAGAAATAACCTCTCCTAGATGTTAGTAACCACACTACGTTTCTTACTTACCGTGAATTACTAACACTGAAATCGGACCGCGAAGTTCTTCACAATTTCAAAGACCGTTCGGAATTATATATAAAGATACCGTTCGGAATAATACATAAAGTCCGCTAAGTTCTTCAGCTTCAATTTCTTCGTTCAGAAATAACTCTCCTAGATGTTAGTAACTACACTACGTTTCTTACTTACCGTGAATTGATGGCAACTGTTGTTACCGCCACAGCCTAATAAACAACTCTCGTTGATAAAGACCGCCTAGAACACGATCAAGGCGGGTATAGAGACGAACGGCGACACTTTTGCAACAAACTTGGGGCCGTGCTGATTCGAATGAGCAGTCTAACACTAAAATCGGACCGCGAAGTTCTTCACAATTTCAAAGACCGTTCGGAATTATATATAAAGATAATTACCTGCATGTAAGTCATTTTATAGTGATGCTTTGTTAGGGGGACCCATCCTCTTATCAAAAACCCTAAGGTATAATCCTGAAAGCCAACTACCCCGAATTTTGAGGAATTCTGAAACCAATCCTAGAGTTTTTCTGATGATTTCCGCTTACAACCGAGTCGTTGCTAGGGAGATGGTAGGTACTTCGTCATTTCCCCCCAGAGCAGTGTCTAGAGCAAGCAACTGCTGATGCTCTTCGTGTATTTCTACACATATGCACACGAATAACTAAACGTCACACTAAAGTCTCTTTAGTATTTCAATGTCAACGATTCTCTTGAACTCGAGATCGAGTAGAACACGATTGAATTCATTTTAACTACATATTACCCTCTGCTTTATCAGCTGTCGTCACAGGCATCGAATAGCTAGGTTCGAGTAAACAGACCTTGTAACCGGAAAAAGTAATCGTTATTCCGATTACCATTACAGGAATTGGAATAAAGTAATGGTAATTGGATTATTTCGTTTCAATCCGATTACTTGAATTCTCCAGAATTTCTTTGTTTTGCCATAACATTGGTTGTTAACAATTTCTCTACATTCAAAGTGGTCAAATTTCGAAACAATGTAACATGTAATACTACAATTTACGAAAATTCACTCATAAAATTATTGTACATGGCTGGAACTTTGGAATTTTAATGAAACCAGAATTGTAACAATGAAAACAATGTAGGTACCTACCTACATACGTTTAAAATTAATTTTTAAGATATAATAGCTATAAAAAGAAATTACAATAGTACCGCAATAAATTCTGAATCTGATGTTCAAAATTTAAGTAAACGCTTCGTGAATTTAATCCATTTGAATCTTATCAGAAATTCAACATCCAGTCACATCAATAATTCCCAACTAAAGCACTCCCATTCACTGACAACTTGGTGGCCTGATGTAAAGACGAACAGAAATACGAATTTCTTCTGATAAACTTAATTTGTTTGCAACTTTTAGGAATTTATCTGCAAGCCAAGCTCACAAACTTTCTACCAACTGCTCCTCAAGGTAAAGTATTCCCCAAGAACTGTTCACAAACGTGACGGTAAAATCGTATTCACACCCCGCTAAATTTTTCGACGCGGTGCGCCTATAGAAGTTTACACTTCAAAAATAAATTCAACAAACAATTTAACTGTTTAATGCATGTAATAAATTTAACTGTTTGTTTAATTGTTTGAAATAGGTTTTGTATTCGATCATGCTCGGTCCCACTTCACGATTGCTTGATGGTTCTTGAATGAGCTGCTGTGATCTCATTGTGTATTCCCTTTCTTATGAAAACGCTTTGGCAGTGAGTACATTCAATTCTACTCCGATTTTTGCTGAATTTATGCTACAACAGAATGACTCATTTCCGTTTCTAAACTACATGTCGCACATAGGAAAAAAAGTTGAAAAATACAAAACTTCCATTCCCAGTGAAGCAACCTCACCACCATGTAGAAATGTTTGTGAAGACTGCTTGCTATGTAGACTTGTTATGAAGAATTTGTGTAGTTTGAATGAAGATTTGTTGACAAGATTAGAAAAGCTGGTTGTTGTGTTTTTTGAACTGGTTTATTGAGATGAGATTAAAGAAAAAATCATTTTAAGTAAAGAGTACATAATTCGATGGGATGAAGCAAACAGAAACTTGTAAGTTTTTACCGCTTGCACGGAAAAAACTCATGCATAGATATGCCTTTTGGCAATTATTTATTGACAATATAATAAAATGTAATTAAAATAGATAGTTTTAGATAATAAAGGTCGATGAGTACTGAAATATGAAATGTAACCACGCGTTTCTAGATTTACATGACGTCTAAAGACTGGGGGAAAAACGAAAAGGGAAAAACGGGAAAAAAGGGAAAAACGATGAGCGTCCAGACAAGCTGATTTTCCAGAAATCGAAAAACAAACTTTCAAGACTGATAGTATCAGTATGTGTACCACTAATTCAATTCCAACTACTAAAATGTCTCGTAAAAAGCATTCCTTATCCAATTTCAAAGTAATACCTTGTAAATTCAGTGAACAAGAAAAATCATATTCTTCTGAAAAAACATTGTATTTAGTGTAAGCATAATAGGATATTTGCTATATCGGTGTGAAAACGTTAGTTGGAACAGTAGTGGTTTCAATGAATGCCAAAAAAGTAAGAATTACTCACAATAAGAATAAGGTAGAGTGGGGGGAAGAATCACAAAACTGATTTTTGAAATGAGTCAGTCGAAGTCTTCAGGATAATCAAGAAACACGTCTTCTTGTTGACAATCTTGAACAGTTTGGTGTGTGACCAGGCAATTGTAAAACGTCTTAGCATCTTCGCTTTCTAGAAATTGTTTGAGGTGCTGCAAGTCGTTATATTTAGGTTGAGAAATAGGTAGTGGTCTTGCGTAGGAAATTTCAAGTTGCTTCCTTGATGGGGCTTGTCTTCGTTTGTTATTCTTTGGTGGGTGCCACATAACAACACTGGATAACTTACTTTCCATGGCGTTTTAATTTACTTAAACGATGAAATAAACTGATCGTCCAGAGAACACTTCAAAGCAGAACAACAAACTGATAGTGCGGGACAAAAAAATAAGAAGACAGTGATTCACAGTAGGTACTTCTTGAGGAGAGCGGTCATAGCGTTCATGGACTCTCATCGTTCTTCCTAAGGCGCGCAGGACTTTCATCGTTTTTCCCCAATACACTGTTTCTTTAGACAGTATTTTCAGCGTATTCTCATCCTTCTTTCCCCCTATGGGTTTGTGTATCAATAGTACAACTAATGAACTACAGAATGCAGTGTCACCTCAAAATCGACCAAAAGTGGACTCTCATCGTTTTTCCCTTGGACCCTTCATTTATTATTTCTAGTGGTTGAGATTGCGATATTATTGTTCAATTCGAGTCCAAACTCTTCAGACATGAAATTCTTCAATTCAATCCCATCATCTCCTCTAAGATCCACATTGAAATCACCGGCAAGAATGATTGGTATAGAATGTAGGTAAGATAAGAAACAGTAGGTGAAATCACTTAAATTAAAAATTCGAATTGTTAGCGAATTTTTGAAGAAAATTAAGCTATTGCTCTCGCCTCAAAATTTGTATAATGTGAATTTTTGAAGAAAAAAAATGTTATGCAGAGATCCGTTTCAGGCTATTCTGAATCATATTCTGAAGTTTAACGCATTTTTTTTATGTATGTATGTATGTATGTATATATGTATGTATGTATGTGTCATTCCAGACGATAACTGTCCGTAGAATTGTGCTAGAAACTTCAAACAAATTTTAAAATGTTAAGGACACAAAACGAAAGTTCAAGTTCGTTGGCCAGCATGATCTGATTACATCTTCGGGTTGAAATTTTCAAAAATGTAGTCAAAAATTTCAAAATAGCCTGTTTTTTGCGATTTGGTGTGCGAAATAATTTTTTCAGCATACTAACATGTGGTATATTCGGAATCAGCGTAAAATTTCCTATAAGAATATGTATCAAGTTTTCAAAAATTTCAAAGTTGAAAAATCAGTCAAAAATCGAAATAATGCCGTTCGCTAGTTGTAAAAATCGGTAATATTTGCATGAAACATTGTCCAAATTCAGATTGAACTACTCTTATGGAAGTATCCCTGTATAACCAATCCTGGAACCATGCTGTTTAAAACGTAGGTAGTAGGTGCTTGTTAAAAAAAAAAAAAAAATGTAATCACAACTACTGATGAGTTTACTCCGTGAAATATTCCGTCCTCCGATTCTCTCGGTCGCTCTCTTTAATGTTTTACGCTCAACTGTTTTAGGACTTGATGTAGCTTTAATACTGACTGTGGCTTAGAAAATATCAGCCATGAAATTATGAAGAAGTTCTATTTATGTACGTACTAGCACGCAGACCCAAGGCCTCGCTCCGCTCGGCCGTCAGTAACGTTAATCTCGAGGCCTCCCTCCACTCGGCCGTCAGTATTGCCAGTATCGCCAATATGAGTACCTCCTAATTATTTTTAATAATTTGATTCCATGTTTGTCTATCAAAATCATAAACTAAAATTTCTCTACACGATCAATAGCGACTGAAATGTCCAAGATTTCTTCAAAAATTCGCTCATGGGGTCATGCTGCATGACTAGACTTTTGTTGTTGTTCCGTTTATTGCTAAGAAATAGTGACTTCCTTATTTTCTGGTTAGAGTAGCGTGGTTAGTAACGACCTAGTTACCCATTACATTTTGTGATCACGATCACGCTTATTTTGTCATGACCCCCACCCAAAAGACATATCTATGTCAAAAATACAATATTCAATCAGGTAGAAGAATGATAATTCGCTAGGAATACTCCCATTTAAGCACATTACAGGTAGTGCTGGT
Source organism: Adelphocoris suturalis (assembly GCA_030762985.1). Lineage (NCBI taxonomy): Eukaryota > Metazoa > Arthropoda > Insecta > Hemiptera > Miridae > Adelphocoris > Adelphocoris suturalis. The sequence continues at coordinate 16,041,359 of CM061049.1, read as the reverse complement.
TCCCAGACAGCTCTCAGACAATTGGGCACAGTTAACCTTTTCACAACCAATACGAAAATAGAACCAACAGTTAGGCCTTTCTCTCGCAGCTTAGTTCCGTGTTTGACATCGTTGAGTGTAGCTACCTACCTACATGCTCTTGAAATGTTGTGAATTTTTAATGCGAAATCTGTTGAGTGAAATTGTGCATTTCATCTTTCCGACACCATTCATGTAAGTTTTTTGACATTTTATGTCTTTACTTTGGCACATGAACGAAAAAAGCGATAAAAAAAAGTCCAGTCATGCAGCATGACCCCATGAGCGAATTTTTGAAGAAATCGACATTTCAGTCGCTATTGATCGTGTAGAGAAAATTTAATTTATGATTTTGATAGACAAACATGGAATCAAATTATTAAAAATAATTAGGAGGTACTCATACTTTATTATTATTAAACTAATCTTGTAGATTTAAAGACAAATGTAGGTAAATAATCATAGATTTCGATGTCCAATGTGGTCAGTATTGAAGGCAGTTGAACATATCATTACATCATCAAATCTTGACATATAATAAAATAACATACCGACGTCATAATATGAAAGAAACGTATTCCCGCAGCCATGGTTCTAGGATTGGTTATACTGGGATACTTCCATAAGAGTAGTTCAATCTGAATTTGGACAATGTTTCATGCAAATATTACCGATTTTGACAACTAGCGAACGGCATTATTTCGATTTTTGACTGATTTTTCAACTTTGAATTTTTGAAAACGTGATACATATTCTTATGGGAAATTTTACGCTGATTCCGAATATACCACATGTTAGTATGCTGAAAAAATTATTTCGCACAACAAATCGCAAAAAACAGGCTATTTTTAAATTTTTGACTACATTTTTGAAAATTTCAACCCGAAGATGTAATCCGATCATGCTGGCCAACGAACTTGAACTTTCGTTTTGTGTCCTTAACATTTTAAAATTTGTTTGAAGTTTCTAGCACAATTCTACGGACAGTTATCGTCTGGAATGACACATACATATATACATACATACATACATACATATATACATACATAAAAAAATGCGTTAAACTTCAGAATATGATTCAGAATAGCCTAAAACGGATTTCTGCATAAAAAATTTTCAAAAATTCACATTCTAAAAATTTTGAGGCGAGAGCAATAGCTTAATTTTCTTCAAAAATTCGCTAAAAGCGTAACGGTTGGTTTTCTGATGATTTCCGCTGACAACCAAGTCGTTGCTAGGGAAATAAATGGTACTTCGTCGTTTTTCATCCCACAAAATTCGTTGACCATTCGTTCGAAAGCTCTCGATTTATCCAACCATACTATGTTAACTACTGTGAAGTGCGTTTCCAACAAGCAGAGTTATGAGCATGGTTATATGAATAATTGTTTACATACAGGTGATCATTCTCAATAATTGATATTGTGAACATGATTGCAACCGCTTAATTTTTGATGATTTCATTGAGCTGGTGTTTCGATGATTTGATTCATAGCAGGTGATCCGAATATTGCGAGAACGGTTTGATTTGTGAAGAGGTGGTTAAATCATTTTAATAGGTACCTAATTTCTATACCTACTTTACACTCTAGGAAGCTGTAATTTCGTGTGTAGCGCTTTGGGGCATTTACCTACTTGACGATTGATTCCCAGGGTCCGGATCAGATGAGTGGCTCTTAGAGCTAATTAACATGTATCATGTTTTAGCCCTGGGGTCCTAGCAATTTTTGCGCGTCAATTTTGCGCGTCAATTTTTTTCCGCGCAATACATAGTGGAGAGACGTACGAAATTTCGAGCGTCGATTCCGAGCGTCGATTCATACGCGCACGAAACATATAGTGGGGAGATATTTCTCCTCTGACCAAAGAAGAGTGTCACTATCGAGGAGAAAACATGATACATGGTTGAAATTTTTGGTTCTAGAACAGAAATATTTTTCATATTTCTATGCTTTACGCTCTAGGAAGCTGTAATTTCGTATGTAGCCTCTTTAGAACATTTACTTGACGATTCTCAGGGTCCGGATCAGCTGAGTGGCTCTTAGAGCTTGCATACGAGTCTGCAACTAAAGACATAAAATGTCCCAATGTGTTGCAGACTCGTATGCAAGCGTTTCTTTACCACTTGTGATTTCAATTGGTTAATGAAACATGTAGTACCTAGGCCAGTTTAGAAAAAAAGACGCAAATAGTGATTCTCAAACTACGGGCGATTTGAAATGATTTGCAGCGTTATTAAAAATCTATCTTTATTTAATCTTTTCACTTCACTACTTTTTACACAATGAAACGAATCATTCAAAAAACACAATAATTAATTTAGTGTTAGCAACTAAGTTCTCTCGTTTATTATCTGTTGTAGGGGAAGGAAGTTTAGGTTCCTTGGGCAGTTTTAGCGAATTTTCGGACAAAATGAAGCTATTATTGCAATTTCTCCAAAATTTTCAAAAATACAAATTTTCGGAAATGTTCTTCATTGAAATCCGTTTTGAGGTATTCTGAAACGAATCCTAGAGTTTAACACGTTTTCACATGAAAAATATACAATCATATTTTATACAGTGTGCCCAAAAACGCCCCCCCCCCCATCCCTCCTCTAAAATTAGAATCAGAATCGTATATATTGTCATAACATGATAGAATGTAGGACAATTGTCAACGTAATTCGTAGTAGGTAAATTAACGTTCCTGTAGCCAATATAGGAGAGAGAAAAAATAGATTAATTAAAATAATCATAATAAAATGAAATGAAAGAGTGTAGTCTGGTCATTAACCCGCCTAAAAGGCGGGGCCGGGGCTTCCCGACCGAGCCCGGACCCGACCCACCATGGCGGCCTCCAGGGGGGCGCCCACCTATTTCTAGGTAAGCACCCCTTGCAGCGATTCATAAATCGCGCAACCGAGAATCACCAGGCGAGACCGCCCCCGAGCCGACGAGAGCCCCGAGCCTAAACAAGTAGCTCGCTTTAAAGCCATACACTCAATAAATTACAAACACACTAAAACAATAACTCATGCAACTTATGAGTTTCAAGTAGATCCCTTCAATTTTCTCATTAAAATTGACCCCATGAAGAGACGTTTTTCGGGACGGTGTTCGCGGAAATACAGTTTTGATTCCACCGAAAATGAATCCGAAATCGGATATCGAAAAAAGTGACGGGAAGTTGGTCAAAATGAGAGGGGAATGGAGGCGAAGCGTTTAAAATGAGAAGCCCTCCTTCGTTATTCTGATCTTTGCCTTCGAGCCTCTCGATCTCGGGAAGTTTTCCGTTGGCCCTTCTCCGCACATAAAATAATGGCCCACCTTTAGAAAAATAGAACTGGAAAACAAATACGTACAAACATTGTTAAAACTATACTATCGAGGTTCCACATTAGGTGCCGCGTTTGATAGTAATTTCCAATAGAAAAAAAAAGTCCAGTCACGCAGCATGACCCCATGAGCGAATTTTTGAAGAAATTTTCGACATTTCGAGCGGAGCGAGGCCTTGGGTCTGCGTGCTAGTACGTACATAAATAGAACTTCTTCATAATTTCATGGCTGATATTTTCTAAGCCACAGTCAGTATTAAAGCTACATCAAGTCCTAAAACAGTTGAGCGTAAAACATTAAAGAGAGCGACCGAGAGAATCGGAGGACGGAATATTTCACAGAGTAAACTCATCAGTTGTGATTACATTTTTTTTTTAACAAGCACCTACTACCTACGTTTTAAACAGCATGGTTCTAGGATTGGTTATACAGGGATACTTCCATAAGAGTAGTTCAATCTGAATTTGGACAATGTTTCATGCAAATATTACCGACTTTTTACAACTAGCGAACGGCATTATTTAGATTTTTGAGTGATTTTTCAACTTTGAAATTTTTGAAAACTTGATACATATTCTTATAGGAAATTTTACGCTGATTCCGAATATACCACATGTTAGTATGCTGAAAAAATTATTTCGCACAACAAATCGCAAAAAACAGGCTATTTTGAAATTTTTGACTACATTTTTGAAAATTTCAACCCGAAGATGTAATCCGATCATGCTGGCCAACGAACTTGAACTTTCGTTTTGTGTCCTCAACATTTTAAAATTTGTTTGAAGTTTTTAGCACAATTCTACGGACAGTTATCGTCTGGAATGACACATACATATACACATACATACATACATATATACATACATAAAAAAAATGCGTTAAACTTCGGAATATGATTCAGAATAGCCTGAAACGGATTTCTGCATAAAATGTTTTCAAAAATTCACATTCTACAAATTTTGAGGCGAGAGCAATAGCTTAATTTTCTTCAAAATTCGCTAATAGAACTGGAAAACAAATACGTACAAACATTGTTAAAACTATACTTATCGAGGTTCCAGATTAGGTGCCGCGTTTGATAGTAATTTCCAATAGAAAAAAATGTCTGCCAGGTTGGGTGGGCAGTATAGCTTTCTCACGTACAAAATTTAACATCCGGCAGTTCTGTTAGTACTGTAATGTTCTTAAAACTAAACTTTTCATGGTTCTACATAATCTTTATTGGATAGCCCTTCTACGCAGTTGAACGGCCTATCTCTATTAAACCTAATGAACTTTTCGTGGTTCCACATAGGTAGTTTTATAGGATTTGTTTGCAAGTAATTTCCAACGGGAAAAACGTCTGCCAAGTTGGGAGGGCTGTATAAATTCCTCACATATTGTAACATAGACATATAGAATTAGTAGAAGAACAAAGTACGAGTCGAAATGATTCAAAAGTCGACATTATAAGAAAATAATGTTTGCGCATGCCCAAAGACTACTATAAATCATCCAGAATATTTATTAGATATTGCATGGATATTACCTTTTATAAGATTGGTGGACAGTATAACTTCCTCACATATTGTAACATGGACGTATAGAATTAGTTGAAGAATTGAAATGTTCTTAAAACTAAACTTTACGTGATTCCACATAATCTTTATTTGATAGCCCTTCTACGCACATAAATGGCCTATTTTTATTAAACCTAATGCACTTTTCGTGGTTGTACATAGTTTTATAAGATTTAATGATTTATTTGAAAGTAATTCCTAACAGAAAAAAACGTCTGCTAAGTTGTAAGGGCAGTATAAATTCCTCACACATTGTAACATGGACATATAGTATTAGTTTGCGCATGCACAAAGACTACTATAAATCCAACGGCAATATATATTAGATATTACATGGATATTACCTTTTATAAGATTTGATTTTTTTTGTCATTCCCTTGGGATTGTCAATCGAAAGGGATTGTGAGCAATTTTAAAAATGTCCACCCCCACCCAAACCATGAGCTGTAGGTCTCGATGGTATCCCACTATATCCCATCGCATCTAGGTATACATCCCACACCAAGCGAGCGAAGCGAGCAATAGGTATTCCCTACACCCGTCGGATTTCAACGAGGTTTTTTTTGAGGACTCGAGATATAGGTACTATATCCCATCGCATCTATAGTACATTCCACAAAGAGCGAAGGGAGCGAGACAACCCACCTCAAACGAGCGAAGCGAGCAACATCCCCTACACACGTTAAACCTACCCTTAGTGATCTACCGTTTCCAATCATTCTACAAGTACCACTCGACAGTAAAAGACCATCGCATCTATACAGCCATGCCTAGCGAGCGAAGCGAGCCGGAGTGGCTAGTTGTAAATAAATACAAAATTATAGACATATGATTTGCGTAGAAGAGCAGAAATAAGTACATAACTAATAAACCTTTGTGTAATAATTTGCAGCATTTTAAAAGGGGGTTTCAGCCTTAAAGATTCACATCGCCAATCCCTATTTTATCAACGGCGATCAACACTCGTGACGCACATCTGCGGGGCAGGTAATCGTCGGCAATTCAAACTGTAGGCTCCGCGTTCCAAGTCAATCGGCGGAACCGAGTGTCTTCCCCAAGAGTAATAACACCACTTTTCACCGTAATTTACGCCAATTACACTATTACGGTATCGACTGCATAATCCTTGCGCAGACTTACCGATTATTGTGGGAGAAAAAAAAGAAAAAAAAAAGGTTTTCATTGTGTATGTTGGTAATGTATTGTTCGACTGACGGAAGGTAGGTAGGTAGGTAGAATTCTCAATATAGGCAAATCATGCCTTCGGTCTAAACATATTGAGAATTTCTTCATTTGTCCACATGTTCAAATCAAAGTGACCATACATCTATCACTACCATACAACAGCAACATACAACAGCTACACGTTTGTACAACATACAACACCCTCTTTAATGTTTGTGTCAGATATGTATTTCGTTTGAAATCTCGTGGACATGTTTCTGCTTATGCAGATCGCCTCTTAGGGATCTCTCTCTCTCTCTCTCTCTCTTCAAATCAAATCAAATCAAATCAAATCGTTTTTATTTGTAGTGGCCAAAACTGGCATTACAAAAGTCAACAGAAACACAATCATAGAAGAAAAGTAGACGAAGGCAGGTAAAAACATATCCAGCATTAACAAGCAATGTTGGTGTGACGAATGTGGCAAGTCACCCCAACCGCCGGCCAGGAGCCACCCGGCCGACCCCAGGCCCCACCCACCATGGCGGCTCCCCGGGCCGAGCATCCGTCATAGACAGATGCCCGGCCAATCAAATCTCAAAAGAGATTCAACGCATACCAAGGAGGGCCGCCCCCAGGGCCGACCAAGCAACCCCATATCGGCATCGCAGGAACAGACCTTGCACACAACCACTCACACACACAATAAATACATTCACATTCTCTATATATATAAAATAACAGACCAGGAACAGACCTTGCACACATCCACTCACACACACAATAAATACATTCACATTCTCTATATATATAAAATAACTATAAACAACCTTTAACAAAAACAATATTCAGTTAATTGAAAACAAATGAGGTCGAAATAAGCTAGACAGAGTACTAGTACAAAAATTCCTCTGCTAGATTGACGTACCTAACCATAAAATCTCTTTCTCTCTCTCTCTCTCTCTCCCTCTCCCCTCTCTCTCTCCCTCTCTCCTGCCTATTTCTCACTCTTGTTTCATTAATTTATTTTCTTCTTCATTTATTTCTCTTATTTTTATTGTATTTCCCATACATCTTTTTTTTTCAACCTTTGATTTATTTAAGGTAAGGAATTGTGACTATCCGCGAGGTGGGAACATGTATGTTCCTATGGGTAATAAAGATTATTATTATTATTAGCATACAACTCCAAATATCGGTCCATTGCATCATCCATCTCGTTTTTATCTACGACACCTTCATTGAAAAGGCGAACAAACAATTCGAGTTCATTCATAATTAAAACCACAGAAAACAGTACCTATACTAAGTGACTAAAAAGGAAAGACGGATAAAAGTGATTAAAACTAATAGACTGAAATAACAACGAGTAGGTAAACTGGGTTATAAATGAGTAAGGTTATATAACGCCCCATTCGTTACGAAAAGACGCCGCGGGAAACCAAAATTTCGCACGGTAGGTACGTCACTCCGACTACTTGACGCACTGTAAGTCACGCATGGGCAGTCTGCATTTTTCTCCTTGTACTGGCTGCTACGTCGCCGCAACTGTACCAAAAAGTCTCTATGGCAACGTAGGTAGGTAGGTAGGTAGCTACGGGAAGATGATATACTTATTTACCTACGTGGTGGGGATAACCCGCCCCTATTCATACTTGTAGCTGTCTCCATTGTTACAAGTACTTTTGAGTACATGGAGTTACCTGCACTTGTCCGAGTACTTGTAAGTGCAATTTGGTCAAAACCACCTGTAGGTTAGGGAGCCCGCTATGTTAAGAAAGGTGGAATTTTGATGACCTCCACCCAAAATTTGGTTTAAAATGTCAAAAAAATGACCCCTGAATTTTTTCAGTTTTTTTGCATAACAAAAACCTGCGCCGGTAGCTCGATTTTGGTTTTTGAAATACTTTTTTTTGCCAATATCAGACTTTTGAATATATCTTTAAAAACTTCTTTGTAAAATTGTGAAACTTCGTATACCTACTTACATTTTTGTGGTCGCAGAACACGACTATGCAGTCAAAACAAGTCGACAGCATCTACTTTTGATACTTTGGAAACTCAAAATCGTCAAAATCATGTCAAAAAATGACAATTTTTCAAAATTGATTTTAAAATTATGACATATTGATAGCTATATTGATTTTCATAAGCTGATCATTTTAAATTTTATTTTTATACTAATAGAAAACTTTAGAGATTTCAAAATTATAAATTTGATATTTTGAATTTAATTCTATCATCTCCTTGCTAGTTTGGAAATCTTTCTAGTTTCTAGGAAATCTTTCTAGTTTGAGAAAATCCAATTTATTGTGATTGATTAAAAGTTAATAGTTTTATTTTGAAATAATGACTTGAAAGTTAATGAATGTTAAGTAAGTATAAAGACATTTATGAACACTTACCTGATTGTCACAGCGAGCCTTTCTTTTGGAGAAATACAAAATTGGAAAATTGGAAAATTTCTCTACTCGCCGTCTGATTCCATTGAGAATATAGAAAAACGCTGCAAATTATTTCACAAAGGTTTATTATTTTTTCAATTGAGTATGATCGTAGTTTTAGTTGGCTTGCGTACGTCATAAGGCCCGTCCAGACTCCTCGGCGTGTCCTATTTCGAGTTGCCACAACCTATACTTCTATAATTATGTACGCATGTTTATATTTCTCGATTTGAGCTCCTATCTATTCAAATAGTTATTGCCTTAATAATATCATTATCTAAGTACGTACGAAAAGTCGAGAGGATATGTTATTAAATATGCGTAGGAAAAGCATTGGTAGGTATTAACACACAAATATGACCTAGAAAAAAACATATATTCATGCCTCGAAGGAACGCCGTACCAACCTCATGGTGCCGCGGTGTATTATATGGGTATAACACGTAAAAGTAATAAATATCCATTCTCCTGCACCCCTCTGCTACGCCCCTGGTCACCCCAGACACCACAAGGTGCCGCGGCGCCTCCTCTCACTCCACCCCCCGCTCACCCCCCTCACCACCCACCGTGACCCCCTGCCAAGCGTGCGCGCGTGCGTAAGTCTAACACTCAAAGCCTCGAAAAAGACACTTTTTCGCCCGTTTTTGGCCCATAGCCCTTAGCATCTATGCGAGTAAAGCGATCAGGATGGTTAAACGTTAGGACCAACTAGACCCCAAATGGAGTCTATGTGCGAAAGAACGGGGTTTTCAAGTCAATTCTTAGGCCTTTTTTAATTTGGATTCTACGCACCTTGAAACGTAAAGTGACAAATTTGAGGGGGGTTATAAAAATTTTTTGCTATACGATCACATAGGCTTATTATTGGAAATAATAAACCAAAATTGGGTCTAGAGTAAACGCTTCCGTCGGTCGAATCGGCAGAGCTAAATTCGGCCCAGTTCGGCAGATAAAAAAATCTGCTCCAGTGTGAACTCAGCCAAGTCAGGTTTTCCCCTTCAGAGGTGTCGAGCGGACCCTTTGATCCGTTCCATGGAAGAAGGACTAAATTTCCCTTCCGTTCTTGGAATCTTGAATGGTTCCACTGTCTTTCTACGCTCACAATCTGCTTCTTTCCCCCCGACTTCTCATCCTCATCAGAAGGATATAAATATACTAATACTCCCTCCCTATCTTTCCTAATTACTTACTAAGAATTCCTCTAGAGTTTTGAACTCACAGATTGAGTCGGAGAATTGAATATTCCAGAAAAGAAAGACACAGAAAAGAGGAAATTTCTTAGGAGTCACCTTTATAATTTCCGATAATACCTATGGTAAGTTCAATGCAGCCTAGTAGGAATGAGTAGGGTCCCTATAGCGGGCCCTACACGCTCAATAATATTGACAATACCAGTATTGTCAATATTATTGACGACGACGTTTTTTCACTTCACTATCCTCATCAATAATGTCGTATCCTACACGGTCAATATTATTGTCAATATTCTTGTCAATAAAACGTGCTCAGTACGTCTGTTTCCGCCATTCCGACAAGTGAATTTGGGTCTTTTTTGAAGTGAATTTTTGGGGAGTTGATTGTTTTGGCATCATGGACAACAGGAAAAAAGGCTGTGTGGCCATAGTTATGGCTATCGCAATGTTTCTTCGAGTTCAGCGAAAAAGATGCGTGAAAGAGTGGTTGAAAAAGTGGGAAAAATATTCTCATCTGCGATTAGTGCGGGAAATAAGCTTGACAGATACCTACCTACTGCAGACTTTCACAATTACTTCCGAATCTACTAACAGACGTTTATAAAATTATTACAGATGGTTGAACCACTATTGAGTCAACAAAACACAAACATGAGGGAGTGCATCCCTGTTTGCATCCTGCCGGGAGCGCGGCAACAACTGAGTATTGACAATAATATCAACGTTTGCCCCCACATGCTCAATAATATTAACAATATCCCCTCCACTTTTCAATATTGACGCCTCGAGAACAGAATTTCGGGATTTCATCAATATCGCCGTCAATACTCATTCTTTATCCCTACACGGTCAATATTATTGTCAATGTGATAAGGTATTGACAATATTATTGACCGTGTAGGGGCCGCTTATGACAAGCTCTAACCTCTTATTCCAAGAACGAAACGGGACAGTCTCGTTAGAAGAACAAATCCAGACCAGGGTTGCCAAGTACGGTAATTACCGCAAACATACGGCAATTTCCATGTCCGTACGGTGTACAAACAGTAGTAATCTCATTACCGTACGCGAAAATACGGTAAAACAGAAAAACCTAGGTAAATATAATATTATTAATCTAGGGAAAAGACACCAGTTATCGTCAGGCTTAAGGCGTTGTCAATTTTGTGTCTCACTAATTCGCTCATTTCTTCCTTAATCTACCATCAATCATTTAACCCAGAGACTTTTTTGAATCGCCAGTAGCTTCAAGCGTTTTTGAAGCTTCGATTATACCTCAATTTTTGCCGAATAAGCTAATGATTATGCTTTTAGAGCAATAAAACTCATTATGGGAATATCCACCAGTTATTATCGTCATGGGAAATCCAGTGTTCGTCACCGAAGTAGCCCAGTTATCGTCAGGGGGAACCCAGTGTTCGTCAGGTCATTGCACCGGTTATCGTCATCCATAACTCTTCCCTTACTTACATACTTACATGTACTTACTTACGTACTTACATACTTAGGATATTATAATTCTTACATGCATAGGATTTATAATTTCGAACAGATACTTTAATCGTAAAAATCGTAAAGAATCTGGCTCAGAATTAGTGCAATTGTGTGCTAAGAACAAATTAATAGACACTTCACTAGAACACAATGAACATTCCCCTTTTTCTTCAGAAGAATTGGGACTCTCGGTGTTAGCTGGCTTCCTGGCCTAAGTGCGCTTTTTTCAACTTTTGGAAAACTAAAAAAAAAAAAAAAAAACTGTTTTGCAGCTTAAGTGCAGGTCTAGTCTCCTTCAAATATTTTTTTACCAAATCAAGAACATGCTATTAGAATTATCTATTTTGTTAAAATTTTTTTTCCTTCAAGTTTTTGAGTTATCAATTTTGGAAAATTTTGCACTTAGATGGTTTCTGCAATAAATTAATAAATCCAAAGTGATTTTTTAAAAATTATTATTGAAATTAAGTCAAACGATTATTTTATTTTTATCTGTTTTGGTAATGGTAAGTATAAATACACTGCCAAGGAAATGGCACATGAGCTTCCTCGTGACCTTCACAGTACGTCACCATTAAATTCCAGAAAACTAGAAACGACCGGTTCTGGCATCAGGGAATTAATAAGGTGGGAAATTGTTAGCTGAATGGTACATATAATAAATGAAATTAATAAGGAAAATTTTGATTTTAATATGGGACCATCCAGGATGTAGTCCGCATGTTCCTCATAACTAAGCTGTGACCGTAACAAAAACATCACTTTCGCGCATGCGCCTAGCGTACCGCTGCTGATGATCGCGAAGAATGTGATACGGGACCTCAAGAAACCTTGCCCGCATCATCCCTGAAAATCTGACCGAAATCCGTTCACAATTGCCTGAGTTATGACCGAAACAAGAAAATTTTGTTTGCGCCTGCAAAGAGGCTAACGTTGATTCGATCATGACGGAACTGATAGGGGACCATGTAGAGCTATACCCGCACGATCCCTAAAAATTTGAAGAAAATCGCATCAAAATTGTGGAAATTACGGCTGTTGCAAGGACCGTAACAAGAATATTTTGTTCACGCATGCGCAGAGCGTACCGCTAATGCAATTATGATGATTGTCTTATGAGACCTCAAGAGACCTTACCCACATCATCCCTGAAAATCTGACCGAAATCCGTTCAACATTGACCGAGTTATGACCGTCACAAGGAATTCACGTTAGCGCCTGCGCAGAAGCTACCGATCATTCGATCATGATGAAGTTGATACGGGACCATCTAGAGCTTAACCCGCACGATCCCTGAAAATTCGGTTAAAATCGGATCAAAATTGTGGAAGTTATGGCTGTTACAAGGAAATGTGGACGGACAGACAGACAGACAGACCGACAGACAGACAGACAGACAGACCGACAGACAGACAGACAGACACGGAACCAAATTTGTTCAGGAGGCTCTGAAACGCAAAATGCGAGTGGAAATTTTGATTTTGGAGCAAAAAATTTTTTTTCATTTCGAAAGTGAAAACAAAGCTTCCGCTGCCTTGCAGTCTCGGAAGCAACAAGAGTGGTTTTTACTAGGCATTCAATGAAAATACTCGTACGAGTAGACTACACGGTTTAGTTTGTCTATATTATACAAAAGATCTGGTCTATTCAGCTTCTGGTAAGTCTTCTGGTAACTCGTGGTCAATTGTTGGCCATTCGATGATGTAGGAGGCTTCATATCCAACAGTGTACTTCATCAACTTTTCAATATCATCAATCTTTTTTTGGTTGATTGGGACCTAAAAACAAAAATCTCACTGAGCAAAACCCGATAAATTTTAAAATTTGTTATGTTCTAGGATACAAACAGCGAACCACGTGACACGTGATGTCAAGGCCGCCAACCGTCGCGGGTGAAATTTACCGCAGACCTATGCGACGGCGCTTGGGTTCTTTCCGAAATAAACGGATTCTTTTCAAGGCTGTCAAATAGCATTGATGATATGGAACATTGGTTATTTTTGCACTACACGAAGTACCTATTCACCTCTGAAGAAAACAGTACCACCAAAACAACATTTTTTGAATTTTTGTCGCTTAGGTGGTTTCTGAAATAAACGATTCACTTGAACAACGTGTTGGTATATTTTTTGAATTTTTAAATTTCATACGTGAACAATAGTGGTGTTTTCCATACAAAAAATGCTGTGCTGCACAATTGCGAAAATGACACTTATCCCCCTTTTCCCCTGTAGTCTTCAATTGAAGATGCCAAATTTATTACTCTTCACCCTCAACCCTCAACCACCCATTATTTTCTAATATGGAAACTCAGACGAAGACAGACATTGAATTTTATTAATAGGATATCACATCTCGACCTCACATGTTCTACATAGAAGTAAACCTCATTCCTTTTGTTTACAAGGAGAGAAAGCGACTCTGTTGGCACACGTTTTCCTTGTTCGCTCAGCTCTGGACTCCGAAGGTCGCAGGTGGCTAATTTCGGATTGCTATCTTTCTATACCTACATAGGGAAGTGTCCTTTAGGCCAATGTGGACTGAGATGAAGGGGCACACGGAGGAACAACGATTATGTTAGGTCAAAAGTCCCATTCATGCAGCATTCTCGTAAGAGCGAATTTCCGTAAATTATCGTATTACAGTGAAACTTGGATAATTCGAACCTCAAGGGACCAGTCAAAAACGTCGAGTTAACCAAAAATTCGAATAAAAGAAGTTTTTAATAAATTACCTACATTTTAACAAACTACAGTACGAAGTGAAGTACATACAGTAACATTGAATACTGTATTGAGCAACAGAATATTGAACAATAAATATAAAGACACCTGGAATGGTACTGTATTTAACTGCAACCATAAAAAACAATCTACCTACTGTTTTTCAAAAAAGGATGATATTTTGGCCTGTTTCCTTGAATTAAGTCTCTCGGCCATTATAAAAGATTCAAACGCCAAAGAGTCTCATCTAATTCCATTAATTCTGATTAATAATTAATGGATTAATTAATTATAATTAATTAATCTATCCATTAATTCGGCTTTCAAAAAAACGTCTAAGTTCTTGTACGTGGTTCGGCGTCAGCTGCAGTCGGCACCGGTACTTCTTCTGCTGATGGGCGGGAGGGGAAGGTGAGTTATCAGTCTGTACGATGGCTCTGACTTGCATGCATTTGGTCTTAACGCAAACCTTTTGCCAAATATCGTTACTAAAACGTATTTCCCGATAAATTTACAATTATTTTGAGTCGCAGCTTAAAATTTATACCTTAATAAGCACGCCGAAAATTCGAATTATCCAAAATAAAATTCGAATTATCCATGATTATTTAGCATTGTTTAATACAAAATGCTAGGGACCAAGAGAAATATTTGAATTAAAGAAGATTTCGAATTAAAGAAGTTCGAATTATCCAGGTTCCACTGTATAACCTTACGTTGTTTTGAAATTCGAGCACTTTGTGTGAAAAAAAAGAAAAAAGTCCAGTCATGCAGCATGACCCCATGAGCGAATTTTTGAAGAAATCTTCGACATTTCAGTCGCTATTGATCGTGTAGAGAAATTTGAGTTTATGATTTTGATAGACAAACATGGAATGAAATTATTAAAAATAATTAGGAGGTACTCATACTTTATTATTATTAAACTAATCTTGTAGATTTAAAGACAAATGTAGGTAAATATTCATAGATTTCGATGGAGGGAGGCCTTGGGTCTACGTGCTAGTACTTACATAAATTGAACTTCTTCACAATTTCATGGCTGATATTTTCTAAGCCACAGTCAGTATTAAAGCTACTCAAGTCTTAAAACAGTTGAGCGTAAAACATTAAAGAGAGCGACCGAGAGAATTGGAGGACGGAATATTTCACAGAGTAAACTCATCAGTTGTGATTTTAAACAGCATGGTTCTAGGATTGGTTATACAGGGATACTTCTATAAGAGTAGTTCAAGCAGAATTTGCACAATGTTTCATGCAAATATTACCGATTTTTACAACTAGCGAACGGCATTATTTCGATTTTAAACTGATTTTTCAACTTTGAAATTTTTGAAAACTTTATACATATTTGTATAGGACATTTTACACTGGTTCCGAATATACCACATGTTAGTATGCTGAAAAAATTATTTCGCACAACAAATCGCAAAAAACAGGCTATTTTGAAATTTTTGACTACATTTTTGAAAATTTCAACCCGAAGATGTAATCCGATCATCCTGGCCAGCCAACTTGAACTTTCGTTTTGTGTCCTTAACATTTTAAAATTTGTTTGAAGTTTCTAGCACAATTCTACGGACAGTTATCGTCTGGAATGACACATACATATATACATTTTTTTTTTTTTTTCTTTTAAAATAAACCTCCCCTCAAAGACGGAGGGGGCACGTCATTAAATTTAAAAATAAACAAATAAAATTTAAAAAAGTGGGGAGGACGCCCAGGTTTACCCGACGCCGGCTCTAGGGATAAGGGAAGTTGCAGGACGAGGAGGAAGAATGGGATGAAAGGAAGTGCCCCACTAAAATGACCACCAGTTCAAGTAAGAACCCCTCAGGACGCGGGTGGTGATACCACGGAGTACTCCTGCCGAGATGCCCAACTCGAGAAGCTCCGTGGCACTTTTCCTGCACCACACCCCGCGCCATGAGACGGTCGCGGCCATGACCTTGATGTTATTAGGCGCCACTCCTTTTAGCTCAGATATCGCTTGTCGCAGATCACTTCGCTTATATACATGCATGCATACATACATACATACATACATAAAAAAATGCGTTAAACTTCAGAATATGATTCAGAATAGCCTGAAACGGATTTCTGTATACATTTTTTTCAAAAATTCACATTCTACAAATTTTGAAGCGAGAGCAATAGCTTCACTTTCTTCAAAAATTCGCTAAAACTGTCAGTTACCAACTTTATGGAAAAAAACTCGTTCAGACATAATCTAAATAATATTCTGCGAATCAAAATTGCTTCCGAGTCTACCTAACGGTAGCGGAAGCATTGTTTCCACTTACGGGAGAAAAAAATTTGTGGTCTCCAAAATCAAAATTTCTGCTCGCTTTTCACGTTTTAGACCATTCTGAACAACTTTGGTTCCGTGTCTGTCTGTCTGTCTCTCTCAGTCTGTGTGTGTGTCGTGTGTCCGCAAATCCTTGTAGCAAGCTTATTTTCCACAGTTTTCATCCGATTTGGATGAAATTTTCATTGAATGTAGCCGGTCCCCTATCAGTTTCATCGTTCTTGACTCAATACCTCACTCTGCGCATGCGCAAACGTAAATTCTACCAAGCATCATTTTTTCACGCCCTAGTCGTTCGATCTCGCTCAAATTTGGATGATAGTTGGGGGATGACGATTTGATCATCCCATATAAACTTCAACGTGATTGTATCATTAACAGCTACTGCGCATGCGCCTATGTAAAATCCTAGTAATGACCTTAATTTTCGCTGTTTTCATCCGATTTCGATGAAACTGTCAGAGAAAGCGCGGGTTAGAATGTAGATGGTCCCCTATCAGTTTCATTGTTGCCATATCAATACTGCATTCTGCGCGGTGCTGTTTCGATATGCGCTCTACCGAGTACCGTGCTCTACGGTCAGCCCGACTGTGATCTACCGAGCTATACCGTGATCTACATGACTTGAAATGATGATTCGAAAATCATGCTAAAGTTAACATCTTGAAGAAAAAGAGAGGCGTCCCTTCCCACCACCTCCAGCTTTCTACGGGACTTCAACGACACATATAGAACATGAGGTAAGATGTTTTATTAATGTCTGTTGGTTTCTGGTGGGAATTAGTTGGTAGATCGCATATCGAAATGGTGATTGGTCGGTAGAGCGCATACCGAAACAGTTACTGATAGGTAGAGCGCGTGCCCGCTTCGGTAGAGCGCATATCGAAACAGCACCTTCTGCGCATGCGCAAACGTAAAGTCCATCATGTTCCACCTTTTCACTCTCTAGTCGTTCGTGTTCACTTAAATTTGGATGATAGTTGGAAGATGATAGGTAAACGAGGAAGCCGTGTGCCACACCCAAATTAGCAGACTTTTTTTGTTGTTGTTGTTTTAGTTGTTTGTAATTTTGATGTGTAGAGGGTAATTAATTTTCTTGTAATGAGGTAAGGGTCATTTTCTTGTAAGATACCTGATATTCCTTCATAGAGGTCAGGGGCTGAGTTAATTGGAAATGGGGATTAAACCATCTAAATTTGGAAGTTTTCTTAAGTTAGGGGTTTAGCTGGAAGGGAGTTTTAAAGTATTGGAGACTAATAACCAATCACATAAAACACCTTCTCAGTACTGGAGTAGACGAAACAACAACGCATACAAATTGAGTAGGCGCATTTTAATTACGCTTACAAAACGCTCTTCCCATACATGTCGTTTTGACTGTTGAGTGGTCACAAAGGGATAGCAACTTACGTTTGGACCAAAGAAAACCGGACATTTGCCGCCCATTTTGAGAAAAACCGGAGATTTGGCGTTCAGAGCGACTCCAAATTTTCATCCGGGCAGCTTGGCGAAAAACCGGACTGTCCTGGCCAAAACCGCACGCCTGGGGCCCATTTCATAAAACAAAAAGTTACAAATGGACAAGTTAACAAGTACAGGACTTGTAATGCACGGTAAACTAGAACAACTGTTTCACCAAAACAAAGAGTACACCTGTAAAAAAGTTGCACTTGTAGAAGCTAAGTTTACAAGTGTAGCAGAAAAGAAAAATGGCGTGTGCGGACAAACGAAATGAACAACGTCAAGCGGGATGCTGAAATTGAAGTTTTGTCAGCAAATTATGATATAAAAACGGAGTTAAGTACACGATAGGATGTTTATCGTACATAACAAGATGTAATGATTGGAAGACAGACAAATTGCAAACTGAAAAGTGGAGAAAGCGTGTATTTGATTTCAACTTATTCTCATGGCTGGCATAATCGGATGGGTTAGGAATATCATCTGTAACTTCGAGATGATCTTCACATTTCACTTTGTTCTTCAATGATGGGGAGATCCTCAATACCCGATCAGGAAAAATTGCACAGGGTCACGCTCCATTTGAATCATTCAAGGGTCCCGAAAGATATCAAATCTCTCGTTAAACTTAAAAAACCCACGAAATGAGCGTTTGTTCGTGGCCGAAAAAATCTGTGGCGTCTTCTACAATGAATGCTTCTTTCTTGTCAGCATTCTTCAGCAAAATATGATTCCCACGTATTAAACACCGACGAATTGTCTACTCACAATGCTGGAAAATAACAAGTTTACAGGTGAACGGACTTAGGTTAAAAATCGGCCATTTTTTACAACTGTAAAACATTGACTTGTTCAAAATGATGGGGAAACACTTGTAACTTGTCCAAATTCGCTTGTACAATTGTTAATTTTCACTGTGCATCACAATTCTACACTTTTAGGTACCTTTATGAAATGCTTGCACGCTCATTTTTTACTTGTATATAAAATCGGCTAGTAACTTGTCACTTGTTGCTTTATGAAACAGGCCCCTGGCAACCCTACACGTGGTCCCTTCAACTAGTACGGCCTTGTCGTCCGCAAATAAATACACTTTAGTGCTTGCTGTAATGGTCACTTGATTTCCCTTAGAATTTCAACGGATGATTTTCCTGGTAATGTACGTTTGTTTTGACGATTTTGGACCGTTGTGTGTCGGCAGGTAGATAGAAGAGATCGCCTACGATCGCGGTAGGTACGGGAAGCACGTGGTAGGGATGACCCGTCTCCACTCATTTTCTCTTTGTTTTATTAATTGCGGCTTCCTTCCCCGGTCATTCGCGGAGCCTCAGTCTTGATTTACGCGTCGCCCGAGCTTTTTCCCACAACGGCCGAGTGCTCGTCGGATCACGCTAGACATCGAAGGTCAGATCAATACGTCCATTTCTTCTATTACAACTCAATGGTCACTCTCTATTACACCACTTTACCAACCATTTAGTTTAATTTACATTTGATTCCCTTTTAAGCGATTTGGAGTGCCTATTAAAATTCAATTCTCATATTTTAATTGATACTGTTCAACTGTCAATACAAAGCTGGGTAGGTAATTACTAGTCAATATCAACATTGTGACAATTCAACCATTAAGATAACGCAATCCTATCAGCCACTCATCAATACGTATTCACTCGATTTTCTATATCATAAAAACTTGTGCCAATTTGAGTGGGCATTATAGCTTCCTCACTTTTTTTATTTTATTTTTTTTTAAATATTTATTTGGCATTACAACATATTGTATACAGCCATACAGTAATTAGGATATGAAACATGATTTGATGAATTTTCCTTTATATTATTATGTTACATGTTGATATAAACTTATATAGTTCACTATGGGTGATATTCTCGAGACTTGGACACTGGCGCATCCTTACATCGAGGCAAGGCAAAGTCGAAGTTATTTCACCTTGTTGTCATGGTGACGAGTAAACTATGCGAAAATGCGCCATTTGTAGCCACAGCTGGACAACTGCATATCATAATCTGACCTAATTCCTAGTCTATATTTTCATTATTTGTAATATGCAAAGTGATAAATTGTATGAAAATTACATCAAGTTATTATCAGTTGATGACCTCAAACGCTACGAACGCAAGATTTAATCTGTGTACCTCATGTGTGTATCTGTGTATCTCATATGAAATGTGTGTTGGGGAGTTGGTGACATACAAGTGTTCTACATGATTCAGACATCAGCCGCGAAGATGTTGTGGATTACCTATCTACTTTTAGAACTGTTCTTTGAATCAATTGAATCTAAAAATCTTTAGAGTATACTGTGAAAGTGGTCTTGTGAAAGGATGTGATATGAGAGATCTGTTAGGCGGTAATAGTAAATATCACATGAGAAAAGGTAAGTACCTAGAGGGAAGGTATACCTACATATTTTTTGTCGCTAAAATTTGCGTAATTGTAAAACTCGCGCAATAACTGCACTGCCAATGCCGTCTTTATGAAATCTTACCTTCAGAAGAACGCATTTCAAGGTTTTTTCCTTGCAGCTGGTTTTTAATTCATGTTGCATATTCCCTGATTCGATATTTGACAAACTTGCTAATCAGCGGTTGTATTCGTCTGCAAAGCAACGACCCACCTACTTTGTTTAGGCACTTTAAACCAACAGCAAATATGGTAGGACGTACGTACCTACCTAAGTAGTTTCGTTCCTTGGTGTAGCAACAACCTGCCTTGTTTACTTTGACAAACTATCAAATCTCTCCTTTTATTCATTCAATATAACAAGTAAAGCTTCCTCAGTTAAGCATAGTACAACGAACTTATAATAAAACGCTGATGAAGCTACCTGAGCAATGGCTAGGTACCTACACAGTAGTACAGACACCTGAGGAATTTTCAATAATCTATTCTTTACTATTTTTCATGTTAATAGTTATTCTCAAAGCCTAAACGAATGAAGTTCTTTAGTTTTCTGACATTGATTAAGTACAATAGTTAGTAGGCCCCTAGTCCAAATAAAAACTCGTTCACGTTAGATTTGTATCGATGACAGCAATCCACAATCAATTATTGCGCTGGCAGGCACGATTATTATAACATTTAGTCGAATTTAAACTTTGTATTGCTACAATATTATAGTTTTTCAAAACAAAACGGTTGAAAAATGGCCTTATAACCACGAATTATGTTGACGTGAGACGGCAAACTTCTTGTGAGAAATAGGTTGGTTGAGTAGCGATTCATTGACGTAGGGCAGTCATGGCCGACTTAGGCTGAAACGCGAACCTACTCCAGGCGTGAGGTCACGAGAATATGGGCCATAAATCAGAATGTTTGTAGATGTTGATATCACTTCATATTCTATAATAATTTTTGTTTTTCGTTCCAATTCACTAAAGAAGATACCTCTTTGGTTTTCAAATTCTGGGCATTCCATGATTGCGTGTTTGAGGGTTCCATTTGGATGTCCACATTTTCGGCATTGCGGGTCTTCATGTACGTGTATGCGGTGCAGGTATGCATCACATAAAGCGTGATTTGTTCTCATTCGAGGTATCGTACGTGCCATGAGTCATAGCACCCATGGGTGTGGAGCGATCGATCTGGCGAGAAGTTAAGACCAACTAGACCCCAAGTGGAGTCTATGTGCGAAAGAACAGATTTTCTAAGTCAATTCTAAGGCCTTTTATGGCCCGGACGGCGAACGGCGGACGGTGTTTCAAATTTGGATTCTACGCACCTTGAAACGTAAAGTGACAAAGTTTGAGGGGGGGTTATAAAAATGTTTTGCTATACGATCACATAGGCTTATTATTGGAAATAATAATCCAATATTATTGGAAACAATAAACCAAAAGATAGATGCATTGAAGATTTCAGGTTGAGAACAACACTGTTCCCTCACTATTATATCGTCATCATTCTCATTTTGCGGGCAAATGCCTCCTTGATATCGTTTAAATCAACGTTTAAACTTTAAATCGATGTTTACTGATAACAACGGAGTTCAGTTGAAAACTCGTTCCCGGGGTTGCCAGTTCTACAATATTTCCAGTAGATCTCCGGTATTTTAAACCATTCACAGTTTTTTTTACAGTTCTACGGTATTTTGTTCTACAGTTTTTTTTTTCTGGAATGAAAAGGAAAAATGAAAAAATGATGAACATCTGAACAAAAATCTCAGCCATTCTTTTATTCTAAGTACCTACATGAGTTGTTATTCGTAGGTTTAAGGCTCATTAGCTGTTTTGGTGGTGAAAATCTATTTTGGGGTTCATTTCGAAAGTTATTCATTAGCCTTGACAAAGTGTTGTACTGCCTCGGTATTATTGTTCCTTCAGTCCTCGAGGTGAAGCGAAGCATGTGTTTTGTGCAAACTTTTTCAACGTTATTTTTTACATTTTATGTCTTTACTTTGGCACATTAACGGAAAAAACGTTAACAAACAAAAGCGTTAAAAAAAATGCGTTAAAAAAAGCGTTACGGTTGGTTTTCTGATGATTTCCGCTTACAACCGAGTCGTTGCTAGGGAAATGGCACTTCGTCGTTTTTCATCCCACAAAATTCGTTGACCATTCGTTCGAAAACTCTCAATTTATCCAACCATATTATGTTAACTACTGCGAAGTGCGTGACCAACAAGCTGAGCTATGAGCATGGTTATACAGGGTGGTCCGTAATAGACGGACACATTTTAAAATCCTGTAACATTCACAAATTCGATCGTAGGGATTAAAAAATAAGCAGAACGTGTAGAGAAAATCAGTAAGTTTTATTCACAATCGAAAAATCGGAAAAAAATTATCAAGTTTTAAAAATTATGTCATTTTAATGACGACCCTGTTTGGTAACGCTCAGTTCAAGACGGTCCTTGAAGTTCTGCATCACTCTTTGAACCACATCTTCCGGCATTTCCGCGATTTCTCGTCTTATTGACTGCTTCAATACTTGAATGGTTCGTGGTTTGTCCACGTACACTTTAGATTTCAGGTGGCCCCATAGAAAAAAGTCACAGGGGGTGAGGTCTGGGGAACGCGGAGGCCAGGGAACATCCCCATGCCGGGAAGAAGAACGGTTACGTCAACAAACAGAATTGCCGTTATTGGGCTGGGGAAAACCCTCGACATTTACACCAAAGGCCTCTACACTCTGCCAAGGTAACGGTTTGGTGTGGAATTTCCAAACTCGGAATAATTGGGCCCTGTTTTTTTTGAAGATGGCAGAGAGAATGCAGTGACTGTTAACTCTGAACGTTATCTCGCGATGCTTCAAGAATTCTTCATTCCTCAGCTTGAGGAAAATGAAGTTGACACCGACAACATGTGGTTCCAACAAGATGGAACAACAGCCCACACGGCCAGGATTTCATTGAACTTTTTGCGAACGATTCTTCCCGGACGCGTGATCTCCCGGCATGATGATGTTCCCTGGCCTCCGCGTTCCCCAGACCTCACCCCTGTCTTTTTTCTATGGGGCCACCTGAAATCTAAAGTGTACGTGGACAAACCACGAACCATTCAAGCATTGAAGCAGTCAATAAGACGAGCAATCGCGGAAATACCGGAAGATATGGTGCAAAGAGTGATGCAGAACTTCAAGGACCGTACGAACTAAATCACTCGCGACGAAGTTGTGGAAACCCATTATAAAACGGAAGTTAGTGAAAAACGTTGTCTATTTCCACGAAAAATAAAGAGTTACAATGTTAAATCGATTTCGACGGTTAGGCCATCATCAGTAACAAACAATAACTGAAGACACATTAGAAAGGACATAGCTTATATAGAGACAGGTGAAGGGAGATTGAATCCCATTGGTCGAGAGAAAGGAAAGGGGCAGGAGGTACAACCAATCAAGTGCATACAAAGTGAAAGGGAGATTGAATCCCATTGGTCGAGAGAAAAGAAAGGGGCAGGAGGTACAACCAATTAAGTGCATACAAAGTGAAAGGGGATTATAGCTAATCAGATGAAGTGAAAGGGGGGGGGGGGGGGAATAACTAAATAGGGTTTCAACAGTGTGAAGGGATAATTCCAAGGTTTACAGAAATGGACCTATCAGTGGTGAAATATATTGAGGTATATCCTCATTTAAACATTTACCAGACCTGTCACTTTTGATAATTTCGAATTTTTCAAGTACATTCAACATACCTCCCTTTGGGCAAAAATGAAGAAATTCTACAAACTGTCTGTCTGTCAAATCAAAATTGTAACTATGATTAGATTCCTTAAGATGTTTTGCAAATGTAGACTTACCCTTATTTTCCCTGAAATCCTCCATATCCTCGTCTATTCTTTCCCTAAATTTCCTACCAGTCTGACCGCAATATTCGTAGCCACAAGAACATTTTAATTTATAAACTCCACTTTTATCCTGCACACTAATTTTGTCCTTAACGGATCCTAGTAATGCTTTAAGACTATTTTTATTTTTAAAACCTACTTTATAACCTCTCGATGATAGAATTTTGCCAATTTTATCAGAAATTTTCCCATAATAAGGTAAACTTATCCATTGCTTTTCTTCTAAAGTTATATCTTCCCGAGCCTGATTGGAAACTTTTTCCTAAGAACCTTATCCCATATGGTATCAACGAGATCTCCTCCATATCCGTTACTACTAAAAAATATGTACATTCCAAGTTTTGTAGAAATGAACCCTCATGCGCCCAGGTTATCCTGTCTCCCTAAAATTCATAAGGAAGGAGCGCCGATGAGACCGGTGGTGTCTTATATTGGTGCTCCTGCCTACAAATTGGCTAAAAAACTCAATATTTTATTTAGAAACAAAATCAACTTTCGGCCTCAACATACTGTACTAAATTCTTATGATTTGGTCTCCAAAATTAAGGACATTCAGATGCCTCCAAATGCTAAACTCGCCTCTTTTGATGTGGTTAGTCTGTTCACCAATATCGATGTAGCTAGCTGCAAAGATGTGGTATGCAGGCTGATTCACGGCTCTAAACTTAATATTTTCGAAAAGGATGAATTGTTTAATTTGATGTCTGTCTGTATGGATCAAAATTACTTTTCATTCGAGGGGCAATGCTATACACAGCCAGGGGTTGCTATGGGTTCTCCGTTATCTCCTCTGCTTGCAGATATTTACATGGATTATCTTGAGCAACAAATATTTACAACTTTTAACACAAACAATCTTCTCTATTGGTATAGATATGTCGATGACATCATCATTCTATGGAAGGGCACAGAAAGACAACTAAATTCTTTTCACGAAAAAATCAATAAATTAGATCCTTATATCAAATTCACCCTCGAATTCGGCGGGAATAAACTAAATTTTCTTGATCTGTCCATCTCTTTAGTAAATGAGAAGCATGATTTTTCAATCTATAGAAAAGATACATATAGCGATATAACGATCCATAGTAGTTCAAATCACCCTTTAGTACATAAGCATGCAGCCTTCCATAGTATGATCAACCGAGCACTATCTATTCCAATGAGTGAACAAAATTTATCAAAAGAAAAATCCATTATCAAAAGCATAGCGGCTAGTAACGGATATGGAGGAGATCTCGTTGATACCATATGGGATAAGGTTCTTAGGAAAAAGAGTAGGGATAAAGTTTCCAATCTGGCTTGGGAAGATATAACTTTAGAAAAAAAGCAATGGATAAGTTTACCTTATTATGGGAAAATTTCTGATAAAATTGGCAAAATTCTATCATCGAGAGGTTATAAAGTAGGTTTTAAAAATAAAAATAGTCTTAAAGCATTACTAGGATCCGTTAAGGACAAAATTAGTGTGCAGGATAAAAGTGGAGTTTATAAATTAAAATGTTCTTGTGGCTACGAATATTGCGGTCAGACTGGTAGGAAATTTAGGGAAAGAATAGACGAGGATATGGAGGATTTCAGGGAAAATAAGGGTAAGTCTACATTTGCAAAACATCTTAAGGAATCTAATCATAGTTACAATTTTGATTTGACAGACAGACAGTTTGTAGAATTTCTTCATTTTTGCCCAAAGGGAGGTATGTTGAATGTACTTGAAAAATTCGAAATTATCAAAAGTGACAGGTCTGGTAAATGTTTAAATGAGGATATACCTCAATATATTTCACCACTGATAGGTCCATTTCTGTAAACCTTGGAATTATCCCTTCACACTGTTGAAACCCTATTTAGTTATTCCCCCCCCCCCTTTCACTTCATCTGATTAGCTATAATCCCCTTTCACTTTGTATGCACTTAATTGGTTGTACCTCCTGCCCCTTTCTTTTCTCTCGACCAATGGGATTCAATCTCCCTTTCACTTTGTATGCACTTGATTGGTTGTACCTCCTGCCCCTTTCCTTTTTCTCGACCAATGGGATTCAATCTCCCTTCACCTGTCTCTATATAAACTGTGTCCTTTCTAATGTGTCTTCAGTTATTGTTTGTTACTGATGATGGCCTAACCGTCGAAATCGATTTAACATTGTAACTCTTTATTTTTCGTGGAAATAGACAACGTTTTTCACTAACTTCCGTTTTTTTCAAGGACCGTCTTGAACTGTGCGTTACTAAACAGGGTCGTCATTTAAATGACATGATTTTTCAATTGTGAATAAAACTTAATGATTTTCTCTACACGTTCTGCTTATTTTTTAATCCCTACGATCGAATTTGTGAATGTTACAGGATTTTAAAATGTGTCCGTCTATTACGGACCACCCTGTATGAATAATTGTTTACACACAGGTGATCATTCACAATAACTGATACTGTGAACATGATTGCAACCGCTTGTTAATTTCTGATGATTTCATTGAGCTGGTGTTTCGATGATTTGATTCATAGCAGGTGATCCGAATATTGCGAGAACGGTTTGATTTGTGAAGTGGTGGTTAAATCATTTTAATAGGAATTTCTATACTTTACACTCTAGGAAGCTGTAATTTCGTATGTAGCCTCTTTAGGACATTTACTTACTTGACGATGCCCAGGGTCCGGATCAGATGAGTGGCTCGTAGAGCTAATTTCTATGCTATACACTCTAGGAAGCTGTAATTTCGAATGTAGCCTCTTTAGGACATTTACTTGATGATGCCCAGGGTCCGGATCAGATGAGTGGCTCTTAGAGCTTACTACGAGTCTGCAACACATACGAGTCTGCACCACATACGAGTCTGCAACAAATACGAGTCTGCAACACATACGAGTCTGCAACTAAAGACATAAAATGTCCCAATATGTTGCAGACTTGTATGCAAGCGTTTTCCGTTTCTTAATTGAAAAATTATGATGTTTCACGCTACTTCTTGATTTTTGTTACTGGTTATTTGTTCTAGACGTTCCTTCCCAACCTCATAAGTGTGAAAATACATGTTAGGTGAGTCCTTCAATGATGGGGGCCATCGTCTTCTGTACTAATCCCTTTGGCTTAGCATCATAATAGTCTGTGCTAAGG
This sequence comes from Adelphocoris suturalis, assembly GCA_030762985.1. Lineage (NCBI taxonomy): Eukaryota > Metazoa > Arthropoda > Insecta > Hemiptera > Miridae > Adelphocoris > Adelphocoris suturalis. Next base: position 16,014,251 of record CM061049.1, on the reverse strand, counting down.
TATTTTTGAACTGTCTACAGTATTTTACGGATTTTTATTAAAATCTACGGTATTAAACAGTACTTTTAAATGGAAAAATCTATAGTATCTCTATAGTATAGAATAATACCGTGAATGGCCTAGTTTTTCTGATCCTGCCTCAATAACAGATTCGTGAGATTCACACTACTCCCCTCCTCAACCGACCACCCACCCAGCGGTAGTGGATACCTACACTTCGAAGAAATGACTGTTGTGGGAGTTCTAGGGTGAATAGAGACTTTTTGCAGCCACCAATAGTCGGCCTACTACGGTACCGTATTCAGCGAAATAGCATCATACCTATACTTATGACCGTTCTGGTTGAGGTGCGGCTCAAACTATTATATAAAAAATAAAATAAATCGTCACATAGTAGTCTGTATCATGTAATTACCGCATCAAATAGGTATATCATCCTACCATTTTTCGATAATGGATGAACCCAATCGCCTGCTTCGGCTTCGGGTTGATTAATGGAGGGGATATGGACGAAGCTTTTGATAGACATATCACAGTTATATGTGGAGAGGAGGGTTCCGGTGTGAGAGGTTTGGCGAGTTCAGCTCAGAGCAACTGACGGACGAAGAGATCGTTTTAATGTTAAGATCTCAATGGGAGCACCTACCTCTATTGCTAAATTTATTGGAAATACAGATGGAAATCATACTGCCTACCGGATATTTCAGTTTGAATGAAGAATATGTTCAGTTGACGGGTATGAAGAAACTATAGGTAGGTACCGCTCACAAACAACTTCTCATTTTTAGCGAATGTTGAAAAATATTTTCAGCTATACTCAACTGCATTTGTTCTGATTTTACTCGTAATTGGCTGATTTATTTGTTACCTTGGTTGTCCGATTTGGAACCAAGGTAAAATCGGAATGTCAGTTGGACAGCTAAGAGTAACAAAACACTAAAAGACTGGCTGCCTTTGACTTCAATGGTTCAGCCATTTAATTTTCATGAACTTCAACCTTTAAGTCACGCTAAACGTCACTTCTACGGTCGTCGCGGTTGTCACAAAACCGTGCAAAAAAACAAAAGATCCAGTTAGCATCCATGTGCTCGCCTTATCTCGGGGACTACGGTTTGGACGGTTTTGTTCATGGGACGACTACAAAAAGTCTCTAATGATAGGCGGACCGGTTCAAAAAGCTCGACGAGCCGTACGTTGGAGACCCCTGATTTAGATAATGTACCCTAGATTTCGTTTAATAATGTTGTAGACCAGTGATCTGCTTAGAAGGGCTTCCGTAATACAGAAATAATGTACCTTTGTGTAATAATTTGCACCGTTTTCGCAGTTACATATTTCTGCAGTTTTAGTTTTAGTTAGGTAGTTGTGATTACGTCAAGGCGTTGAATTACCTGTTACACCACCGGAGTTGACATTCTCGTATTTGCGGTTGTTGGCGGCGTTGATCCCACGACATCAGCTGACAGCCCGTTCCAGACAACAGGATAACCTCCACAATACCCTCGGACGAGTAATTCTATCCCAATGTACAAACCACAAACTCTGCAAATCAATCGAACATGCAAAAAATTTAATATTTTTATTGGGCAATATTATACCTCTAGATTTTTTTTTATCACGAAGAAAATACAATAAGTATTTATTTTACAAATTTCCAATTTGATATTTTGAATTTTGTCTCATTGAAGAATCCCCAGTTTTTGGGAAGAAACGTTGGAGATGAATAAAAAACCCAATTTAAGGATAGAAAGGCTTTTTTTGTGTAAAGTCTTGTTATAGTTTGAACTTTCAGAATAGAAAAACGTTGTATATTTGTAAATATGTATATTGTATATATATATATATATATATATATATATATATATATATATATATATATATATATATATATATATATATATATATATATATATATATATATGTATATATAATTCTGTATACAGGGTGTCCCAGTAACTACGCTCCTCCCCTTTATTTGCTCTAATTGTGGACGAAAAAAAATCGGACTAATGCTATTCTTCATAATTTTCTGCGTAGAAAAAAATGACAAAATTGCGCATTGCGCAAGTGCGCAAACGTGCGCAATTGACATCAACTTTGTTATTTTATATTAGAACCCCCATTTTTGATTGCAGATTTGAATTTTACGTGAAGAAATAACTCAATTTTTTAGTTGCGCGCAAACGGGCGCAATTTCGCTCCAAAAGTGCGCATTTCCGCTCAAAGCGCAATAACTGAGTTTTTGAAGATACTCAATAGCCAAATGTAATACATGATTTTGGAGTATTTTATCGTGCTGAACCCCATTATGATGTCCATTTATTGATATTTGTGAAACCAACCAGGGAAAACCCCGAAAAACCTACATTTTAGTACTCTTTGTGCTTTGTGGAAATGTGTTGAAAATGTGCAATTCTGGTCAATTTTTCGGTGTTTTCCCAAGTTGGTGTTGCGTATGTCAATAAATGAACATCATTACGAGGTGTAGCACGAAAAAATACTCCAAAATCATGTATTACATGTGGCAATTGAATATCTTCAAAAACTCAGTTATTGCACGTGGAGCGGAAATGCGCATTTTGGAGTGAAATTGCGCTCGTTCGTGCACATCTAAAATATCAAGTGATGGGTCATTTCTTCACAAAATTTCACGTAGAATTCAAATCTGCATTAAGAATTGGGGTTCTGCTTTAGAATTACAAATTTGATGACAATTGCCCACATTTGCGCACGTGTGCAATGCGTGATTTTTCATTTTTGGATTCTACGCAAAACATTATGAAGAATAGCGTTGGTTCGATTTTTTTGGTCCAAAATTAGAGAAAATAAGAGGGGGGGGGGGGGTAGTTACTGGGACACCCTGAATATATTTATAGGGTGTATTTCTAGACGATAATTCCCTCAAAACAATTCGTTCCAACGCAGAAAAATCTTTCTTGGCAATAGATAGGTCGAGTTCGCTCTCAGGTTCATATTTTACAATTTAGTGTACCAAAAAATGCTTTAAAAAATCGGTTTTTTGATAATAGGGCATACGGGGTGTCACAGTCGAAGTATTTTTCAGCGCTGAGTCGATTGCGACTACTTCCAGCTCTTTAAGATTCATATTAAGTGAGGAAAATATACTTTTTATGTGAAAAATGACTAAAATTGACCAGATTTTTGAGTTTGGAAGCGCGCCCTGAACTTTTCTTTTCGATCATGTCACACGGCTGTCCCCATAGTTGTATTCAGTATATGATCGACCTCAATGATCAGAGTTTAAGAGCCTAATTAAATTGTATCCACGATTTTTCTTCGAAAACTAACTTTATTAGCCATGTTGCATGCAGGTGCCCCCCGACTGGAAAAGTCAGGGAAAACCCGGAATTGTCAGGGAATTCTTGGGAACAGTCAGGGAATTTTGCAAAAACCACTAAATGTCAGGGAATTGTTTAAATGAAAACTTGGTGTAATAATTTAAAGCGTTTTTAGATATATTATAACTCCTAAACAATCAAACTTTAATAGCGTACTTTATCATAATATGTACATATTATTTCATAGGTGAGTTATACGAATGACAAAAAAAGCCACAGTTCCTTTGAGCCTGACGGCTAAAATTAAAAAAACATGAATATGCTTTAGCCGTACACGACTCACTCCTCGTCGATTCTCTGAACCCGACCCCCCATCGGCCTCTGAACTCTGTTTATCATTCTGCCATCAATCCTAAAACATGGAATCATGTTTTAGCTCCTCGCTCTCACTTTATTATAGAAATGATCACGACCATTGAGCTCTTGTGAGATGATGATCTCCTAATAGAAACTCGCGAGTAAACATTCACTTTATTATAGAAATGATCACGACGATTGAGCTCTTGTGAGATGATGATCTCCTAATAGAAACTCGCGAGTAAACATTCACTTCATTATAGAAAGAGGCTAAAGAGGCTACATACGAAATTACAGCTTCCTATAGTGTAAAGTATAGAAATTACCTATTAAAATAATTTAACCACCGCTTCATAAATCTAACCGTTCTCGCAATATTCGGATCACCTGCTATGAATCACATAATCGAAACACCAGCTCAATGAAATCATCAGAAATTAACAAGCGGTTGCAATCATGTTCACAATATCAATAATTGAGAATGATCACCTGTGTGTAAACAAATTATTCATATAACCATGCTCATAACTCAGCTTGTTGGCCACGCACTTCGCAGTAGTTAATATAGTATGGTTGGATAAATCGAGAGCTTTCGAACGAATGGTCAACGAATTTTGTGGGATGAAAAACGACGAAGTATCATATCCCTAGCAACGACTCGGTTGTAAGCGGAAATCATCACAATTATTGGCGCTACTTTCGTTGCACTCTCGTGGGACATTTTTCGGTAGTTAGGTCACGGCTAAAGCATATTCATGCTAAAATGATTATTAAGAGTTGTGGTTAAGCTATTCAAAAGTATCAACGCTACACGCACATAAAAAGTGAATGGATATGCCATTGGCTTTCCTGTTAACTACATCACCTAGAGTAAACCATTTGTGAGAAAAATCAACTGGGCATAGAACTAGTGAGAAAAAACCCAGCAGAGTAGTGGATTGATCCAGTAAGAATCCCAAAACTAGTTTGTATAAATAAGCCAGGACTTCTCAGGAGGATTAAGGAGGGGGAAATTGCCACATTGGAATGTGGAGTCATGTGTTATAAATTCACAGAGCAACTTTCCAACGAAGGATTTTCGTAGGATGGGAAATTAGGAAGTTATACTCTCTCTGGAAACGATTGGTAGTAGGTGAAAAAAAGCGTGACATTTTTTGCTGTCGGACGAAAATTTTGAATTATCCCCAGAGCTAAGAAATCCATGTAAGGAAAATTGTACTTCAACAAATAGCTTCAGATCACACATTGAGAGGCCATAAAATATTAAATAAAAATGCATGCAGCATGATCGTATGGGTGAATTTTCGTAAATTATCGTATTACATTTGGGTTAAATTGTTATGATATTTGAGCACTTCGAGGGCAATGCAATTGTTATATATAAGTAGACTACATATAAGTAGTATGTTTTGAAGTGTAAAAAAATCCATGTAAGGAAAATTGTACTTCAACAAATAGCTTCAGATCACACATTGAGAGGCCATAAAATATTAAATAAAAATGCATGCAGCATGATCGTATGGGTGAATTTTTGTAAACTATCGTATTACATTTAGGTTACATTGTTATGATATTTGAGTACGTCGAGGGCAGTGAAATGGTTAAATAAAAATAGACTACATAACATAAGTAGTATGTTTTTATCATTTAATAATGATTAACAGGACGTTTCCATTTGTTTTCGTCACGTCACGAGCGTAACGTCAGGGTGGGGTTTTCTATTGATTTTCACGTACAACCAATGCGTTACTAGGGAAGTGTAACTCCCTTAGTTTTCATAGCAGGAAAATCGTTAGCCACTTTGTGGAATGCTCTCATTTTATCACAGCATCTCATAATCCCTAAGCCTCTGTAGTGTCAAGGAAAGCTGATTTATTAAGCTCAGTTATAAACTAATATTGCTAAGGAACCATAATGAACTAATAATGTGTAAAATTAATCATTATTAAATGATCTGACTGTAGAACCGTAGGTCTACAGTCCGTTTTTTTTCTTTAAATTATATGATTTTTGTTTTAGAAGCATTAAAGGTACAATAAAATGACGAGAAAAAAAAATTTGAATTTGATATTTTTTGTCAGGGAAATCATAAGTTCGGTTAGGGAAAAGTCAGGGAAATGTCAGGAAAATTAAAAATTAACAGGCGCCTCCCTGTGCATGACTGAGTAGCTTTTTATGTTTATTTCTTCGGTACCTATAATTATAATGATTTCCTTCACTAACTCACTGTATGTCTTGGAGTTCTTCAAGGTCCGTCAACATTAACGATTACCTCCAGGTTGCGTAGGTCGCTAATGACGCGCTCCCGACGTGCGTGCGAATCGCTTTGTTTGCTAATAAATTTCAAGAACTTAGCTCCTTTTAAAAATGAAACATTGTATGAAATCCCACAGTCGCCAATTACCATCATGTCTTCTAATTACTTCCGCACCATAAGGAATAACGCTGCAAATTATTACATAATGGTTTATTATTGCTGAATCAGATTAACCAGCTATAGTAACCAGTATGCTCTGGGGCTTTCGCCAGTCTCTTTTCTACTATCCACCTCTGTTCTTCCTCTCACTCCACCCCCGCTCACCACTCTCACCAACCACCGTGAACCCCTGCCAAGCGTGCCAGGCGTGCGCGCGTGCGTAAGTCTAACACTCAAAGCCTCGAAAAAGACACTTTTTTGCCCGTTTTTGGCCCATAGCATCTATGCGAGTAAAGCGATCGGGATGGTTAATCGTTAGGACCAACTATACCCCAAATGGAGTCTATGTGCGAAAGAACGGGTTTTTAAAGTAAATTCTTAGGCCTTTTATGGCCCGGACAGCGAACGGGGGACGGCAGACGGACATTTCAAAGAGTGACAAAGTGGGGGGGGGGTTATAAAACCTTTTTGCTATACGACCACATAGGCTTATTATTGGAAATAATAAACCAAAAGGCAGTGATAATAAATATTCGAACTAAATTATTACCCTATTCATCAGTAGCCTTTGATCGTGCGCAAATAAGAAGTAACACAATCAGGTGCACACGGGTGTGTGGGATAGAAAATAGGTTTGGCTATGGTGCCGTAAAATTTGCCATTTGTCCACATTTGGGGAAACACTTGAACAAAAAAAGCCTGTGATCGCCGAAATCCTAATACTTCATGAGCATGATTGCCCTCGAAAATGGCTATTTTCAGCAAAGGGGTAAATACTTACGTCTACATTTATAAATTTCTCCTTTCTATATTCTCTATATGTTTGAAAATTAGAGTATGTTCTATCTAAAATGCACCTTGAACCTTTTAAAAACTTCTTAGTTACACGATGCTGCCATACAGAATGAAATTTCACTCTCACCAGCTCTAGAACTTATACTAACATCTGTGACAGTTCCCGCGAGATCCAAGGGAATGCGCTGCCGTCGCTCCGTTGTCTCCCAACGGGCGTCGGGCGCTTCTTCCCGTGTTTTCGAAAGCCCGCGTTTGGCGATGGATGGGTGATCCTAGAACTGGAAAACCAATCTTCTCCGAACGTAGTATTGATATTTATAAATATCGAGTATCGATACCACATCCACAATATTGCTAAAGATTACGTGTTTCCCAACAAAAAATTTCAAACCGGAGTTTGAATTATTTATCTTGATGGATGGAGGTCATTGTACAATAAAGTTCATGGTTGAAGATATATTATCTGGAAAAAATGATATTATTTTCATATTAAAAATTACTTAAAATACAGGGTCGTCTTCGTTCTCACTCAGCATATCATCATTTTGAGCACCGGATTTTGACGTCTTAGATGGACCTACTTTCGAAGTAAATGGGGTTGATGGTATTGGCTCCTTTACCTTCTCAACAATCGAGGTTTCTCTTCATGTGTAAGGAAAGATTTGTGGTGTTTCCTGATGTTTTGATGGTTTTGAAACAATGGCGACACTCTGCACTATTACCATCTTTCTTTTTGAAGTAAGCCCATATTTTGCTCGAACCAGGTTTCAACTTACCCATCCCACGTATAAATGTAACACTCAAAAAGATAATAAACCAAAACAGTACACAGAATCGGGTCGGCAATCGGAATCAATAATCAAATTCAAAACAGAACAGCAAACAACACTCAGTAATTGGTTATGGCAGTGAATCACTACCATGACCAATTATTAACCGCGCCGTTTTTATCTAGTTACCTAGTTACCATCTACCTAGTTTAGTTACTTCTAGTTTCCATCTAATGTTCTAGAGCGTGTTTGGAGCTTCGAACGTAAAAACCTATTGAATTTCGTTAATATGATTAATATTTTGTACAATATAATTTATAATATTCTTTGATTTTGACATTTTCATGTCTTTGCTTTGGCACATAAACTAAAAAAACGTCACGGAAAATAATTGCTCACGAAAATTGCTCACGAAAATTGTCCCAAGTGGCCACAACGATGATTATGACCATCAGAAATGACGTTTTTACCTAATGATCCCACGATTCTGAGATTTGGTATGTGGGCCCTTGAGGGACTTCTGAACACAACTGACCGATCCCAGATCAGCTGAGTGGCTCTAGAATCCAGTTTTTTCCCTAATGATCCCACGATTCTGAGATTTGGTATGTAGCCCCTTGAGGGACTTCTGAACACAACTGACCGATCCAAGATCAGCTGAGTGGCTCTAGAATCCAGTTTTTTCCCTAATGATCCCACGATTCTGAGATTTGGTATGTGGGCCCTTGAGGGACTTCTGAACACAACTGACCGATCCCAGATCAGCTGAGTGGCTCTAGAAACCAGTTTTTTCCCTAATGATCCCACGATTCTGAGATTTGGTATGTAGCCTCTTGAGGGACTTCTGAACACAACTGACCGATCCAAGATCAGCTGAGTGGCTCTAGAATCCAGTTTTTTCCCTAATGATCCCTAGATTCTGAGATTCGGTATGTGGGCCCTTGAGGGACTTCTGAACACAACTGACCGATCCCAGATCAGCTGAGTGGCTCTAGAATCCAGTTTTTTCCCTAATGATCCCACGATTCTGAGATTTGGTATGTAGCCCCTTGAGGGACTTCTGAACACAACTGAACGATCCAAGATCAGCTGAGTGGCTCTAGAATCCAGTTTTTTCCCTAATGATCCCACGATTCTGAGATTTGTTATGTGGGCCCTTGAGGGACTTCTGAACACAACTGACCGATCCCAGATCAGCTGAGTGGCTCTAGAATCCAGTTTTTTCCCTAATGATCCCACGATTCTGAGATTTGGTATGTGGGCCCTTGAGGGACTTCTGAACACAACTGACCGATCCCAGATCAGCTGAGTGGCTCTAGAATCTAGTTTTTTCTTTAATGATCCCACGATTCTGAGATTCGGTATGTAGCCCCTTGAGGGACTTCTGAACGCAACTGACTTATCCCAGATCAGCTGAGTGGCTCTAGAAACCAGTTTTTTCCCTAATGATCCCACGATTCTGAGATTTGGTATGTAGCCCCTTGAGGGACTTCTGAACACAACTGACCGATCCCAGATCAGCTGAGTGGCTCTAGAATCCAGTTATTTCCCTAATGATCCCACGATTCTGAGATTTGGTATGTGGGCCCTTGAGGGACTTCTGAACACAACTGATCGATCCCAGATCAGCTGAGTGGCTCTAGAAACCAGTTTTTTCCCTAATGATCCCACGATTCTGAGATTTGGTATGTAGCCCCTTGAGGGACTTCTGAACACAACTGACCGATCCAAGATCAGCTGAGTGGCTCTAGAATCCAGTTTTTTCCCTAATGATCCCACGATTCTGAGATTTGGTATGTGGGCCCTTGAGGGACTTCTGAACACAACTGACCGATCCCAGATCAGCTGAGTGGCTCTAGAATCCAGTTTTTTCCCTAATGATCCCACGATTCTGAGATTTGGTATGTGGGCCCTTGAGGGACTTCTGAACACAATTGACCGATCCCAGAAGATCAGCTGAGTGGCTCTAGAATCCATTTTTTTCCCTAATGATCCCACGATTCTGAGATTTGGTATGTAGCCCCTTGAGGGACTTCTGAACACAACTGACCGATCCCAGATCAGCTGAGTGGCTCTAGAATCCAGTTTTTTCCCTAATGATCCCACGATTCTGAGATTTGGTATGTAGCCCCTTGAGGGACTTCTGAACGCGACTGACCGATCCCAGATCAGCTGAGTGGCTCTAGAATCCAGTTTTTTCCCTAATGATCCCACGAATCTGAGATTTGGTATGTAGCCCCTTGAGGGACTTCTGAACACAACTGACCGATTACAGATCAGCTGAGTGGCTCTAGAATCCAGTTTTTTCCCTAATGATAAGAAAATAATAAGAAAACACACATGAAAATGTCCCAATGTGTTGCAGACTCGTATGCAAGCATTTCTGATGATTTCCGCTTACTTTACTAAGTTTACATTTTTGTTGTTATTCTACATAATTTACAATATTCGTTGATTTCGATCGACTTCGAATTTGTATTGATCACGAGTATACCTACCTATCGAAATGAAACTGTAGGTATCAGCTGTTGCCATATTTTTGTCTGCAGAATGAAAATTGATGAGCGCGTAGGTATATAGACGTGATCGAATTCTCAAAAATGCTTATGCGCGGTGCGAGTATTTATGTATACCCACGTCCTTTGAATCTTAACAACACGCGCAGATTCCATGGCCTTTAGTATCTCGCCTGAAACCATACTCCGATTACATACATTACATTGCATAACAATAACAAAGTCATCAAACATTAGAAATCGATCAACGTGTTGTTTATCTTTGATTGTCGCTCAGACTTTCCTTTAGTATTAAAAGCGTCATCCAAGTGTCACGATAATTGTCGACGGACTTAGACCAACACATCAAGGCACTGAAGGCTGCACTTTTCGCCACAAATGTTACGGAAACATTGACAATTCCTTTTGCACTCTGTCACTTCAAGGAATCTTTAAAATTCCTAGATGAACAAGAAAGATTTGGCTTGTGGTCAGGCTGGGGAATCCATACACCATCAATTTCTACAGTAGGTATTGGAGTCGACGAAAGGTCAACAACATTCAAGACCCAAGTTACGCTACAAGATTATTGGAAACTGTTGTAGAATTTCCGTCAGAACATATTTGATAGAAATTTTCTATGTTTGAAATTTGTTTATTCTTAAGATTGATGGTAAAAAACAAAAGAGAAAATTCCAGTCATGCAGCATGACCCCATGAGCGAATTTTTGAAGGAATCTTCGACATTTCAGTCGCTATTGATCGTGTAGAGAAAATTTAGTTTATGATTTTGATAGACAAACATGGAGTCAAATTATTAAAAATAATTAGGAGGTACTCATACTTTATTACTATTAAACTAATCTTGTAGATTTAAAGACAAATGTAGGTAAATATTCATAGATTTCGATGTCCAATGTGGTCAGTATTGAAGGAAGTTGAAATCTTAATAGTATCCTATCATAACATCATCAAATCTTGACATAAAATAAAATAACATCCCAACGTCATATGAAAGAAACGTATTTCCACAGCCAATCGATGATGAGGCATTATATTAAGAGTGATACAAAGTCAGTTGCATTCGAATCTAGTGTCCGACAGCAAGAAATTGACAGACCAACTGTAGTTTCTGTGCATCTATTGACAGCCTAAATTATGGGGGAGTGTTACTTGGCTTTTCCGTAGCAACAAGAAAGAAATTGAAACGTTTTAAACAAGAAAGAAATTGAAACGTTTTAAACAGCATGGTTCTAGGATTGGTTATACAGGGATACTTCCATAAGAGTAGTTCAATCTGAATTTGGACAATGTTTCATGCAAATATTACCGATTTTTACAACTAGCGAACGGCATTATTTCGATTTTTGACTGATTTTTCAACTTTGAAATTTTTGAAAACTTGATACATATTCTTATAGGAACTTTTACGCTGATTCCGATCATACCACATTTTAGTATGCTGAAAAAATTATTTCGCACAACAAATCGCAAATAACAGGCTATTTTGAAATTTTTGACAACATTTTTGAAAATTTCAACCCGAAGATGTAATCCGATCATGCTGGCCAACGAACTTGAACTTTCGTTTAGTGTCCTTAACATTTTAAATTTGTTTTTGAAGTTTCTAGCACAATTCTACGGACAGTTATCGTCTGGAATGACACATACATGCATACATACATACATTAAAAAAATGCGTTAAACTTCAGAATATGAATCAGAATAGCCTGAAACGGATTTCTGCATAAATTTCTTTTCGGAAATTCACATTCTAAAAATTTTGAGGCGAAAAAAAAAAATTGTTGTTTTTCGTTTTATCTGAATCTGTATAAAGTAATATAGTTTTGTTTTGTTCTCAGTGAAGAAAAAAGTTTGATAATCGTTATAAAATAGTCGATTGCCCGATTAATCCAACCCTAAGTTTTGAAATTCCAAACTATCAAAAGTTGTTGCTGTCCACTTATTTTGACTACATATTCGGGTTCAGCGACTCCAAAAACGTAAGTATACAAAATTTCCCAATTTTACAAAGATGTTTGAAAAAGTTATATTCAAAAGTCTGATAGTGGCAAATAAAGCGTATTTCAAAAACCAAAATCGAGCTACCGGCGTAGGTTTTTGTTTGTAAAAAATATGAAAAGATCAGGGGTCATTTTTTTGACATTCTAAACCAAATTTCAGGTGGAGGTCATCAAAATTCACCTTTCTCAAAATAGCGAGCACCCTAATGAACAATAATCGATTATTCAACTTAATAATCGATTATTTCGATTAATCGATGCCAATCTATTTCCAATAATATTGATTTCTCAGAGCTCACTCGCTGCGCTCTACCACGAGCTTCTCATGTTCGGATCCCCATTGTGACTGAGATTCGAATGGAAAGTCAAGTTTGTTTAGCTGAAATCGGTTCCTACCTAATATGACTCACGTCCTGTGACCAATGAAATAATGATAATTTCCAGCGCCCTTGGGAACCTTCCTTCATAAATATGGATCGACCATACGTGAAACAGGGATAAGGTCGATTGAGTCACAAAAGAGTTCATGTCAGTCTAGTGGTTCAAGTCGTTGTGGTCATTTCGTCGAAAAGTGTTGATATCATGTCATGATCATAGCTGATACTTATAGGTCGCGTTGTTTTAATCTGTATCGATCAGTTTTACACATGGACCCAATCAAAGTAAGAAGCAGCGTGATAAACGAGTTAAAATGCGTGTCATGTGACAACCAAAATAAACCAAGAAGAGAACCCTTTTCGAGGATTTTAATTCAGTTGGTAAGTAGCTATTCTCACGTAGAATAAGATTTGACCGATACTTTTGCTGAAAGTTGCCATCTAATAGAGTTCCTAGAGATCCGTCGGTCTCAATACGGCGTGCGGTAACGAGAAACTTTACCGCACCTTAAAGTCACGTCAAGTCCTTAACGTATCTAGTTGTAACGCCAAATCCATGGAAGGTGGGAATTATCCCTAGGATGTTATTTGAGTCCATGGAAGGAGGTTATTTTAGACGATTACGTTTTTTCCGGGTGCGATCCGTTAACGTATCTATATGGAACGATGCGTCACCGTAACTGATTGCGTCAGAGTTACGACGCCGGATCGTCAATACCGCACGACGTATTGTGTTTTATGGATCTCCTAAGAACTCTCTAACAATGGCACATAACGTCACGAAGCAACGACACAAAACATTGACACGTAACAATGACATATACAAAGTGCTGTGCATGATTACACTAAGGTTTATTATGTCTGTATTATATACCTTATACAAAGACCAATGGTATATTATTAGGGTGTCCCCACAATCAAACCAATGTAAATCTGTAAATATCTTACCAAAAAATGTATGGAAAACTTTCATGTATAGGTTTTCACTTTTGACCTCAAATTCGGATTCAGTGCACTTGAAAACCCCTAAAGTACTTACCAATTTTTAGCTCAAAAGGCAGTTTAGTTTAGCCAATAAACGGATAGGAAGATCACGCGTGACGTTATAGTGCTATGGGGCTGAGGGTTCCCCCAGGCCGTGACGTCATCGTGCAAATTAATTTAAAGAGCTGCATTAATAGTCAGATACCCATCATATAAAACCTTTTTGGAAAGTTCTCTCTCAGATCTTTTTATAGAGCAAATAAAAAATAACCTCGAAAATTCTCCTTTTCACGACTGTTTTGGAAACCACGGAATCTCGTCTTTCCCAAGTTTTCATGATATATTAACTTTCTCTTTTGCGTAGATGAGAAATAAGTAATTTCCCTAGTCAAAAAGTTCCGTACGTGACCTCACGCTATATTCAAATCCATCGAACGTGTAAATACATCAGAAGGATGTAGGTGTATAGTTTAGCGGTCTGGAAGCTCGCAAGATCGCATCTCAAAAATACATAACATCAAGTAGTAAAAATTCTGGAGCAGACCCTGCCAACCTAAGATTTGGAAAGCGCCCAGTTCAGGTGGTTTATTTGACTAGTCATAAAGTTCCGTATGTGTCCCCACGTCAAATCATGTGACAAATCCATCTTGCGTGTGAATACATTAGAAGGATGTATATAGTTTGGTGTTATCGATGCTCGCAAGCTCGCATCTCAAAAATACATAACATCAAGTAGTCAATTTCTTAGTAAAAATTTAGATTAGTTGGACATATACATAGGTCAGAATGATGTGTATAGTTTGATGATCTGGATGCTCGCAAGCTCGCATCTCAAAAATGCATAACATCAAGTAGTCAATCCCTTCGTAAAAATTCTGGAGCAGATCCTGCCTACCTCAGATTTGGGAGTGCCCAGTTCAGGTGGTTTAGTTGCCGCTAGTACTCAGTTCAGGCGAACCCGGTGGTCCCTAGTCTGTTGTTGGTAGGTATGAGATGCATGTTTATTCAAGAGTTTATATCATCCTACACAATATAAACATAATGATATAATGATATTCTTTATTAGCGAATTTTTGAAGAAAATTAAGCTATTGCTCTCGCCTCAAAATTTGTAGAATGTGAATTTTTGAAAAAATTTTATTCAGAAATCCGTTTCAGGCTAATCTGAATCATATTCTGAAGTTTAACGCCTTTTTTAGCGAATTTTTGAAGAAAATTAAGCTATTGCTCTCGCCTCAAAATTTGTAGAATGTGAATTTTTGAAAAACTTTTATATTCTGAAGTTTAACGCATTTTTTATGTATGTATGTATGTATGTATGTATATATGTATGTATGTATATATGTATGTATGTATGTATGTATGTGTCATTCCAGACGATAACTGTCCGTAGAATTGTGCTAGAAACTTCAAACAAATTTTAAAATGTTAAGGACACAAAACGAAAGTTCAAGTTCGTTGGCCAGCATGATCGCATTACATCTTCGGGTTGAAATTTTCAAAAATGTAGTAAAAAATTTCAAAAAAGCCTGTTTTTTGCGATTTGTTGTGCCAAATTTTTTCAACATACTAACATGTGGTATATTCGGAATCAGCGTAAAATTTCCTATAAGAATATGTACCTATCAAGTTTTCAAAAATTTCAAAGTTGAAAAATCAGTGAAAAATCGAAATAATACCGTTCGCTGGTTGTAAAAATCGGTAATATTCTTCAAAAATTCGCTCATGGGGTCATGCTGCATGACTGGACTTTTTTAAATCTATGTATGTATATATGAATGTGTCATTCCAGACGATAACTGCCCGTAGAATTGTGCTAGAAACTTCAAACAAATTTTAAAATGTTAAGGACACAAAACGAAAGTTCAAGTTCGTTGGCCAGCATGATCGGATTACATCTTTGGGTTGAAATAATTTTCAAAAATGTAGTCAAAAATTTCAAAATAGCCTGTTTTTTGCGATTTGTTGTGCGAAATTTTTTCAACATACTAACATGTGGTATATTCGGAATCAGCGTAAAATTTCCTATAAGAATATGTACCTATCAAGTTTTCAAAAATTTCAAAGTTGAAAAATCAGTGAAAAATCGAAATAATGCCGTTCGCTAGTTGTAAAAATCGGTAATATTCCCTGTATAACCAATCCCAGAACCATGCTGTTTAAAACGTAGGTAGAAGGTGCTTGTTAAAAAAAAAAAAAAAAAAAAAAAAAAAAAAAAAAAAAAAAAAAAAAAAGTAATCACAACTGATGAGTTTACTCTGTGAAATATTCCGTCCTCCGATTCTCTCGGTCGCTCTCTAATGTTTTACGCTCAACTGTTTTAGGACTTGATGTAGCTTTAATACTGACTGTGGCTTAGAAAATATCAGCCATGAAATTATGATATTTATGTTCTGTTTATGTACGTACTAGCACGCAGACCCAAGGCCTCGCTCCGCTCGAAATGTCGAAGATTTCTTCAAAAATTCGCTCATGGGGTCATGCTGCATGACTGGACTTTTGTACATAGAACATAGTTGTTCCTCATAGTGCGCAATATTACAACGATAGAAAGAGTTTTTTGAATTTTTTTTTTTAATACAAAATAAAATTAAAAATGTTTCAGAAGGAAACAAGAAAAACAAAAGTGTGTTCATTATTTTATTTAATTTTTTTCATTTTTTGTGTAAAAACCTAGTGAGTGCTTAATGAAATGGTGAAAAGGTAGGAATTCAAGGAAGTGATGAAAAAGTCCAGTCATGCAGCATGACCCCATGAGCGAATTTTTAAGAATTTACCGATTTTTACAACCAGCGAACGGCATTATTTCGATTTTTGACTGATTTTTCAACTTTGAAATTTTTGAAAAGTTGATGCATATTCTTATAGGAAATTTTACGCTGATTCCGAATATACCATATGTTAGTATGCTGAAAAAATTATTTCGCACGACAAATCGCAAAAAAAGGCTTTTGAAATTTTTGACTACATTTTTGAAAATTTCAACCCGAAGATGTAATCCGATCAAGCTGGCCAACGAACTTGAACTTTCGTTTTGTGCCCTTAACATTTTAAAATTTGTTTGAAGTGTCTAGCACAATTCTACGGACAGTTATCGTCTGGAATGACACATACATACATACATACATACATACATACATACATACATATATACATACATAAAAAAATGCGTTAAACTTCAGAATATGATTCAGAATAGCCTGAAACGGATTTCTGCATATTTTTTTTTTTCGAAAATTCACATTCTACCAATTTTGAGGCGAGAGCAATAGCTTAATTTTCTTCAAAAATTCGCTAATAATTTTCTTCAAAAATTCGCTAATAATTTTCTTCAAAAATTCGCTAAAAGAAAGGATTGAGGAAAGAAAAAGAAGAGGAGAAATATAGAAGAATAATATATATTTGCATATAACTTCACACATTTAATTAGGAAGTTTGGGTATCGAAGTGTGCTAATTAATGCCCGTTTCTTGAAAGACTCGATGGAATGAAGTGCCCTTATTCTCATGGGCAAGATTGTTGGCTCTTCCCTAACGCACCGTTCGCAATCGAGAAGATGGTCCAAATGAAAGAAAATTCTTCATATATGAAGGGAGGCAGAAGGTATCAGCATTTAAAATCTTGAAGATCAAAACTGTTTTTGCTTCATTTGTTTATCAAAGTTCTAGCCTTAAGGGAAAGCAAACGCACATTTAATGTTTTAACGTAACCATTAACGTAATGCAATCGGGGTGGTTTCATTCGATTCTTTGGGATGACATCTATCAGTGGTAAAAAAAACTGTTTTTTCCCAAAGTGATTGAGATCTAGATTTTTCAACAGTTCAGCCTTTAACTCTACCGCCATAAACATATTCTGCCGCCATATATTTTTCGGAATGAAATTATTTCGTTCTGCGAGCTAAAATAAGAGAGTGGTGTTCAGAAGACCTTTCTTCGAATTCGCCGAAACCAACAACTAATATTTTTTACGAAAATTTTAATTGAAACTTTGATTGATTGATTGACGATTCACGGAAAAGTACTAATGATCAGTTTATGAGGTTGTTTTTCTTCTTAATGCAGAAACTCGAAACCTTCTTAATGAGAGTTGTAGGGGAAAAATAGTTCCAGGAAGGTTTCCGTGTAGGTAGCCCTGCTGTTTGTTGTGTTTTGAATAAGGAGGTAAGTGTTTTAGTGTGCCGTTGATGTCGCACCAAGTCTTGTATGAGCGAGCACAGCTAGTTTAATATCAAAGTTGCTGGTTTTAGCGATATGAGACACCGCGAAATATGTACCGAATATCGTTACCTGGAATCAGGCTTTCCAGTGCAGCTGTCTTAATCGCGGGAGTCAACTCATTGTACGTTTTCTTCTGGCCTAATTACCAGAGTGGGAAATAAAACGGAACTGGATAATAAAAGATCCAAGTCGGATAGATGTCAGAACAAGAGGATTCCGAGACCTGGGAACCCAAAGGTAGTCTGCTATCTCTATTAGGGTAACACCACCAGTAGTAGACCCTCCTAACTTTGAATTAATAAAATAAGCTTTAGGCTCCACCTATCAGTTTGAAATCGGATCCATTCGAAAACTAAACACAATGAGAGTTTCTCACGTGGTTCCCGCCAAAATCAAGTCACCTTTGGACTTGCTATCACGTTTGATAATAACAGTCAGTTTGTCAGAGGACCAGTGAAATACCTAGTGAGAAAGCACAAGAAGGTGAGTTTCGTGTTCTTCCATTTTGCTTCCGAGACTGCAAGGCAGCGGAAGCTTTGTTTTCACTTTCGAAATGAAAAAAAAAATTTTTTTTGCTCCAAAATCAAAATTTCCACTCGCATTTTGCGTTTCAGAGCCTCCTGAACAAATTTGGTTCCGTGTCTGTCTGTCTGTCCGTCCACATTTCCTTGTAACAGCCATAACTTCCACAATTTTGATCCGATTTTAACCAAATTTTCAGGAATCGTGCGGGTTAAGCTCTAGATGGTCCCCTATCAACTTCATCATGATCGAATCAACGGTAGCTTCTGCGCAGGCGCTAACGTGAATTCCTTGTGACGGTCATAATTCGGTCAATGTTGAACGGATTTCGGTCAGATTTTCAGGGATGATGTGCGTAAGGTCCCTTGAGGTCCCATGAGACAATCATCATAATTGCATTAGCGGTACGCTCTGCGCATGCGTGAAAGTGATGTTTTTGTTATGGTCACAGCTTAGTTATGAGGAACATGCGGACTAAATCCTGGATGGTCCCATATTAAAATCAAAATTTTCCTTATTAATTTCATTTATTATATGTACCATTCAGCTAACAATTTCCCACCTTACGGACAATTGTGTTACGATTTTCTTCAAATTTTTAGGGATCGTGCGGGTATAGCTCTACATGATCCCCTATCAGTTCCGTCATGATCGAATCAACGGTAGCTTCTGCGCAGGCGCTAACGTGAATTCCTTGTGACGGTCATAACTCGGTCAATGTTGAACGGATTTCGGTCAGATTTTCAGGGATGATGCGGGCAAGGTTTCTTGAGGTCCCGTATCACATTCTTCGCGATCATCAGCAGCGGTACGCTAGGCGCATGCGCGAAAGTGATGTTTTTGTTATGGTCACAGCTTAGTTATGAGGAACATGCGGACTACATCCTGGATGGTCCCATATTAAAATCAAAATTTTCCTTATTAATTTCATTTATTACTAGCCGCTCCGGCTCGCTACGCTCGCCTCCACGTCCAGCCGGGGGGCAAGCCCCCCGGACCCCCCATTAAATTGCTCGCTTCGCTCGCAAAGTGTGGCATGTAAGGCATGTTGCTCGCTTCGCTCGCAAACAAAAGCCCTGGCACCCCCCATCATGTTGCTCGCTTCGCTCGCAAGGTGTGTCTGTACACATGCGATGTATTACAATTGAAACATGTAAAGGATGTTGCTCGCTTCGCTCGCAAACGGTAGGTGCCTAAGGGTAGGTTTAATTCTGTAGGGGATGTTGCTCGCTTCGCTCGCAAACAGTAGATCTCTAAGGTTAGGTTTAACTTCTGTAGGGGATGCTGCTCGCTTCGCTCGCTTGAGGAAGTTATACTACCCACCCAACTTGGCAGACGTTTTTTTCTGCTGGAAATTCTTACAAACAAATTAAATCTTATAAAACTACGTGGAACCACAAAAAGTTTATTAGGGAATGCTGCTCGCTTTGCTCGCTTGAGGAAGTTATACTGCCCACCCAACTTGGCGGACGTTTTTTTCTGTTGGAAATTCTTACAAACAAATTAAATCTTATAAAACTACGTGGAACCACGAAAAGTTTATTAGGGAATGTTGCTCGCTTCGCTCGCAAACGGTAGATCTCTAAGGGTAGGTTTAACTTCTGTAGGGGATGCTGCTCGCTTCGCTCGCTTGAGGAAGGTATACTGCCCACCCAACTTGGCAGACGTTTTTTTCTGTTGGAAATTCTTACAAACAAATTAAATCTTATAAAACTACGTGGAACCACAAAAAAGTTTAATCGGGGATGTTGCTCGCTTCGCTCGTAAGATATACCTGTGTAGGAAAAAACCGGTATTTATTACGTTGAAATGAGTCATCGACTCCCTTCAAGATTTAACTGCGTAGGCTAAGTCCCTTCCCTCGCAAGGTATACCTGTATATGAGTAGGGCACCTAGGTGTACCTGCTCGCCACATTGTCATCAAACCCCAAACACGTCTTCCCAGAGCCTTCTCGCGAACACGGCAAAATTAATTTCTGATGTTAAACGCTTCTCCTCGCTTCCGCTCGCGATTTGACCAACTTAACGTCACTTTTTTCGATATCCGATTTCGGATTCAGATTCGGCGGACCCAAAGCTGTATTTCGCCCGCGAAAACCGTTCCGAAAAACGTACCTTTATGGGGTATATTTTAATCGGAAAAAAACGTAGTTTTTGTCGGACTTTTCGAGAAAACACGGTCCGTACTTTCGCATTTTTTTGACGCATTTCCCGATACTTTTTTCGCGATCCGATCGCGCCGTCGTCTTTCTCGTTTCAAAACCTACGAAACCGGTATTTTTCCGGAATTTTTGACGGCCGTTTAGAGGGATTGGGGAAGCGGGGAAGTCCAAAAAGCGCACATTAATTATTACTTCGACCCCCCTCCCGCCCTACGGCCCATGGTTCGGGTGGGATTAGAAAATTTTAAATTCGCTTATACACCCTATCGGAAAATCCCAAAAAGATCCCCCCACTCGTAGATCCGGCCCACTCAGCCGTTTGGCCGTGCATAGACACGACAGACAGACAGACAAACAGACAGACGGAGTTTCATTCTTATAAATAACTAGCCGCTCCGGCTCGCTACGCTCGCCTCCACGTCCAGCCGGGGGGCAAGCCCCCCGGACCCCCCATTAAGTTGCTCGCTTCGCTCGCAACGTGTGGCGTGTAGGGAATATTGCTCGCTTCGCTCGCAAAGTCTGGCATGTAGGATATGTTGCTCGCTTCGCTCGCAAAGTCTGGCATGTAGAAAATGTTGCTCGCTTCGCTCGCAAAGTATGGCATTTAGGGAATTTTACTCGCTTTGCTCGCAAACGGTAGATCCCTAAGGGTAGGTTTAACTTCTGTAGGGGATGCTGCTCGCTACGCTCGCTTGAGGAAGTTATACTGCCCACCCAACTTGGCAGACGTTTTTTTCTGTTGGGGAATTCTTACTTACAAATTAAATCTTATAAAACTACGTGGAACCACGAAAAGTTTATTAGGGGATGTTGCTCGCTTCGCTCGCAAGTCCGTATTTATTCTGTAGGGGATGCTGCTCGCTTCGCTCGCTTGAAGAAGTTATACTGCCCACCCAACTTGGCAGACGTTTTTTTCTGTTGGAAATTCTTACAAACAAATTAATTCTTATGAAACTACGTGGAACCACGAAAAGTTTATTAGGGAATGTTGTACTGCCCACCCAACTTGGCAGACGTTTTTTTCAGTTGGGAATTCTTACAAACAAATTAAATCTTAGAAACTACGTGGAACCACGAAAAGTTTATTCGGGGATGTTGCTCGCTTCGCTCGCAAGGTATACCTGTATATGTGTAGGACAAAGTCCGTATTTATTATTTGAAATGGCTCTCGCTTCGCTCGCAAGGTATTGCGTAGAAGTGCAAATGGGAACCCCCCTGTGAGGGTCCCTTCAGGTAAGCAACGTTGTGTAACGGGTCGATTAATTTCTGTTGTTAAACGCTTCCCTCGCAATTCCCCTCCCAATTTGACCTACTTTCCGTCACTTTTTTCGATATCCGACTTCGGATTCAGATTCGGCGGGATCAAAGCTGTATTTCGCCCGCGAAAACCGTTCCGAAAAACGTACCTTTATGGGGTATATTTTAATCGGAAAAAACCAAGTTTTTCGGTGGACTTTTCGAGAAAACGGGTCCGTACTTTCGCATTTTTTTAACGCATTTCCCGATACTTTTTTCGCGATCCGATCGCGCCGTCGTCTTCCTCGTAGGAAAACCTACGAAACCCGTATTTTTCCGGAATTGTCAACGTCCGTTTAGAGGGGTAGGGGAAGCGGGGAAGTCCAAAAAGCGCACATTAACCGGAACTTCGACCCCCCTCCCGCCCTACGGCCCATGGTTCGGCTGGGATTAGACAATTTTAAATTCGCTCGTTCCACCTTTCGGAAAATCTCAAGAAGATCCCCCCACTCGTACACTCCCCCCACTCAGCCGTTTGGCCGTGCATAGACACGACAGACAGACAAACAGACAGACAAACAGACAGACGGAGTTTCATTCTTATAAATAATAGAGATAGAGATATGTACCATTCAGCTAACAATTTCCCACCTTATTAATTCCCTGATGCCAGAACCGGTCGTTTCTAGTTTTCTGGAATTTAATGGTGACGTACTGTGAAGGTCACGGGGAAGCTCATGTGCCATTTCCTTGGCAGTGTATTTTTTCACTTATTTCTTGAAAAGTTCAGTTTCTCTTTGTTTTTAAACGTTTGTAGTTGGTGAGAGGATAAGAATTAACTTTTGAAATGCGTTGGATTAGTAATGTCTTCGAAAATCGTTGTTTTTTTCATATTCCTTGGAGGATTCGGAATTACAAAGAGCTGGTCCAGGCTCCATTGTAGGTATCCCGATGGTACGTCAGTCTGGGATGGTTCATGCCCACGTTCAAGTCTCAAGTACTGCTTGGAGAGTCCCGTTCTTCCCCTGTACACTTTTTTTTTTCGCCAGCGACTTTCGGCTCTTTGGATTCGTTTTTCCTTCATTCTGAAGTGCCTATCTTGTTCGCCATACAAAAATTTATTAGAATCCGGTCACTAACTCATTTCGAGAAAAAATTACAGTTAGGATCCACTTTTTCCCCTGTAGTCTTCGTATCTGCAAACAGACTCGACTTTGCAGAACCAAGCGCAACTAGAGAGTGCGCTAGAGTGTTTTGCGTGAGAAAAACATGATTGACCGAAATCACCTTCCATGATCGAATTCGCTTCCGCAAGTAAACAATGTTGAGATGTCTGCCAGAGGTTTGTCACTCACCGCCATTGCTGATAAGGTCGCGCATGCGCACATCTTCTTCTCCTTGATGAAATGGAAGGTATATTCTTCACCCCAGCGTGTTATTCTGAAATAATTATTTTCTGCCAATAATAATGATATAAATACGGAAGTTTCAACTGTTTCAGCAAGGATAAACGAGCGAAACGGTTTCGGCTCTAATTACAAACACGCGTACTGGAATAGCCCGTGAGAAATTCACAGACCATTAGGTGTTTTTTTCCGTTGGAGGAATTCACACTTCAAGAAATAACAGGCTGGAAGTATCAGGACAAGCTTGGAATCTTCGAGGTCACCAGTTGCTAAATTTGTCCTTTTCGGCGCAAAAACGAAAATGAACAGTGGACGGTTCATTATTTCCAAATTTGATCCACTTTTGTTTAAGGCTCAGAAAACGTGGCGAATTATGTCCATATTCGATAGCCCTAGTAGGTACACTAATTTTAACATTTACTGTAAAGCGTAAAATTTTGGAGCTGCAAAGGTGTGAAGTGAACCCTTTTGGAAGGCACGATGGGCCAAGTTCTGATCATATTTTATATACGGGTGTTTTTCCTATATACTGTGTGTCCGCTCTCGGAAAAAAAAAGAAGTTGGGTGTGGCACCTAAAATGTGCACGCTATGCAAAAACATACAAAAAAATATTTAAAAAAAATCAAGTTGTCCGAACGGCCACAATTCACTTTTGTTGCCCAAACTTTGAACGCGTTTTTCTCAAAATGAGGTTTCCTGGAGACCGCATTTTGTAAAATCATAAATTTGGAACTAGTAAAGATAAATTTTAATGAAAATACCAGCGTTTTTAGCAGGATCTCAAGAATCCAGAAATGGCAATACCTGTATCTCGACATCCGGTAAGATAAGGTTTCCTAGGATATAGTTATCAACAAAATAGTTATTTAACAAAACTTTCACATTTTAAATTAAAATAATTGCTATTTTCATGAATTTCCTCCATAAACGTCTGGCAAGTTGGGTGGGCAGTGTCAGTGGCGGCGCTAGCCGCCGCGGGGCCCTGTGCGAGGTGATATTAGGGGGGCCCTTCCCCGCCAAAATTTGAAAATTTAGGTGCTAAATTATACATTTTAAGCCTCTCTAGAGTACTTTTTGTCAGTGTTATATCTCTATATTTCCTAGAAAAATTTGTCTACAATAAGAACCTATGTGCTTTACTTATAGTCATCCACAACACTAAATAAAAATGTATTTAATTCATTGGATAAACACTAGTGAAAGGCTGAAATCTAAGTACATTTTGTTTTTAAACGGCGATCATCTGTACTTCTAATTAAAGCGACGCCCATCCTTGTCCTTCAACATGATTTTTCTGAGCGTAGCTGTAGTTATTATTTATGGATTTCACTTTACTCATCCAATTAGTTTTCTACTTATTGTACTGGAAGATTGTTAATTTTTTTATATCCTTGGCTACTTAGTGAACGACTCGTTACGTTAGGCCGTGAAGACACCTCAATTTAAATGAGTTAATATTAACATAATATGCATATATTACTTTTGAACTGAAGATCTGTTTTTATAGTTTGTATTTATGATAGTTAAAACAGAGTGTTGCATATTTTAAAATATTTATTTTATTTTAAGAGTATTTACATATTTTTATATTACATTTTACAATACCTATTTTGAAATAAGTAACGAGGGATGGGTAGTGTACAAATAAGACAGCAAATAATCAGATGTCAGAAATTATAATATCATAAAAAAATTAACAGATGTTAATATTATATTTACAGTTGAAAAGTAAAACTTATGTTTACAATTTAAAACTTAAAACTAAGGCAAAAAGTAGCGAAATTTATGAAAACATATTACTACATACACATGTAAACATATTACTACGTATTACTTTATTTTTTTATACTTTATTTGTAAAACTGTACTCTCCTGCTCTTTTTATGAGCAAAATCATCAATCAAAGCTTTAAAATCTAAACTATGTGATACTTCATTTTCAATTGACAATATTGCTAGTGAAGAAAGACGGTGTTGTGTCATGGTGTTGCGGAGGAAAGTTTTGATAAGCTTCAATCTTGAAAAACTCCTTTCCGCAGCCGCAACAGTGACAGGAATGGTCAACACAATTCTTAGGGCGATGAATAGATTGGGATATATATCACCCAGGTTGTTAACCGTGATGAACTTCAATGCCCTAAGTATTCCGCTTTGGTTGAGTTGGCATTTTTCCTTACTTTTCTTGTCTGCTTCCTCCACAACATTTGGAAATATTTTTAGTTCCTCAAACAATTCCATTCCGTCTATGTCACGTTGGTTCCCGTCGGTAAGAGCAGTTTGAAGGTCTTTGCAATGATTTAAAAGTTCTTTGTCTGGCATTGACGACACATTCATTACGTTTGTTTATGTGTGTTTGTTTGTTTGTTACGTATGTTTATAACATTTAATTTAATTTTTAATAATACTGTATTAATACTGTGTTTGTTCAAAATCAGTCTATATAATACAAAAGCCTGCGGGCCTGCGGGGCCTTTTTATATGCATGTATGCACTCTGTCACCCAGGAACCAGGAAGACTGGTGTGGTAATCAAATAAACAATAATACAAATGTTTAAATGTGAACTCGTAGAGATTTCTTGAAAGGCCCCAAATTACTTCTGGATGTGTTGTCTGTCTAGTTGCAGTAGCATAGCAGTTTCGCGATTTAAAAAGTTTGATTTCATACTTCAATACTTGCGGGGCCCCAGACTTTAAAACATTAAAACCGTGTAGAAAATTACATATTTATTTATAAAATATTTATCTTTAAGTATAAAATTAAAATAACCTCAGATCCTCAGAATAGGGGAAATATTAGATAAAACCTTCACAGCTTTCTGAAAAATACTGACAGATTGATAGCTCGCACATGCCTGGCGCTGCCACTGGGCAGTGTAGCTTCCTCGCACATTGTAACATGGACGTATAGAATTACTTGAAAAACAAAGTACAAGTCAAAATTATTAATAAGTCAACGTAATAAGAAATTAATGTTTGCGCATGCCCACAGACTACTATTACTCCTAGTGCAATGAAATTTATAGGGGTACGTCTAAGAGCTAAACCGCACAATCCTTGAAAATTTAATAAAAATCAGTCAGTTAGTCTCGGAGTTTTTTCTGTGCCGATCAATTTCTCTTTTGCGCATGCGCTATACTTATTACTCCAGCAATCGCGATATAATTCATAGGGAATTTTTCAAGAACATATATCTATCTACTTTTAGTAGTAGCAACATGATTTCTGTTGTATTTAACCCTATCGGTTTATATTACATAATGTGATAATTTTATTTATTGGAAAATAAATTTATTACTTTAAAAAAACTCCCTGAGTTTGAACGCATTCGGACCAATAGATGATAAGGAATGGACGTTATAAGAAATTCACGTTTGCGCATGCAAACGGGCTATACTGTTGATTCGACGGATTTGAAAATTATAGGGGTCTAGGAGCTAACCCGCACAACCCCTGGCAATTTCATCGTAATCGGATTGAGACTTGGTATAGCTTGGGCGTGACAAGAATTTACCACGGACAGACAGACACGGAACCAAAATTGATCAACAAGCTCTGAAACGCAAAAAGCAAGTGGAAATTTTGATTTTGGAGGTTAAAAAGTTTTTCGACTTCAATCACGAACACAAAGTTTCCGTACCTTCGGTTGTGAGGAAGCAAAAATTGTGTTTTTTAGCGAATTTTTGAAGAAAATTAAGCTATTGCTCTCGCCTCAAAATTTGTAGAGTGTGAATTTTTGAAAAAAATTTATGCAGATATCCGTTTCAGGCTATTTTAAATCATATTCTGAAGTTTAACGCATTTTTTAATGTATGTATGTATGTATATATGTATGTATGTGTCATTCCAGACGGTAACTGTCCGTAGAATTGTGCTAGAAACTTCAAACAAATTTTAAAATGTTAAGGACACAAAACGAAAGTTCAAGTTCGTAGGCCAGCATGATCGGATTACATCTTCGGGTTGAAATTTTCAAAAATGTAGTCAAAAATTTCAAAATAGCCTGATTTTTGCGATTTGTTGTGCGAAATAATTTTTTCAGCATACTAACATGTGTTATATTCGGAATCAGCGTAGAATTTTCTATAAGAATCTGTATCAAGTTTTCAAAAATTTCGAAGTTGAAAAATCAGTCAAAAATCGAAATAATGCCGTTCGCTAGTTGTAAAAATCGGTAATATTTGCATGAAACATTGTCCAAATTCAGATTGAACTACTCTTATGGAAGTATCCCTGTATAACCAATCGTAGAACCATGCTGTTTAAAACGTAGGTAGTAGGTGCTTGTTAAAAAAAAAGTATGAGTACCTCCTAATTATTTTTAATAATTTGATTCCATGTTTGTCTATCAAAATCATAAACTAAAATTTCTCTACACGATCAATAGCGACTGAAATGTCGAAGATTTCTTCAAAAATTCGCTCATGGGGTCATGCTGCATCACTGGAATTTTTTTTTCCGCCAAGCCTCCCCCCTTTGTCGCCACTGGAGAATCGTATTTTTATAGGATATCTACCAATATTATAGTTCCAACTTTTTGCTGCAAGATACTTTGATATCTAGGTAGGTACATGACTAAATGAAATTTGTTTGCAAACATTTTCAGATTGAGAAACAGTTATGTTGGTGTTGGAGAGCCTACTGCGGTCACGGATCCCCTCCGTTCGCAAGGCCATTCGCCCTCTTGTGACCACAGTCTACGAGCTGGTGGGCAGCATCTTGTTCACGATTCTCTTCGTCGTCAGCATCTTCAGGCTGCTCAACACCTTTAGGGTCACCCTCTCCGAGATCTACAGGACCGTTTATGACGTGTACAGGTGACTAGCTTTTCAAAACTCTTTTAGCGAATTTTTGAAGAAAATTAAGCTATTGCTCTTGCCTCAAAATTTGTAGAATGTGAATTTTTGAAAAAATTTTATGCAGAAATCCGTTTCAGGCTATTCTGAATCATATTCTGAAGTTTAACGCATTTTTAGCATGAATATGCTTTAGCCGTGACCTAACTACCGAAAAATGTCCCACGAGAGTGCAACGAAAGTAGCGCCAATAATTGTGATGATTTCCGCTTACAACCGAGTCGTTGCTAGGGATATGATACTTCGTCGTTTTTCATCCCACAAAATTCGTTGACCATTCGTTCGAAAGCTCTCGATTTATCCAACCATACTATATTAACTACTGCGAAGTGCGTGGCCAACAAGCTGAGTTATGAGCATGGTTATATGAATAATTGTTTACACACAGGTGATCATTCTCAATTATTGATATTGTGAACATGGTTGCAACCGCTTGTTAATTTCTGATGATTTCATTGAGCTGGTGTTTCGATTATGTGATTCATAGCAGGTGATCCGAATATTGCGAGAACGGTTAGATTTGTGAAGCGGTGGTTAAATTATTTTAATAGGTAATTTCTATACTTTACACTATAGGAAGCTGTAATTTCGTATGTAGCCTCTTTAGCCTCTTTCTATAATAAAGTGAATGTTTACTCGCGAGTTTCTATTAGGAGATCATCATCTCACAAGAGCTCAATCGTCGTGATCATTTCTATAATAAAGTGAATGTTTACTCGCGAGTTTCTATTAGGAGATCATCATCTCACAAGAGCTCAATGGTCGTGATCATTTCTATAATAAAGTGAGAGCGAGGAGCTAAAACATGATTCCATGTTTTAGGATTGATGGCAGAATGATAAACAGAGTTCAGAGGCCGATGGGGGGTCGGGTTCAGAGAATCGACGAGGAGTGAGTCGTGTACGGCTAAAGCATATTCATGTTTTTTAATTTTAGCAGTCAGGCTCAAAGGAACTGTGGCTTTTTTTAGGTATGTATATATGTATGTATATATATGTTTGTATATATGTATGTATGTATATATGTATATGTTACCGTTAAAGTGTGAAATCAGTTTGTATATAAAATATCTAGTTAGTATATAGAATAACTACGGAGACCAGTTAAAGTGTGCAATTTCTCGAATTAGACACTTTAACTATTTATTATATAAAATAACGGGAGGCCAGCCGTGAAAGTGTATAGTAATATTATTGGGTTCAAGTATGGATTTCGTTGAGAAGTCAGTTGAGGAGTCAGAGGTTGAGGGTGATTCAGTTCAAAAGGGATCTTCTCCTATCTGTTCCTCCAATTCAATTCTGATTTATCCTCAGTTTTGTTTGTGACCTCAACATGGCAAGTTCCTCTTCAAGTGCTCTACAAGATAACGTAGATGTGGGTGACTTTAACATTAAATTCAATCAAAGAACTAAACTTTGAGAAAGTGGCTCATAACAGTGTTGTGCTGACAAAAATAAAACAAGATCAGTTGATCATTGATGTGAACAAAGTGAAACAAGACGGAAAAAAGAACCCGCACGATTACTGGTTGGTAAAACACTACGCCGTGGTGGAAATCGAGGGAAGCTAAAAATTGATCTATCTCGTTTCTCAAGTTAGTGATAAAATAATTAGATATGTAATGATTGAGGAACTTTTTGATATTTTATACTCGGTTCACATAAGCATAGAGCATGGAT
The DNA here is from genome assembly GCA_030762985.1 of Adelphocoris suturalis. Classification (NCBI taxonomy): domain Eukaryota; kingdom Metazoa; phylum Arthropoda; class Insecta; order Hemiptera; family Miridae; genus Adelphocoris; species Adelphocoris suturalis. The sequence goes on along the minus strand of CM061049.1, from coordinate 15,984,654 downwards.
GCCGGGATCGCATGCTGTACGAAATTGGTCGACAATACAAAAAATCACTCAGAAACAAGTGTCAATGTTTTTACAAGGCTGTGAAGTTTGACGAAATAAAAAGAAAGGTGTTAAAAAAGGGATAGTTGTGAAGCCACTTATTAGCAAAAGCTTCAACAGTAGGTGCCACATTTATTTTCGTGTATCAGGATCACTTAACGAAGTTTGTAATACTTCGTCCCTTGACATCAAAACCCCTAAGCAAGCCCCAAGAAAAGCAGTCGATTCTACACTTTAACGATTGGTGTTTCGTTACTTTACATAATAATTAGTTATTTCATATATTCACTAGGGAAAGCATATAGAAAACATTGAATTATACAGACTACCTACAACCGCTCGTTATTCTATATACTAACTAGTTATTTTATACATTAACTGAATTACACACTTTAACGGTAACATATATATGTATACTAGCCGCTCCGGCTCGCTCCGCTCGCCTCCACGTCCAGCTGGGGGGCAAGCCCCCCGGACCCCCCATTAAATTGCTCGCTTCGCTCGCAAAGTGTGGCATATAGACAATTTTGCTCGCTTCGCTCTCAAAGTGTGGTATGTAGGGAATGTTGCTCGCTTCGCTCGCAAAGTGTGGCTGTATACATGGAATGTATTACAATTGAAACATGTAGGGGATGTTGCTCGCTTCGCTCGCAAACGGTAGATCTCTAAAGGTAGGTTTAACTTCTGTGGGGATGTTGCTCGCTTCGCTCGCTTGAGGAAGTTATACTGCCCACCCAACTTGGCAGACGTTAATTACAATAGAAATTAAAAATTTTGTCTAAAAAATAAATAAAAAAATTAAGGGGTGGACTACCCCTAACATTTAGGGGGATGAAAAATAGATGTTGGCCGATTCTCATAGATACCGGATAAGCACAAAAAAATTCATCAAAATCGGTCAAGCCGTTTCAGAGGAGTATGGCAACGAAAACTGTGACACGAGAATTTTATATATTAGATATGTAAGCATGTGTCATTCCAGACGATAACTTTCCGTAGAATTGTGCTAGAAACTTCAAAAAAAAAAAAAAAAAAATTTAAAATGTTAAGGACACAAAACTAAAGTTCAAGTTCGTTGGCCAGCATGATCGGATTACATCTTCGGGTTGAAATTTTCAAAAATGTAGTCAAAAATTTCAAAATAGCCTGTTATTTGCGATTTGTTGTGCGAAATAATTTTTTCAGCATACTAATATGTGGTATATTTGGAATCAGCGTACAATTTCCTATACGAATATGTATAAAGTTTTCAAAAATTTCAAAGTTGAAAAATCAGTCAAAAATCGAAATAATGCCGTTCGCTAGTTGTAAAAATCGGTAATATTTGCATGAAATGTCCAAATTCAGATTGAACTACTGTTATGGAAGTATCCCTGTATAACCAATCCCAGAACCATGCTGTTTAAAACGTAGGTAGTAGGTGCTTGTTTAACAAACAAAAAATTGTAATCACAACTGATGAGTTTACTCTGTGAAATATTCCGTCCTCCGATTCGCTCGATCGCTCTCTTTAATGTTATACGCTCAACTGTTTTAGGACTTGATGTAGCTTTAATACTGACTGTGGCTTAGAAAATATCAGCCATGAAATTATGAAGAAGTTCTATTTATGTACTTCTAAAATTTCTCTACACGATCAATAGCGAATGAAATGTCGAAGATTTCTTCAACTTTTTGAAAGTGAAGTGAAGTAAGAGGGTGCCAGAGGTGAGCAATAGTGTGTGACAGAGGTGATGGAATAAAGTAGTTACCCCTCGAAACGGAAGTTAGTGAAAAAATGTTGTCTATTTCCACGAAAAATAAAGAGTTACAGTGTTAAATCGATTTCGACGGTTAGGCCATCATCAGTAACAAACAATAACTGAATACACATTACAAAGGACACAGCTTATATAGTCACAGGTGAAGGGAGATTGAATCCCATTGGTCGAGAGAAAGGAAAGGGGGCAAAAGGTACAAACAATTAAGTGCAAACATAGTGAAGGGGGATTATAGCTAATTAGATGAAGTGAAAGGAGGTGAAGAATGACTGGTTTCAACAGTTTGAAGGGATAATTCCAAGCTTTACAGAAATGGAATTATCAGTGGTGAAATATATTGAGGGACATCCTCATTTTTAAACATTTACCAGATCTGTCACTTTTGATAATTTCGAATTTTGCAAGTACATTCAACATACCTCCCTTTGGACAAAAATGAATAAATTCTACATACTGTCTATCTATTAAATCGAAATTGTAACTATGATTGGATTCCTTAAGATGTTTCGCAAATGTAGACATACCCTTATTTTCCTTGAAATCCTCCTGATGCTCATCTATTCTTTCCCTGAATTTCCTACCAGTTTGACCGCAATGTTCGTAGCCACAAGAACATTTTAGTATTTTAACCCCACTTTTATCATGAACATAGATTTTGTCCTTAACGGATCCAAGTAATGCTGTAAGACTATTTGTAGTTTTAAAACTCACTTTGTAACCTCTCGATGAAAGAATTTTGCCGATTTTTTCAGAAATGTTCCCATAATAAGGTATACTTATCCATTGCTTTTCTCCTAAATTTACATCTTCCCTCGCCAGATTGGAAACTTTTTCCTAAGAATCCCATATGGTATCAACGGATCAACATTAAGGACATTCAGATGCCTCCAAATGCAAAACTTGCATCTTTTGACGTGGTTAGTCTGTTCACCAATATCGATGTAGCTAAATGCAAAGATGTGGTGTGCAGGCTGATTCACGCCGGACGAATCTGGTTCAATCAGTAGATATTGATTCGACTTCGCACTTGATTCAACCGGTCAGATTCCTCGTCCGGTCAGTCTTGAATCAACAACCATACGAGATGGACGTGGAATTATTAATTTTAAAAGTAAAAGAAAATAGTGCGTCCACAGGTCCCACCAAATCCAGCAGTATTACGAGCAATTCCTCACTCATTCGAGAAGTCAGAATTTCTTCTCATCATTTTGTAGGTCAGGATGTAAATGATGAAACATACCAAAATTCGGCCTTTTCCTATTTATGTGATGTATCCACACTTTTCTTGTTTTCTGTTTCCACCGTTGCCTCCTACGAAACACTAGGTATTGCATTTAAAACAACTGCGTCCGCCTAATTCACATTTGAAGGTAACATGCGGAAGTGCGGTTCAGGCGAGGTGAGCTAATTTCTCGCCCTTAAATGATTATACGAAGATATTTTGTATGCCAACAAAAATAATATTTTCTCCAAAATAATATAGACCTAAAAAACAAGTTTTTTTCAAGCCATTTTTTGTTATTTGAACGTTAAAGGACTAGTTTGCGACCCAAAGGGCCATATCATACGAGCGCTATTGCCGTCGCGCAGATGCCGTCGAGATAGCGCCGGAAAAAGTGTATGTCATACGTGACGGCAAATGCGTCGCGTTGATGCCGTCCCGCCAACGCCAGGTGCCTGTCATACGTAGCGTCTTTCGGGCGCATTAGCATTGACAGGGTCCCGGCGTCACGTGCGCCGCGTCGCTAGCGCGACCGTCCGCGTTGGCAGCGCTCAGCGTCCGGCTAACGCGGACTCGCCGACGGCATTAGCGTCCGTATGACATGCTCCATAAGAACCCCATTGCCGGGTTGGAGCGTTTTTAACGCGACGCTATCAGCGCGACGGCAATAGCGCTCGTATGACATGGCCCTTCAAGTGGTATATTCGGAATTAGCGTGAAATTTCCTATAAAAATCCGTCAAGAGTATAATTTTTTCCAATCCAACCCCATTATTGAAACACTGTGCAGTGGGGGAAAAGAATGGTTTCCAGATGATTTAGAAAAGCTTTTTGCTATGCAAGGGGGAGGGGGGGGGTGTCACCAAACAATTAATCGCCAAAACCACGATGCTATCACCAAAAGAGTAACAGCAATGGAATCAAGACCCCACTATTCCTACCATTCATGCAATTATGATCGAAAAAGAGGAAATTAATACTACTTTATGGGGTAGTCGTGAAGGATTCGAAACGATAGAGTTCCGAATATGAGAAGCTCATGATAAAGCACAGCACGTAAGCAATGGCCTTACCGATTTGCTATTCTATTGCTTGTAAGGGCAGTCGTGACAGACACAAGATGTTGTTGTTGGTTTGCCGGGTTTTTGTTTGTTTGAGTGTTTCTTTATTGTTATAATTTATTTCTTTATAAGTAATATAATTCTCAAATTTGACCAGTATTGATTATATTGATGGTGAGGGGTGTTGAAGAGCGAAAAGGGGTGACGCAAAGTATCAAGAAGGGGAAAGTAATGTCAACCTCCGTGTTCCGTAGGTCCTTCGCTCCCTACCGCTCCTAGCGGCTGACCTTGTTATTTCGGAGCCCCATTGGAATTGGGTCAATTTCCAAACAATACCAATACTCCAAGCCAAGGCCACAAGAAGTAAAACAGGTTGATTGAAAATATTGGTGTTGAGGGTTGATTGATACAGGAGTTACACACCAATTGACCTACGTGGGAAGTAGGTATATATGCGGTAACTAGGTGTGTTAGTCGAATTGCCGGAAAACCAGGGCTATCTTCAACTCAATTACTGCTTGACTATAGAGGGCGTTTACTGCCTATATCAAACACGAAATAAGTTAGCTAAGGGGGTTATCCATTGCTCAAGAATAAAGGATTTCTTTATGAAGTTAATTGCTGTTTAGGGGTTGCTGTAATCGTGTTTTATGGTAGTGTAGGGGGTTTCCTACGGGCGAACCTTTGGCTATCTAAAAAGAAACTAGAGTTATAGAAAAGATTGCCAATATGATCAACGGTAGTAAGGAAAGCAATTACCATGGACGGCAGCAAGAAGTTTCTTCTGGCGACAATACCAACTGGAAGAGGTATTCAGGTTCTGGCTGAAAAGGTTATTCTGAAAGGCTTCACTTCAATCAGCAACTAGTTGAAGTCTCTCGCTTTTGTCCTAAACCTTTCCTTGCTAACCACTGAGGGCCGGTTCATCAGTCACCTAAGTTATCCCAGTGATAACTACCCCAGGGTTAAAGGAAGTTGTCCCTGGGATAAGGCTGATTCGGGGCTAATCCAACTGGTGCGTTCATCAGTATGGTTTTGATTCAGGGCCAACTATCCCAGGGCTAACCCTGAAAATCGATTATTAGGATCGTGAATCCAGAGGGCTGTGGGAAACAAACCATAACCTTCCCGTTTATTTAGCGTTTATTTCTTGTTGAGAAGATGGCATTTTTATAAATAATGGAGCTTGTCTAGCCAGAGCGAAAGTTACCTGCTTGATTATGTTGCACGCAGAAGTTTTGCTGACACCACTGAAGTCACTCACTGATATCAGCATTGATCCCAGCGCATAAAATCGAAGAGTCAACAGCAGTTTCGTCATTGGAGCAATTGAGCTGTTCCAGTCAGTTGGAGATTCAATTTCCTGCTCAATGAGAGTGAGAACGAATAAAACCGTGGCTTTTCTCATTCGAAACCTCATAAAAAAATCGACATCATCCAACTCATGAAAGTGATCTACCCGTTCTCTAATCGTATAGGGTCGTCTTTCCGATTCCAAAAATCTTGCAAACTCTTCATCGTCCCCTGAAGAATCATCAGAGTAAACTATATTCATCTTGGATGACAAAATATGACACAAATAAACACCAACACTTTTTGAAATAGATAACAAATACTAATGAAGTAATGCCATACAAACAACATAGCTCTGGGTCAAACCCCTTAACCCACCTAGCCGAGGTGGGTTAACTTTAACACAGGGATAAGGGTTGACCCAGGGGTAAGTAGACACTGATGAACGCACTATCCCACCATCGCGAGTTAACTCTCACATAGCCCTAGGCTAACTGTGACTGATGAACCGGCCCTGAAAGTGGTAGTTCAAAAACTAGGAAAACCGATCTATTATACAAATCAGTGGCTGTTCACAACACAGCAATGAATTTAATAGCAAGTTATCAAGTTGTATTACCATTTTATATTACACTAGCACAATTATTTGCTGTTATTGTGTGCCACTTCCTCACTGAGCATTAAACCCCTTCCTCTTTCTCTCTCTTTCTTCTTTCGATATCTATCTCTTTTCGCTCTTATCTTCCTCTCTTCCTTTCTTCTCTTCCTCACTTCCCCTAACTTGACAGCATTTTATTACATCTGACAATTCTAGTTTTTTTTCCTACTTCATCCCATATGTCTACTAATTCTCCCGTATACATATTTCTGGAACTTTATGATTAATCTTATGCTTTTATACTAAATAGCCCTTCAGGCTTTAAATTTAGATGCCCTTCTGACTTTAGTTGTAACTTATTTTGTTCTTCGTAATTTGTTATCGCCTATTCGGTCAAACTTGACATGCGAGATGGGATATACCAGTCCAATTTGTCAATAAATTACATTACATTACATTATTGGTTTCTGGTTGCAGGTCCATCCGTGAGATATACGACGTCTTCGCAAATCTTCTTCAGCCTCTCATCCTGGTCTGGAATTTATTAGTGACTTTGTCTATCAAGACTCGAAACCTCAGCCATAACAAATTTCGGTGACGATCCGAAAATGTCACCTCCAAACCCAAATTGACTGAATCCCTGAGAGGATGCAAGGAGCCACACGAAGCAGGATTAAGTAGAAGCAGGTTCAACTATGGAAGACAATTTTAATTCTGTTGTGGTTGCCATTTGTACCTGGTAAGATGGGATTTACTCATTGAGAGAATTTTAAGTGAAGTGAAAATACATGCTGTATAGGTCCGAAAAGAGAATGCCTAATTGACCACCAGGCTCGTTGATATCAGACTGTAGCTGGGAATGCCCCCTTTATTACCGCTGCATCATCTATTGCCACGCCTTCATAATCATCTGACCAATTTTGCGAAATTGTACAAAAACTGCAGTAGAAACTGCAGTTTCCTTTATCAAGAGCAAGGAAAGAAAGAACAGCTGATGTTGGCTAACAGTCAGGTGAGCGTGCTTCTGAAGATGATTAGTGGCCTTCCTGGCAACAGGCACTCTTCGTTGGCAAGGTTGCCAATTAGGCATTCTCTTTTCGGACCAACTATACCTCCACCAGTTCCACACTTTTACCGCCATTGTAAGGAACATGGTAATAGTAACAGGAGCCCAAATTGTGGAAATTAGGAAATTCAGTTAAACGGGCAATTTCACCCGTTATTTTGAAAGCTCAGTACCAACTGAATTCCTGAGCAGGGGTTTCCAAAA